>JAWWMU010000001.1:80122342-80143326 GCA_035048155.1 Cinnycerthia olivascens | reverse complement strand
AAGGAAGGAAGGAAGGAAGGAAGGAAGGAAGGAAGGAAGGAAGGAAGGAAGGAAGGAAGGAAGGAAGGAAGGAAATCCCAAAATAACAAAGCAGATATTTGTAGTATTTTCTTCTTGCCGTTTTTCCCCATTCAAAATCATCCAGCTTTGTAGAGGAGAAAAACATTCAGTTTGATGCTAATTTCCAGATATAGATGTAGCATCAACAAACAAACCCTCCAGTGAAACTGCCATTTCTGGAGAAATTTGTGCACAGGGTTTATGGCCAACAGATCAATTTTCCTCACTGTTTCACCTCAAGTAATATACTAGAGTAGGATTTCAAATTCAATGTGTTGTTATTAGGCTGGATAGTGTTATGCTAGAAATAAAATAGTTTTGTGCCAATTCTGTGATGTTCTTATTTGATTCCTCTTTTATTCAGCACCTCTCATGCAGAGTTCAGGGTTATTAAAGCCTCCAGTGTCTTGATTTAACTCTCAGTATGTTCATTTAATTTGTTCTTTTAAAAGAGCTTGTGTTCACAACAAATTTTAATTTGCTTTATTTTGCTGTTATATAAATGATTATTCATTAAAGCTCAGTGCCTACCAAATGAGCTCATTTTATTCATATTTGCATATTTTTCACTCTAGACCACTGGGGAAAAAAAAATTATTTTGCTAAACAGTCACTTCAGATGTCTGTTTCCAGACTGATTCAACAGAGTTTAAAAAACAGATGCTGAAGGCTGGAGTATTGCAAAATTGAAATAGCCTCAGTGAAAACTGCCAAAGTAATAGAGGTTTTTGAAATCCTTCTTTCAAAGAAAATCCTGTAAGAAAGAATAAAGCCACTGAACAAATGACCAAAATCCTTAAAAAAAGTTCAAAGACACTTAGATCAGAAGGATACCATGAAACTGGGAGTTTAATCGAGGCTTCTGAGTTAGGTTAAGGAGATCAGCATCCCCTTGCCAAGGGAGGGTGGGAGAGGAAAGGGACATTGCACTTTTGCACTGCTTCCCTTCCTGTACATCCATCTGGGATCTTCTAAGCAAAGTGAGTGGTAGGCAACAAAAAGCTCATCTTCCTTTTTAGAGCTATATCAATTATTCAAAATTAAAAAAGAAACAAACAGTTTTTTAAGTCGTCAAGCAAACACAGCTTTGTTTTGGGAAAAATCAAAACTAATCTGCATCTTCTTGATGAAGCTGGGTCACTAAAAGGCACAACCTTCAAGTGCACTGAACAGGTGTACAGCACCTTAAACTCAGGAGAAGTTTACTAGACAGGATCCAAATTCTTACCACTGTCAGCTGGTTTAAATCCTCAGTATCATATTTGTCATGATTCTTTAAAAAAATTTTGCTGCACAAAATAATCCTCTGGCTGGACATTTTTTCAATGATTCACCAAAATTTCCATATGTTCTATATACCAGAATTTATCCATTTTAAGTGTTGTAGCATCTGTAGCATAAGATCTGCCTACTCTGAATTCAAGTGGTTTGAAGGGAAGGGTAAGAAAGGGAAGAGAGATCATGTGTTTTATGCAGTGAGGAAATCTTAAAAAAAGCTTTGAGAAAGAGGGTTTCATTGTCTTGGGAGCTTAGATCATCAAAGTACCCAAAACCATAATAATCTTGCTTTTCATGCTAATTTAAAGTGTCTACTGGGAACTCAAAATGGATATAGTTGTCTCAAGAAGTGTTTATGCAAGCAGTTCAGTGCCCTACCTGATGGGGTTTTTTTTACTTAGTCCACACAGAATAGTAAAAATTTTGAGTGATACTTATTCAATAACAACACTGACTAAAATAAATTCTGAAAAAAACTCTAATAATATAAAAATTAATCCCTTCTAAACAGATGCACCCATATAAAATCAGATAGCATTTCAATGGCATAAAAAAAATACAATTCTTAATAAAATACTGGAAAAAAAAGGAAAACATATTTAAATACAACTTTTAGTCAAAGAAATTTACTCATCTCCTCCACATTCACTTACACAAACGCCACATGTCAAAGCAAGCTGATATAAAGCCACCAGAGAAGTACATATTAAAATTCTTATCAGCACCAATAAGCTTTGGATCTTATCCTAAACGTCAGACTCTGTCATCTTAGTCACTTAAGTAGATCCTAACTCTGAAAGCTATTTCAGGGATTTCAACTGAATTATTAGAGATTGCTCAGTCTGAATAAGGCTGGAAAACGCAAAGCCTGCAGAAACCCAGCAAGGGCTAAAACCATATTATTGCTAGTTAAGGGGTTCTGATACATCTATATGTATTTTTTATACAATATTTTTAGTTTCTTTGAATGTGACTATCTCTTCAAAAGAGAAATTGCCACTCACACACTGAATTTATGTACAAGATTGATCCTGATAAAAAAAGCAAGGGCTTAGTGTTTTAGCAAGGGTGTTTTGCAAAACTAAGAATTTGCAATCTTGTTTTTTCAAGGAAATGTACTTCAGGGCCATTATAAAGAAATTTTAAATAGTCTGTGATCAACAATAGAGCCTGCAAAGCTTAAGGTTGCCTGGAGAGAATAAACCCATGAATCCAAAAAACCCTTGCTTACCCAAGTTCATCAAGGGAAAAATTTCCTCACTTTCAGTAAGATAGCACAAAATGAAGACAAATAAAAACTTTTGGAGATAAACTCCAAGAAGATTCAAGGCAACCAGCATGTGGTGTCCAGAGAAAGACCTGACCCCTCCAGCTTGGAGCCACCTTGTGCACAAGGCACCCCTCAGCCTGTGATAAGCCCAGAGCAGGGAGCCCCAGGGGGAAGACAGGAGTGAGAGCTGCCCAGTGGCTGGCACATTGCTTCCCAGCCCTGCCCACACACCCCAGCCACTGACAAGTGTGACCCCCCTCACTCACCAGTGCCTGGGGGCCTGAGATAAATGCTCGTCCCTTGGCTTATGGAACCTTAATTACAGATCAGTTATCCCCTGAAACAGCAGATAACTCTCCAGGGTGTGCAGCATGCCGCATGGCCCTTCCCTCTCCCCACCGTCTTCAAGCAACCCGAGTTCAGCAGTGGTGCCCATAAACTCTTACACATATGTGCTTTACCAGGAAAAGCTTGGTGGTACAGTAATCAATTCTGTATAAGTGTACACCATCTGATTAAGGAAGTGCAATGGATAATGTTTAGATGCCTTTGTGCAGCAGAATATAAAAGTTTCCCAATGGAAATTTGAATCAAGATGCCTCCTCAGAGTAGCATAATCCTCATTATGATCGAAGGGGAAATGATTTCTTTGGAGCACCAGCCTGAAGATGGGGTTTGTGAGGGCACCCAATGCCTCAAGAGAAAAACAAAATCCTATCAGATGGTGTTAGGAGGATTATGATTTCATAAACAAATAGAATATGCCTAAAAGAGAGGAATGACTGCCCTCAAAATTTCTAAGGATGAGAAACTTGAACTCAATACGAGCAGGTTTTTTAAGGAATTTTAAAGATTTCTTTTAAAGAAATTTATAAAATCTTCAATGAAAGGAATACAGATGTTGGATCTCATCCATAAAACATTTAAGGCATGGATTTAAATAAATTTAGGTATAAGGATGTGACTAGCTATAAAAATGAATTGTGAACATGATACAAACTTCCTTATATCTAGAGAGACCACATGTCCTTTGTCATCGAGTTCATCATATGGCAGTCACAATTAAATACATGCCTTTTTACATGAAAGGTGAAAATATATTTGTAAGAGTTCCTTTGAGAAATGAAGCAAAAAATGAGCAAGGGACAGAACATTGATTTGCAAAAAGAAAAAAACCCATCTTCATTATTACCTTAGGTTTCAGCTATCCATCTGCTCCAGCAAGAGGTTAAGAATGACCCTGTTTACCAAACCCAAGATACATCTAGACAAGTGCCCTCTCTCCAAAAATAATTTGTGGTAGCTGCTTAAGGGAAAGAAATGACAGCATTAAGTCTACGAGTGATTTTTTCCAATGCACCCTCCCAGAAGCAGGAAATTTCAGATATTTTCTGAATCAAAGGTCACACATAGCCTCCTGATGAAGCTGGCCTGCACTACTTCACCTAATTGCACTTTCGGTTCATTCAAGTGCTCAACCACCAAAGAGTTCTGGGACAGCAAGCTCTGTGATTTAATGACACACTTAATTACATTCAAAAGGTTGTACTTTAGTTGTTTGTTTGTCGTTGTATTCTTTATTTTGTTGGGTGTTCTGTACTTTGTGTACAATGAAACAGGGAATGACCACCTCTCGTTCACTTTCTACACCATTCATAACTGTATGATACCACACCTCAGTCATCTGTCTGGAAGCAGAAGAACCTTTGTTCTGTGCCCCACTTTGAACAAAGCCATCCTGTGCTTCTAATCGTCACTCTTTCGTTTTTTCCAGTTCAACCAGACTGCTCTGGAGTATGCACAACAGGATGAACCAATGGTTTCTATAAAGGAAGAGAGAGACGCTTTCTGTCCTGTTTTCATCTTCTTTCCTGCTAAGTAATATAATTTTATTTGCCTTTATGACTGGCATGAAATATCGATGATGTTGTACATAGAGCTTTCAACAGTAAATCACAATATTTATTTAACTCTTTGAATAGAAGTTAATTTAGGTCCTATCCTTGTAAATACATAGGTGTGGCTGTTTTTTCTCATATTCTGTATTTGCATTCACTAACACTCTGTATTTATCCATCCCTTCACAACATAGTCATTCACTATTGGAAGATTATTTCCTATTCTTCATAGTATTTAAGATTTCACAAGGCATCTCTGCACACCACCCAGTCCCACCCTCTGTTACATGTGGTGGCCCAGGACCATGTCCAGTCAGATCTCAGGTATGTCCAGGCATGGAGACTCCTCAACCTCTCTTGGCAGCCTGTGCCACCCATAATGTAAAAAAAATAAGAAAAAAAAGAAGTTTTTTTTTCCTATTAGTTACTTATACACTGGAAAAGATCCCCCCAACCCTTCTTTCCTCTTCAGGCTGAATACAGCTCTCTCAGCCTCTCCTTACATGTCAGAAACACAAATCCTTTAATATCAATAGTCAAATAATTTTGAATATCCTAAACACATTTAAACAAAATGCATCATCTCACTATTCACCCTGTACTCTGTATCTATCTTTCATAAATGTACTGAATATCTGTCTATGGGACCACGAGTATCTTTGCTCCAGCTCAAAGCTGATAATTATTTCTCAATATTGTTTTCTGCCTCCTAATGTATTACTAAACTACAAGAGATCTTTCTCTTATCTCAAGACAAGCCAGTCACTTTAAATCTTTTGGCATGAATCTTAACAAAGCTTTTGAAAACCAGGATTAAATTAATTCACACAGTTGCTGAATATTTCAAAGCATTAAGCATAAATTCTTCATGAACAAATTAAACAAACAATGCACTAACTCTTCCAAAATTCACCGATAAACACTTAACTCTACATTTTTTTAAATGATGAACTTATTTTTCAATATTAAAAAAACCACACCTAATGGCATGTGCACAACATTTTTCCCAAAACTGCCCAGCACCTGTATTTGTCCACCTTACACTTCTCCTTTACCAAGGAGGTTCTATGCAGCAGACACTAGTCCAGAAATACTTTTATGCTTCTGATGGATTTTGGTTTTAATCACAGTGGCCTGTTTTAGACTGTTTTAATTTCTGTTTGATGTATAATACTGTATTTATGCTGAGCTTGTAACAATATTCATACTATTTTAAGCTCTGCATCTTTTTAGCTGCTCATTTTATATACATCAGAGACAGTGAACAGATTGAAAACTCCAAGCCCACTTGGTTGCTCCTCATAAGTATGCCTTTCCCTCCCCCCTGATAAAACTTGTTTTCCTCTAAACCCTTTAAAATAATTTTGAAATTGGCAGACCAGAACATAACACAATATTTAAGCTTCTGGCCCACAAAGGGTTCATACAGTGGAATCAATCCATATTGTCTGTTTATTTTGTTCATTTTCTTTCAATTTCTAATATATGTTTTGATTTTTGCAGGTTATCGAGCACCACTGAGTTTTGCAGAATTTTTGCAGAATATTTTGACCCTGAGATGGACTTCCAAAGTGATAACACAGAATCCATCATGTCTTTTTCGGATGTTAAGATTTTTCCCCATGTCCATCACTCCATATTGATCTACATTGGCACATGCCTTTTAACACTCAGCTTCTTGTGGTCTTCCTGTAATTCTTCACACATCCCTGGTCTTTATCACCCTGAATAGTTTGATATAATTCAAAGGACTTGTCACTTCACCATATGGTCCTCCTGTAAAATTATTTGTTAAAAGCATCATATGTTGAAACAAGCACAGATGTGACAGTCTTCCAACAGAAATTAGGGACTAAAGTGTTTAACAAAATTTGTACATATTTGGAAGACTGTTTGTGGCTGTGGGCACATGTACGGTGCATAAGTAACAGTACTGTAAACAGATTTTTTCATAACACTGACTATAATGAACTGATATGATAGATCCTGAACTGAATTACAATTATACCGTAATCTGCATGCGTTTCCTTTATGCTCATACAGAAAAAAGAAATCATCACCCACTTCTTATAGGTTGGTAAAATTTTGATGCTTCCTGACTAATTCTGGAACTCATTCAGGCCTAAAAAATGTAGCTGAAAATAGGAAGATAAATACTTTTTGAGAGAAAAAAAATATAACCCAAGCATCTCCTAGATCTATGTATATGAAAAAAAGACTTTTAAAGTAACCCATAGAAATTTTCAGTAATTGAAATTAAATCAAAATGTCTTTGAAAATGAACAATTGCGCCATCTTTATAGGATTTAATTATCCCTCGAAAGTCACTTTTTAGTATTTTACAATATAAGAATTGTCTGATTCATGATGCCGAGGATCCAGCTTGATAATTGCAAACAAATGGGAATGAAAGAGGTGACAACAATATCTCTTGCTTGGTCTCCTGCAGGGCTTACTGAGGTCACACAAAAATGTTGAATCTAGTGATGGAAGTACGTTTTATTCATGCCAAAATTACAGGGCTCCAGCCAAAATTGCAGAGCTCAAATAAGTCACTTGAATATATATACATATATAAATATAATGAGATTGTTTCCTTCAAAGCATGAACCTGTCTTAGAAACCTGCGACACTGATATACTCAGACACTAAAGATTTATTACACTGTCCTGGACCTGGTGTTTTATACCAAGCAGCACATGTGTAATACTGTAAAGGTGCAAATATTTTTATTTTCATTCACTAGTTTCAGATAGAATTATCAAACTTACTTCTATATTGGATTTTATCACACATTATCTCAGCCTTCTTTTATTAATGTACTGAGGGGAAAAAAAAAACCAAAAAATCAAATTGAAACCCTCCTTTTTTGAGTCAACAATTTTAACATGCATGCACAGAATCCTCATAAAATTAAACAGTTGTGAATAAGGATGGAAGGAATATGAATAGTTTATGCTTTTTTTCTCAGTCTAAATTGAGACTCGCAAAACTGTGGCAAACACCTTGAACCAGAGCTGAACCTACTGGGTTTTATGCCCTGGGCTGGGGGAGGTCATGAAAATGTCCAGGATATCCTGATTTCCAATGTCCTCGTTGTGCAGAGCATATTTATTTATAAGTGCACACAAAACACCATCTTCAATATCAGTCACTGCTGAATACAGTGTGTCATTTACCTTCTCTCTTTGAAAATTAAATTGTAAGTTTATTTATCAACTAGTAAATTCCATAGGAGAGAGCAGGAGCTCCCTGTGTGGCTTGATTCCGAAGGTTTGTCACAGCCATCAGTTTTCCCTACCAGGGGTTTGCTGTCTGCCATGAGATTTTCCTGAAGTAAAACCTCTGCTGACTTGTGAGTAAAACTACCAGGAAAAGCAGCCTAGCAGAAAGCCTCAATGAAATCTAACAAACACACACACAGAAAATTGCTTTCATCATTTCAGCATTCAACAAAACCTCTTTTCCAGGGAGAGGCTGAGGGCAAGGTGAGCAGCACCTGCAGAGGGAAACCATCAGTGGGGGAATGGAGTCTTGTGCACCAGTGCTGGGACTGGAAAGGAAAAAGGTTTAAAAGAACTATTAAACCACTTTCTGTAAAGACTTTGAGTGAATATACTGCCTTTTCATACAGTGCCTACTCTTGTTCCATAAGGTAACATGCTTTCTACTTATTTGCTTTCCTCATTTCATTGGTGGATTGAATTTAAAAGTAGGTTGCTTCAAATATTTACTCCTCTAAAATGTCAAACTGAATCAAAATCACATCCATCACAAATGATGAATCATTTTTCACATCAGACATTCAGGCTTGACTCATTTGCCTGCTGCAAGGATATCACCCTTTATTGCTACAGTTCCTGTAATGGGAAACAAGCATTAAGTGATTGAGCATGACTGACTGCAAGCTACATGTGAGACCCTCTTGCAAGTCCAAATTCACTTAACATCCACACCTTTTCCACAGAAGTTCATGTCTATATACAAACATAGGGTGAAAACATTTCTAGAGGAGAAAGCTTGAGCACACTTGCTCTCTTATTTGAGCCTTGTGTGGCCTGAAGCAGAATGTGCTAATGCATGTCAATGTGCCAGTAGATATTTCAAACATACTCTGGACACGTGGGCCCAACAGTTATGAGCAAGGATGGAAGGTCATTGCATCGAATGTGCTTTTGAGACTGCTATGATCTTGCAGCTGGAAAAGTGCCTGGGACTATCCATTCTAGTGACAGGGCTGCTTTGATCTGAAGAATTTCACAGGCAAAGAAGATAGCTCTGACTCACAGGGCTCAGGGTTTAGGTCAGAGTTTGCTTGGAAGAAATGAATCAGCTGAAAGACTTACTCATCAAATGCTTCCTATAATTAATTTCATTAATTTACCTTTGTAGGGATTCATAATGCAAATAGTAACATTGATACAATTGTAGAATGGAAGTGTGTGTGCTTGTACACATCAAAAGTAGGAGCAAAGTGTTAAAAGAATGCCCTTTATTAACAAACAAAAAACATGTTTAGAGGACACTGCTCCTGTGCTGTGCATGTCAAGGCCACAGTGCAGAAGACTGGCAGCAGATGACCACACACTCAGCCATCAGGAGGATAACATCTCCAGGTTACAGCATACTGCCCACACCATTATTATTCCTGTTACCCCAGCCTAAATACAGGCTATAAACAGCATCCATATATTGCAGACAAGGGAAAATGTACTGAGAGCTGCTGAGCCATATAAAAGATCACAGAATGGCAGTGGTTGGAAGGGAGCTCTGTCCAATGCCCCTGCTAAGGCAGTTTCACCTAGAACAAGTAACACAGGTCACACTCAGACAAATTGTTAATCTGTCTAGAGAAGGACACTGCACAACCTCTGTGTTAGATCTGACCATAAACGAGCCTGTCATTTCTGATCCAGAAGAACCACAGAGACAGGATAAGGATTTAGAAGCTAGCACGACCTTTTCCCATATTCAGGTGATTCTCACAAGATCACATAAGCTCACACATCTTAGTATGTATGAGAGTACAAGTGTAAGTGTGAGTGAATGAGATTTATGAGTGATTCAGTTGAAAAAATTCAGCTTATTTAGAGATTCTACACCTACACCTCACCTTCCCATTCCAAAAATGCTCACACTAAATTTTGTTACATGGAATACCCTAAACTTTAAGTGATACAAAATAAATCTTGCAAAAAAAGAATGTTCTATGCTTCCATGACCCTATGCAAAGAGAAGAAAATTACCCTTTTTGTTTTTCCACTGACTACATTTTTTTGCAGTCCACCTTAAAGACAAAAAGCATTTTTAGTGAAATATTAATGCTGACATCATCAGCTACATCTAGCATTTAGCTACATAAAGCAGCATGTACTTGCATTGTGCAGACGCTTGGGTTTGACAAATCTATTAAAACATGTATGAGTAAGTGGTGTTCCACATTACACCTGTATGATTCCAGGAGAGCTCCATTAATGTTACTGACTGCACTGCACTAGAAGTACATGGCTGCTGTGCTCTCGTCCATTGTTTGGAGTGGGTTTGATATATGTACAAAACCTTAGAGAGAGCAAATTCTCTATAAAAGTTGAACAAAATGACATCGCCATTTTGATAGTGTACAATGAAACATCAATCTTCAGTGGCTCTGTGGAATAAAAGTTAGTGGTTTAGGTAAAAATTTAGTTAAGGAAAGAAGTGAGAAAATATAGCATTTTAAACATATAAGTATTCATTATGCTATATTTTGATTTAGTAGACATATTAGTGCGTAAATATATATATGTAGTAGAGAAAGCTTTAAAAAATAGGAAGTCTCCTAAATGGTGTCTGTGGTAGAAAGAAGAAATGATGCACACAGGAGAGTTTTTGAGTTTGTAGAGAAATTCACTGAACTTCTCACTCTAACAGTCACCTTATCAACTCTTTATTTTCAATAAATTATCAAGAGAAACAGGCACTCCCAGAAGGTGAATTGCCCAGTGGGTCTCAGACTGACACAACTGAATCTCTAGGTATTTATTTCCTTGTCTTGCCTACAGAGGCCTCTTACAGTGACAAACTGAGAAATAAATGTGCAATTTTTGCATGGATGAATTTATAAGGGCTTCCTCTGTCCTTATTACACAGATAACCCCCCACTAATCACTGTAATATGCCTTCAAGTCTTTAATTTGTTTTCCTCTTAATGAACACATACACCCTAATGCATAATCTATCCCCAGTAACAAGGAACTAAAATATTTTGGTAATACTCATATTTATAAGGTTTTTTGATTGTTTACTTCTTATCTAAGGTAGTACAACTCTTCCAAGTTCTACAGAAAAAATACCATCCACTATTTTTTTTAAGACCTTGCAAAGCAAAACAGAAATCAATCTTTATTTGTGTCAAATGCTACAAAACATTCTCCTACATTCCCCTGACATATCCTTACTTACGCTGGAAAGAAAATACATCTTAAAAAAAAAAATACTTTAAGAAACAAAAAGTATATTAAGAACATAATGACTTTACCTATTATCACATGCATGCCAAGTCTTGCCAAATGCTTCACAGTTTGGTAACCAATTCCTTTAGTGCCTCCAGTCACTATAGCAACCTTTCCATTTTGTGTAGGGAAAACTATATGAGAAAAAAGAAACAACACAAGGTTAGTTCACAATAGTAACATAATTCAGAAGTTAAGATGCATTTTAAAGAGTGCACACTTAAGAGATCATTCAGGCCAGTAAACAATCTCAGGAGCAAATCCTGCATGGAAAGAAAAACTATGGAAGATCCACCATTATTTACTGCAATTTTCCAGTCTTAACAGCTCATGAAAGACTGAGGTTGACGACACGAAAGGCAAACACCCACTTCAGAAATTTTCTCATTTCTATTTGCATGCATTTCATCATCCTGCAGTCATCTGACCTTTAAAATTTCCACCATAACTTTGTTACTGAGCAAGGTGGCAGCAGCTACATCAGCTCAGGGATGGCTTATTCTGTGTGTACAGGGAAAAAAATTCAATTGGCAACATGATACTCTGAAAAGTTTTTGAATGACAAAAGACTGTTTCCTCTCTCAGGAACATGGAGGAAAGATCCCAGTCAAAGGTGAGCCATCAAAAGTACACCAGCTGACCTAATCTTCCTGCATAACTGAGCACTCTCCCTTCTGAAAATCACAAGGCCCTGAGCTCCAAAGGAAGGAGGAAGCAATTTTCTTGCATGAAAGTCTCCACCTGCTCTTCCCACCTACACCAGCCTTCTCCCACAGAAACCAGCATTCCCAATTCCTGCTGTCAGCCTCACTCAGCCTCCACTCCAGGTGCTGGCTCCCAAACTCCCCCTGCTAGAGGGGTGGCTTAGACAAAGCCTGTGTCTCCTGCATCCCCTTAGCCTGCCAAGTGAGCCAAGCATCTGGGATGGCCCTTGCAGAGCAGTTGCCATTCCAGCTACGAGCTCTCACTCTGGGGGCAGGCTGCACAGCACATCCCCATGGAGGCAGTCCTGCAGCCAAAGCAGAGCAAAGGTGTTACAATTTAACTGCTTGGGAAAGGTGTGAAGTAGGGCCAATATCAGCTACCATTTTTGTGGGTGGAGAATGTTTCATGTGAAGTACCATGTGGTCCTTAGGTGACCAAGGTGAATTTCTAATTTGCTTTGGAGTAGAAGCCATGAGATATTTGTACAGGAAAAATGGTACTGAATACATCATTTTGCTGTGGTGCAGTGTCTGTAGGCAACGCTATAGATAACAAATGTTACAAAGATGCCAGCTTTCATCTATCAAAGGACTTTCTATTTTGATTTCTAGGTTTTTTGGGCATTGCTTTGTTGTACAACTCAGATTTTACATAGTTATGAAACACAGGACTAGCACTGATACAAGCTTCTTTCTTCACAGCAACTTCAAAAAAGATCCACATTTCACCTTTTCTGAAACACAGAGTTCTTTCCATCACGATTCAACACGAATTTCTATTCTCTTCAGGTAATGACTTGGTTCTTCCCATCCATGAAGAACAGGAACTGTTTGCAGTTCTTTGAAGGTTAACTCCAATTGCAATGATACGCATGCACATAGGTGTCCTGACATATATAATTCAAACTAAATACAACTTCCCCAGGAGCTTTCTTAAGGGTCTTCAATCCACTTATAAGCAGCCCTGCAATTTCCCCCAAAAATACTTCTAATCACAGACTCTAAACAAAATGCCCACAGGTCCAAATCTTTTCAAGAGAAAATGCATTCTTTTGGGCTCTTCCTCTTCTGCCTCCCCATGCCTCCCTTGCTTCCTGGCCTCTCAGCACATGGCTGACCTGACATTTGGATTTCACAGGTTGTATACAGGTGCTGTCACTCACTTCCATTACTGCACCACTATACCTACATATTGAATAAGAAGTGACATTTTAATGTGAAATTCACTTAGAAGAAAATTATTGAAAGAAAAGGAGAAAAAGAAGTCAGGACTGGGGGAGGGGCAATGACACCAAGTGAAAATGGAAAGTCAGAAGAGCAAAGCAATAACAAGAATCACTGTGATAAAGTGGTTCTTAGCAGAGGACACAATTTAGCAGATGAAAGAAGATGTCCAGTTCTATCCTGTCCACAGTGACTGCAAAGAGAAGGACAACTTTTTGGTCCTAATGACCACTTAAAGGCTCCACTGTAAAAATCCATTCTGTGAGATCCCATATTACAGAAAGGTTTAAAACAGGCCTGCTTGTAGCAGCTAGCTCCGAGGACCTAAGAAAGCAGACAAAGAGGGAGAAATGAGGGCTGCAGTCACACAGGTAAGTGGTCATTATCTGTTTTATTTCCAAGAGGTGCAGTAAACAGCTTCCACATAGCATGGTTTTGAATAGACACAACACTACATGGCACAGCTCAGTCTATCCACTCACTCCAGTCAAAATGGGAAATGCAAAGAGAAAAACTGAAATGCATCAGGGAGGGGGACAGGAAGAAAATACATGCCTCAATTAATTCTTAATTGTTATTAATTTTAAAAATATGTACTGTTTCCATCAAGTCAGATATCTTAATGTAAAATTAATCTCCATTTAAATGAGATACAGCTAGTATTTATGTCAACAAAAGACGTCAAGATCAAATACAGGCTCTGTGAGTGAGCCAGAGGTAACTCCAGTGAAAGGCAGTTTACCAGTGCCCTGTTCCATCTAGAACTCCAGTCTCATGTGGAGTTTGCAGTACACTCAACTTTCAGTGTTAAAACACCACTTCCACGATAAAACTTAGCATGAAATTTTCAAAGCAGACCTGGACTCAGCCCGGTTTTATTTTGTGTGAGAGGTTGAGCTGAGTGTAGCTGGAGCATCACAGCCCCCCTGGCAGGAGGCAGTGGCACTGGCTTTGCAATGCCCAGAGAGGTCCCCTTAGGCATTTCTTACACCTCATTTAAAGCACCCCAGTTCCCTCTCTCCCTCTGCTCCTGGTAAGGAGGTAGATACTGATCTCAAGTTCAGAGGCATAATGCCAGTGATACCTCCGTGGGACACGAGAATGGTACAGCCCTGTGCTAATGAAATCCCCTGACCCAGCAGTAGCTGCCAATTTCCCTTTGTGTTCAAAGAAACCAGCCTGCAGTCCTCAGGTGCTCCTTTATCACACCAGTGTCTGAGAAAAGCTTCTCTCAAGCTGCAGGTTCTACCTGCATTCCAACATGTTTGGATGACATAAGCCTGTTTGCTTTGCAAGTGGATTACCCTAAAATAGAAAAACAAGGCAAATTTATTATGTCCTGATATGAGGCTATTTAAAAATAATTATTTTCCTTTTAAATATACTTCTCCTTCATCAGAAATAAATTCCATGTACAGGGACATTCTCATACAAATTCAATACTACAAAGAATGTAAGGCAATTCTGTAATTTTAAAAAATACCAGTTTTAAAGGGACTCTAAAACAAGGCTGTCAGGATGCCCCTGCAACTGCCAAAACCACAGAGAAATAAGTCAGTCTGCAGACTCACATCAATGACCAATTCCATATCAATGACCAGTTCCTGCCAGCAAAATCTCAGATCTGGGGCAGGGATGAGGGTCATTGAAGAAGCCAAATCAAAACAAAAGCATTAAACTTTCTATTTTTTTTGCAGAAATACATCATGTGAACACAGATAATGCAAACCTCAGAAGAAGATCTTCCATTGAGAGTGCCTTCCTTTGGTATTCTGAAACCTTGTGCTTTAGGCCAAGGGAAAAAAGAAGAAAAAAGTATTAGAAGTTTATTTAAAGCAAATTGCATTGAATTTTTACAAAGTTTCATCTTCTACCTTACTAATCCAGCATCTGCATTGTGGCATGTTATGGGTCATGCGGACATTACAATATAATTTCTTTATATTAATTTCCTCATTAACCTTCTTTTTAAGACATTGAAGGCCAAGGGTAGAATTTAGATTGTCTGAATCAGTATTTATCAGGCAAGACTTGAGCACAGCTGAAGGCATCCAAAAAGTTGGTCAGTGTCCACCTGTGAGGTGCCATGCTGGGACCTGCCTGCACCTCCTGAACTGGCCATGCAGTGCAGGAATTTTGGTGGTATTTCTGCTGGAGAGATCCCTACAGACAAATCCCAACAGGTTTTGGGGTTTTTTTTCATTCCTCCTATAACTGAATAATTTACACGCAAATATTAGGCCTGAAGGTAACTGGCAGAAGCACAGATGGAAAAAAAATTAAAAGAAAAGAATCAACAATGAATATTTAGTTTCATGACTGAATAACAAGATCCAAGTTTGGAGCCATTCCTGTATAGCAACCATGAGTGAGAAAAAGAAGGTAAATTGTAATTTCCAGTCCTCATCTAACACCACAGGACCAGGTACAATCGAGTTCTTCTAGATGGATCAAAGCAATCATATAGCTCAGTGTACCATAGAATTATTGAATAGTTTTTCCTCTTGCAAAATATTCCAACTCTTTTCCCCTGATTTATACTGTGATGATGTTGAGATTATAGCTATTAAGCAGATGTGGAGAAATAATTCATTTTCCACTCTGAGAGGCAATCAGTACACTGCTGGGGAACCCATGAAGCTTTTAGCAAGAGCCTTTTCTGTGTGCCTTACAGAAACATGTCTATAAAATTCTGGTTTGGCAGAAACCAGGCAAACAGGGTCTGGATTCAAATGTCATTCCAGGACTATCCTAACAGAAGACAATTTAGGTACTCAAATCCTGACAGATAAGCCAGACAAACCGTGTGTGCCTCGAGCCTGTCCTAAGCCTGTGCAGATGATTTTTCAAATGCAAAATGTCTTCCCAAATTTGCACACCAAAATCTTTTTGTGCCGCTGCTGCTTCCAATCACTTTCCTAATGAACATCAATATGCAATCAAGATTGAAGGCCTTTAAGGCTGGAAACCAGGTAGGTGGCAACCAGCCCGACTAGTCCTTCTGTGAAAAGGTATCCTGCTGGTTTCAGCAGCTGAGGCCATCGGGCCTTCTGCTGATGAACAGCTGCCATGCACACACACAGATCCACAGGCCAACAGGTCGAGCGTCCCTCGGATGGCTGGATGCATCAGGCAAGGGAGACTTATCTGTCCAGGGACAGCATCTGCTTCCAAACACAGCTGGAGTTTTGCATCAGATAGGTGACAAGCCTCCCAGCTTTTGTGGAGAATCATGAGGAAACGGAGGTATCGGAGGGAGGCTGGCCCCGGAGCTACTCATGGGAAGAGAAAGGTGTTGAAGAACCAGAACAGCAGGAGAAACCAAACCATGGAAATGTGTCCCTTGCCCTACAAACTCATAGGTATCTCAAGGTGCTATTAATGGAACAGCAGCAGTCAGATGGCTGTAAGAATTTCAGCAACCAGGGGAAGACCTAATTTAATAAGGCTCCCACGCAGCCACTGATAGGGAATACAACTGGAAACAACTGCTCACAAAACCACAGCAAAACCCCTGGCACACATAAGACTAAGTTTCTTGTTTAACCGATGCACAAGACACACAGAGCCTGAAATGCTGCATGCCAATGAAACGACAAACAACAACTCACACTTACCAGTTCTGGAAACTCACAGAAGTTCTCCCAGTATTTCAGGGGAATGCACACACAAAGCGGACATTTCCACAACACAGCAGAGCTCCCACACAACAGCAGCAATTTGTCTGGGCTGCCTGAACACCTGGGAACCCAACCAGTGCAGTAACTCCAGCTCAGACACCGCATATCCAGAGAGCCTGGACAAATGGCCAAAGTGCAGCAAGGCAGCAAATTACACAAAAGCAGAGGAGTTAGCAGCTATGCCGACTAGAGAAGCAGAGTGCTTAGCCAGCTAAGGAGATAATGTGTTTACTCATCCCTTCCTGACATTGTCAACATGGGAACAAGTGACATTTCTTCAGAGTTAGCAGCAAACATCTGCTGAGCCAGACTAATGTGGTTTTTTTTTTAATTTCCAATGAAAACAACTTAAAAAAACCCAAACCAAACTTAAGGCTTCTCTAAATTTATAATATTTGTTTAGCTTTTTTATAAGCATGCCAGCTTGCTTAGAGGGATGAAGTGATAACATTTGCAGGCAAGATGACAAGCCCTTCACAGGAGGCTGAGATACAAGCTCCCAAAATCCATCACAAAACCTGTTCCTAGATATCTCATTTAACATATGCAAAAGTCATACTACAAATGAGCAGAACAGTTCATTTTCCTCTTGTTTTTTCAACTCATGAACACACTGTGGAGTCTTGCGGGGTATTAGAGAGCAACAGGCATTATTAGAGCCCAATATCACAAGTTTGAAGCATGAGTATCCACAGTAAGACCTAAAATTATAGTAAAAATAGTATAGGGGCTCCCACATATTAAAAAATATGTAAGATAAACTGGTGCAGTAGTAAGATGAAATTATGATGCCAGCATAACAGTCCTGAAAGAAGTATTTTTTACTAAAGAAAAATAACAATACCCTAAATAAGGCAGCTGTTCAGAGTAAAAGTTTTTGGCACTCAAAAATACAAGACCTGTGGAAAGAGATCTCTAACAACACTGGGAAGGGGAGTGGAAAGCTACACTAAAAATTTCATTTGCATGACACACCTATCTGCATTTCTTCTAGTGATTCTTGGAAAGACAGGATAAATGCAGATAAAGGGAGAAGTGTGTGTGGAAAGCAGGGTGTGGAAGGGGAAGCAGGAGGAAGCGTTACTTTCAAATAAGACACAGGAAAACGTGGGGTTTTTTTGTCAAGATGAGATCGTTTTCAAGTGCTTCATTCCCCTTTCCCCTCTCTTCACCTTTCCCCCACCTCCAGGTATCTAGGTGAAAGGGATACAGCTCTAAGCCATTTAATACACCTGAATCATAAATCTCTGCATGGTGATATTGTCCTCAAGGCCAAGAAAGGACCCCAGAGAGGACACTGGCATTGCTGCTTACAGATGCAAATCAACCATGGTTTGGTGGGGTAAGTCAAGGCACTGACCCACAGGCTGCTAGAAAAGTAAGCTACAGCTATTGCCAAAGTAATCAAAAAAATATTTCCTCTCCACTTGTACATGTATTTTCAGTGCTCTGTTTTTCAGAGCATATGACTGGTGTGTTTTCAAGTGAAGAAGTCCTGCATGGTTACAAGAGCCAAGGGAGGGTGTATTTTCACACATTTTTTGACTGAAGCCTGAGCACTTTTGCCTTATTTGTTAAATAGGATGCCCAGTAATATTAGTCTAGGACTCTGTGATGCTGCTACACTTGGCAGAAGGGCTGCATGGAGAAAAAGATAGTCGGAGTTCTCAAAAATTATATAGATGGCAATATTCCAAACTGATTTATGCTATCTTTACTCTGTCTGTGTAGAACCTCTTCCTCCAGTAAACCCTACACAGACCTTCTGCATCGGGATCATTGATCACAGACAGGTAAAAAGCTGGATGTTGCCACCTCTTCCCCAAGAAAGCGAAGGATGAGAATGGAGAAAACCAAAGAAGACTTTTAATCTGGGAAATTTTCATGAGATTTCTGGATTGCCTTTCTCTCAGACAATGGGAAATAAGGTTACATTGAAAAATGGTTTGATGAAGAATATATCTGAGCTTTTTACAATACAAGTTCAGGCTGATTTTCACAGAGATATTAGGAAATTTGATCCTAACAAACACGGAGCTGCCCTAAGGTAAAAGAAAGCAAAAGCAGATGAGAGGGTGCGATTCCAGAGTCCTGAATCTCACTTCAGGCCACGTTTGCCATTCCTGAGTACTTTGTTCCTTTTGCCAAAATTCATCTGAAGAGAAGATATTTGAATTTATTTTTTTTTTTATGAGTGCCTAATAGATAGATTGAACATATCATTATACAAATCAGTCAGATGGAAAATACCACAGTGTAGCATTAAAATCTGCTAAAAATTAATCAGGAATCCAAGTTTGCACACATTCTGCTCTTGGGAGTAAAGTTCCCAACCGAATGTGCAGGAAAAGGAGAGAACTTGATCCTTGGGAGGGGCATAGGGTGATACAGAAGGAATCAAGAGATGGAAAAGTTGCCTTACATCTACATGTACAAACTATGTTAGTGAAATTATGGCTCTGCAAGTTCCCAACAGACATCAAACAGCTTCTGTCATCACACACTAGTCCTTGTCTTACATATTCCTGCTATTCCTGGCTTAAGCCAGTGTTTGTTTGTTTGTTTGTTTGCTTGCTTGCTTGTTTTTCTGGAGAAACACCAGTCTTAAGGATTATTTCATATAAAGGCTGATAGTACATTTGACAAACTTTTTAAAAAAATATCTGGCACCTGTCAACCCACTGGTGTTACACCACACATGGCATGTTTTGCTCCCCTGTGCAATCATTTTGTGCTGGGACAGATGCCAGCTGGGGGCTTGCATGAGGCTGTGAAGCCATTGCTTGGAGAGGCAGGACAGGAGAGGGGTGGGGGACAGCACTGCCACCAACAAGGCACGGCACTAACCCCACTCAGTGACAGAGATCCACGTGGGAGCAGCCCCAGCCTCAGTCATAAAAGGCACTTCACAAAAATATAACATTGGGCTTTGTGAAATAAGGGCAGAATGGCTGTTGCAATAATATGAAGAAGTCCCACTAATTCCTTACACTATACTGAACAGACACAGCCTGCATATGAAAGATTACTGGATTTCTTAAAAATATCAGGAGAAGAAACACGATGCTAGCTCCAAGAAGAAACTAATCTTCCCTACATATGCATATATTTAAAGGCTCCGTTTACCCATATAATTTTTAACATGGGAAAATACTATCACAAGAATAGAGAAGAAGATTTTTCTATTTGTATTCTCTGCTCTGCTTATCTTTTATTCCTTTTATATATTTACCTATTACATCTTACTCTTTGGCTTTCTTCTCTTTCACTCTAGTCACACTAAAGATAGGGAAGTTGCATACAGATATATCTTTAAATCAAGAAAAAGCATCTGATTATCTTTTGAACAGATTTACTGATGCTTACTCCCATACTCCCTCCCTCTGGGCAAATGTAACTCTGCAATACCTTGGGCAATGACATTTTATGTAAAACTTCCCAATGCTCTTCAAGTCATGTCATCATGTAATTATACTTTTTTCCTGTTGTGAAATGAGAGATGAAAAAGAGAAGCTTATCCCAGGAGATTTAAATAGGGGTAATGGAAATAGCTCTGCATAGTCTAGTAGCTGCAGAATGCATTTTCCCATCCTGCAAAAGTTTTGAGACACTAAAATTATTTTCTCATTCTCTACCAGGAACCAAAGATTGTCTAGCTTCCAAGATTTCCCAAACAGCTAACGAGTAGGTGCAGCTGCATCTGACAATGCTTTACATCCCTCAGGACGTAAGAAACTGTTTCAAGTCCTTGCTTTCAGGCATGCCCTGAGCATACAAAAGCCTTCCCAAGTGCAATTCCCTACTTCCAAGTGCTATTTCCCAAAAGAGAAAGTTTCATTTCAACCAAACATTTGACGTTTAATGACACTTTTCCTGCTCACTAAAGTCCCCAATAAATAAATGTAGTATTTCTCCCAATTATGTTCAGAAATCCAGTGAAGAATCCATAA
This sequence comes from Cinnycerthia olivascens, assembly GCA_035048155.1. NCBI lineage: Eukaryota > Metazoa > Chordata > Aves > Passeriformes > Certhiidae > Cinnycerthia > Cinnycerthia olivascens. Next base: position 80,122,771 of record JAWWMU010000001.1, on the reverse strand, counting down.
ATAACAAAATGAAATATGAGTAATCTCAGAAAAGGTCTTCCCTTGGAAAGATGACATCCCATAAATCTCAAAAAACTTGACAGCTGTCTGCATGAAATGTGGCACAGAATTCCTAAGGTTTTAAAATTTCATGTCTAACTATGAAAAATTAGGATTTGGGTTAAATTTTTGACCAAAAATCAGAGTAATGGCAGTGAGTTTGAAATGCTGAAGGAAATATGAATCAGCAAAGCATGATGCTGCTGTCACTCTATTACAGACTGAGTAAATGTCATAACTGACTGCAGAGCAGAAACCTCATTTCAGAAAACTGTAAATGACGGTTATTTCACAACAAAGAGAGTTAAGAAAAGGGAAAAGGAAAAGGAAAAGGAAAAGGAAAAGGAAAAGGAAAAGGAAAAGGAAAAGGAAAAGGAAAAGGAAAAGGAA
>JAWWMU010000001.1:80095828-80122309 GCA_035048155.1 Cinnycerthia olivascens | reverse complement strand
GGAAAAGGAAAAGGAAAAGGAAAAGGAAAAGGAAAAGGAAAAGGAAAAGGAAAAGGAAAAGGAAAAGGAAAAGGAAGAAAGAGAAGGAGAAGAAGGAGAAGAAGAAGGACAAGAAGAAAAGAACAGATGCTATTCTTAATTTAATCCCAAATACTGCAGAAATAAACCTAAGCAAGCAAGTCCCCATACCTTGCATGGAAGAAAGGTTCCATCATAAGCCTGCAAGTCTGGAGAACATTTGAAGTGCTCAAAGCTCAGAAAATGTGGAAAGTCAGATATTCAGCATCTGCTGAAACTCAGAAAGCTGCAATTCATCATTCTCCTGTAGAAACTGTCTGCTCATGGCTTGGGCAGGCATACTGCTTGCTATGCAAAATCCTGACTGGATGACCACAGCCAGGGCATGGTGATGAATGGAGCGACATCCAGCTGGTAGCCAGTAACAAGTGAGGTTCTCCAGGACTCAGTATTGGCATCAGCCCTGTTTAACATCTCTGTTAATGGTCTGGATGAAAAGACTGAGTGCACCTTCAGCCAGTTTTCAGATGACACCAAGCTGGGCAGGAGTGTTGAACTGATGGAGGGCAGAAAGGCTCTGCATAGGGAGAGCTTGACCAGCTGGATTGATGGACCAAGGCAAAGGGTATGAGATTCAATAAGGCCAGATGCTAGGTGCTGAGTTTGGGTCACAACAACCCCATTGCAGTGCTACAGGCTGGAGGCAGAGTGACTGGAAAGCTGCCCAGCAGAAAAGACCTGGTGACAGCAGCTGAACATGAGCCAGTGTGTGCCCAGGTGGCCAAGAAGGCCAATGGCATCCTGGCCTATATCAGCAGTAGTGTGGCCAGCAGGACCAGGGCAGGGATTGTCCCCCTGTACTCAGCACTGGTGAGGCCACAGCTTGAATCCTGTGGTCAGTTTAGAGCCACTCATGAAAAGAGAGAGATTGAGGGTCTGGAGCATGTCTGGAGAAGGGCAACAGAGCTGGGAAGGGTCTGGAGCACAAATCCTGTGAGGAGCAGCTGAGGGGCCTGGGGGTGCTTAGCCTGGAGAAAAGGAGGCTCAGGGGTGACCTTATTCTTTTCTATAATTACCTGGAAGATGTTTTAGTAAGGAGAGGGTAGATCTTTTCTCCCACATAATAAGTGACAGGACAAGAAGAAATGGCCTTCAGCTATGCCAGAGGAGGTTTAGATTGTATATTGGGAAAAAAAAAATCTTCCATCAAAGGGTTATCAAACATTGGAACAGGATGTCCAGGGAAGTGGTTGAGTCACCATCCCTGGAGGTATTTAAACAACATATAGATGTAGATGTGGCACTTAGAGACATGGTTTGGTCATGGACTTGGCAGTGTGGGTTAACTGTTGGAATTTTCCAGCCTAAATGATTTGATGACTCTGTAATTCATCAGCACTTTCATATGCAGAAAATGAAGGAAAGGGTGATCTCGTTGCTTGTGGTCAAACTGGAAAGACTGATTTACTTATAGTCAAATCCAAACCAAAAGCAAAATATTGCTACCTGCATTTTAGTATCTCACCAGAGGAATTAAAAAGATAACAGAAAACAATTTATACTTTGTAATATGATCTGTATCCTTCAAAAGATGAAATATTTTTAGTTTTGAGACAGTACTGACAGTATCATCCTATTCTTAGATAGTACAGCATATATTGTATCACAATCCCCAATATCACTTTTAAAGCTTCTACTTTTACTGCTTGTGAATTCCAACATCTTTTATTCTGACCACATACTATTAAAATATTGAATTAATCATTCCATCTTGCTCAGAGCACAGATGGAGAGATACAGTTGGGCAACCAATACATTGGGAAAGTCGATTCTTTAAATATTCCCTTACTATATTTTATTATATTCTGGGAATGTGAGGGGGGTGTGTGTGTGAAGAAAAAAAAATTGGAAAGATCATTAAGAGTAGTTTAAACTGCATCTCCTCTCCTCCCGGAGACAGAGAACGAAATTTCCATATCCCAATCAAGCTTAAGTGCATCCAGCTGAAGGTCACATTCAGATCTGCCTCTTCTAGCCGACAAAAATGCTCTACTGCTACTCAAACAGTCCCCTCTGCTTCCCACAGCTTCAGGGTGACAGTATTTCCATCAAATAAGTAAGCAGAAGTCACGAGTTGGTATACAGAATTTAAAAGGTAATTGAAAGTTTCTGGAGTAGTTCACTTCAAAACACTGCAATCACTTGTGAACTGAAGTGCTTGTTGTCCTATACAAAGCTCTAGTAATTGGAATCAGGAAGAGAGGTACAAGGTGATTAGAGAACATTGGGAAAAATCTAGTTAAAAGGAAACAAAGCACGTAAATCAATCAGTACTAAAAATTTCCCTGAGATACCTGCAATTTATTAAAACACAAAATGTTAAAAAGCACATTTCCATATTATTAAAATTTTTTGAAGCGACTAATGATCAGAAGCCATTACAGCATTGACATTAATGTGAGATTAACCTCAGATGCTACTGACTTCATAAAAAACATGGAAAATAGTCCCAATATCCCTTCCTCTCCCTCTCCACCCTACTTCCACATCCTTCAATCCCACCCCTAGCCAGTACATTTATTTTTATTTTCTTCACCCGGCTGGCACCTGGTGAGTGGCAAAAGCTGTCTGTGGGTTGTCACTCGTAGAGGTGCCTGTCTGCCACAGCAGTGGGCCCAAGGAAAGCCAGGCTCTCGTGGCCTGAGTGGAGCAGAGCAGCCCAGGGAGATGGGCACTCACAGCTGCACAGCCCCAGAGGTGCTGCCCCGGCAGGGCAGTGCCCCAGCTTGATGTACCAGCTGCACCAGGCTGCCCAACCTCTGCTGCCACATGCCACCTGCCCAGGGCCATCATCCAACCTCCAGCAGCAAAAATCCCTGATGGAACAGAACTCTGGGGGGTTTTTTTAGCTTATATTTTTTTAAAGATGGTTTTACTGAAGCCCCCTGGGCCTCTGGATGGAGCTCTGTTTTGTACTCAAAACTACTTATAAATCAGTTCTAATCTGGAATGAGAAAGTACAAAGAGCATGCACATATTTTGTCTTCAAGACAGCTACAATATTTGTGTTCCAAATATGGAATTTTATTCATTTTTCTCTTCTTTGATAACACAAGCAGGTCAGGGGTTTCAAATTGAGTATGAATGTGCAAGTATAGAAAGGTCTAAACTATACTACATATAAAATTTCCTAATACTCTCATAACAGTCCTTTTCTAGAAAAAAAACTGATTTCTTTTCAAAATTCTCTTTCTCAACACATGCTGGAGTGATCTCATACTCATGGATTTTCTTTCAATTTTCATCTTTCTTGTTCCTCATAAAATATTCACTGAAGTTTTCACAAGAAAACAACTACTTTGCAATAAAGACAGCTAATTTTATTAAGATTTTTTAATTAGATGTTTTTATTTTTCAGTGAAAAACTTAATTTTGAATGAAATTTTATAGCCTATTAATCTAGCACAGATTCATGAGACTTAGGAAATTAGTTAACTTAGAAGAACAGCTACTGTGCATGCTCTATAATTGCTCCTCATCAAAATTGTCAAAGATTTTTAATATGCAGTTACCACACAGATTAAAAGTTGTTAAAGTGTGTCTCCATTTAAGAGGCCATCATTCCACAGTGTCATTATCTGCTATTAATATTCCAATTCGATAGCATCACATGCTCCTTTGAAGAAATGTGCAACTACTCATAAAACCAGTCTCATTATTGATAATGCTCCAGGAGTATGACACAAACATCCTATTTTTGCTCCTACATTTAATTACCTTCTATAAATATCTTGCCAAAATTTTAAGGGATTAGCTCCTTTCATATAGAAATATGCATTTTGTTGACAAACACCTTCCAACCATTCTGCTTCTAAGAAGGGAGGTGACAGCTACAGGAATTATACTGTCCCTCCTGCAGAGCGGCGTTACAACCTCACTCTTCAATCAGGTGTTCAAACAGGCTGATACATCATAGTGAACCCTGTCAGTCCTTCTCAGGACATCAGCCAGAACTACCAGCACATTTCGGGCATCACTGGTAGCATAAACAGGCTTCATGCCTGCTTTTTTTTCCACCTGACCAGAGGATTTAGCTCAAATGTTATGGCTCTGCAACAGCCAATTTGATGTGAAATATTTTTCAGGTCATGACCCCTTTCTCTTTTCTGAGAAGAAAAAAACCCAAGAAACTTTCTTTACTATAACAGATCTGATAGTTCTATTTTCATCAAACCAAGCTGATAATCAATTTCCAGTAAAGCTGATACCCAGAGTTACTTCTCAAAGGATGGACCTTGTCCAGCCAGGTAACAGTGACAGGACCAGATAAAATGGCCTGACATTTTGCCAGGGGAGATTTAGATTCCATATTAGGAAGAGTTTCTTCACTGAAATGGTGAAGGCATTGGAATAGGATGCCCAGAAAAGCATTCAAAAAACATGAGGATGTGACACTTAGAGACATGGTTAGCTAGTGAAAATGGTGGTGTTGGGTTTATGTTTGGGCTGATGATCTTGTAGGTCTCTTCCAACCTAAATGATCCTATAGTTCTAAGCCAATAGACAGCATTTGTATTCCACCTCACACTAAAGAGCAAAAAGTTATAGCTGTGTTTGATTTCTGTTGGGTGCTAAATAATTAAAATAATTTGGATGAAGCTTTCTTTTTAAGAAAGCATAAAGGAACTTAGCAATTTGAATATATCAAGGGGAGGGAAAAAAAAAAGAGCTTGAGGAAAAAAAGCCCAAGAGCTTGCACTGGCTTGTTTGGCAGCTCTCTGCTGCTTCCAATACTTTTCTCGCTAGGCCTTTTTCCATAAATGTACAAGGCATTTGAAACACATGTTAGTTACACTGTGCACTGACTTCTAGGTGATTTAAAGGATATGACTGTAAAATGCAATTTCTATTCCAGCCTCCAGCCTTACTTCTCCATCAGCCCCTTGGTAACACGGTGTAAACAGCCAGCCCACTCACACTTGGTTCTCTGGTGGGTCTTTGCCACCAGTTAGCACCTCTCCCAGAAAAAAATCCTGGTGACGCAGAAGGTAAAGGTGAATGGTTCCTCGTAAGAAGAGAAAAGTGAGCCCCTGCCAACTCCACAAGCTGCACCAGCAGCTACTGCAGCCCTTACAATCAGCATTTCTTTTGTGGTTGCACTTGAAACTTTTCAACTATCCATACAGAAAATCCAGCAGTGCTGAGGGTCGCACCACCTTCACTTCATCCACAGTATTACCTCCCTCCCAAGGTATGCTAAGAAATCTGGCCAACATGTCTGTGCCCTCATGCAGTCTGCGACCAGTGCTGCTGCCCCAGCAAAAGCCCAAACTCTGCTTGAGGCAGTTACCAGCATTCCCTGTTTCTCTTGGGGAAACAGAAAAGGTTATTGTTCTGAATAAGCTGTTCTGCAAGTGCTGCCCTGCTAATCTAAAGTGGTAACTTTACAGGGGAGTGCTTTGCCCAGTATGGAGTACTCCAGCACAGTCAGCCTCATGCAGGTTTATCCTGGTGGAGAGAAGTGTTCAAGTTAAAAACCAGGAGTTGCAGTCAAACCTGAGGCACATGGGAGCACTGTCAGTACAAAGAGGGACATCCAGAACAGCTCACCAGGATGACATCACCTACATGCCTGTGACAACAGTGACATTTCTCTAGAGAGCACAGGCACTTTGCCAGCCCTTTATTTGCTCAGCCCTTTTTGTAGCTGCAAGTGTGAGGGACTTGGCAGGAAGAAGGGGTCTCAGCATCTCCCCCTCCAAGCCACCACGTGCCAAGGCAGAGGGACATGCTGCAAAGCCATTTCAACACAGACCCTGATGCCTTTGCAAGGAACGGATCATACCTGCAGAGAGGCTGCTGGCAGAACAGCCAGACACACACTGCCCACTGAGCCACCCAGCCTTGTCCCTGTCCCCACAGCTCTCAGCAAAACCATGTGCTAGCTGTCAGCCACACCAAACCTGCAAAGATGGCTTTGTTCTTTACAGCAAAGGGTGGCAGCTTGGAAGAATCTGGACTGAAAAAACTGGACATCATTGCTAAATTGCAATCATTTCCTGTATACATATGTGGGTATGTATTTGTTTTTTCTACTTTAGGGTAGAAAATTAATACTTTGATAATAGGATTAGAAGACGGAGAAAAAATAATGGTTTTCACTTCTGCCTCACTAGAATACTTTGTGACTAGTATTAATGAGTAAATACTGAGAAAAAAAAATCACTCTGAAAATTGATGTAGAAGAGATGGGCAGGAGACACAGTTAACAGCAAAATCCCAATAAAGGTCATTATATTGGAGCATAAACTAGTAAGTCCATATGCCACTGTAGTACAACCCTAACAGGGCCATGCTCAAGCTGAAGTCCAGGTCTCAACATTGCCCACTTATTTCATTGTTTTACATCCTCTTTTCTTTTATCTTCAAATATCTTTTCTCCTTGGAAGGCTAGATTACTACACATAATGTCTTTTATGGATTGACTCCAAAAAGGTACCCATGAGGACCGCAGGAAGAATACATGCCTACAACCAAGAGCAAAGAACTCTGCTAGCACCTACTGTGTACTACTAATGGCAGAGCTTGCAGCTCCTGACACTTGCTTTTGACTCAAATTAGTTGCCCTTCAAACATCTGTATCATATAATTAGGAAGAACTGCATCATCGAGAGAACATGGATTTTGCATTTCTTGACCTTTTTCCTACTAATTTTCAGCAGGCTATTTAATGTTAAAATTATACAGTTAGGAATGCACGAGTAAGACTGGCACATACAGGTAGTGGTATTAATTAGCATGAAAACACGTTAGCCAGCAGACTAGGTGGTATCTATATTCACCTGGATGACTTAATTCATTAATAAGATGTTACTTCGGAAAAACATGTCCAAGAAGTCCTTGTATCTCAGCTATAAGGAGCGTTTCATAGCACAAATGTCCCATTTCCAGTTACCGAGGTTATATCCAATCGCCAGAAAGACAACAGTTACTGCTCTGCAGGCACTCTGTTCACTGGGATACATTCAGTAAAAAAACCACAAGGTCATCACTGTGTCAGTCCTGGTCTGCAGAAAACATAGTGCCAGTAACGTTTTGTTTACAAAGTCCTTTCATTCTGTGTAATTCTTAGACTTTTGCAGACTTTATAAGCTATTTGCAGTGTACCACTGAACTTTTTTTAAAGAATGAGGCCTGACTCCAACTCCTCTGTAATTTCCTTAGTTGGGATTGGTTGACATACTTGTTAAAAAATACTGTTATACAGGACTATCTGTTTCTGTTTTAAAAATAACCTTCCTAGAACAGAGTACACCTTGTGGGTTGGCTTTGTATAGAACATCACCTTGGGGCCCTAATCAGCAGTTTTGGTACAAATGGCAATCATGGAGCATCACCTGCCTCCTGCTGCAGCACATCACACCTGGGCAGCCGAGCTGGCAATCAAACTCTTGCCCACAGCATAGCAGATTAAAAGCTTAATCCCAAATTCATTGAACACTCATAAGGTTCATTAACTTCAGTCCCTGGTTTGTACACAAGAGAAACACCAGCATGAGATACGAGGTCAGGAGGCAGTAGAGCCTTGTTTTGATTTGGCACAACTTTGTTTCCTCACATCAGTGAAGTTCACATCACAGGGTAACTCCATGCAGAGTTTACCAGATGTTTAGTTACATCAATCATGTTACCAGTGTTACAGCATGTCAACAAGAAAAAAAAGAAAGGTTTTAATTGCTCCCTCAAACTTGTCCTTCAGAAATAAGTTCAGTGCATTTTTTTGGTCAAATTTTCCTTTTTTTCTTTGCCTCTCCAGGCTAATTTAAAATATTGAGCAATGTAGCAATCATGGTTAGGCATTCCCTCAGACAGCAAAATGTCCATGTCCCAGAAAGTGTATTCTGGCAGAAAACAGGCACACAACAAAAAGCAGAAGTGTATCAGAGCCAAGCACTCTAACTCAGCTTTACACAACTCAAAGGATGTTTTGGGTGGGATGGGGGATGTAATTTTCTTGCCCAATGAATGTTCTGTGAAGTATCAAAGCTCTCCTAGCAAAGCACAAATACAATGAAATGAAAACAAATGTCATTATTTTATTATTTTATTACAAAAACTACATCACTTTCTTTTTTCCTAAAAGCAATCCTGATGTGAAGCAAAACTTCCCTGCTTTTTTGGTTATCTGCTTTGGGAACCGCAGCTCTCAAATATTTTCTTTCCTTGCTGGCAATATGCACATTTGAATCTTGTTTTATTCCACTGCTTTAGTGCAGTAATTCATACAGTATGACAAAGCCACAAATCCAAAATCACTATCTGTAGTGACATCTGTAATTTAGAAACTTTGAGGATAGAAAGCTTGAAACTGGCAGGTGACAGTTTCTGCAAACACCAAGGGAAGACTCTGTGTGTGTGTGGATATATAACATTTTTCACTCTTAACTGCACAAATCTTGACCCTTGCTCTGTCTGTAAGGCAAGGTACACATAATCTTTATGACACAGGTATCGAAGTATTTCCTAAGAATGCATTTGTTCAATGCATTAAAAGTTTTACCATGACTAAGTTGAATCAAGAATCACACATTAGTGCCCATAGAACTTCTTCACTACTCCAGCACTGCTCAAGGGAGCTCCAAGTAAAGCATTTGTGGCGGGAGAGTATCTACATAGTCTAAGAAAACTGACTTAATATTTAGCTACTACAAAAATATCTTTAAAAATAACATCATGTTCCACCACTCTCCCGGCCATGCAAAATATTAGGAGGATCCTTCAGCAGTCACATCTAAACCAAGACTAAACAAGACTTCTGGTTGGGCAACTTGTCCTTCACAGGCAGTCTCATGGTGGAGTCCACACAAGGTCCTGCATGACTCAAGACTTCAATCCATCCAACTGCCCCGTCAGTAAAGCTCTTACATTCCTCAGCTGAGTTTCTTCAGCCTCCAGTGCCTTCAGCTGAAGAGTGGCTGAGTGGAATTTGGTAAACAACTCTTTTTATGATGTAAAGGAACAATTACATTTCCCAGCTCATTTTCTTGAGTTGAAGCATCTCATCATTAGCACAGAGATGCTAAAGCTACCAGAGTTTGTTTTATCACCTAAACAAGAAGATCTTAGGCCAAATAGCCCCAAAACTGCAGAGATTAAGAGACTGCAGAAGTTTGGATTTGCACAACCAGCCATGGCATGGCAGAGTGCTGAATTGAAGACAAAGACCATATATTCTTTGCAAAGATACCATCTGCCCATCAGTAGACTCAAATGCAGACAGAATCCATCACTGAAATCCATCACTCTTCAGCTGCATGAGCAAAAAGCAAACACCCAACCTTCCAGCTATAATAGTAAACACCCATTTGCTTCCTTTCCTTTGTTCTACATTAGCAAAGGAGCGTTAAGTTCCTGTTTACCGAGGAAGATCCACGCAAGAGAAATGCTCATTCACATCTTCTGAAACTGTTGATTTTATGCTTGTTACAACTAAATCATCAAAACTGAAATATCTCACAAGCAGAATAATGACTAAGTAAAAGAAAGTTGTTCTTTCACTTGTACCCTCACATGGGTCTGGCTCCCTATTGTTATGATGCAGGTAAGGGCACAAAACAAGGTGCTTACATTTAAGCCTTTCACTCAGAATTTTATCTAAAAATGTAAATATTTACACTTCACATTCTCCCATATTTGGGCAAAATGCAGTTACAATTGCTTCTTTCAACAACAGAATAATTAAGCCTTTCAGTTTACAAATTGTGGGGGAGAATATTTCTCTTACTTCTGAAGCTCACCTACATTTAGGATCTGAAGTGATCCGATAGCGTTTTTAGACAGAATAATCCTGTGGATACTAACCTTTGAAGCACAGTGGAAAACAAAATAGACACATGTAAAATAAAAAGTTGTTGTTTGTATTTCGTACACAGTCCACCCCAAAATATCATTATTTAAAAGATATTAAAAGAAACACACTTGTGATGCTGGCATTTCTAGAGGGTCTGAAGGCAGAGTATGCAAAATGGATTACTTTTGGAGATAAGGTCCCTAAATCTGTATTTAGACACCTGTCAAGGAGTTAATGCGTAGACTCTGCAGACTCCTTTTAAGGCCACATTTTGTATCATTTTAATCTTAGCCTAAATATAAATATAAAATGAAGGAATCATTTCATAGTCCTGGTGTTTGCAAATTTATCACCCAGTAGAGTCCCCTTCTGCACAATCTTCTCCTAGGGGTGGCCAATCAGTCCAGGGAAGAAGCAGAATCACAGCAAAAGCCCTGGCCCATCCCCTTCCTTCAGGCATGTGCAGACCAGAAAGCAGCCCCAGTAACACAAAAACACAGGCAAAACACTCTGGAGGAATGTGTTTTTTCCTCTGTGGAGCACAGCAACTTTCCTAAACAGCCTAGAGAAAAGGCAGAAGTGCAGCCAATAAAACAACTCTGCAGACTGAGCTGATCCCCATACTGCAGGGAAGAGATGTCTCTGGGATAAAATGTTATCTCCCATCAGCTCTAGCAGGCATTGCCAAAAAAGGCACAAAAACCGTACTGCAATGTTCTTAACAACTGACAAATAGTTTCATGTATTATCTCTGAATTTCTCTCTCCAAAAAGCACTGTGAAATCTTTGTGAACATTAGTGAAGGGGACGTGGGGTGGGGTGGGCAGAGCATGTGCAAGGTGGTTTGCCTGCAAGACTACAGCAGAACTTGCTCATGTGAGCACTTTAAGCCCACTTGGACGTTGAGTCATATCTTCAGATACAATACACACAAGGCTGTGCTTTTCTCATTTCATTCCTCTGAGCAGGTACACAGGAATCTCTGAGCAGCGATGCCAGTCTCACATTTGCAACACCACAGGGTAAATGTTGGTTTATCCTCAACCCACTGCTCGTGCAAGCCAGGCAGCAAATCATGAACAGCGCAGGTGAACTTCTGCCTACATTCACCAAGGCTTGAAAACATGCAGGTCACATTGTCCTATTCTTACACTTGGAATACAAGAAGCACACAGCAAATAACACAGCAAAGAGGAGCACCAATGTACTTGCTGCCTGCACAGGAAATAAAGTGGGGCTTAGAATGAGGGACTAGAAGGGACACATGCTCCATGTGTCATCCCCATCATCGGCTTTCTCACCACAGCACTCGCGCCCTTGGGACCAGCCAGATTTACAATCAGTGGTAAGTTCTTGGACTGCACGTGAATGTTTATCTATGCAGATCAATGTGCCAAAATATCATCCAGAAACAGTCCCTTCAGCCCACACTCCCACAGGCTGGAGGCCAGTAAGAGCTTGAATCTCCCTTTTTCTCCAATATCTCATTAATGAGAACTCCTCTCTGGCCATCTGGGGGTGCAGGAGATTTTAAAGTTAACAGAGCTCATTGCCAGCAGCATGTGAACACCAAAAAGCGTGTAAAACAATTGTTTTACAGAGTTCTAAAGTATCAGACTACAGAAAGGTTAGTCATTTAGCATTTTTAAATGCTATCATGATTTTAGACAGGAATTGGAAACTCCTGATAAAATTTCAGTGTTTTCTCTAGATGGGCCCACTTCTGATTCGTTTCCATAAGCAAAGCAATTGCATTTCTCACATTCGTTATTAAATTCCTTCTGTTCATGTAAGTTCTGCTGCATGCTCAAGGAACTTTTATTTGGTGCCACACCACTGAGTGCATCCCAGAGCACAAACTCACACCAAACTGCACTATCACCCACAACACAGAACTGAGCATTGCTTGCAAAAGCACTTTATTTTCCTCTCACACACACATCAGAAGGTTGTGTTTGAGAAGATGAAGGTTTCCCTCGAAGCACTGCATTCACGACATGGGACAGGATGTTTCTGGCATGAGCTCTCCTGATGCTGACTTGACATCTTCCTTGTTATGACTGCAAATTCCTATCACTGTAAACCTCACTGATGACTCATGAGAAAAAAAGCAAACAAAAAAAGCAAAAAAGAAAGGGAGAATGAAATCCTTTCAACTGCAGTGTCTGTAAAGACACAGTAATACAAAATACAAAATGTCTCAAATTTAAAAGCACAGCAGTATCCACTGGAGAAATAAAAATGAACTTTTCATTCCTAACAGCAAGTATTTGGGGATAATGAACAGACAGAATATTGTATGTAATTAAAGAAACTTCCTTTTAAAAAATAACCTTATTCTGCATTGTTTGGGGAAGCACTGATGTGCATGAGATCATGCACATGCAGCTATGGACAAATACAGTCATATTTCCAGTGAACTAAGCAAAACAAAAAGATTAATTCTCCACAGATATATCTAATTTATGAGGCTATCACAAACATTTACAGATGCATTTTAATTATCTTCTACCTAGGAGTGTTAAAATGAAGACAACATTTCTCACTCATTTCAAATGAAAGTATCCCCTCCTGCCTCTTATACTTACAAACAGAACTGCTCTAGTGCTTCTGATAGCTGAATCTTGGTGTATCTCTAATCATGGCATTTATTTCAGAAAAACCACTGTAAATGTTACTTCCAAAATATCTATCAAAAAAGGAACTGAAGTTTTATTGTCTATATAAAATATTTATTTAAATGTCACAGAATACTCTTTTCTGTATGAGTATTAAATATGTAACTATTTGAATAATCACAACATTTCCCAGGCACAGCTTCAGCCTAGAGCACAAACCAGTATCTTGTTAAGAGTATTTACCTTAAATCCCTATCTAAGGCAAGCAGCACAGATACTATTTCTACCCTGACATGCTTATTATGCCTTTGACTCTGAGGGTAGTTTCCCAGCTGGGCTGAGCTCAATTCCTCAGCATATTCCCCTACAGAGGCAATTTTGGTCTGACTGAGCCATGTGAGCCAGTGTACAACACTGTGGGGAGAGGAACCACCAGCTCTGCCTGCTCACACCATGGCACAGCTGCTGTAGCCCTCGTGGACTGGAATAAGAACCTGGTTTAAACTCTAGTTTAAACTTCTTTTTAAACTAGATTTTACCTACTCTCAAAGAAGTCCCTCTGTAAGAGAAGAAGCTGGAGTTTGCCTCCCTGCTGCTTCCACCCAGCATTCTACCCAGGCAGGGCCAGGGAGAGAAGACAGGACAGAGGACTTGGCAAACTCAAGTCACTGGAAATAAGTAATTGTGATGCAAGGAAACCAGCACACATGTGCAGCAGGTAATAGTATTTTCAAAACCTCTGACAAAAAGTTACATCTGATCACCATTTCAAAGCACTGCAGATGGCAACATCACTTCTGTGATCTTTGGCAGCAAGAGAAATCAATACCACTCAGTGTGGAAATGTCAGCAGAAATGCTCAAAAAACTTAATATTTTAACAATTCCAAGTTCTGAGGGACTCTTATTAGAAAATAGTTGCTGCAACAGCCTTTGAATTTTTAAAAACATATAAATTCAATTGCATTTTTAAAACACAAGGTAAGCTCAAATATAGTGGTTTGTTTTTCTTTTTTTTTTCCATTTCTTAAATGCTAAACTCAATTCCCTTGTGGCATTTTAACCCAACTGCAGGGGCACTGAAAGGGACTGCAACAACAGTAAAAATATATTTAATTGATTTTTATTGTTCAATCTAAAGAAAATTCTTTTGTACTTAAAAAGAACAGCATTATAAATTGCAACTGCAGAGACGTTTTGAAATTACACTTTAAATAGTATTATTAAGACATGCTTTACTGATGTGCTCTTAAGGCAGACCTAAAACAAAGCTGTATCTTTAAATTCTCTATAGCACCAAATGTTAGTAAAAAAATCAAAAGAAATTTCCATAATTTCCCTATGTCCCCTAAATATGCTTTGAATTTAGAAGAACATTAATTTGGAGGAGATCAGGCAAGACAGACCATATAGTCTTGTCCAAAGCTAAAGAAAAGCCACAAAACTTAAGAGACCATGAGAGCAGAGCTAGAAAGATAGTCTATAGACTAAATAACACCACCAAAACCAGGATCACCAGATCTTCAGAAGGACACTCAGAAATGGAGACTACCAAAAGGAGGATGGTGTGCAGAGACTAAAATGTAATTTTTCAAGCATAAATTTTCCTTTACCCAGTTGTCATGAAGTACGTAACACACTACTTCTGTATTCATATCCATGCATTTTCCTTCCTTCAGAAATGATGTCCTCAGGCAGACCCTTCTTTTTAAGTTGGACAAAAATCAAGAACTACATGTCGTTTTTAAGTTTTCAGCAGTCCTAAAAATATTACAAAGAACGAATTTGTGTTTCTTTTGCTTTTAATATTTCTGCCTGCTTACAAAAAAAAAAAAAAAAAACTACTGTAAAGCTAATTGGACACCATGACATTGGTTAAAGAAAATGCTTGAAATTAACAGACTGCTGCAATAGAAACTTAAAACAATACACCCTTTCCATAAATAATACAGAACTTTATTGCCCTCCTTTAAACCAAAGCACTTCAGACATTGTTTACCAGAAAAATTCATCTCTTCAACTTCAGTATGGTTCAGGCTTTTCTCTTTATCTTCACATACTCCCTGATGGCAGAGGGAGGTAATATTCATGCAAGGGTTGGTCAGAAACACAAAACTCCCTTTAGTTATATTGTTACCCAAGAAACCTCACCTAGTCCACTGAGTTTTAATCCTGAATTGACAATACCCAGTCACCTAGTAGGTGATGAGGGCAATTCTTTTGACACAGAGTACATACTTTGAGAGCCTGTTCAAAAATTCACTTTTTCAGTATGAAAGTACTCAAAGCTGAAGTTTGCTCCTCTATTGCCCCTCCAAAAAGATGTCTCAGCTGTACTGAAGAGAAAAGGAAACGTTAGGCTGTGGATTCAAAGTAGCTGTGAAGAAACACAAACACAAAGTTGACTTAATAGCATTATTAGGAAATGTGTTCTGGGCCCACACTTGGCAGTAACACCAGGCTTAACTCAAGTTGTAGCAATATTTAAAACAGATTTGTAATTCTCCTTCTCCACCCAACAAAACAACAGAAAATCTTGTCAATAAATGAAAAACACCACACGTATTTAAGTGAGAGAAACCATCTAAACTTCCAACATTTTTCATCCTCATTTTTTTTAATCCAAAAGATTTGTACAGCATTTTTAAAAAATAACTTACAGGATCAAAAGGAAAATAAATGCATAGCTTTAAATTCTTAGAATACAACCTCCCCCTGCTGCGGAAGAGTTCAAAGTCATAAAGTGCTGCAGATATGACCACACATCAGACAAATAATCTAGTAACTAACTTATTTTCATGGTTTATTTAACAATATTCCAGGCTTAGAACATTAAATAAAAAATCTCACAAACAATGGGTAAGACTAACAATGGTTTTGCTTTTTTTTTTTTTTTTTTTCTTTTTCTGCTCCTTTTTTAAAAAGAATTCTGAGACAAATCAATTGAACCAACTACAATTTTATTTTGGATACCAAAAAATAAAAAGAAGCTGGAAGGAAGAGAGTAGTGCATTGCACTGATCTCTTTAAAACTGCTTGTAAGCGTCACTGTTTACGTTCAGCCCTAGGAGGATGAAGATGGATACAATGCTGCCAAGAGGGGAAGGCCAAGTGCACTCCAAGGGCGTTCTGGGCTTTGCTTAGACTGTGAGGGCACAGCTTTAAACTCTGCTCATGTAAGACAAGATCCACACACTCTGCACCAGCATTTGCACAGGTCCTGGAGGGACAGCTCGCAGTGGTGGCAACAGCTGCTGCAAAGTGATGACCATAAAAACCCAGAGCTCTTCCTGGCAGACTGCTGGGGTGTCACAGGAGCTCAGGTATCTCACTCCTTTCCATAATTTGATTTTGTTGCCCTCACAGCTAGCCTACATATTTGTGGGATTTTAGGCCAAGCCTGCGCTTTGCACCCTGGGCAAACATAATACCTCTTCAGTGGACATGGAGAGCAGCAACATTCAACAGGATGCACAGTGTGTGTACTTTGTACAAGTGCAAATCAGTTTTCAGGGGGCTGGAAAGTGAACCCCCACGCTTACTAACAGCCAAAAACAGGCTGCACCACCGGCTAACTGCATTTTTCCCAGGCTTAAACATTTTTGTTTGTGTAGCTGCAATTACTTACTTCAGACTAACTTCTGTCCTTCCTCCTCACTCACCCATCCCTTCCCACCACCTATGAAGAACACAGAGGCCTCCAAAAACTATTAAGCCAAACCATAAACAAATAGTTTGGCAATAGATTCAACTCCATGGTCATTCTCATTTTTTTATGTTCCCGCTGTCTGTGCCCTTTTTACAGCCCAATGTCCATGGGTGCCATTGTGATGAAAAAACCCCAACTTTCTTTCTCCAGAACAGTAACAGACAGATATTGCTCAACATTGTTGTAGACTAACATGGAGGTGGGGAGGTGAGACACCAGTAACAGAAATAAAACCCCAAGCAAACCTTGATAAACCTTGATTGTAACTGGAAAATGGCTAGAGTCCTCCACAGCACCTTAGAAAAAAAAAAAAAAAAGTGCATCCTACTTTGTGTCTAGCGTGAACTCTGATCATGTTTATGACCTGCAGTATTTCTTAAGAGATGGGAGGGGTCTCAGGTTGGTTTTCTTTCTTTTTTTCTTGTTTGTCAAGTTCTCAAAAGGGCTTAAAACACTTATGCTTGGAGACACAAAGGAGGAGTAACAATACATAACAAATAAGAAGCAGTACTCAAACATTAGACTGGACAGGACTGAAGTCCACTCTACAAACTGAATCAAAAAGAGACAAGTGAAAAAAGTTTTTAAGTGCTAACATAACAAAAAACAATTTTAAAGATTCACTAAATACACGTAAGGAAATGGAGGGGTCCCCTTCTTTTAAATATATTTACATAATATTAAAGCTTTTTATTTTGCTTTTCTTGCCAACAAAATTTTCTAGCTACCCTGGGCAAAGTCCCCATTAAATGAAGAGGTTAAGGATTTTATAACATAGACAAACTGTTAGACCCATGGCCTGTAGACATCTCCCTGCCCTCTCTCCCTCCCTCCCTTACCAAAGGGCTGATTCCTTGCCTGCTACATCCCATGTGGCATCTGCCATGGCACTGTCACAGGACAAAAGTAACACAACACTGCCTCGACCCCACACTTGGTTCCCACTCTGCAAAAGCACAAGAGACTACAATCAGGTCTTGCTTAGACACAAAGCAAAACAAACAAAAAAAACCAATTTTGCCATTTAGCTGCAGTTAAATTGTAAAACTGGACTAATGTGGACACCGCAATACCAGCTTAAGTGTTTATATCATTTACACTGCACTGGAAAGGAAAAATAAATTATCCTGGTATAAATGCATCCACACTACAGCCTATGCCAGCACAGTATCAGTTAAAATAAAAACACATCAGTCCCCTACCCAACAGAATTATACCAGCTGAACTTTTCTAGCATAGACCAGACCTAAGACATGAGGTAGTGAAAATCAGGCTCAAGATCTTTTTTCATTCGACAGCAACAATATATTCTAAAAATATTCACTGCTCAGATCTACGGATTTTAAAAATGTTTTAAAATCCAAAATTTAAAGCTAGCATCCTGAGTCACACAGGATTTAAAAATGGAGGCATAAATTTTAAAAACTTCCTCAAGGTCCAAACTCAGGAAAATAATTTTATGATAGAAAGCACATAAGCATGTGTTTGTCTCCCACTGAAACAAGTGGAAAGGAAGCACATGGATAAGTGCTTTCTGAAATTTGGGCCACAGTCAGAAATCACGGTCTTCGTAGAATTTATTTCCTCATTCATTTCAGTGCTGTTTCATCACAAGTCATTCATGTTTTAAGACAGTGGGAAAAACACAGACAATGGAAGCTAAATCAAGTTTGTTACAACTGTTCAATATTTACAGCATTCATAGCATAAAACAGAAGAATTTTTGGTAACTTAAGACAAATACCTCTTTTCTTTGTCCTTAAATGTACCGCAGCAGTCCTGTTAAACAAACCCGCTGTCTCGAATATTAAAGAAATTGTTGTTTATGTTTACTGAGTCATTTAAATTAAAAATCTGTTCCTGTTCCAAACCCCACTCCCCTTCATCTTCGTCCTCCGGTTCTGCCTCAGACCCATTCCGACTGTTTTCATACAAAAAAATCTGCTCATCCACATGAGCTGGGGCTAACCGGTTTCTCTTCGCACTCACAACATTAGCAGAAGAACCAAAAAGGCGTTCAGGGAAGACCCTTGTGGCCAGAATACACCAGTACTTTTGAAGAACCTTTGGTAAAACTGGAAACAGCGCTAGTCTGTCAGACCACCACTTCAACGGGTCTTCATTCAAACCGAGGACCTTCTGTGACTTGAAGTTGCTCAACTCCTCAACGATTTGAGCATGCCATTCCTCCTGGTCTTCCACGCCTCCTGTCTGGCAAAAGATCTCTGCGAGCATGTTGTTGATGACACTGGTAGGAGGAGGAGTAGAGGAGATGATGATTTTTTTCATAGGGGGCTCTTCTGAAACAGCAAAGAATTTCTCCTCAGTTCTAAAGCTATTTTCTTTTACTTTCTCCAGCAGGCTTTTTGCTTCTTCCACCACTCTGTTTTCCACCTGCTGCCTCTCAAAGGCAGAAAGAAAAGGCAGTTTCTTGTAGCGGGGATCCAAGAAAGTTGCAACATTGAGAAACATGTCTATCTCAGGTATGTGCTGGTAGGTGGTTGACAACTCTTTAGCAATCACCTCCTTTGCCATGCTGATTTCTTTCAAATCGTTCTCTTTGATGTTCAGAGTAGTATTCAGAAGCATGTGAAGAAGTGGCTTCACCATACTTATCGTCGGGTACTTTGAAGCCGACATCATCTCTGCAACCTGCTTGAAAGGCTGGAGCAGCTCCACCAGCCCTTCGATTGTATTCCACTCGCTGGATTCCAGCATGAGGTGGTGGTTGTTGCTGTCCTCCACGAGAACAGCCGCAATGACAAACTGCTGCTCCTTGAGGCGCTGCAGCATGGCGAGCGTGCTTCCCCACCAGGAAACACGGTCGCTTACCAGCATGCAGTGGAGAATATTCTGCTGCTTCTGCTTTTCGCTCAGCATGTACATCGCGACCGTAGACTGCTGGAAATACTCCACCAGCTTTCGGCACCTGGAAAGAAGGTTGCAGAGTTTGGGGAGCTGAAAAGCTTGTTGTATTCCTGCGTTAAAAGTGTGGCCCAAACAAGGCATCTGTACGGGAATATCTAAGAGAGAGCAAGCTTTTACAATGTCTTTACTGTAATCTGTTGTAGCACCAAAGACTTTTGTATTGATCCCCCACTCAATGAATGTTTCATAAAGAACTCGTGTAATGGTCTCTGCAGTGTTATCCTCCGGTACTTCGAATGTTTTTAAACACCGTGAGTTCACAGCCAGGCAGTTGGCAGGACTGCTGCTGAGAAAGTGAACTGCCACAGTTACATAGGACCTGTTCTGGTTTTCACTCCTCCACATGTCCGTGGATATGCCACACCACAGAACCTCGGTGAGCTCTTTCAGCACAATTTCTCTAATAGCACTGTACTTTTCAGGAATTGCTTTTGTACAGAAGTACTTCCGGCTCGGAAGTTCATACCTGGGGTCCGCTGTTCTCAAGAGAGCCTTGAAGGTAGGTTCATCAACAATGGAGGCTGGATACATGCCCTCGCAAATTAAGCTGATGACTGCAGATGTCAGTTCCTGATGTTTTTTGTTTTCGTAGTTCTGGTAGGTCTTCATGATGAGGCTATCTTGAACAACCTGCTGTGATGACTCGGGCTTGATTTTTGAAAATGCTGTGGCAAAGGCTTCCCGCATTTGCTCAGTGTTACTTTTCACAAACTCACAGAATTCATCAGGGTGATTTTTCTCAAGGTGGTAGGAAAGGTTGGACGTGTTTCCTGAATAGGCAATCTGTGCCATGCAAATACGGCAGTAGATCTTCTTCCACTGTAATATGCATCCTTCTGCATTGGTATCAAACCCAAAGTACTTCCACACTTTACTCTTTGCTCTCGGGTGAGCCACTAACTTTAGGTCTGATGGGGAACCTTCTAAACTTTTATTCTCCATTGCTTCTTGGCCACCGTCCCACCTTTTGATCCTTCACTCATTAATGAGTACCTGATAAAGGCAGTAAGATAAAGATACAATGAGAAAGCACAAGTTTGACCACACTCAACTATGTGAAATCAGCGTTTCTGTGAATGTATCAAGAAACCTACTCACTAATTACATTTGCAAATTTAAAGATGAAATTTGCATTATTGTGACCTACAAGAAGCCCACTGGATTGTCAAAAGCCTAAAGGGGTTTTAATATATCCTGTTCTGCTGTGAAACTGAGCTAGAAGACCCGAGTAAACATTTTTTTCTGGAATTTCATAATTCTGGATAGAGAAAGCAAAACTAACACCACAGATAAATTACTGTCACAAAATTTGGTCATCTGCTATAGCATTTTCCTGCCTCTTAAGTTAGAACTATACCAACATCCTCTTGCCTAAGAATTACTGAACTTTGCTGTTAACATTTATTTCAATTGAAACCTGATACTGAAGGAGCAAAGGTTTTCTTGTTTGTTTATTTTGAAAGAAGTTTTGTAAGCTTGATCTAACTGTTCCAGCTTTTGCTTTAAAAAAAACCAAAACATAATAAAAAAATCTGTGATGCAAATTATGGTAATAATCTACTCCTCTCAAATGTAAAGACGTTTTCTGACTGAAAAAAAAGGAAAAGGAGCTTGAACCTACATGCAGATCAACAATACACGTCTGACACCTTTCCTGTCCTTCTCTTTCTGAAATCAAAGCCATCTCCTGAAGTACTAGCTCACAGTCATGGTTCCTGGAATAACAGTACATTATAATTACAGCAAAAGCAGACAGGGAAGCACTAATAAATGTTATTATCCACATCAGCTGGAAGATAATTTTGCAGCATATTCTTCAAAAGGCGACAGAAGTTGGGAGGGGATGACACTAGAGATGAGTATGGGGATAAGGCAAGACTTGGCAATCTGTACCTTGATATCTGCACAGGAAAAGGCTTCTTGTGCAGTCACATGCAAGTGCTACTTGAGGCCTGCAGTGCCTCTGTGAGCAGCGCTGGCAGCTGGCACCCACCAGAGCTGACTCTCACTACACCAAAAAGCCAAGTCGCAGCACAGCACCACTGCACCCTGACACTTCTCTCTTTCTTCCACACCACTGTGACATCAACAAGCCTTTCTCCAGGGCCTTGGCCAGCATTGGGAAGGAGAAGGAAGACATTAGTTAGACATGGATGCAGCCTCTTTCACAAAAATCCAGAGAAAGAGAACAGAAGAGGAACATGAGGAGCATCAGACTGAAAAAGTGCTGCTACTTCTCTGCTCTTTGGGAGCTGCACCTGTGCCCAAGCCGAGAAATCCTCAGGTGGTAAGACTGGCTAGTTAGGGCAGGAAGGAACAATCTTACTTTTCCATATTGCTGCAAGGGAATATTTAGAAAAACAAAAAGTATGTGTGCAAGCTTCTCTGGGGTGCTTTCTGCTGTTGATGAACATTCACAAGAAAAGACAGCTTTCTCTCTGAACTACAGCTGGTATTTTGCAACATTTTCTGAATATCTTGAATGGAAAACCAAAGACAGGTTAACCAATACTAAACATACTTATCTAAACACAGCTGTTGGTTTAGAAGCAGAATGAGAGATGCAGGGCAAGCATTTCATTGGATTTGTTCTGAAGATTTACTTCTGGGTGTAGACACTTTGCATTTTTTCCTGAGGGAGGGGCAACGTTCTGCCTACTAGCATGCCTTCTACTGTGATTCATTCAGTGTCTTTAAGTTGCCAGGATAAACTATTGATTCAACATGGTAATGCCACCTAATTCCAAACATGTGCATATCAACAGCACCAAGGTATGCAATCCCACAAAAAACGGATGATTTTGAAAGACCAAGTGGTGTAATGTGTAATGAGGTAACTCTGCCATGCCATCAGACAGTGCACTGACAAATCATATCGATCAATATTATCATAGCTTTTAGATTCCTCCATTTCAATCCATGACATGGGATCTTGAGGAAGTACAGAGGCTCAGGGCATTTCATTAAATCTTACAGTTTCCTCTGCAGTTACCTGGCAATTCCTGAAAGTAAGGAGGAAGGCACTGAATTAAGAGTTGATGCATCTTTAATATTTAAAATTACTATGACACACCTTGGATCATAAAAAGTTCATCACCAACTGACAAAGTAGAAGTGATTTCAGAGTATGGGAGTGTTACAGACTCACCCCGCTCTTCAATCTTATGTATGTCACAGCTCTGCCTTCATTTTGTGATGTATCACTTGGCAATAGTGGCCCAGAGTAGCACTGCCACAGCTAAGGATGTGCCAGTATAATAGCCTTTAGTAACAGCTCAAGTATAAACTGCTCATCATCCCTGCCTTTCATCGAGTGTTATGAGCATAACTGGCATTATGAACACAAACCAAAATCCCACACCTCTCATTTTACTGCAGAAAGTTTTCCGCTTTCAGTGAAACAGCGTTCATAGTCTAGTCCTGGCAAAAACAACAGCAATCCTGAATTCCCACCCACAGGAGAGCACCTTTGGAGAAGTTGCTGGTTCTTTCCCTTGCCTCCTCCATGCAGCTGGCCGACACCACCAGCCAGTACCAGAATGGCAGCTTCTAAAAACCTGCAGAGAGAGGATCTTCTGCTGGCTTTGCAGCAAATTCTGCTGCTACAAGAGGAGGAAGAGTCCAGACTTTCTGGCCCTAGCACCTCATCCCTGCTGTTCCTGGGGCAGGCTGTGCTGTCTCCTCACACCTCTCAGACCCCATGCCTTATTCTCCTGAAACAAAGCCACGACTTCCCTCTCCAGGCAGGCCTTGGGCAAAAATATTAATGCTAGTGACGACGTGTGTCGTGCAGGGTAGCCGTGCTACCCTCGCAGGAAGGGCTCGGTTCCCCCACTGGCATAGAAAATTGGCTCAAAACCCACACGACAGTCTCTTGGATTGTAAAACCAAGCACAGGGATGTGAGGAACTGTGGGCTGTGCAGACACCCTGCAACCCCAGCTCTGTCTCCTTCTGCATGCACTGCAATGGCAGCCTGTAGGTATCCTTGTCCCACAACCTTTGCCTCAGTCAGCAGAGGGGCAACCATAAAGCAAATGATTCCTCATTCTGGAACTAACTTAATAACTCTTTTAGGGGCATGCGTGGGGAGATGGTTTAACTGCTTGATGTAACTGCATTTTTGCCTGCCATCAATCCTTCCTACCTGGTCATTTCTCTACCCACTCTGGATGATTTACAACCTGCAGCTCACACAGCCTTGAGCAGGAAGTGCTCAGGCTCTCACTACGCTTTACTCGTATAAAGTAAGAGCCCTCAAAGTATGAATCAAAATTAAGAGATGCGTGATCCTAAATCAACATTTCACAATTAACTGTAAAGAAACTTGGTGCAAATTAAGATATTGAGTAACTAAAAATTGAGCAAATTAAAAAGATGTATCAACTTTCAGTCATTTCTAAATACAGGAGTCACCTTTAAGGTCTCCTTAACTGAATCCACATAATCACCTTCAGATACAGTTTTCTACACATTACAGGTTCCAAACATAACTACAAAGACTACAAAACTACTACATAACACTCAGGATTTAGGTTTCTCTTACCAAATTTCAACGGAATATGGCACAGTAGAAGAAAAAATGCAGGAGAAAGATGCCAAACAAATTCCTTGAGAAGCTTTTAATTATATGGACCATTTTTCTTATCAGTAGGATGACTTTTGCTGATCACATTTCCACTGGTAATATCCTGGTGTGACAATTAATATTAGTTTATCTTTTATCAATCCACTGATTAGATTTGTGCTTTTAAAAAGCTGTTTTAATTAAGAACTTTAGTCATGCAGGGCTTTTTTTTCCCTCTCTCCAATTAATTAAGATTAAGCACTGTAAAGAAGTCCAAGCAGCAATTTCTAAGAAAACTATTAATAGTTTAAACCACTGAACACTAAAACTATGTATTAGCAGTTATACTGTTTATGCAATCAGTATTTGGAGAAATATTTTTTAACTTAAGTTCCCCTTTATTTCTGCACTTTCCTCTATGTTGATTTTAGTTAGCAAAGCAATCACTGACTGTACACCCTGTTTGTAGTCTCAGCTCTATATTTTCCTTCCCTGAGCTTCAAGATCAGAATTTCACTACCCTATGTTGAGGTGGAGGATATTCACTTGAATAGAGAATGGTACTATTTTTTCAGTTTGCAACCCAAAACAATTACCAAGTTTTTGCACTGAACCTAGATTTCAGAGCTCAAACTCTTTCCCCAAAAAATGTCTTGAATTCCTTCTGTAAATCAGATGAACTTCAGAAGAATGTGAAAGACAGGTAACTTTTAAAAGCACGTGTGCCAAGATCATGCAACTCTTAAGTTAGGGTAAGGAAAAATAAAAGTGAAACTAGTTTACTTGGATTAAAATCCTGAGCACTTCTTCACAACAAGGATAAGAAAGCAAGCTTTTCTTGGAAAATTCTGCATAGACACCAGAACCTTTCACTCATCCAGAGAGTTAAAGGACAAGCCAGCAGTTATCTCTTTCTTTTAAATCTTCCAAGCGAGATCTGCAGTGCTGCTGCACAGAGAGTGGGAACTCTGACATGGAAAATGGGGCCAAGCTAGCCAGGATCTAGCCAGGAATGGCTATCTCTGCCTCCCTGTCCTGTCCTTCCCAGCTCCCCTTTGCCACTCCAAGCTCTCCCCAGGAAGGCTCCCTGACAATAAAATGCCTGTACTTGTGAGAGTTACGGACAGCCCCTGGAAAAGATACAGAAAATTTTAAACATACACACCTTTCTAGATTACCGTCTGAAAAAGGTACTTGGGGTTTTCTTACAGAAACTGTAATTTACTGATCCAAGCTTGTTCCAACAATACTTTTGCTTTTAGCTGCACGGACATCACTATTTTGAAGTTATTATGGAAATGAGATTCATCTGGGTAAAAAGGTTCCAGTTGTTAAGGTGAAGCACTTCTTTTAGCAATGGCTGGACACAGCGAGTGAAATCAAGGCAGCAGGTAACTGCCAAGAGGGAACTGCATGCAAACAACTTGTCCTTGGAAAAAAAAACATCCCAAGTTTAGGGCTCAAAGAAAACTTTTCACATCTGTCAAATCTGCTTTGGTCCCACTTAGGCAAGTGACATTTCCTAGGCTGGATCTTCATTGCCTTCCTCTGGCATTTCCAAATTCAACGCTTTTTTTTTTTCTCAATAGCAGCAAAGAGCAGAGTGCAACAAAACACTGGGTCACATTTTCGTCATGCTGCTTCTCTGTGGTTCGAAAAAAGATTTGGAAAGTGTTACACACCCTAGGCAAAATACCCAAATTTCCTCTGCCAAGAAACGCTAATGCTAGAAAAATGCTCAGATGACTTCAAACCATATGCACATCTGCCCTTTTTGTCACCAGGGTCCTATCGTTTGCTTGAGCTTTTCATTGCTGCCTTTGAGAATGAGAAAGGGAATGCCAGCAGAAGAATCAGGAATAAATAAAAAACACACAAAACACTATCCAAGGATGCGATGTGTGACAAGATGAACAAATAAGCTCCTATTGTGGGGCGTACTTGTTCCATCTCCTTCCCAGTACTTCACGTATTCTCTATACCAATATCCTCATCTAACTGAATTCCTTACTGAAACACTAGGCCTTCTCAACATTACTTTTTTTACTGTTCCTCTGGTTAAAACTATCAACAGAGCCATAAAGGCTCACTTGCTGATAGGGAAAAAAAGTTAAAGGCATGGACTTCAATGCAGCTGTATGATCACCTCTGATGATAACCTACACATCTGCCTGAACTCATAGTTTGGTCTAAGTTTATAAACTCAGAAACGTTTTAGTCTTCAAGAGTAATGAGCAGATCGTTGTTTTTCTGATAAACTCAAAGTTTCCTCTAAGACAGCATTTAACACGCTGTAGATCCAAATCAAAAAAGTGCAAAAACCTAACTTCTCAAACCAATGCCTAACCTGAAGTCCCTTAGAATAAAACTGCAAGTGTCACTCACTTGTCAGCTTAAAGGCTATCAGCGAGTGCCAGCCGGTATCAAAGACAAAGCTTTTGGAGCACAGGCACGTTCCCCTCCCGGGGGAGCGGGCACAGGGAGGCCGAAAGCGGCGGTCCCGGCGGGCTGGGGGCACAGCGGGCTGGGGCAGCAGGAGCGCCCGGGCCGGGGGGGCTGCCCGCCGCTACCCGCCCCATAGCACCTACCTGCGCTGAGGGACGGAGCGCCCGCGCGGCTCTGAGCCGAGTTCTCAGGAGACACTGCCACACAGCCAAAGAGAGCAAGAGGAGAAGCGGGGACCCCCGGCCCACGGAGCCCCCACGCCGCCTCCCGAGGCCACAAGTCAGGCCGGCGTGCAGCCAGGCGCCCCTCCCGGGCCCGGCCCCCCGCCCCGCCCCGCCCCCCGTCCGG
>JAWWMU010000001.1:80065064-80083229 GCA_035048155.1 Cinnycerthia olivascens | reverse complement strand
TCTACTGCAATCTATTATCCTTGGGCATTTTACTATGCACTAGACTGACAGTGTCAATGATTTTCCCTTAATAACATCAAGCCATTTTTCTGATCATTGCACTGGATGATGGGCTTGTTTAGTACATGTACTTAAGCTTGGCTGTTGGTTGTTTTGTTTTTTTGCTCCCAGACCAGCTAGTTTACATTTATACAAACTGCAATGATTTCAGTAGAAAAGAAAAACAACTGGACATAGTTTTGTGTGGTTGGTTTGTGTCCTTTGAATGAAATTCATTCACACCTTTAGAGAGGGACAAGAAGTACATAATTTTGAGTGCTCAGGAGGTGATTTTTGGTGCATTCCTGCATAAAGGGGAATTTTGCTCTTCTTTCAGCATTGGCATTGTGCCTGCAAATAGAAATCATATTACCTTCAATTACTTTTACTATGCATCAGTGGCACACTACTCACTTCAGGTTTATTCTGCATTTACAAGAGGACAATAGGTTTCACTATCCAGAAGATACATTTCTTTATAACTTGTAGCCACCAGTAAAAAACTATCATAAATTTTTAGTGACTAAAAACCACATGCATTTGAAGTGGAATTTTATCACCTCTGTCCAGTGTCTCCAGAAATTATCGTTGCCGACGATAGGAAATATTTGTGTCAGGGGAAAACAAACAAGGTAGGTAGAGATGGTGCACACCAGCTCTACGCTCTGCTGCACATTAACTCATTTTCTTGTCTAGGAATCACTGCACAGATTGACTGGTTTTATTTACCAGCCCGCCTAGGCAGAGTTTGGAAATGAGAAAAAAATGTATTACATTTATTTATTTATTATATTATTTTCTTGTTTCAGTCCATTCTCTGCAAAGCTTCTGTTTATTTTTCTTTGTTGCTTTGTACCTGCACTTGAAGCTTGAGGCCTCTGACCTTTCTACAGAGCACCCCAAAGCCATGCTCTCATGTCTCAAAGCTGTGACTCTTCTGAGGAGCTGGCTGTGGAGGGAGGAGGGTCACTACCAGAACACCAAGCACTCCCAAATGCCACGCAGCTCCAGCAGTCTTGGAAGCAGAAGAAATCCTCCTGTATTTTGTGATACTTAGTGGATTGGCAAAATCTTAGGCTTTGCCTATTTTTCAGTGTCCTTTTGTATTTGCCTATGGAATAAACCAAATGAAAAGATTCAAACTAAGAAATAAGACCTACTGTGTGCCTAGAAAGAAATACATCTGTTAAGATCAGTAACAATTACATGACAAAACCCCTATAGACTAATTAGTAGAGTCAGCAAACAAACACTGGTTTCCTAACAGAGATTTCTTTTGTTGGAATTTTTTTTGCCCTCTGATAATCTGCCAGCTCCTCAAGCATATTTCTTCACCTCCTAATATTTTGAAAGGCACAGGCACTGTCTCCTGCATCTTTAGCATCCACCAATTCCAATCAAAATATCAGAAATGAAGATGGATATCCCTGTCAGGCATCACTTCATCTCCTAGTAGAGCAAGGAAGGCAAAGCCACTATAATAAATCACTTTCAAGGGTATAGTCAAGTGACATGAGAAGTTAAAGGTTTAAAATGAAGTTTCAACTTCACCTGTCACTTTCTCTGTCACAGAATGACAAAACCCCAGTGGATACAGTCCAGCTCAAGGAAGGAAGGAGAGGCTGCATGGTTTTATGGCTCATATTGCCAACTATCTCCAGGCCTAGTACCAGTTGTGATCCTTGGAAATTCTATGTTTCTATGGCCAGGAAAAGCCAATTTGCAGCAGTTAGTATTTTTTCGACAGTTACATAAATTCCTTAGGCTGAGAATTTTCTCTGATAATACACAAAGGGCAAGAATGAAAGCTCAGCAAGTCCAGGGATTGCATCTCAGTAGGTTTTGATTCTCTTTGGACATGACACCCAACATCAAAATGAAAGGGCAGAGCTTCACGGAATGTTCGAGAATACCGTAGAAAGGAGGATGGAGAGGGAGGGCTGACTGGAAATACCCAGCACTTTTTCAGGTCTATAAAAACGGATGACAAACAGAAAATAAAACAGCAGCCAGAATGATCTTCCAATACAAAATGTTTCTCTCCATCAATCCTAACAAAAAGGCCTTTTTTTTCTCTCCATTAGTCTCTTTGAGCAAGCCAGGAGCCAATCCTTCATCTTCTAAATACTTGGGGTCTTTTTCAGCTCTAAGAGTGGCCAGTCTGCTTTTGGGGCAGGTTTCCCAAGAATGGTAAAAAAACAGTGATAACTGAAATGTAAATGCTGTAGAAAGTCTATTATCCAAATGGTGACTCTTCTGCTTTATCACTAGTCACTGCAACACTGCATTTCAAACTCAAATTTATTTACTGACCATAAAGGCCCTGTAATTAAGCCAAGATTTTGTTCCAGAAAGTGATCCTAGGTAAAAAAAAAATAAAAAAATAAAAAGAGAAATAAAGGCATCACATGAATCCACATAACTGGAAATTATATCCTTAACTAACCTCATACAACATCATGAATTGTCAGTGGGGTTGCAGATAACTGGAATGTGGATTTGGACTGCAGAACCATAAATCCTATGGGACAGCAGCTAGAAAAACACCAGTCAACTTGCACAGCCCAAGCCAAGCTGCAGAGCTGATAGGTACAGCTAAATCTTGTTGTAAATGTATAAACTGAAAAAATGTTCCAGGTGGTGTGTTCTTCCCCTTAAATCCTCTCAGGTCTCACCTGGGGATATGAGTATATCTAGACATAATCATAAAAAAGAAGCAATACCTAAGAAAAGAAGTCTAGTATACAAAAAAATATTTGAGCTCTTACTTGAGTGGTTTACTGGAAAAATCTTAAACTTTCCATACATACTTTTCTTTGGTTATCAGTAGCCTATTCTTCTCTAATCTCATAACCTAACCAAGAAGGGAACAGATCAAACAAATCTTGTCATAAAAAGTCAGAAACATTTTATGCTTTTCTAAGAAACGTCTGATGTTAGAAACAATAGAGCAAAACATTTAAATGACTGAAAGCTATTTTATAATAAATGTGTCTTGCATAAGTTGCATACACAGTAAGAAAATTAAAATTAAGGAAAATTGCTCAAATAAAAAGCATAAGATGTGAATTTCAATAGATTACAACATGTAGGCCAGCATATTCTAGCTGCTATTGCTCTATTTGGCTTCAGAAACAAAAGTATTTAGGATAATTATAATTATAACCAGTAAGAATTTCCACACTTGGGGAAACATTAATATTTCAACATTTGTTTTCATGGTGAATCAGAATAAAAAAATTTAAATTCTTCTCAGAGAAAAATTCTGAAAAATTATGGTTTTAGGTATTCCATATAGATACTGTCAAAACACTGCCCTACGTATATCAGTATCTGCAGCATTTACTAGAAACATAGCATTTAATTCGTTATTCCAATATGATTACAAAGTCAGCATGAAAGGAATAGGAAAATTTAACTCTTTCAACTCACAAAACAGAGTATTTTGATGTTGAACAAGAATGTTGTGGAGGAGATTCTAAGCACTGTGGAAATGTCTGCATACTACTAAGTTTTGACACCTCCCAGCACCACTTTTCTTTGATATTATCCTGATCATGAAGTCTGTCTTTCCTTTTTGTTTCTTTCCTTCCTTTTCTCTTTTCCCCTCTTTATATTAGTATAATGATAAAGCAATTTTACTAGTGTATGTGAATTTTATTTTTCTTTCAATGCCTATATGGAAGCCTTCACATCTTAGGACTAATGTGCAAAACTGAATCCTCATAAAACCCGAGCAAGGCAAATAAGCAGATCAAATGACAGACAACAAGAGATCTGCATTTCAGGGGAAAGCTAGGATTAGAAGCAGCATAGCCCTGGGTTTTAGACTGGGCTTCAGAATGTCATGCTTCTGGAAAAATGGCTCAGTGCATCAATTCACAGAAGAGATTGGCCAGCTAAAATGCTGTGCATAACCTCAAATTTAATGTCTATTTCTGACCACAAGATTGATGCCTGTGGGAGTGCAGGGTGGGCGGCGCACCTGCAGGAGTCTGTTAGTTCAGATCAAGGCACACTCTTCTTGAGGCTGAGCTCCTGCCTGTCCCAGCAGCCTGCCTGGCAGCACCCCAGAGGAATCTGGGCTGCGGAAGAAGAGGCCCTTCATGAGACAGACACTCCTGGGCATGCAGGTGTTCAGGCCATGCCATGGACTTGGTCCAAAGTAAAAAAAAACCCTGGAGCACCAGATCCCTTTTCCTCCAGTCTGCTTCTGCTGAGCTAGTGCAGACATAGCCATAAAATTCCACATAGCCTCCACCAAATTTAGAATATT
This sequence comes from Cinnycerthia olivascens, assembly GCA_035048155.1. NCBI lineage: Eukaryota > Metazoa > Chordata > Aves > Passeriformes > Certhiidae > Cinnycerthia > Cinnycerthia olivascens. Next base: position 80,078,914 of record JAWWMU010000001.1, on the reverse strand, counting down.
CTGGCAGCTCCTTAGGTGAGATTGGACCTTTGAAAATATTTGTGAAGCATGATCCTTAAGAAACATGGTAAATATGCTGTAAAAGTCTTATGGCAAACCACAGCAGAGGTGCACATGTGTTACCTACCCATGAAAGTGATGCTTACATCACCTGGAAGGTAGAGAAGTTCTCCTGCACTCCCTGACTTCTCTCTGTAGCCCCTTAGTCTGCTTCTCCATGTCTTGAAACTGAGTACTCAGGCAGAATGTCTTCTGTGACACCCTCACAGTAGATGTGTCAGCTGCACTGGGAGGGGACCAGCTCTCCTGAACACGCTCACAAATGCCTAGCTCATTGGAAACCCAAGCTGGAGCACACAATAACCTGCTGTTCTCCTTCCGACAGGCAACTGCATCCAAATCTCTGCTGGAAGTAGGGGAAGTAACACTTGGCGATGATGTGTCTGTCACCCCACAGCAAGAGCCGCAGTTCCACAGCCCAGCTCATCCTGCCCCCAGCCCTGACCTACGTGGTTCCCAGGGGGAATGCTGCAGTGTCTCCTTGTGCAACTCTGTGCACTCTTCAAGTGTCCTGCCTGTGTGTTGGACAAGCAAAGGATTTCCACAGAGCAGCCTTCACATCCAGGCACCTGCACTTGGTGCCTAAAGACGGGCACTGCAGGGATTTGCTCTTCACTTTTCTTTTCAATAAACTGTCTCTGATAATTGCCTTGGCTTTAGAGCTGAAGGCCTCTGGAGTAATGAACAACTGTTATTTCTAGTACAATGGGATCGTTGCCTATAATGTTATCCCTTAATTGCTACTGCGGTGCAAATTATGAAAAGCAAGAATATCCAAATATAGAGACACTTGGCCCTTGTGACAGGAAATTAAGGTCTCTTCTCTGGCACTGCTGCATGCCCTGAGCTCCCACTCAAGTCAAAATGAACTACATACATTCAATATTTTGAAAAACAAGCTCTTAACCTCTACAAACGAGCTTATAGAGTTCATATCATGTGTGTTCTGGCTATCCCTATAAATGTCCAATCCTTCTTCAGATCCTACTAATCTCCTGGTCCCTTCAGAGTTAATGGCTAAACTTGTCTGAAAAGGATGAAGTACATTTTTTAAAATATAATGAGTAAATCTGTGGGTGTATTATCTTTTGACGTTGGATTGCTTAATTGGTTATTTTTTTGGTGGTAAGAAAAAGCAAGGAAATGTTTCTGTATCATCTACAATATAAAATCTCCTATCTTCCTTCCTGTTTTTGACACCATTTCAACATCTTGGAAAAAATCTTTTCCATACCTGCTCATGCCTTGCTTTGCTGCTGTACTATTTAAAAGCAATAATGACCAGAACAAACTTTGACTTCTGAGAATGAGTGTGTTATTTCTACAGTGCCTTTTCAATATTTCAGGAATTAAGAGTCTGAATGTTTAATCTCCACTGTGAAGTGTCTGAAAAGCGTAGTATTGTCACACGAAAGCGGTAAACTGCTGAGGAAAGGTCCGATCCTTTTCTTACTGATGTCAGTGGGAATTTTGCCAGGAAGCTCAGCATGATAAGGGTACAGACCAAAGTAATCAGTTCTACAGATGATTACATGAAAAGCCCTTCATTATAGCATGATGATTGAGTATCATTACAGTCATGAGACACAGACATCTTCTGGAACCAAAACCAAGCAAAAGAATGTATTAAGGCTATTCCTCCTCTGAGTTGGGCCTGTTTGGCAGCGGCCTTTCTTCAGATGACTTTTCACGTGTTAGCACAACTAATTTGGTTTTGGCCACAGCCTGATATGCACAGCGAAATGAGCCCAGATTTCCTGCTCCACAGTTCCTCTCTGCTAAAGGTCTCTCAGCTCATGAAAGCTGTGCCTTTTGGTAATTTTTGGCAAACTCGGGAGCATCACACTTTGTTGTCCATCTTCTCACTTCAGTTTAAGGGCACCTCTTGCTCCACAGGTGCCTCTCCCAGGCTGGAGAAGGGCAAGCAGTTAACGCTTGTGTGTGCTGGCTGATGTCTTGACGAGGGGACACTGGCACAGACCCCCAGAGCCAGACGCCTCACCCAGCCTGCGCAGTGCTGGAGCTGAGAGCAGGAGGAAGCAGGAGGTTACAGCCGGGAATTGGGCACTGAGGGCGGGGATGATGTGTGCAAGCTAACGGGGCGCCCTTGCAGACACGTTTGGGATCTCCACGGCTCTTCAGGGAGCATTTGTTAGGCAGATACACTGATGCAGTTTTGCACAGTTCATCCAAGAAAGTGAAGCTGCACAGCACCCTGCAAAAGCAAAGTCTGTGTGAAGACGGGAATATGACTGGAGTTTGTATTAACTTTGGATTAAAATGTTTTATTATTACTTATGTGTAAGGAGGTTAATTTTCTCTCTGTTACTTGGGGGTCAAACAGAAGCCTGTGTTCCCTACAGAAATCAGTAATTTGTCAGCTTAGCAAAATCTGTATAATAAATACAAAATGTAAATATTTATAAAACATGCACAGGCACATCACTCAGTGTTACTAAATCATTATTAGTGTCTGGTTCTGGTTTGTATTGTCATAGTCACAGGAAGCTGCAGTGATGACAGTAGGAAAACACACATCCACAGCAAGGTTTAGATACATTTTGGGGAGATTTTCCTCATTACCTTACTTAGGAGAGAAGTTCTAATGGTGCATTTTAATTTATTTTCCACATTTGTGTGCTGCTTACATTTCTTATCTAAAAGGAACTGTGAAACTCTCCCACTGCTTCTTGCCTGAAACTGCTCTCTGAATTGCAGCTCTGATTTCTGTGTCTTGATACATATTGTCAGGCTTTGTCTCCTCTTGAAATTATTATTAAAATGGCACACTGGCAAAAAAACATTTATAATGGCTGGGGATTCTGAAATATTTTCTGTTGTTTTTGTAAGTACCAGTTAATAATTCCCTGAAGCTATGCATTCGATTAAATACCTTTTCTTTCTGCAGTCCTGTGATACAGTGTTAAAAAATCACTGGTATTTCATTTTAACCTTTCAAGTGATGGGCAAAAATCAGTTGCCTAGCAAGTAGAAGTACTATTGTTTGTGCTAAAAGGTCATGACAAAAATGTGCTGAAAATTTTCTGGATACTTATGTAAAGAGAGGAGTTATGACTCGGGAGTTACTTATTGCACAAAGGAGTCTGTGTTTGACCCTCTGCATCTTCCTCTCACTTACTTGATGTCACTTTAAGGAGAGGAATAACTATTTCTCAAACAAACATTCTGATATTACAAAAAGATAACAGCCACCTCTCAGTTAAGATGAACTCCAACCTGTGCCTAGAAAATAATTTGTCATCTGCCATTGAAATGTCAGAGTTCCAGCTTAAGCAATAGAAGTATGAAATCCCTTTCTCTCTTTGAGCATGCACTGAAGGAGCTGGCAAATGAAAAGCTATTGTGTTTGTTTTCTATGGGCAGCTACCACATAATAATGTGGTAATACTTTTCATGGAAATCCATCACACAATGTACATATTACAGTTCAGAATATACCATCTACTCTAAGCTATACTATGCCTCAGTTCTCAAGATCTTTGTACTGAGTAGCTCATGTGTTACATGTTACAAACATGCTGCACCTGTCAGTTGGTGGATGTGTTTCTGGGGTGCTACAAGCTCAATTAGAGGGCAACATTAATTCCATACAGAAACCTTTGGAAGTTAGAGCTTAGTCTGGGATTAGGCTTTGTGCAGATCGTAGTGGGAGAGTACAAAGAGAATCTCTTTATTTTACACAAACAGATTTGGCACACCTATAGCTCCTGTGCTCTGGAAGTGCAATTAAACTGCCTGTTTACCATCAGCAGTAAAACAAACAGTTTTAAGAGGGGGAGGTGTAGATGAAACCTCAGCTATCTTTCTTGTTTTTAAGACACAGAAAAAAATTCTAGGAAAAACAAGGGAGAGCACAACACCTCTGTCAAATATTGTGCAAAGCTGTCCTGTCCGCCACACAGTACACTAGAAGGCATCACTGCAGACAAGAAAGTCTGACAGACAGAAATTTTACTTTACTCTCACAAAAAGTAAGAAATCTGTCTAGATTAGGCAATGAAGGTGAAGCAAAATGTTTTCTCTTTCCTTACCTACTGCTATGATGCATAAGAAGTGGATTGCACATGAAAACATGAGAAGAGAGAAAGAAGTTTCTTATCTTTATTATACTCTCAAACTTTGCCACCAAGTTTCCAAATTCAAAATAGTTTCTTTTTCTGCCTCATCTGTCTCAACCCAGGCCACCAGCTAATTCATATCTGGGTCCTGTGGTGAGCTCAGCTGGGCTAGCACAGCCTCTGGCAGCAGCTGAACTCCAGGCAGGTTCAGCATCCCACCTGCAGGGACTCTGTCAGGGTGAGGACTCGACTCTAGCAACTGATCCAGAAACATAAGTGGCTATGAAAATGCTTATAGAAGCATTAAAATAAAATTTCCTTTGTGTTATTAATTATTTTTTCCCCTCAAATTGTATTGTTTGTATCAACATTTTCTGAAATTACTGTTCTGGAAGCAAATGCACTTGCATTATCACAGACTAGTTTTTTGAATTGATGATCTTTCTCAAAATCATACAATCACAGAATCCTAGAATGGTTTGAGTTGGAAGAACCTTAAAGGTCATCTAGCTCCAACCCTTCTGCCATGGCCAGGAACACCTTCCACTATACCAGGTTGTTCAGGGCACCCATCCTATGGGGCCTTGGACAATTCCAGGGATGAGACATCCACAACTTCACTGGGCAACCAGTTTCAGTGCCTTACTACCTTTATAGCAAAGAATTTATTCCAAATATCTAATCTAAACCTGCCCTTTTTCAGTTTAAAGCCATCTCTCCTTGTCCAATCTCTACAAGCCCTTGTAGAAAGTGCCTTCCCATCTCTTTTGCAGGCCTTCTTTAGGTATTGGAAGGTGCTGTAAGTTTTACCCAGAGCCTTCTCCAGGCTGAACAACCCCAACATTCTCATCCTATCTTGAAGTACTTTTCAGCACCTTAAAAAAAATAAAAAATGGAAGAAGAGGTGGAGAGGAATTTATGATCTAATATCCTTTCTATTAACCACAGTAACCCAAATCTTTTAGAGAAAATTAGCATTTATCTCTTCCCTGGTGTAAATCATTTTAGCCCACTTTCTCAATTTGCCTGGTGGTGAAGTATTGCTAAGCAACACCACACTTGCAGGTCAGCTGCCACTTCATGTCTATGCCAATGTCAATTTTTTAAGACCCACACTATATTTTTTTCAAAGATTATGTTGCCATTTGAGAGTATTTAAAACTACTTAGCTAATCTTCCTACTGTAATACTAGCTCTTGCTTAGTCTAAAGCTGCATTGCTATGGATGAATATTGCTTGGAGTGTCTAAATATTTGGAAGTAAAGCCAGCCATTTCCTTCAGTGGCGTAATGAAGTGTGGTATAAGATCAAGCCTGATTTTAATTATAAGTTGTCCTTTCTCTTACTTTGCCTGCCTTCCCTGTTTTTCATGGCAACGGCAACTGTTTAATTTGACTTGAAGGAAAGATAAACAGTTAGCCTCAAGTAGTAGATGAATCATTCTAATATCTGATAACTTTTCCAAATAAAGGCCTTTCTCTCCAGGAGCAAATGTCATCTCCATCACTTAATAAGTTTATCTGAGCCCATGCAGTGAGCAGGGACATGCTCACACTGAAAAGCTAATGGTGGGATTTTCAGCGTGTTGCCAAACTGCTGAGTAGTACAGTGATATCGCTGATTTCGAGACAAAGTTCAGCACACAGCCTGTGCCGGAGCAAGTGCTGAAAAGTAACAGCTATAGGGAATATTGCAAAAGTTCCAAACCACATAACCCCCAAAAGTGTAAGGTGATCTTCAGTGGGCCACCACTGCTGCTGGGGCATCTCCTGCTCTTGCTCGGCTCAGGTGTTCCAAAGGTGCCCTTCCTCTGGGAAGCCCTAGCATTGCCCTTACAGTTTGATCCAGACACTCACCGACACCAAAGTGCCAACTAAATATGGGCTTTCATAAAAGCACTTGGATACAGCAAAGAGACCTTTTTAATGCCAAGTATCTCATTAAATTGTCAACTTCCTTGCAAGCAGCACTCGGAGTAGCAAGAACGAGCACGGGGGATAAAATTCTCCAGCGACCTATGCTGGTAAGCCAGGACTTGCAGAGCCAAGCGCTCAGGGCCGTGAGTTCAAGCAGTGCCTGGCTCACACCCAAGCCCCAGGAGCCCAGGGAAGGGAAGGCAGGGCCATGGAGCAGGCGCCTCTCTCCGCCCTGGTGGCAGGTTCGCTGGGCAGCATCTCCCTCTGGAGGCTCTCCCCAGATCCTGCTTCCCGTCACCAGCCCCAGCTGGGCAGGAGTGTCCATCCCAAACCCATCTGATCGTGAGGCTTGGGAGAACCTGACTTCTCTTAGAGCACTTCAGCAGGTGACTGGCTCAAAACAGAATCTTCAGACTAAAAGAGAATTCTGTCAAATTAATATTTTAGGAATTGTTTTTCTAATCTGTTACTGAGTCTGTGAATCTTTCAGGATGGTAAAATGCCACTTTTTTCTCCAGTCCTGATCATTAGACACACACTTTTCCTAAGACTATGGGGAGGCTAATGGAATCAGATAAAATTAGAAAGGTAAAATTGAGGATTCTAAGAACAGAATCTAATCAAATACAAACATGACAGTTGTCATCACCATTACAGTATTTACAACAATTTTCCTGTTAAATTATCCATGTGTTTTCACCAACACAGAGGTTAGTCATTCAAGCCATTTTAATTATTCTTTAGTATCACTGTCTCGGTTTTATTTTTTTGGGTTTCCTATTTTTACTGGATCTTTGATGGGATATATACCTACTGAGGTTTCTTATACTGCTCTGAAAATACATTTGGATTATCACAACCTTCAAAAACTTGAAGACAATCCTAAGAAAATTGAAAAGATGTAACCATAGTTTTCACGGAGATCCAATGACTCCAGTAAACTTCTATAGAGCCCCAGGATCTCCCTCATCACAGGGGCAGCAATATGCTCCCTGATTATTTTTTTTTATTTTATTTTATGGAAACCATAGAGCCCTCACATGCATTCAACATGATAAAGACTGAAAGTGAAACATTTCTATCCAGCTTCCTAAAATGTCAAGTAAAATGTCAAGTAGCACTGTAATAAAAAAGGAAAACCTAACATAAAACAGGAGTACTCTGATTAGCACGTTGCTTTCTAATGAATGTCACACATTCAGCAAAACTACTGGGCTTCAGAAATAATAAAGGAGTGACTGATTGAAAAAAATCACAGTGGCTCACCAGTAACTCCCAGAAAAGTTTCTTTATGAAGTGAATCTTTCTTTGGATACTTCTGTAATTGCACACAGGATCAAATTCTCTCATCAAAGGGTAGATATTAAGACCTCACTAGAGGCAATGGATCTAAGAAGAAAAGTTGGCATTCACTGATGTTCCTCTAGGGAGAGTAAAAAAGAATAAATTTTAATTAATGTTGTTCAGCTAATGGAGAATGACAGAGATTTCTAGAGACGGTGATCCAAGGTAATTAAATTAGATTATGGAGACCCCTCTTGTTTACACTCAAAATAGAAGATCCAAGGAAGAGTGGCCATCCTAAAAATAGTTATTTATGAATCTCACAAAATAGATCCAGTGAAAAAGACCTCTGAACATTATAGGAAATGAACCTGAACTAAATCCTGCACAGCAAAATTTGTCTTACAAATGGGGAAAGTGAAATTTGCAAAACGCATTCTTGATTTTTTCATCAATTATTATTACCACCCTCTAACCCAAGGGAAGTTTACTATGGATCAGGAAAACACAAGATCATGGCTGCTTCTGGCCAAAGGAATCTGTAGTCAAATCAGACCACTCAGGAGATGTGAAATAAACTATGCCTTGCAATTTCTTTTTTTTCATCTATCTCACTGCAAATGTTCCTGTCTAACACTTAACACCTGCCACCTTTAACGCAGTCCCCCAGTAAGCTGCTTGTCAATGTTAGCTCAAGTGTTTACTGTAACAAAATCAGTCTTCTCTTTTTCAACACAGTGCTTTGAGAGACACAATGTAGAATGTTTTATTACCCTCTAGACATTTTACAACGTCTAGTAATTTTATTTTTTTTCCCCTCAGAAAGATGTGGCATTATCCGATTTGATTTTATCATTGTAAATTCATGTATGCTGCTCCTCATTCTTCATACTTCAGATATTCAAAGACATCCTTTTCTACCATTTATATCAGTAATTAACCATATCTAAACAGGCAACTTACTGAATGGCAACAGTGGGATTCCTTGCTCCCATATTTTAAAGAATTGCATCCTTTCTCCCCCACACATTTCTTGTCTATTTACAGATGTATTGTCTCTTTAGTTAGCTACACAGGTGTTTTTCTTCAGCTGTTTCTCAACTGGTTACAAATTTCAAAAATTATTTATAGAGGATCAGACCATTATTCTGACCTGAGGATCAGGTGCAGATCTTTTTTGCATACTTTTTTAAATAATTGATAAGAATTTGTATGCAGTTCTGTTGGTACACGATTATCCCAATTCCTTTTGACAGACTCTGTAAACATCCCATTAGAATTCTCAATAATTTGGTGTTTATTGCTATCCTTTTACTGCCTAATATATTGGAATGCCTAAAAAATCCTGACAGTTTTTGGCACCAGCTTCCTTTGAAGTTCAACAGGACATAAACACCTACTCCCCTTTGCATTTTTTCAAAGCTGCACCCACAAAATATTCTGCATTTTTAATATAAAAATAATCACTTGGCAGAATAACAGCAACCCAGATGGCCAAGTATATAACTGCTTAATAGATCAGAGCTATGGGCTCATAAAGAACAGAACTGTAGTATTATCTATATCTAAAAAGACACAAATTCTCAAATTATAAACCCACAAAATTTGAACAGTTTAGTATTTTCCTGATACTAGCCATAATTAAATTAGATTTTACAGCTATTGCTATAAACTTTTAGAAATAAAAAATATTATCAAGTACAGGATGTTTCCAGATAAAGAGGAGTCATCAAATACGAAATACCCACGATGAAGAACTTCAGTTGCTGGTACACAAGCTGCCCAAATGTCATGAGACAGAGTTTACAGATGCAGTTTCTGGACTCCACCAATGATTGCTTCATACAGCTGAAAGTCCTACAAAACACGGGAAAAATCACTTTTGTGGATTCAATCCTAACCAACATTGTGGTGTAAGCTCAGTGGGTAGATAGAGGCTGAAGTGCTTAAAGTTGGAGCTTCTGGAAAGTTCTGTAGGTTCCAAAAGACACCCATATTTTTCTGGCAGCTGTTTGTGACCAGTATCACTTGTAAATGACAGCTGGGGCACATCAGGAGAGCTTCTAGACTGCACTCTGTGCTGCTCAAAGAGAAGAGCTCTTACACTCTCTGGGAGATTTGTGTGGGATGTGCTCCAAGGTCTGCGAAATGCCAACAAACCAGCAGCCTCATTTTAAATACATGCTCTTGATCCAAATCAAAACTCTAATGTAGATGCTTTCCATTAATACCATTGGTAGTTAGGTCCTTCTATTACAGGTTTGCAATGCTGTTGCTGTGTCATGGTTCTCATTCTCCACACATTTTATCTTCAGTAAATAAAATAAAATTAAGACTTAGAAAACATATTGCTTGACAGTGGGTCAAATGAGTTCCCCGAAAGTTCAATTTAGTTTTCTAGGCTTTTGGCTTGAAAGGAGTTTTTTTCTAAAATAAGCAAAGCAGGAACCTTTGCAACTGAGCCCAAGCATTTCAGAGACCTTGAGAAAGACTGTCAGTAAAGAATTGCCACCTGTAGATAAAGACAGATGGAAACCAAACCCAGCCAAGCCAAGCCAAGCAAATGGAAGGCAAAGCACGGCAAGGCAAGGCCAGAGAAAGGACATCATAGATGGTTGTGAATTCTGTGGTGTTTGTTATCTCAGCAGCTTTGGTGCCATAAAGCTGCCAAGTGTGAGATAACTTTCACAGATCTGTCTATGGTCCAGTGCCACAGGCTCAGGTGGGCTGCAGTCAGAGCTCCTTCTGCAGTCTCCTTAAAGACTGCTGGAGGAAGGGAGGTGTGTTGATAAAGCCATATAATCTCAAAATTCACTGGGGCCAAAGGTAGATCTGATCAGAGAGAGAAAGAGGCTCAGTAACATCCATTTCCCTACGTCCTAGCACCACCCCTGCATGCTCTTAAGGTACACTCTGAATTTCTCTAGATTTGCTGCCACCTTGAAACAGCTCTCTCTAAGCAATGTTCTTTTGCCTCCTCAACAGTCTTCTCCATTTCTTCCATGCAACTCCCCAGCTCCCAGACTTAAAACAGCAGTGGGTACCCTCCTGTATCACTTTTTCACTGGTGGAAATATCAATTTAAAATATCTGAGTGGTTATTTTCAACAGCAACAAATGAATTGTCATAGACAAGTATAGAAATAAAAGTTCAAAATCCTCAGAATATTTATTTCCTCTTCACATTAAAAGCAAACCTTGGTTAGGTGCTATAAACCTAGATTTTGCAATTTAGAGACTAAGAATTTCCAAAAACCTTTAGGAAAAGAATACATGCAACACATAAAGGTTTTCTATGTCATATGCTTCTGTATGTTTCCACCTATATTTTTGTACAAATAATGAATGCATAAGGGGCTCATTTCCCCACAAAATACAAAAATGAAAGTGCTTGCTGTAAAAATGCAGACAGACAAGTTTAGCCAGGAGACAATTCTTGTTTAGGATGGGTTCATTTCTTCATTATTGTTCTTTACAAACTTTGTAGGAAGCCTGACAGATAAAAACTGGTCTAAGATCTGTGTTTTCACTGTCAGCGATGCTTGTGCAAGAGCAAAAAAAGAATATATATCTTGGTATGACAGTAGGACACCAACATAAGCTCAAGGCTATTCCTTTTCTACACAGATTTCAGTGCAAAAATGGTAGGAAAACCAAAATAATTTTCAAGCTGCTAGAGGGTACTGTCAACTGTGAAAAACAGAAAGACAACTATAAACATAATTATTCAAGTGCTCCCTCTTAAGTAACAGGACGATTTTGAAGGACTAGCACAGAATTTTTTAAACGTGCTAAGCAAGACAGATAGATAATAAGCAATTAAAGTGTTTTCCTCCTTTGTAAAATACTTTACAAAGGAGATATTAGGCAGATTGATTTAGTTCCCAGGATGTGGAGGGTACCTGATGCAGTTTTTAACTCCATTTCTTCAGCATACCTTTCAGATGTTTTGCATTTGTTCATTTTCTGAACAAATTTGCTTGGGATCAAACTCCAAGTATCAATTAAGGCTTCACTGGAAGGTCTACAGGACTGAAGAATGAATATTTGGTCCTTAGGCACATAAATGAAGAGGTCATATTTGAAGTATTTTACTTTTTGTAGCATGAAAGAGAAGATTCCCAAAGGATCACTTGTGTGCTGTCACTGATCTGAGAGCCCTGCAAAAGTTTAGTGTCCTGGAAGAAGGAGGTACCCATTGCTGTGGTGGCACCTGTTACTGTAGCTGCTGCTCTTCCAGGTACGTGGCAAAAGAGGGCAGTGGAGCACTGCACATTCCAACAGATTAAACCAATGATCCCTGCAGATCTTTTCTCTACGTTTCTTTGCTGCAAAAAATATTACAATGCCTAAAAAGGCAATCATGTTGTATTAATAACATCTAAGACAGTCTAAACAGAACACCTCTTTTGCTTTCACTGAAAATGGTGTTTCTCTCCTAGTGAGCCTTGTAATCGATTGATTGAAACTTCATTACTTCCAAACCTCCAGTCACAGGAGGTATTGCATTTTCACCCACTAATTGGATTCTCTGTGTTGGTTTCTTTTGCATTACCTCCTTCACATTCTCTCCTGGGAAGTTTGCATTCCTGCCTGTAACACATGTCTCCAAGTTTAAAACAGCCAACAGTAGTTTCATCACAGTGTCATCACATGAAATGGGTTTTGTTTCCATTTCTGTGTTGCTAACAAGAAACCATGTTGGTTTTAGCCAATGTACCATGGCCAGTCATTGCTTATTTTGGGCTCTTTCTTAATTTATTAGGCAGATCTACATTCTGAATCCTTCCTAAGTGTTTCTAGACTTTGCCTGTACCACATCCATTTCAAAATATGTTCATTCATGCAACTTAAAACATTTAGCAACATCATTTGTTGTTGCCATACTTAACAAAAGAGCTTGAGGGTCAAAGGTATCCTCAAACATTTCTAGTTTTACACTGTAATATAACCAATTCTGAAATTCAAGGTTGCTTTGGTTTTTCCACTGAAGTCTAGGATGATGTTTCCTTTTGCTGAAACCAGCAGTTCCCACTTCAGTGTAAGTTGACATATAAAATATGTTGTCAAAAATAATGACATATTATTTAAGAGGAATGGTCACTGTGAAGAACCCCGCCCTCTCTATCAAACAACCCTCTTTCATCTTGTCAAAAACAGCCTTTAGTCTTTCTTCAAAATGACAAAGGTTTACAGTGTCAATATACTCCTTTGGATGGCAGGGCTGTAACCAGATTTCTTAGCAAAGCTTTTATTTTACCATTATAAGCTAAATTTTGGTACTCAAATGTCATTCATTTCAAAATCTCACATTTTATTTAATGGCTATAACATGTCAGCACTGTCTCCAATGTTCCTTTGATGCAAAAAGACAAGGGGATATGAAAAGATAAACTTTGATGTGCCACATCCAACCTGAAGTTTGAATTATTTATAAATGTTTGGAAAATTACATAAAATGATAGTGTACGATATGCAATCCATTACCACTGCATTCTCAGATCAAAACACAGTAATCACCAACATCATTATCTTATTTCAGAGCAGTTTCAAGGGCAGCTCACTGGACTGGGATTACAGAGTCAGTTTATAAGCCTAGTTCTTCCATGGTCCAAGTAGCAAATTCAAAGAAGTGTCCCCAACCTCCTGAGCCTCAGTTTCCTCTCCTTTAAAGCAGGGGGACTAACACCCATCTTTTCTGTAAAGTGTTTGGACATCATGGTGTACGTAGTTTTTATATTTACAGTATAGAGGCTGGATATTATTTCTCTTATTGCAGTTTTTGTTCTATTTTTACAGGGATATTGTATTATTCCTACTGCTACAGTTTTCTGCCTCCAGGGTGCTGGGTCTTGAGCAAACACAAATGCAGGCTGGTCAAAGTCGACTGCTGTTTACATTTGAAAAGTATTTTAGAAGTGTAAGACCATCCTTTCCACACCAGTGCACTTAAATGTACAGAAAAATCAATAATTTTCTCTATGATTGACTAGGCTTTTTCCAGTAGGTCTTGCACAGTTAAAAAAGGGATAAACCAGCCTCAAATATAAACAGAAAAAACTTGCAATAGTGCTAACGGTGCAGAAGTGCAATTTCTTTTGGTGAGACATTTACAGAAATACTTTTATGCTTTGATTAACTCCCTGACACAGAAAACTTTTCTTAATGGAAGAAATATTGTTTAGTCTTTACTTTTATTTATTCATTTAGTCCTTAAGTAAGTAATAAAACAATATTGTACTTCAGAGATGTACCTAACAAGCAATCTCTTCTTTTCTCCTCTCTTTAATTATTCCTGATGTCCTGATATAGGTCTCTGTACACATATGTCTTTAGACTGCTTTTTAATAAAAAAAAACTATACATGAAGATTTTCTCATTTGCATTTTATATCAAATTACAAAATTTTTATAAAGATAGAGAGATAGATAGATGATAGATAGATAGATAGATAGATAGATAGATAGATAGATAGATAGATAGATAGATAGAGATAGATAGATAGATAGAT
>JAWWMU010000001.1:80015780-80033612 GCA_035048155.1 Cinnycerthia olivascens | reverse complement strand
TGGAAAAGGACTTTGCTAACTCGGGGAATTTCTGCAAAATAGCAGAGAACCCGACATCCAGCTGCCCAGTGTGATGCTGACCTGGGTGGCACATTTCCCAGCAGAAACAGAGCCCCTTTCCCTCCCAAAGGGACGCTTTGCTCAGAGCCCCCCTGGCTGCAGCAGCAGCACTGCATAGAGCAGCTGCTGCACGTGTTGGTGCTAATCCAGCTCTGCAGAAGGCTCTAGTGTTAACCAAACTATTTTTGCAACCTATGCACTGGGTCTAAATGGAAGATGGTTGGGGCTTTGCTGCAGTGGATGGCAACTGCTGACATAGAGGAGGGTTTCTGTGTTTCTGGGACTCTGTTTCAGGGTCACGGGTTTTCAGCTTCAGCCCAGCTGGGCATTCTAGTTTTAATGCAAAAGCACTTAGATTCAATTAGGCCAAACTATAGGAAATCATTAAGAGCTCAAAGATTTCTAAATTAGATCTAGCTGAAGGCTGAAATGTACATTTTCACATAGCAGGCACAGTGTCTACCAGGGGAGATCTGGCAGGGCCATGCCAGCTCCCTGCTAGTAACTCCCTTCTGACAGAAGGAAAAGAACTTTAGCAGGCTTGAGGCATTATATAAAATCAAAAATAGGGTTAGAATGAAATTACAATTACAAAGTGCTAATTGAATCATGGGCACAGTGACTGCTGGAGCTAATTAGAAAGGGACAGGGGTGTCTGTGTACCAGTCCCTCACTCGGGAAGGGATTTGCCCCGGTTCAGGTTCTTCACGTCACTTGATTCCCACTCAAAGCAGCTGCTGGCAGACAGAAAGGTGTTTGGCTACTACATTTTCCCATCTTGGCACTTTAACATAGAACACTTCAAGGAGACAAGGACTTAACCACATGCAGTATTCTCCCAGTTTAAAACTCTCGTTTACTGCAATTTAGTACCAGGTGAATGAGAATTGTCCTGCAATTGTACATAGGCATGTCAAAGCTCGAATGCCTCGTAAAAAAACAAAACACAGAGCAAAATCTTGTTGGCCAACATAATTAAATTATATTGTCAGTTATACCCAGTATGAAAAATTAGCTTCCCTACTTTATTTTATACATTTACTAGGTATTAATTCTGTTCTATATAGTGTGGTATACCTTAGAACTGCAAAACTCCTTTACCTTTCTGAAGCTTATTGTGCTTTTATGCTTCTTATAATGTAGATACTGAAAAAGATAATCATATGCTATTATGGGTGATTTATTCATACTTTTTCTTTAAAAAAGGGAAAAAATGGTTGTGTTATCATTGCAATTTTTGGCTTTTTTTACTGTTCTTCTACATTTGTCATTTTATCATGAAGTAGAGCAGACAAAGCCACTTGCTAAATAGCACCTCTCTCTCCTAAAAGAAGGAAATGGGAGGAAGGAGAGCTTGCATTAGAGTGTTGGTTACTAAGGAAAAAATAAATCACAGCACAACTTCACCCACTGTTACTCAGTGTGAAAAAAAAGTAAGATCCTTTACCATTTCCTGGCTTCAGAAATACTTACACCTACTTAAGTAATATGTGTACTTAGGTACACACAAAAATGAAGCATGGTTATGTCCCACTGCCTGAGACCTACAAAAATCAATGGATACTGACACTGACTTGGAAAGGGATGGAAGTGAAAGGAATTTTGCCCACTAGTACCATTAACTCTGAGTTTTCCAGTTTAGTAATGTGAAAAAGGGTAGATACAGCAGAAACAGACTACATACTTATTGACCATTTATACAATTTCTACCAATTAATTTGATTCCAAGCATCACAGCTCAAGTAGGTATTTTTAGCCATAATTATAATTGATTTTCATCGCCCCATACAAAAAATAAAGGAACTTACTGTTATCTTCATGTTGAAATTATGTGAGTGAAGATTGCTGCTAAAAGGGATGCTAGGAATTCATGAGAGGGACGATAAAATGACAGAGTGACACTGATATATTTGCAAATCCAGTTTTTACTTCCACTGGTACTTGTAAATATCAAATATGTATAAATTTTTAAGTCAATATTGTAGAGAAAAAACACTGTGCAGCTCAAGGAAAAATGAGAACAGCTTCTATCATTGGCTAATTTAACACAGCACCAGTGTATCGCAGCTCTTCCCAGGAAAAGAATTTGATATCATGATGCAGTGGTGATGTCAGAGACATAAGCAGAACAAAGTCTTCCAGATATGTGTCTTTAACAGCACTGAGAAGCCGAGCCATAGACTGAACTGAGACTTAGGAGCTGAATAGAGTTAGAAGACTGTTCCTAACCCAAAGGATTTAGGAAATGTATATGGCAGAGGAGATATAGCAAGGCTATTAGAATCAGATAGACTTTTAAGCAATGCATTGTGAGACTGATATGTGTAAGGTATAGTTTTTTGACCATGTTAGGCCAAAAAGAGATGACAAAGGAACATGCAAGTCTGAGAAGACAGGGATGGTGTAAGGAACAGATGCTGCTTCCTGCATGAGAAAGGAATCTAGTGTGCGTATGGCTCCATGCCTGAAGGCTGAAGAGCTGGTCCAAAATGCACAGGTCATGCTCAGTGTTTCTTAACAAGAATTTTAGGAGTCTTTCTAAAAGAATAAAAATAAAGCACATTGTCTTTAGCAAGTTTATCTTGGGAAATTAAATAATGGTAGAAATTGAAGCGTCATCAAAGTAGCTCAGCATAATTAGCTGCCTCGAGACCTTCAGAATTTATTTGCTTGCCTATCACAATTTCCAGAAAGATAGGAGAAAAAACAGACTTCTCTAGGCTGACTCAAGCAATGCTAAGCAAAGGAAATGTTAGGCAGAAGTGCAATTATGGACTTGATCATATTACTCCAAATATATATTGATTAAAAATATATAAAGTTAGGAGACCAAACCAGGCCAACAAAATGAAACAAAAATTTGTTAATTTCCTTACATGTTTGTAAGAGTTAAAGATTTCCTTTCCGTCCTATCAGAGAAAAAAAGAAAATTAATTTTCTTAATTGATTTAATCACTACATTTATAAGTTAAGATTTTAAAGCTCATAATATTTCTCACAACCTGAACAAGGGATTGTTGATTTTACATACCTAGTTCCTTTGTATCCTGTCATAATCTCTTGCCAATTTATTTTCCTATAATTTTAATGTTACCCTATGTACTCCAAGCAGTGTGCTCAGTAGCTGTAGCAAGATCCTGGAGCATTATCCTACAGGTGAGGAATTTTCCAGTTGGATTTTTAAGGACAGATGAGGTTATCAGTCTTGGATGAGCTTTTACTGAGCTCCCCTAGATGGCACTCTGTATGGATACAACTAAAACTACTGCAATAAATCTTTCTCCTCCTCAGCTTTATGCATTCTGCTAACCAATTACTTCAATGTCATTGTAAAGTGAGGGTGAAAACACAATTTCCATCTTCAGAAGTGATAAGAGATAAAACCAAAGGATAAAAAGCAATATTCACAGTGCTTTGCACAACAAATGGGGTTGGAAAGTTCTGATTCCAAGATCATAATCATACCATCACTCATTATTCTTTTATTTTTTTGATCTTTTTTTACAGATGATCCCTTCTATATAGTATCTTGCCACTGGCAGAACTACAACATGTATGGCTCTGTTTTTTTGTATCTCACAAGCTGCAAGAAAGCAACTCATGTTATTGTGTGTCTTCCTTTGTTTGGAACAGAGAGGGATGCTTGATTTCTTGTTTCTGACACTTCATCAGCTCTAGGAGGGATTTTTTCATTGGTGGTGAAGAGGCTAGATTTCTACAAACCACCTCTTCTTCATTTTTCTAATATCCTCTGAATGCCTAGCTTGCAAGTGGCATGCCAGAGTAGCATACTTCCAGCTTTAAGGATTAAAAGAGGAAGAGTATTTTTGTGTTCAGCCTGAATTTTGAGCATAACCTAGAGGAGTATGTGTGGGACTGCAGATGCATCCTCATGCTTCCTTGGCTGTACCTCCTGGTGCCTGAGTACCCACCCTGAACGTGCTGCCTGTGGGGGGACAGGTGGGCTATAGCATGAAGTGCTGCCCTCAAAGCCCTTTCTTGTAAAAGTGTAGTCTGCAAAATCCTTTCATAGTTCATAAAATGCAGCTTCCTCATGATTAAAAGTTTGTGGCCAGACACAGCATGTAAAATTTCTAGGCTTACTTTCATTAGCGTGTTCTGTGTAAACAAAACTGAATGGTTATGTTCAGGGGCTGCTTTATCTTTTATTCAAAATAGGACACAGCAATTGATGAGAAAAGGAAGGAAACAGAGCTACCATTCCTGTGAAAAATCCAAAACAAATCCTAATTTGCAAATGACTTTCACCCAAGTCTTTCTAATTTCCCCAGGAATTTCTAAATATTCTTTGAAAACTTTTCCACTCACAGCTCCTGACACTTAGAACCAATAGGAATCATAAAAGGCTTTTGCCAAAATGGGGAAGGAATACAACAAAAGACAATAGTTTAGAGGCACAAATAGTTACACAAGCAAGGCCCTTGAAGTCAAAGAAATGAAAAAAAAAACAAAAAAAGAAAAAAAAAAGAAAAAGAAGAAGAAGGATAATACTGTCATTCTGTAATCACTCCCAGATATAAAGGTTTGCCCTCAGCTGTTGGAGTCAGTAAACAGGCTCTCAAGATCAAGCCACTAAAAACAAAGACTAGTGCAGCAATGTGCTTAAAAGCAGCTTGTACATTGCACTTGATCAGCCTATTTTTCCTCTTTATCACTTGCAGAAAGCCTGACTGCTGCCTCTTGAGAGGAAAATAATTTAGACTGTGTCTAGGAGAGCTGTGATCTAAGATAAATAGCTATCATCAGAGTGATGGAGTGACACATATGAGTTGTGGAGCCTCATGATGGCAGTCTGATTGCTAGTTTGGAATCTTGCATTATCTATGCTAGCATAAGAACAAATTTCTATAAATATGTGGCAGAAAGGGTGCAATTTGTTCTTCATATAATACCTGTTTTATGCTCTAGTGGAACCAACTGAGTCACTGAAGTATCAGCACACTGTTACAGTGTTTTTTTAAAGACGTATTCTCACAGAATCTAAAATTGTGTATGTCCCTAATTATGTTATCATCAAAATATGTAAGTGGGTTTTAGCACCCTGCTTCTTGCAAACTGCAGCTTAAATCCAAGTGCTAATATAAGGTGCTCTTAAAAAATCAGGCTGCAAAGGATTCAGGCTGGACTTTCCAAAATAGTGGGAAGATTTTCCCTGGATCCTCTGTATCTCAGATTCTTCTTGCTTAAATGTGAAGGGCACAATCTCCCTCTCCCATGGGAGCAATGTGACGGTGAATTCATTCAGTTTCTTGAAGCATCTATACCATGGAACATAGAAAGAGTCATGAAGAACAGATACATCACACAGGCTGGGCTGAAATAATGACCAGTGAACATGGCAAGAGACTTCCCACAGAGCAGCATGCTGACAAAGTAAATAGCTGCTCAGGAAACGATTCCTTCCCCCTGGGCACGGAGTGATATACCAGAACTACTGCGAAAAACCCCAATCTTTTTAAGGCTTACATCACACTACAGATTCCCAAATAGTACAAGACAGCATTTAACAGCTGCAAAATGTGCACCCCCCAGTATATCTTTACTTTTGAGACAGTGATTTTGTAAACTTGTCAAAGTACCATTAACAATTTGATTAACGTTACTGAAAACCTCTGTTTGCCCAACCTTGAAAATGTAAAAACTGGAATCTTCTACAAAGATCACCCTGATCAAAATGAACTTTTCAGCCATGTTTACCCTACAAGTCCAAAACTGAGCATTTTCCCCTGTTGGAAAGATGCTCACAGTTTTGCACTGGAAAAGCTGAGCACTGCCTTATGCTGCACTATCAGTATTAATATAAGGTTAGGAAGACTTGGAATACTTCTGAAGGAAAATTTGATAAACATATTGAAAATTTATTTAGCCAGCTCCCAACCTTTATCATGTGCTTTCCCACACTGAGTGGCTAAAGGTCCCTTTTCTGCCTTGTAGCAAGGACCAATGGGAATTACATATCACAAAGATGAAAAAAACCTCAACTGTGGGTGTCACTGCAACAGGAGATGTGTTATATACAGTTCTGTCCTGTTAATTGTGACATTAGAGATCCAGAATACCTTCACCATGTTTTCATTGACAAAGGACTCAAAGCACACCATTTCTTTATTGCTTTTGCTGAGTAATAGTATGCAAAGGAGTATCCTGCTTTGATATTCTTACAAATGGCTCTATCGAACAGTAGGGAGGGAAACATTGACGTGGAGAACTTGGCATAATGCTCAGTACTGCCTGTGCAGCTCTCCCAACCAGCTTCAGAGAGAATAAGTCACTTTGTGGCGCCACAGATGCCAGTGTTCAAAGTACAGACATAAAATGAGCTTGGCCTACAGGGAGATGCAGGCAACTTCCTAACCCTGTGTGGAATCTGCAGATATTGCTTTGCTTTAGCTAGAAAGGCTTTAGCTGTCTTTCAAAGAAGTGTGAGTATAAGGTGACACCCTTTCTTCATGTCTTCTACATCAAGTCACTAACTTGATATCAAGAGGGCTCAAGTCCAAATGTCCTCCTCACAGCACTTGTATCCCAGAAGTGCCTCGTGCCCTCTGAGATATGCACTTGTGAGGTTCTCTAAAACTCTTTTGCTAAAGTTTATTTAAAATTTCACTGGATAAAATGAAGAATCAGAGGTAGGGTAATGCAGAAGGCTGCACACTGCATCTGCAGAAGGCATAATCTCTTTTCTGAAGACAAGGAACTTTAATCATTTTATATGAGGTGAAAACCCACACCAAAATTTGAAAGATGGCAATGAGAGTGTTACTATGAAAGGATAGCCTTCTGCATACTGACGAGAGTTTTGCAATGCAGGTTTTAAATGTTGGCTCAGCTTCCTTTGGTCGTCTAGACTCCCCCATATGCAAAGTTAAAGAAGGAATTAATAGCCAGTGTTTTTTACTGTCAGGTTTTCAGCTTATGAAAAATGCTGCGTTTCTGGTAGAAAGCATTTTTTTCTTTTCCTTTATTTTTGGCCTATACCTTCTTTTCTTTCCTGACATATGCTGAAAGGCCAGAACAGCTCTTCTACTTCAGTTCCTGGATTTGTGTCTGATTTCATCAAACATCTGCAGATTTACCATGCCTCAGCTTCTCAGTGTAAAACACTGTCTTGAGATACCATTAGCTGAAAGGCAAGGTTGTATTCCTGGAAATTTTATTTCAAAACAGTATTAATAAATTTGTCAGTTTGTGCAACATTGGTAGCCCAAAGGAATACTCAGGAAAAAGGAGGGTTTATTTACATGGAATATAAGCTGTTAAGCCAGGGAGAGAGGTATCACATTGTATTCTTAACAACAAAGAAGGGCTGGAGAAAGAAAGCACTGCTGATATGACACCTAGAGTATTAACTTGGATTGTTTGCACTGGCCTAGGTATACTTTCTTCTTTCTGCTCTAACTAAAATAACTCTTCAAAATTTTCCAGTATTCTAGTTGGAAGCAGGTGGGGTTTATAACACTGGAAAAGTTAATTTTGGAAGAAAGAACTGTGAGTCTTTGGCATGAAGCCAGAGTTTGGAAAGCAGAGGCTGAGTTATGGAGGAAGTGGTTTCTTCTGCTGGTTTTGACTGGTGTTTGAGGATTTTTGTTGGTTTGTTTTTAACCTTATCTCCAATACATAGAGCTGGATTAGAGCAGCTACAACTCAAAAATCGCCCTTAAAAGATGAACAGGACTGTATACACTTCTATGGAGGTTGACATCAGCTTCCCCTGCTAAGTTTCTACTTTGCAACCTCATCATAAAATTTCACACTATGTTAAATTTTGGCATGATTCGGAAGAAGATGAGCCAGGAATTAATGAAGAGGAAGATTCAACAACATGATAACCAGAAGCTAATGCTACTAATGCTTGAAAAACGGGCAGGGGAAAAAGGAGAAAGGGAAATGTTATGAGCAGAAGATATTTGCTATTCTTCATTTCTTTATAGATCTATTCCTTTTAACTTCAGTTCACCAAAGAGATATTTTTATCACTCCTTATTGTTAGCAGCACTGTTGCTCTGTGACTTCCTTACAGTCTAGTTACCAAAAAATTTGTGAAGTCGTTGAATATCAGCTGCTACCTAGACCCAAGTTTTGCTTATAAAGTCAGTTTGACATGAGCACCAGATTCAAAGGCTGAATACAGTAGACTTTCTGTAATTGTAAATTGAGCTCTTCCAAAACAAATGTTAGTAGAGCAGATCTTTTGTTTCCCCAACCAACAGAGGCATTCACCTCTGTTAAGTTCAGTCTTGCTACATCTTTGCTATAGCTGCATAATAATAAAAAAAAAAAAACACTTATAAAAAAAAATCAAGCAATGATTTCCTTGGGAATATGCATTCATTACAGTGATTGCATAGCACTCTGTGTGTCCTTTTGCTCTTTACTTGTTCTCCAAGGAGTTGGGATTCATGTTAACACAGCATCCCAGCTACAGCAGCAGCGAGTCCTTTATTACAGATTCTACTCTGCATCTGAGATGAGACTGCGTGTCTTATTAAGCACTGGCCTTGTGATGCATGCTAGTAAAGCCATAATTTTTGTATTTATAAAATAAACAACAAATTATCTTGTCCTGGAGTGCTCTTATAATAAGATTTTACTGTACAAAATTCTAACTAGTTTCCTTCCTCCATCACTCTTCTTAAGTCTCACCTAAAAAGCCAGTAAAATGATTTGTTAAAGGCTTGTTAACCACTGTTTCCTTCCTGTGACTTTTCCCTCGTGGCTGCTGCGTGAAATAACTTTCTGTAAGAGAAAAGCAAATGAATCATGATTATTTTTCAGTGAATCCTCACTCATCATACGAGCCATCAGTGTTTACCATGTAGGGTCTACAATCACCACTGGTGACAAATGCAAAGACAATGAAGTCATCACCTAATTTTGTGGCCCATTTACCTCTTTAGCTCGAGGAAAAATTACCTGGCTTGAAATAGAGGGATTTTTCATTTTATACATAAGATAAGCAATTGTAGCTGAAGTACAACAGAGCCTTGGGAAACGTATAAACATGGGTTATTTGTTCCCCCTCATGATGTTCTAACACTTATGTATAAGCAATACAAGGTAACAAGTGAACATTTCTGCATACCCAGTGCTGAAGCAAAAGGGTGTGTATTACCAATGGCTTTCACCAGGATCTAAAAGGCTCAATCTCTGACTGTTCAGGTTGTTACAAACTGCTCTGTAAATGGTTGGGTTAGGTGACCTCAGTACAATGGCTGGTTGCTTTTTTCCCTGACAGAATGTCTCTGTTATCTTTAACATTCTTAAGAGTGTTTCCTGATTTGAGATCTAACGTTACCAGCTGTATCTTCCTGATAACCTCAGTGTACTCTGGGGTCACTGAACAGATCACATGCACATTTTACACAGCCACAGCTTACTAATAAAACTCATGTCTGTACTGCTTTTGGCAGCACCTTTTATCAACATATATTAATATATATTAACATATACTAACATATATTAATATATATCAATATAGAATTATTAAAAAATATGCTAGAAGTGATCTCTTCAAGTTAGAGTTAGCTGTAAGTATATAATGTGACCACAAAGATAGAGGCTCTTCAAGATGTTCCTTGAGGAGATGTGGGAGAGAAGGAGAAGTAGTCTCCTACTCTGCCCCTCCACTGCCTGCTCTCTGACAAAAGGTGTGCTGGAAAGGAAACTAAAGCCACCCCTCCTGTCAGCGACTTGCCATGTCCCACCACTATGTTAAAGGTCACCATCTGCATCTTCACCTCTAGCTCAGACACATCACATGGCTCCACAAATCCCAGCCTCTACAGTGACCAGAGGTCCCTTCCTTCCCCCCGAGGCCCAGAAGCTGTGTATTCATTTAAAAGTGAGATCAGTGAGTGGTTTGTACGCAGGTGGCTCTCATGTGAGGGTTACTTTGCTTGGGACAGGGTGTTGTGCCAGAGCAAACTGTCTTCCCATTGCTGTAGCAGAGATCTGAAGTGCTGTTGGGTCAGCTCCTGTACAGCTGCAATTTGCAGCATGGATTGCTCTGGTTTGTAACCAAAATCTGTCTCAGTTTTCAGGTTTGTAAAGGACAAGATGGGTTCAATGCACTAACTATATCCAACTGCAAGTTATCTCATGAGAGAAAAGGACACGAGCAGCTCACTAATCTCTCTCAGGCTTCTGCATCCATTATGTTCCTTCCAGTCAGATGGAAACAAGATGAAACTTTGGGAGACTCAAGTGGTATTGCAAAGAGAAGCAAGGCAGGAGTACTGCCCAGAGGAAAAATGATGGAAGCAGCCCTGGAACAGGGAGATGAAGAAAAGAAACTTAGCTTAGCTTTCTTTCTCCTATCTGAGAGGCTTCAAGAACCTTCCTCAAGATTTACATCAATTGGACAAGTTATTCTTAACAGGAAAAGTGAAGGACCCACTCCAGGAATTAGGTCATTCATTCCAGCTTCCTGGCAATAAATAATGGAAAAGGATCTGAGTGAAGGTATCAGTCAAAACGTAGGTGTGTTTTCTTCCTTAAAGCCACGAAGTCCAGTCTATGTTTTCTACCGCACGGCTGTCATGGCTTAACCACCATCACTATCAAAGTACCACACAGCCAAGGACTTTGTCCCCACCCTCAGTGGGATGGGGAGGAGAATCGGAAAAAGATGAAACCCATCAGTTTAAATAAGAACAGTTTAGTAATTTGAGTAAAATATAATTAATAATCATCATCATAGTAGTCATAATGGAGAGAAAAAGAGAGAGAGAGGGAGGAGTAAAACCGAAGAAAGACAAGTCATGCACAATACTCAGCACTCAAATTGCTCAGCACTCGCTGACTGATGCCCAGCCCATCCCCAAGAAGTGATCACCCCCTCTTGCCCAGCTCCCCCAGTTTATATGCTGATGTTCTATGGTACGGAAAATCCCTTTGGCCAGTTGGGATCAGCTGTCCTTGCCATGCTGCCTCTTTGCTGCTTCTGTATCTGCACACTGGCAGGCAGTATAGGAGCCTGAAAAGTCCTTGACTTAGATGAAGCACAAGTGAGAAACAAAAATTCCAAATCACAGCACTGTAACTTAAATTAATTTTTTCCCAGACAAAACTAGGATGCCTGCTCTTGTGATTTGAAGTATCATGACTCCTTCAGAAACACTTGGAGGTTATCTTTTAATTTCACTTGGCAGATCACAAACTTTATTATAAAATTTGTCTATTAAAATTGACAATATCTTTTTTTTTTTTTTAGTGAGTGTTTATTGATTGTAATTTCTAATTTTCCCCTGTTCATTCAACTCTGACACAGCTGTGTCTTTTGGTCAATATCCACTTTCTAGTAGCTAATCAACTTCTACTTGCAAAGTTCAGATCTTATTGATTTGCTTTAATATGGCTCTTTTCAAGAAAAAAAAGAATGTAAACATTTCAACAAATATTTTTAATACAAAACTAAACACTCCAAAACCGAATCCAAATTAATCTGAGCAATCCTGATCACCATGTGCTATTAACTACTTGGTGGCCATTATTCTCATTTTTATCAGTACTCTACAACCCTGCCTGATGCGCTTTTCCTCAGCCTAGAAGCCTCTTGAGGAGGGCTGCCTGTACCAGTGCAAAGAGAATGCTCAGCAGTGCAGTAGTCGTGTAACAGAGCTACAGAGAAAATAAGAATATTAGCAGATCTCTCACACCTCTCTCCTTTCAGTTATGTATTAGAGCAGTGTTAATTTGCAGAGGTTCTGTTTGAAAAAACTGAAGTCAGAAGAAAACACACAGAAAATGAGATTTTAAAAGTGGAAGCTTTTAGAAGATCTATTTCTCTAAACAAAGCCCAATAAAAGATGCCCTGTATCTGCAAATAAATAGAAATAGAAAATAACCTGCCAGAAGTAAACCCATTCTTGGTAAAAAACCTCCTCTAGGTCATTTTGTAAAGTCAGACCAGATTTACTTTATTAAGGCATAAAAAGCCATTTTCAAGGTCAATAGCATCTTGCTGAATAGGACCCTTGATTGATGCCTACTGGTAGCAGCCAATATGATGTGAGATGAAGGAATTCATAGTACCCATGGGAAGTTTTAAAACCATGTCAGCTTTCTCAGAAATGACATAGTACACTTGTAGAAAAGTAAGAGGAGCAAACCTTTAAATCAATTACCCCTGCAGCCAAACCAAGCCCATCAGAGGATCTTTGAAAAAAGCCCACCAACCAGCCAATGGATCTTCTGGCTTTACTTGTTCATTAATTTTAAGATAATGACCTGTTTGGATCCTTTGAAAATCCTACATACATCATGCCTGTGACATTACTCACATAACTAGGAAAAAGTCTCCTCTCTCCAGGATTTTTATGGAGTACTTACATGAGTAAGAATACATGTTATTTTAAAAACAACCAAACAACCTCTGGGTGGAGTAGATGTAAACAAGGAGGGTGAAAGGAGAGTTACGACAAACAGAAGACGGGGATGAATCACTGAAAGTCAAGTGATGAAAATGCAGATGGCATAAGAAAGAATTTGAAACTTCCAGAAGAGGAAAGCAAAGAATGCTTATTACTATTTGCAGATTTCAAAGTAATTTATCAACATTTCCCTCTCCTCTGCTGTTTTTGAAGCAATCAGTTCTTGCCAAGAACAAGGGAGTGGCCCTTTTGTTAAAAAGTCATGATGGTAGCTGAGATCAGCTGAGGTTTCTTCCAAAAACAGTTGCTAGTTTTCATCCCTGAGATAAGCAAAGCCTGAGGAAGTTCTTGATTTTAAAATACATGATTTTCACAGTACAGGGAATTAATTCACATCCACGGCTCTGCTTAAGGACTAACTTTTAGTTCTAGATTCTATACAGCTTTGTGTGGAGTCTAGAACACAAGTGACACGCTGTTTGCATAATTCAAAAATCTCTGTATATTTTTTATTGTCCTAAAATTTTAGCTCTTGGAATCACATGGTTAAGAACAAACCTTTTTGTTTTCTCAATTACAACTCTTCATTGTTATGGTTTCACAGAAAGAGAAACAGCAACCATGAATGTTAAGAATCTGGTAAGACAAAGTATGTTACTTTAATAAACTACTGTAGTTTTTTAATAAGCCAGTATCATTTGATGATCAGTATGAGACTTGTCCTGAGCAGCTCGCTCTGGCTGACCTTGCTTCAGATGGGAGGTTGACTAGATGATTCCAAGAGATGCCTTCTGACTTCAACAAGTCTGTGATTCTGTGTTTGCAATGTCAGACTCTCCATTATGATTGTAAAAGGGTTCATCTTATAAACAGCAAAAAGACCTATTGTTTTCTCTTGCTATGTGCCAGACATTTCCTGAATGTTTCTCCTTGTAGTAGTGAGAGTGTGAGTGCAATACCTTCACATACAAACACAAAAACAGATGGCCCTTGCTCTTATCTAGTCTGTATGAATAATGACTTGGGTATGAGAAAAAGCAGAACTGGAATTTCTTTTAAATACCTGTGTCAGAATGATAATTTGAGCCAATACGAAGATGACATTTCATTAATTGTGTTAAGTCAGGGACAAAGTTGAAAAGTATGAACATGCCAATCTCATAATTCTCTCAAAAGCATTTATTATGCACCTCTGATATGTCACATCTCCACCAAGGAGGTAGGGAGATCTGAGAACTAAGCCTTCCTGTGCAGCCCCCCATCTCCCACAGTGATCATGCTGGTCTGTGGATGTGTGAGTGGTGGTATTTTGGAAGACTTTTAGGACACTGGCACACACTGGCACCATTCCCAAGCAGCCATGTGCGAACATGCCTTAAGTACATCACCTACAGAGCCTGAGCACTGGGAGCCTGAAATACAGTAAGAGATCAGTAGAACCAATTGCACTTTCATTCTATGGAAAAGAGAAATCATAGAGTACCACTTGCATTAAGGCAAGCAATCTTACCTTGCCATTTTTTTCAAAAGATGTCATTCATGGTGTCTAAAAAATTGCTGAAGCCAGTGCCCTCAGAGCTCTAGTGAAACTGTAAACAATAGTCCAGCATATACCACTAGTTTTAGGGCAGCTCTTTGCAGCATTTACTTTCTGCTCTGAGTACTGCAGGACTAAGGAGAGTAGTCTACTTGACTTTTATTAGTCAGATTTCATGTATTTTACCAGAAAGACTCAATATCTTTTTTTTTAAGATAAAAGCGTGGAGAATAGTTTTGATTGCAAATACCTCTACAAAGCATGCTTGAGACTATAATGTACTTTTGGTGGACAATGAAAAAGAAATCTTCTTCATACACATTTTTTAAAATGTTTTCTTTCATTAAAAGCTGTTTCAATATATTCAATATACTGACTTCACAACAAAAAAGTCCTGCAGGAGAGAGAACAATAAATCAAATTACCAAAGATAGGAGTTCAGAATCCATAGGTATCATACCAAAAGCCAAGTTATTACACAATATTTTGAGAGACAAGAATACATTAATTGAAGTTGTTTTCACCCTCTTTTTATGGAAATCCTAGGCTATTACAAAACTAGTCCTATTTATAAAACAACTGAGTGTCAAAGGCACACTAATGAATCATCACTCTGTCAGAACCACAAACCTCAGGAATGGATGGCTTGCAGGGAGAGGGAAGCAGTAGTCACAAAGCTGTGAAGATTATTTTGCACTTGCTTATCATCTTTCATGGATGTATTTTACTTCTCTCATTCGAAATTAAGGATGTAATTTTGAATTCTCAAGTTCAACTAAATAACACCACAGAAGGAAAGGTCACAATCTGAGAACAAATGTCAGTATCTATCAGCATTTTCACTAGCAGTTCTCTTTATCTGAAAAGCTACCCAAACTGTTTCACACAGCTGCTTGCATTAATAATTATGTCCTTGCTGTGTTAGCTTAAACGCTTATTGAACTTGGCCACAAAAACCATATGTCTATGGTTAAACAAAACAGTCCTTAGCTTATGGACTGTTTGCAAATGAATGTGTATCTGGGACATCAAGACTAACATTTCTTTGATGTATTACACTGTGTATTGCTGAGCTGCAACATGGAGAAGATACAAAACTGACTGAGCTGGTACCTCAGTTGCAAGTCTGTGGCTGGAAATTCTACTTCTCTGAGCCTTCCAATAAAATTTTCATATTTACCATGTGGAACAGCACCAACTTCATCTGGCTCTTCCAATACAAATCCAGCAAGATGAATGCAGTGATCTCTTTGAAAACCATCATCTAGCAAATAGTAGGTTGTTTTACTTGACACATTCAATCTATCTCTATGGAAAGTTTTGCACAATGGCATCTTCCTAACTTTCCACTCATCTAGTGGGAATGTTCATGCATTATAATTTTACTGAAAAACAGAGCAGTGATTCCAGCTGCAAGGATAACCTTGTTCTCAAAATTTCTTAAACTCTTTATATGTGTCCTTTTGCCTTCAGAAAATAAAGTAGCGTAAACGAACAAGGACCACAACATTAAACAGAACATTTGTCTCTTGTTCAGTTATATTAACCAAGTGCTAATAATGCACTTGTAGTAAATATTTACAAAATTCTTTCTCTTGTGTTTCGGAAACACATTCTAATTGCTGATACAAGCCAGGAAGGATGTCACTGGGCTTCATGGTCATCCAGGCACACTGCTGGCTCATGTCCAGCCAGCTGCCAACACATACACACAGCTCCTTTTCCGCTGGGCAGCTTTCCAGACACTCTGGAAGCCTGTAGCACTGCCTGTGCTCATTGTGACCCAGATGAAGGACCCAGCATTTGTGTTGTTGAACCTCACACCACTGGCCTTGACCCATCAACCCAGACCCCTCTGCAGAGCCTTCATACTCTCCTGCAGATTCAACACTCCAGCCCAACTTTGTGTCATCTGTAAACTGACTGAGGGCACACCAAATCCCCTTGTTCAGATCACTGATGAAGATGTGAAACAACCCAACACTGAGCCCTGGGGAGCACCACTGGTGACTGTCCACCAGCTGGATGGAACTCCAGTCACCACCACTCTGTGCCCAGCCATCCAGCCAGTTTTTAGGAAGTGAATGGTGCACATGTCCAAGCCATGGACTACTAGTTTCTCCAGGGGAATTCTGTGGAAAATTATTTGAAAAGTTTTACCATTCCAGGCAGACAATATCTACAGCATTTCCTTCATCCACTGAGTCACTCTGTCATAGCAGGGGACCACCAAAGACATGCCCTTCCTAAACACATTCTGGCTGAGTCTGATCCCTGGTTGTCCTACATGCGCACACAATGGCACTCAAAACGATCCACTCCATGACTTTTCCCAGCATCCAGGTCTGACTGATAGGTCTGCAGCTTCCTGAATCCTCCTTCTGACCCTTCTTGTACATGGGGGTCACACTTCTTAAGATCCAGTCAACTGGGACCTCCCTGGTGTGTCAGGACTGCTGGTAAATGATGGAAAATGGCTCAGAGAGCTCTTGCACCAGCTGCCTCAGTACCCTGTATCCAGGTCGTGACCATACAGACAATGAGGAACAGCAGATATATCATGTCTTACTACTCCAGAATGATTTTGAAAGTATCACAGAAGCAACATACAAAAAAAGATAAAAGATAAGAAGGTAAGTACACCTTTTGACTTTGCTTTCTCCCTTAACAAGTTAACAAATGGTATCCATTTTATTTTCTCTAGAATGAATTTTCTGCACAGGAATCAAAATTAACTCTAAAAGATGGCAGCTATATTCTAATTGTAAAAACCTCTTTTTCAGGGCAGTCAGGAAGCAGGATGATTTCCAGACAGCTGTGAGTCATTGCATGCAAACAGAAGACAGATGGGCATGCTTACTCAGCAGAAGTTTTCTATAATTCGGTGTAACTATTCTTTCAGCTTTTTCCTCAATTATGTTGACATAAGGTGAAAAGAATAACAGGTCCTAGGATGTTTGACTTGGATTTGCCCTACTTGTACAACTGTAACAGACAAATATTTCAGGATTCCAGAGGCTAAGACCAGATAAAGCCAGAGATTTAAATAGGCTCATGTTTAGAACTCCATTTCTAGGAATCACATTTATAAAACATTACATTGAAAAGGGGACTAGAAAAGCTCGGACTCAGTACTGTTAGTACTAAAAATCTGCTAAAACCCCATCTGTCACTATAGCTTTAAAATATATATTTTAGTACTGTGTTTCACTAGCCTCAACAGTATCAACCCACCAGAAAGCCATGCATGCATAGAAGAGCTGGAAGGCCCAGGAATAAGGTTTAAATGTTATGATTTTCCATGAGCTGAAAGGATCTGATCAGTTCAACTGCAGTGGAAATGAGTTGCTACTGCCTAACCCCGGCCCAAGCACCAAGATTTTGGCTTGCAAATACTCCCAAGAACCTAGGCTGTTACTTAATATTCTGTTATCTAAGAGCAGTATTTTTGTATTCTGCTCAGTGTGCTGCATGCTCCTCCCGGAAACACAAAACTAGCTTAGCTCCAGTTTGAGAGAAGAAAGGCTGGAATATCCAATAAAACGTCCACTGGGCAACAGATCCATTTGTTTCAAGTCCACACCTAGTCACAAATGTTTTAAGATTTTCTTTTAAATAAAATATCTAAGATGAAAAAAAACCAAACAAACAACAAAGCCAAACAACCTCTCATTTTTCTATGCTATCAGGGGGCAATAAATTAATTTTGTTATCTAGATGATGTCTGGGAACAATGAAAATAGGAAGCCGTTAGGCTGCAGCTGTGGCTGTGCTGATCTTCAGCTCTCTTCAGAGATCACCTATTGAAGCAGGACAAGAGATTTAAATAGTAAAGATTCTTCA
>JAWWMU010000001.1:79966733-80015680 GCA_035048155.1 Cinnycerthia olivascens | reverse complement strand
CGACGCTCTTCCGATCTATTTTTGTATTCTGCTCAGTGTGCTGCATGCTCCTCCCAGAAACACAAAACTAGCTTAGCTCCAGTTTGAGAGAAGAAAGGCTGGAATATCCAATAAAACGTCCACTGGGTAACAGATCCATTCGTTTCAAGTCCACACCTAGACACAAATGTTTTAAGATTTTCTTTTAAATAAAATATCTAAGATGAAAAAAAACACAAACAAACAACAAAGCCAAACAACCTCTGATTTTTCTATGCTATCAGGGGGCAATAAATTAATTTTGTTATCTAGATGATGTCTGGGAACAATGAAAACAGGAAGCCGTTAGGCTGCAGCTGTGCTGATCTTCAGCTCTCTTCAGAGATCACCTATTGAAGCAGGACAAGAGATTTAAATAGTAAAGATTCTTCACAAACCATAGGTGCTGTAGGCGTTAGAGTTTTGCCATACATTGATACTGCAGAAGAGAAAGAAATAGTACTTGCACCTTGGCAAACTTTCTGGGCTAGGCTTATTTGGAGTTTGCTGAGTATGCAGTACTAAAAGGATGGCCCATGAATTCCTGTTATTTTTTTTTAGCCTCTATGAATAAATAAATCACAATCTATGAAAAGATTAGCAGTGTTTCCTCATTGTTAAGTCAGAACGCAGTCAATCAGTGTAGTACTCCAGATTTCTGCTGGTTAAAAGGCTCTCAAAGGCTTAACTGATAGAAATTTAAAGTGTCATAGTTTCACAATGGAGTAAATTTCCTTCTGAGGGGATGATAAGATAAACTGTAGGGCTTGGTATGGTGCCATTCAGCAGACACTTAGTCAGTACCAGCTAGGACTCAGAAAATAGTCAGTCTTGACTGAGGTTTTGAGGTTTTGCTCTGAAGTATTTTACCAAATCCAGAGCAGGGAGAATTCCTGCGAGAGAAGTCAGGTCCTCCACCCTGTCAGTAGAACATATATTCCACAGCTGCTCTACTGCTGAGTGAAGCTCCCTGGAGGAAGGGAAGAAAGTTCAATCCTTGTTCAGCCAGGAAGTTCAGACCCCTCCACAGTTACAGCTGGGGGCTGTGCACTGCCCTGCACAGCTGCATCTGGCCTAGCAGGCAGCTGGGATCTGCCAGTGTAGCAGGAGCACAGAAAATACTGATGACTAACACTTGCCACTCACACCCTTGCATTACTTCCAGTTCAACTTAAACGAGAGTGTCCTTTTCTGATATTTTGTCTTGCCCTGTTCTCAGTCACTTTCAGAGGGTAATGTATCTGAAATGTTGATTTTTGTTTTTTAGCATTTGATCTTTTGACAAAAGCCAGCATTTGGTCCCCAGCAGGCAGTTTTAGGACAGCTGAAGTGCTGTCTAAGCAATCACAGATGAGCTGGTTATATCACACAAAAGCCTTTTTGTGTCATGACTAATTTCAGATCCTCCCTGTTTCTTATGCAGATTCCAGCCTAGTTCCCTCATGCACAGAGAATTAAATTCTATGCATTTCCTTCTGGCTTCTCCTCTGGGACACAAACTTATTTAGACAAGTTCAGGAGGCAATAGAAAGACATCACCAACAGTGCTGACTACCCACCCTGCAGGACTCCTTTGCATTTCAGTGCATTACTGCCCCTGGCACTGTCGGGCTACAGGAGCCAACCTTCTTCCTATAACAGCACTCTAGATCAATGGTCCTCTTTTTTCTTCTCTTTCCCAAGAAAACTGTCCTGCACGCTCTTGCATACACTGAGATTTCAGCTTCCTGTGTTTTCTTGCCTGTTCTGGCTTTGGTAAGAGAAGTGACACCTGTGCCAGGTGAGCGAGTATCTCTGCAGCTCTGTTATCTGCAGTGGTCCTGACTAACATCTGCTGAAGGACATTCCTCTTCACAAGTGCAGCAGAGATTGTTACAGAATTTTATTTGGCCTTTGCACCTCTGTAGCCTCATACCTGCAAATGCCTGATAGTGATAAGAAAAATCTAGGAGGAGGTAAAGGCAAAGTATGATTGCCTGCCCTATTTATAGGTTGATTTATTCTCTAAATGAAATTAATGTACACACAGGTATCCTGTTCCCAGGAAGCCATACCCATTATGAAACAAAATTCAAATCTGAATAATTAACCTACTTGATTGTGTCCAATTTGGGGCAAAACAAGGCTACGAAGAGGAAATAAAAGACAAACAAGTACATAGACCCTACTGAAACAAAGACTTCACTTCTAATTTACTTCTGATGGGACAGCTGTCTTGCAGCATCTGCTGCTCTGAGTAAATCTGGCAGATTTCTTCTCTCATAGAGTACTGCTTTCAGAAGTAAAACTTATTTTGGTTACAGCTCATTACTCACATGTTTCTTTAAATAGTTTATGAAAGTGACATCAGGTGTGTCAAAAGGCACTCCTTGTGACTGTTTCTGCAATTACAAAGCAAGTCTTCCAGATACTATTTTCTCTTTACCTGGGTAGATGAACTCCTTATGTAATAAACATGCCTTCAATTTCTGAGCATCTGTACTGTATTTACCTCAAAGGACAGACATACTCCACAGCAGAACCATAACATATTATGATTCCTGAAAAATCCTGCAACTATCTCCCATGCTTAACTTTTCAGGAGAGATGTACATCTGGGTCTTCACCTTACACAGTACAGAAATGGTGCAAAGAGGTACATCTGAAGCCAAAGGGTGGGAATAACTCCCAGGTTCCCCCAGGAGAAATGCAGCTTGCACAACTGTTGATGGAATTCTTTTCATCTGTTTGAGAAGAAAGGGCATGTTCTCATGTGAATTCAGCTTTCTGTTGTGCATATCTCTCTACCTCCCTGCTTTCTCAAAGACAGACAGCAGGAATAAAAACATATAGCCTTGTAATTTGAAGAAATTAATATTGCTTTTTTCAGGAACACTGGAATAAAACCTTTTGCACTCCACCCATTACATATTTAATAATAAGGGAAAAAAATGCTGAAGAACCCCAATGTTTCTGCCAGTGTCTTCTCTGGACTATTCTCAGTTTCATCCTGTTGCCTTTGCTCTAAGTTTCTTCAGATTGTAGCTCCATAACATAGCACCACTGCCGGTGATCTCTTCTTGCTCCCCATTTCTAAAGAAGAACAAAAGGTTGCCTTGGCTTTGCAGGTGACATGTCAGCTTTTCTTCTCAATACAACATAAGGGCTGGCTTCCTTCCCCAAAAACTCAAGGACCAAGCATCATGCCCAAATCTCTCAGAGTCTTCTTCTAGAGTGCTCTGAAATCCAAATAAAAGCTGACATTGAATTTTTCTTCCTAATTTTCCCCTTGACAGCAGAGGCTAACTTCACTCAGCCAACAGCAGGAACACTCCCTCAGCCTTATCCTCATCTGAGATTTACTTAAGCAACCAGTCAGCTGCTTTGAACAACACAACATTAAAAGCAAAGAGAATATTTTAAATTATATGTCAAGTCTATGGAAATAATTAGAGTATAATCAGCATAAAAAAATAACACTGAATATGACTGTTTGAGTATGTACCAGAGAAAACAAAATCAAAATTATAGATGTTCTAGCACAGAATTTATAAGAGAGATACAGAAACAATCCAGCCAAGCACTGTGGGACTTGCCTTCGAGCTAAAGATCTGAAAATGTTTGGTCTTTAAACTAAATATTTTGTGACCAACTGTTATTTGGGACCAGCTTTGTTAGTAAGATTCACAACAATTTAAGAAGAAAGGTGTAATAGCCTGAGGCTGGAATTCAATAATTTTTCCCTACAGTTCCTTTTTCATACTGCATTTAGTCAAAAGATTACAAGTCCAATGCAGGGGAAAAAAAAAAAAAAAGCACAAAAATTTTCAGCTTCAGTTGCTCACAGCACAAACTATGCTGACCTTTTCCAGACAATTACATAAACCAGCAATGATAAGCAGTAGGGATCCCTATTAAAATACAACCCACAGCTTTTGTATGTGTGCATGCCTTCTTTTTGACCCACAGTTACTGGCTAGACAAAAGAAGATTTTATGAAGAAAAACAACAGATATGACAAATTCCAACAGAAATCAACTTCCAAATATGAGCGGCAAGCATAATCACAGCTGAATCTAGCATTTGCTTAATTCACCAGGGATGGTCTGAGGCATTTTTTACTCTTCATATTCAACCCAAACTAGGCATGCCAGTAAAAACCCATTCATCTGTTTCATGAGTCATAAGCATCTTTGTTCCGTGCGCTTTGCTGGCTGTTTCCTCTATCTGAGGGTGGAGAATGTGCTTTGTATAAAGTTTCGGCTTGTGTGTAAGTTCTCTCTGGCAGAGTGCAGTGTCCTACCCAAAAGATCGTTTTCCTTTACCACATACTGCTGCAGCTGAAATTAGCTGAAAAATCTCAGGCAGGAAATCCCTTAACGTGAACCACAGACTTGTGCTTCCTATAGCTCCTATCACTCATTCATTGTGCCTGCTGGAACTCCCAGTTCCTCTTTTCCCAGCCTTTGTAAAGAAAAGGAAATAACTGAGCAGGCCTTTGGTTGCTTGCATTTTAACATAAAGGTGTAGACAGTTGCACCTAACAAAGAAAGTATCTAAATCTAGCATCAATGTTGCCTTGTTGGATCACCAACATAGCAACTGTGGTTGGGAAATGAGTTTTGGTGTGTTTTCTTTTGCAGAAAGCACCTTTCTATGGAAAAAGGGCAGCAACCTTTCCTGCACAGCTTGGAGGAGATCAGGTATCAGTTCCTTGACTTTTCCATCAAGAGTGGGCATCTCTCTGACATTCCCCAAACAGTATTTGAGGATGGCAGCATAAATGAATGATCTTTTCTTCTTGAAAACAAGCACAAAAGCACAATCACTAAAGCACTCGTGGCAACATAAAAATGCATCTTCCTCTTAGTGCAAAAAAAAATTCAACTTAAGTTTCTGAAGGAATATATTTCTGAGGATGTATAGTTAATTATTTTCTTCCACTCTTTTATTCTCTACTAAGGAATATTTCCAAACTCTAAAATAGCTCCACACAAAATGAATGCTGTTGAAATAATGAAAGTTCTGCAAGCTAGATGCCTGAGAACTGGATCAAGTGATCAACTGTTGATTTTTACCTTTCCATACAATAAAAAAAATACTTGAAAAAAGATGTAAAAACATAAGTGATGTAAACTTCATTTAATTAAATTTAAACAGTATTAGATTTCGTTTATATAGCAAATTACTTGTGTGTAGCAATCTCATATTTTATACTTTAAAATTCTTTATAGCATTGTACAAATGCTTCACTGAAGAAATGCTGAGTGCAGGGGAGAAGATAAAATATATTATACTGTGAATTACACTGGTAATTAAACATACTTGGAATTTCACAGGAAACTCAGAGTTGCATAAAAAATTAAAATTTATATAAATTATTATTTGTAAATAAATGTGAAGAGGCATGTGCAAGAACAGCATAAATTTGACATTCAACTGTTGCCAAAACTGGTGTGCTGAGCTGATGTTTTTCTTAAATCTCATTGTTTAAAAAGTTCACTGCAAAAGCATTGGGTGAGAACAGAACATGTCAGGTCAGATGCATGTTTGTACATTGCTTCACCCTCTTAATGCATCCTCTCCTGCCCAGCATTACTTCTGAAGCAGAAAATTCATTACTATAAGACAAATAGATAAGCAAATCTCGATTTTCTTTCTCATTAGCCAGTTTTAAGACGCGAAGACTAAGGCCAGCGAGTAGAGTTAATGCAGCAGAGAAAAATGCAACCAAACCTGAAGGTGTTTCAAAATATTTTCAGCTGTGCAGAAGACAGTAAGGAAGAGATTCTTCTACCTCCTTCTCAGTGCTGTCTTCAGAAAGTGGTCCAGGCAGCTATTGTAAAAAAAGGCTGGCAGAGCAGGGAGGAGACCTTTGCACGAATTTAGGCCTCTGGAAATCAACGGGTTGTTGATGTTGTGTCTGAGAAACAAAATATTGTAAACGTCTGCTTTTTCTGGCAGTATCAGTTTCGTGATGCCAAGTCCCCCCCATAACACAGAACCTAACACAGCTGAGGCTCAGTGTGCTGCATGCTCCAGCTCACACAACCTCTGCAAAGATGTTGCAATAAAGCTTTGGTCAGGTTTTCAGCTGTGCTAATTTCAGCTGTGCAGGCTGAAACGTACCCTTCCTGGTTTTGTATCCAGGAAGACAGAAATTATGTTTATGATACCTGTGGTTTCTCCAAGTCATCCAATGTAGGTGCATTGGCTGTAAAATCAGAGCTAAATTTTGGAAATTTCAGGGGGTCAGTCCACATGTAGAGCAATGGAAAGAAATTAGGAGCAGAGATTCTGGCGTTTCAAGATCACAAGCCAGGAATAGAAATAGAAATCTCAGTTTGTAATCTCCCTATTTGCATCACTGAACAATCACTGCCTTTGCTCAAAACATGGAAAGTCCTCTTTGAACCTTTATACAAACCAAAAACCAATTTTGTATATTCTGTACTCTAATATAGCAGTGGAGGTCTGTAAGACTGGGCTACTTTAATTATAAAAATACAATTCATTCCCCAAAATCACATTGCCTCACAGAATATTCACAGAGAGAGGCTAAGGGCACTTCTCTCTTCCTTTCTGCAATGTTCATCTAAACCACAGGTCACAGCTGTCCTCAGTGTGCCATGACATGGTAGTCACCTATAGGAACCCATGCTAACAGGATGCATATGGAGGGAAGGGTAAAAATACATATTTGGCACACAAAGCACAGATGTGAACACACAATTAGTTCTTACTAATAAGCAGGAAGTAGGTAAATATAGACTTCTGTAGTATTTTGTTCCTTTAAAAAGATTCCCCTTGGCACATATATCAGCAGATGCTAACTAGAACTGGGGACCATCTATAATAAATATATAATTATGGTAGAAATGCCCTTTACAGATCTATAAACTTTACTGCCCGCCTGAGATATAAGATATGATCAACTGATGTGTTCCACTTTCTTATCTGGCTTTGAAGTACTGAAGTCTGTCACTGCACTTAACACAGTGCAGGCTGAAGCATAACAAACCATCCCAGTCACTAGAGTTTGGCAAAAAATGAGATACAGTGTAGTCAGTAGCAATGCAAGACCTCATCAATACACATTTGTGCTTTTGATCCCTCCTCCACATCTGATATCATTATGTAGTTTTAGCTTCTTTTAAATCTTGGCAAGCATGTAGCTTCAGATTTTACATTAGAAGGCTGCAGGGGAAGGGTCTGCAGTTAATCTCTCTCTCAACACGTTCTCCTCTCTGATTTCATAGCACCAGACATAGCTGGGGGTGCTTAACATTAAAGCTGTGGTGAATTCCTTTGCTGGCTCCTGTCTAGTGCTTTCAGCTGACAGCAAGGGCAAGTCTAATTGACTTTTCCTATTACCCAGATGCAGAAGAAAGAGACAAGGCAACAAAGTGGAACAGTATCTAGGGAAAAGAAGGTAAAGCAATAATAAGAATAGCAAAGAATAATTTAAAATTTTAAACCTGGCAATAACAAGCCCCCATAAGTGAAAATCTGGCTCTGTCAGGACAAACAAGACGTCACTCCAATTCCTCACTCCACTCCCGGAAAAAAAAGGCAAGAGGATTTGCTGTCATTTGTTTAAGCTTTCTCATAGCACTCTGGGCACTTAGGAAAACAGCAGCGTAAAAATAAATGAGTCACAAAAATGGATGTGGGAATGACAAATGCATGAGCTATTTTTCTCAAGTGACGCTTGCTTTCCACGTTCTTACAGTCTGTGGAGAACTTATTCACAGCTAGCGTTCCCAAGGCAGGAAGAGTTATGTTGGCTTGTTTTATGAACTCAGATTTTATGTGTTCAAATGGAAAATGCTGTATTGTTTGACTTAATGGCTTTTCTTAAATTACACAGGCAGGAAAAGGGGGTGTTCCAGCTGTGTGGTTTGTATTTCACATACACACCAGTTTCCCATTTTGCCTTGTATTTATCTTTTTCTTTTTTTTTAATTTTGCAATGCAGTAAAATTTAGACAATCAAGAACATTATAATTTTACTTTAGAAAGTTGCACTTTCTTTTTTCTTTAGATAATAAGAAGAAAATATAAAAATACAGTTCTGAATGTTACTGATAAGAATTAAAGTGTATATCTGCCTCCCCAGGTCCCAGCATTAGCAACAAAACCACATATAAATATGTATATTTTTATTCATAAGATATTCTTTCAGGGAAAAATAAAAGAGAACTTGAATGATTTAGTCTTATTAAGTGCCTTTCTGTTATATATGCTTTTATTTTGCATGCAAAGGGAGAAAGGCAGAAATGAAAAGGAAGCAAATAATTAGTAGAGAATTGGAGAAAAAAAACTATTGCACTCTGTAGTACAGAGAAAACCTCCAAACTACAGTTTTGCTCTTGACCTTCAACTAAATTTAAATTTAGTTTAAAAAAAATCCACTTTCAAAAAAAAAAAAGTCTAACTATGAATCGACTGATTAATTTGTGAAATATATTATCACTCAGTGCAAATTGAATTATGCAGTAACTTTACCTGGTTTTGATTTCTTCTCAGCTGGACCACAATATCAATATCAGCAACTCCTCAATTCTTTGCTTTCTCCACCAAGACAAATTCATCTAAACCTCCCTATCATTACACCCTTCTTTCCACCACTGTGGTACAGACTGCAAGGGAAATGATACCAACAACCCTCTTTTGGGAGCCAAACTCAGGAAACCAACTCATTTTCACCAGCAAAGTGCACAAGAACAGCCACTTATTTCTCTGTCATGATCTGAAAAAAAGCTCTCTGAGCTGAGGAGGAAATCTCGTGAGCTGGCTGATTGGCATCATAGAGCAAAGAGTGTCATTTTGTCATCTGCTCCTAAATAGATGATAAGATTAATGACAAGAAAGATCCTAAAGTAGGAA
Organism: Cinnycerthia olivascens; assembly: GCA_035048155.1. Classification (NCBI taxonomy): domain Eukaryota; kingdom Metazoa; phylum Chordata; class Aves; order Passeriformes; family Certhiidae; genus Cinnycerthia; species Cinnycerthia olivascens. Next base: position 80,006,794 of record JAWWMU010000001.1, on the reverse strand, counting down.
ATATACTCCAATGCTGAATATGGTTTTTTAAAGGAGAATTTTAAAGTTTTCAAAGTGAAATAAAAATTATGGTTTCCTAGCCATCTTTTCAAACACCCACCCTATTAGGGGAACATTTGACTATTCAGATTTTCATTTGTTCCTCAGACCATCCATGACTAGCAGTGTGTTTAGTTCTCTTGTGCATGACAACAGATAGATTCTGGGTATTCCCATATTTAAAGTACTGTGGGTTTCTCACAGCCATGATTTTGCATTCATGTTTATAACTACGTGTTTTCTGGAACAGTGTCTTCCTGTCATCATGAACAGGCACCAAACTGAGCATCTTTCCCAATACATACATGACTTGAGTTTCTTTTGGTCGAGAGTCCATAACCAGTCTATGCACTGACAAAGACTACTGTCTATCAAACTGTGCTATGGCTTGAAGTATACATTTAAAAGCTTTAATTATAGAATGGTTTAGATGAGAAGGACTTTAAAAGATCATCCAGTTCCAACTTCTTGCCATGGTCAGGAACACCTTCTGCTAGGTTAGGTTCCCCTAGACTACCCTTGTCCTCTCACTCCACTCCCTGATAAAGAATTCCTCTCCCTCTTTCCTATAGCCCCTTTAAGGCTAAGGGCAACAACAGCACACTTCAAAACATACTGCAGCAGCTGCAACACAGGACTAAAATAGTTTGTTCCTGTCAGGTTGTAGATGGCTAAAGTTGCCAACAGCATTTGCAACAGCATCTTAATGAAGGAGATCTAAGCAAGGAATACAGAGATGGTTTCGTTTTAACAGTGGAGCTGAAAAGATTTTGCCCTGATGTGATGCATCTTGTGTGCATATACAAAAGTCATGATGAACAAAATGCCTTCACACATGGCTGCTACATTCTTGCCATGTCTGTCAGATCTGCTGGCCTCTTTCAAGAATCCAGCTACACCCTTATCATGTTTATGAAACTGAGCAGTCACATAACTCATCCTGCATAGCAGAGGTGGAGATACAGAAGGCAACAAACCATAGAATAATAATTAGGGTTCATTAAACCTTAGTTTTCTTCCCTCTTCCAGATCAGTTTTTTTGTTTTTTTTTTTTAACTCAAGCCATCAGCACAGAACATACCTGGGATTATCTCATTGAAAATTCCTAAATCCTGCTCATCTTAAATTTCATGCAGTTGGTATCAAACTAAAAGCCCCTCAAAGGCCACTGGTCCAGCTCACATCCCTGGTGCAGGTTGCCTTGTGGACCACACTGCAGGAGGCTTCAGCTGCATGGATCAGAGGCCATGTAGGAAAGAAAACCCTAACAAGCCCTGGCTACACAGTACCTATTCCCTGAGGCAAAGAAGGAGTGAAACACAGACAGTGACATGTATGACTGCCTCCTTCTATTCTTACAGGAAAGATGTTTTAGGAAACGATTCTGAAAGAATGAGACATGCAGACTTGAGCTTGAAAGGAAGATTTGCAAGACTAAAGGAACCTTCTTTTTTTACTGTCTAGACAATGTCAGTATTGGGAAAACCAAAAATATTGCTCTGTTACTGAATATGAAGGCATTCCAACTCTGTTTTACTTGTTGTGAATGTAACAGTTTATGACAATGAGCTATTTTTCCTTTGAGGGGAAAATGCAAATGGGAACAAAAGCCTTAAATAGGAAATGTTTAGATAATACGGCAAATGGCAGCAGTACTTGAACAATTAAAACATATACTCACATACTCCTGTTTTACAGAATAAAACACCTCTAATGTAGGTCAGGACTGCCAAAATCACATTCACTTAGACTTGGAAGGATGTAGCTCAATCAAGCAGTAGAAACTGAATGTGGCACTTACCTGTTTAAGAACTGCTTCAGTCAGTTTTTCCTTTCTCTCTGAAGAAGAGAGACAAGAAGAACTTAGTATCAGGAGGATTATCATACAAAACCAGCATAAAGTTATAATCTTAAAATTTAATTATTTTGTTCTTAAAACAAAAAGGAAGAAAAAATTGTGGACATCGGAGCTTTTGCAAAAGGAACAAGCATTTCATTACTAAAAATGTCACTTTGCCAAAAAGAGAGGAAAAGTATTCCAGATTTTCTTTTCAGTAAGTCAAATATTTACATTAAATAAAAAAGTCTTAAAATTCTCAAAACAAAGTTTCGTTATAAAATGAAAAGAAAAAAGAAACAGGTTTCAAAATATATGTAGTGAACCATGGAACCTGAATGTCAGCAGTTAAACACAAAGACAAGTTTATACAATTAGCACAAAATTGAAACATTATTAACAAGTCAAGAGCTGCTATCAGCAAAAGATATACTTTATTTTTCTTGGAAAAATTTATACCATAGCTTGCCTTAAAAGGCTTTATCTATGAAAAAACCCAAACAACCAAAACAGTCTTTTTACTATAATTTATAAGCCTGTGTAGAGGTCTATACCATCTACTGCTACAACCAGACTTCTTTGCTTTCAGCATTTATACTAGACTACATATTTCTAGCTCATACTTTATGAAGAAAAACTGCCATAAATATCTCTCCAGATGCAAAAAAGCTCAACTTACTAGAATGAAGATACTATAGTCTAATAAAATAGGAGTTAAAGAAAAAACATGTTAAGGGTTGTTGCTACAGGATTTTTTCTTTTTTTGAAAGGGGTGCGTGATAAACAATATCGCTCTGTTTCAGATAAAATACAATATTACTAAGAAAATCCTTTTAAGATATATAAATTATTTCATTAATCAATAAACTGCATTTTCTTTTAAGGAGCTAATCTTAGATGGCATTTATGTCATAAAATAACAGATAATTTATAAACAAATTTTTGCCTAATGTCTTTTCAAATGCAGACCAGTATGCAGAAAAACGATCTAAAAATCATATTTCCTTTTATGAACTGTTATGAAAAAAAGGTGTAATAGACTTTGGACATAGAAAGGCATTTGGATAGTTACTGAAAGATAAAAACCGAGAAAACCAAGTACAAAAATATGTGGGGGGAATCTGAAAAGGAAATAATACCCAGCTGGTACTTGTAGTGGGACAAATGGGCTGAGCTTTAAAGGAGATGGGCTCTCTGTTGCCACAGACCTTGGAGCCAAAGTATGAAAGCCAATGCTGAAAGTCATGAAAGCACACTGCAATTATTGCTGCTACTGGAGGGAACAAAAGGTGCCAACTGAAAGAGGACATTTACTGCAGGAAAAGCTCAGGGTGGCAAAGATCAGGTAATTTACAGAAGTTGTTCAGAATCACCTGCAGAAACTCCTTTCTGAAGCACTATTTGTTAGCAAACAGCTGGTTTTAGAGGAATCTAGTTTGCTTTCTTAGAAAGAAACACTTAGGCTGCAGTACCTTAATGTCTCTCCTGTCCTGCAAGACAGACAGCATCAGAAAATAGCATCCAAGGAGAAGCCAGCAGAGATTCTGGAGCCTCTTTGGACTCTTGTTTATTCTGAATATATCTTTAGAATTGGGAATACTACTGTCACTTGTTTAAAAATCCCCCAAAACCTAACCAAACAAAATCCAAACAAAACTGATACAGTTTTTATAATTTATGACCAAAGATCACAAATCCTTAAAATAGGCCTTAACTATGTTTTTAACCAGTTCTTCATACCTAATCCTCTGCCCATCTCCTTTCTTTTTTCCATAGTGCTTTGTCTGTCTGCTTCACCATCCACAGACAGTGGGTGTGACCCTCTGATTGCAAAGGGTGTCCTGGGGGACAGAGCAGTAAGGTTTTTACTGCACCATGAAGATCTGGATTTTAGCAAATAAAAATCTATTTGTCTTTCCTTTGCTTCTTTGGACTTCTGGAGAGCTATGATGTTTCTGGCAACGTTGGAAACTAAAAGGGGAAAAAATTAGGGTAAGGCAGTAAAAGAGCTACAAGGACCTTATTTCAGAAGAGGAATTGGAGAAAACTGAGGAGAACATTTACCTTCATAGCTCAGAGACACCTCTTCAGCTGTGCACACCACAGATTTTATTGAAGCTTGAACAGTTTCACCTGGGTTTACAACTTCCAGCCTTCATTGTGATGCTGTATAAGTCCCATTTTTCTTCAGGTCAAACCACAGACCATGCATGTCTTTTAAAGTTCCTGTTCTTTAGCAATAAGCCATAAGGCAACCTTTTCTCACAGCATCTTCGGATCAGAAAAACACCCATGCTATCTGCAGAGGCAATGGACAGTACAGAGAGTAAAAGACCTGCTAGGACAACCATTGCAGCCTGGGCAAGACAAAGACAGGTGCTGTTGGAAGAAGTGGGTCTCAGATGATGACAATTACTCACACAATAGAAAAACTAGCCTTATTACTAAGTGATATGACTTTTTATTGATAAGTTGGCTTTACCTGTGAAACAATGCCAGGATTTTTTTTCTAATCAAGTTGACACATAGAAGAGCTGGTAACAAATCAGGAACCTTATTTAAACAAAATATCAGTGAAATTTTCAAATCATAGGATTTGTAAGATTGAAAAAAATTGCTAGATATTTATAAATCTGGAATATTTATTAGCCATAAAGTGGTTAATGCCAGCTAGTTGTGCACCTGCCTCAAGGATTGAACCAAGTGGAAACCACAAGGTCTAGTACAAAGTGCAGTAATTTCATGTCTGTTCTAACAGGAAGTTGCTTTTCCTTCATCTGAAGAAGGTAGCTTTGATGAAGAGCAACAGGAAGCGACAGGGCCCTGTTCTGACATGGTAATATCAGTGAGATAACTAGGTTTTCTCTGTTAGCTCTACAGTTCTTGGTGGGAGGTATATTTTAGTATGATGTGATTAAAAAAGTGTGCAGTGGTCTAAGGAGTACCAATTCATGTTCTCTTTGGCAAAGGACCAGTTTGTTACGTGATTCCTAACAACAACAATAAACATTCTGTTAAAGGACATCCTTTGAGCAACATTAATAATTTCCTGTGTATGTGCACATAGCATTTCTGGCAAGATCCATACATATGGATTACACAATGCATATGCACATTTTCAATCTTATCTTCTAGGCTTGGAGTCTGGCAAAATAACAGGTATGGACCTCTCTGAAGAAAGCATAGTCCTATGACTACTGAATCCAAGTCAGCAGCACATAACCAGCTACCTTCTAAGTCACACTCTGTGTGACACTATACTGTTTATTATCCAGTCAATAACCAGTGCATACTTGGCAATTGAAGAACCAGGATTTGGAGCCAGTATATTTTTCATACATGCCCCTCAACACAGCTCAGCACTAATGTCAAATGCAAAACTCATAACTATTTTCCTCTGACTAAAGAAAAAGCAAGCCTGCCATGGGCAGCATTATTAGGTTTTATAGCGTGTTTAATGCTGGGTAACTTTTTCTGAGGAAACGCAATGAAAGGGAGGGCCTGGCTTAAGAGAGGACAGCGGTACTTGAGCACCCGAGCATTCATCTCTTGCTAGTAAAACCTGGGACCGAGTTTAAGCCTCACAGCTTCCTTTCGGAGCTCCCTTCGGTTCGCAGGCAGCCCTGCAGCGGTCAGGGCTGAGAACCACGACCAAGTCCCACTCCGAGATGATCCGAGCGCAAAGCCAGCTGCCGGGCCCAGCCGCCGGCTCCCAGAGCCATCCCAGGCGGAAGGAGGGGCCCCGGGGCGCGGCGGCCGGAGCGCTCCGGGGCGGTGGCCCGGCCCCGGGGCGGTGCCGCCCTTGCCGCCGCTGGGACAGCTGCGGCCGAGCGGGACGGAGCGGCAGTCGCGCAGCGGGCGGTGTCTGTCTGTCTGTGAGTTTGTGGGGCGCGCAGCCATGCGGCGCTGGACGCTCCTTCTCTTGCCGGTGCTCCTCGCCGTCCTGGTCTCCGTCAGAGGTGAGGAGGGGTGGGAGCTGAGTGAGCGGCCCTGCCGCGGCTCGGGGAGGGAGCGCTCCCCTGCCCGAGCCCCTGGGGCGGGGGCCGAGCGCTGCCGCTCCGCACGGAGCCGGGGCGCTAGTGCGGGTGGGCGAAGCGGTCCCGGGAGGGAGCCGGGCGGGTCCCTGGCTGGCCATGTCTGTCCAGACCGGGGAAACAGCGCTCTCTTCCTCCAAGCTGTTTTTTATTTCTTCTTTCTTCTCATTTAACTCGCTGGAAAAGTATTCCTGAGCTTTCTGCCCGCCTTCCGCGCTGGAAACTGACTGGCTTATCATCTGCACTGCACACGTAGTCCTCGCCTTAGTCGGTCCCTTGGGTGCGGGGTGGTCCTCGAAGGAGATTCGAAGGGGGTTTCGGGTCCTGGGGAGCTCGGCTGGAGCACAGCTTCCATTTTAGGAAAGAAAGCGGAGTTACGGCAGTCCCAGGGAATCGAGTAGTTACTCACCAGAGTCTGCCGTCGCACGACAGCCTTTAAAAAATAATTATGGCAAAACCGCGGGGTGAAGCACACTAGTGTGTTTCCTGAGAGGCGTCTCGTTGCTTCAGTATGTATCAGGGACGATTTTGCTGAAACCTGATTAAAAAAGTCTGTATGTAATAGCACGTTGGTATTTCGTATAAAGAAACATTTGAGGTTGGAGAAAGTAGCAAAGTCCTTAATACAAAGTTGTTTTTTTGCCAGTAGGCAGAGGACTTCTGAACTGGAATATGCAGTCCAAACTGTCATTCCCCATTTATATGACTTGTTTTTAAAACATTTCTTTCTTCTTTTACTGTGTTAATAAGCATACTTGCTGCTATGCCTAGATTTTTTTTTTTTTCAGGTGCTTTGTAGAAGCAACACCTCGAATCTTAAATATCTACCTCTTCACTGTAAAAGAGAAGGAAAAATCCATGTTCCTAACGTTGGTTGGAAGCTGTAAATAGTGCACACATGATGCCAGATAAGCAGTTTGACAGCAGGGCTGCTTGAATACAATTCTGCTGTGGCCCTATTGTGTTTTTGATTTGCAGGCTAGAAAAGCTGAGCTCCTGGAAAAATAGAACAGTTTTACAGAAACTACCTTTAAAACTGACAGATGACAGGCTGCTTAGATTTATCATTCTTACTGTTTGTGTGGGAAACTTCCTCCTCGACTTCTGCAAGCAGTCCTCGTGGTCGTGGACAGCCTGTTAACACATGGAAGTATTTGGGGCCGCTGAGAAACAGTCTCCCCAAACTTTTTGCCAAGAAGTGTGGAGATGAAAAGAGATGTCTGGATTGTGCTTTACTGGAGGGAAGGTGTACAAAAACTGCCTCTAGGGGTTTTGGTTTGAATTCTGAGGTAAATGATACTACGTTTTAAACAGATTGCTTTTAGAAAGCTAGTTAATTTTTATGAGTACTGGTTAATGTCAATAATGCAAACTGAGTAGATAGGTTATAATTAGTTTGGACACTTTTTCCTTAAAGAAAATGTGTAAGAATTTGAGAACTGCTGAGAATGTCAGCCTGGAGAGGGTGGGGCCCTCCAGGGGAATTTCAGATTTATGCTCATGAAATCTTAAATGACAAAAGCAAAATCTGAGTTACATGCTTTTGAAAAACTTAATTTCACTGTTGGTAGGCTGTCTGTAGTCTGAATTTACAGGATTGCTATAGAAAGTTAAGGGTCTTGCTTTATCAGCAGTTCAGCTGTCATGCAGCTGTGTGGAGCTGACTATTTTCACTGGGACTGCCTGCTTTCATGATTCAAGCAGAAGAATCTGTGCTCTGGACTGATAACTTTTATGGGATCATCCATTTTAGGCATAGGCAAGTTGATAGTGTTAAATCAAAATTCAGCATAACAATTTGAATGTATTATTAAGCAAGAGTGAACTTTGTTATTTGAGCTTGCTTAGAGAAAGAGCTCACAGTTTTAACCTCAAAGCTGCTATTTAAGTGTTGTCCCATGTGCCAAGTATGAACTCTGCCAGTCTGGCAAAGCTGGAATTTAGATACTGTTGGGGCTGTATCCATAGGAAGGTTGAATGCGAGTTTTTTTATCACCAGTTTCTATAGGTAGTCTGACAGACAACTTGCCTCTGCTGAGGAGCGGGATCTCCGTTTCTCTTCCTCCTTTTTTTGATCTGGTGCCCATGGGGCCTGCACTGAGATGATTCAGCTTGATAAATCAGCAGATGACTAACCTGCACTGAGTTGGCTCTGGAGAGTGTTTGATGGGTGCTCCTGCCAGCACAAGGGAGTGGCAGGGCCTAGCATGGGAGAGTGGAAATGAGGGGGGCGGGGAGGAAAGGGCAGGAGGTTTCCTGCTGTGGCTCGCTGTGAGATGTGAGACCCACTCAGCCACCTTATACCTGCAAAATCATCAGGTTAGTCCAGTGTCTAATTTGAGGCACGTGATTTTCAAAATACAGTGCAAAAAAAACCATTTGTCAGCATGACTGCTATACAAAGTGTACGAAGAACGTAGCAGATGAAGGATTAAAAAAAAACCCACCCTTGCATGATACTCCATATGTGCACTTGATGATCTTAGAGGTCTAAACCAACCTCGATGATTCTCTGTGATTCTGTGCATGATGAGCAGCAAGAAACTGCTTCATTCAGACACAAGGCTCAAAAGTCTCCCTTATCTACTATAGAAAGATAAAAGCGTGAAAAGCTGTCTGTTTACTGAAGACCTGGAGTTTGGACTGGGATATATGGTTTGAGTATTTGTTGCAAGAATTGGGTAGAGCTTGTTGATTGAAACGCAATTGCCAAAAAGACACCCAGAGGTGAGCAAAATTCAGGCTGGAAAATGAGATACCCATGCTGTAAGATCAGTATCCTGGGGTGAAGTGCAGGTGGAGATCCCTTCTTTCAAAGACCTGTGTAATTAGAGGGCCCTGAGCAAGGGAAGGAAACTCCTGTGCCCCTGACTTCTCCCTGGGGCAAGTCAGTGTTGGGAGAGATGACTAGTTGGATGAAAGATGGTGAAATGATCCTGTCTGTAATCCTGGTGGAGCTTTGAGCTGGGACAGGGAGGTGCTGCAGGGACTCCTGAAGACTGAGCTCTGCTTTATGGGCTCTGGAGTTGTTTGCCTTTTAAATCTGATTTTAAAAACCCAAACAAAACCAGGAATAAGCCAACAAACCGCCACATAGTTTTCCTTTGAACAATTTCAGTTGCAGTGCTAGAGTGCATACATGGCAGCATGAACTTAAAAAACTCAGCACTTGTTTCTCCATCTTTCTATTTTCTCTATTTTGAAACGACTAATAATTTTTTTTATGTGGTGTTGTATAAAATGGCCACTGTTATATCAAAATGATGTCACTGCAGCAGTTCTTAGGATGTAACTGTTAGTTACAGGGATGTAACTTGGCAAGAGTTAAGTGTGACTCAGCCTACTGCCATCTAGCCAAGACCAATTTCAATATTTTCCTGATGCTACTCTGGTTCATATGATTGGGTCGCCTGTGCTTCAGACTCTTGCCTGCTTTAACTCTTGCTGTCTTGAACTTCCTGCTGCAATCACCTTGTATTTCATCAGATGTCAGCTGTGTTAGAAAATGCAGTGATAATAGCAGTCATTGGTTAAGATCATTTTGACAGGAGCATTCCACTTTTTTCTAGCCTTCTGCAAAACTTTTTTTCCATGCTCTGGCACAAGAACCTGCTCTTTGGAGTCTAGTAAAAATGTTTTGAGAGAATGTTAGGAGCAAACCATCTCAACTCATGGAAACTTTTACTTAAATTAGCTTACTGTCAGTTAATGCAAACTTCCAATCATGGGTTTGAGAATTGAGAGAAAAAAAAAATCCATCAAACCCTAAAGGCCATCCCTCTTCTCTGCTTTAATTTTAAGCTCAAACAACCCTCCTACTCTATCAGCTTCCCTAGTTTTCGCTGCAAGTTGTACTAAGCCCAACTTCTGCTGCTTTGCTGGGGTAACATGCAGAGCAAGAAGGTTGTGATGATCTTAATGGTGTTTTTCTATTGCTCCTTCATGCTGATCTTCCTCTGCTTCTCTTCACTTTTCAGTGTCCCACCTCCCTTTGAGGGTCACTTATGGTCCTTCAGGGCTGTCAGTGTTCTGTTGTGGCTGGCCCTGGTGTGAGTGGCCACAGTCCCTCGGGGTGCCTCAGTACCTCCAGGAGGTTGGTCTCCTGTTGCCATGGAACCTCTACTGCCCAGAGCACATCTACAGCCACATTTTCCCTCTCCAGTTTCCCTCTGAGAGTCTCTCAAACCATGTCTTCCTGTGTCTCCTGTCCCTGCTGGCTGACTGGTTAGGTGTGCTCCAGCAGGAATACTCTGGGCTCCTGAGACCAGTTGAAGGTTTGGTGTTGTTGGGGTTTAGGATTTTTCCTTCTGTTTCTTTCTTGAAATTTTGTCCCATCTGTCACTAAGAAACCGTAATGGCTGATCTGGAGATAGCAAAGAAGTTTCCACAGGAAGGGTGCAGCTGGTTACTCTCTTAGCTGGGGGATTTCTCTTGGAGGGGCAGAGATACCACGAGAATTGGGCTGGGGCAGAAGTGGGCTAGGGCAGCTCCCAGCCCTCTTGCTCTCTCGACTTTGGAGGAGGATGGTCAAGCTGCTGCTTGGTGGTGGAATTCGCTGCCAGAGCCCAGCCCTGCCCTGTTTTCTCCTGCCATGCCTTTGCCATTGAAAATTATTTGCACCCAGCCTCACTGGAAAGGACCTTTGCCATCTGCTCGGGTGCCCCAGGGGAAAAAACCGAGATCCCCAACACTCTCCCCCTTCCCAGGGGTGTGTCTCCCTGGCTGCATGTGGCAGCTGCTGCGGAGGAGCCCGGCTGCTGCTGCCCAGCCCTGCTGCTTTCTGCTGCTGCCTCCGGCCTTTTGGCTGCACTCTAACCCATATGGGACACCGCATGGACCCTGCTACAGCTGCGGACTTTCTGCTACTTCTTGCTGGCTACCCGGGTGGGCCCGCCCTGCCTGCCCAGCCGCCGTCGGTTCCCGCCTCAGCCCGTTCTGGCCGCCCAGCCCAGCCGCCAGTACGGCCTGAGGGAGCCGCGCCACAGCGCCCCCGCTGGCCGAGCCCGGCACTGCACCGCAGGGAATCAGCCGGGGCGGGCGGTACCGGCCTCCGGTTCTGCTTCTCGCTGCGGCCCGCGTGCTTGGTTGGTTGTCTTGTTGTACATAAACATGCTAGGAAAGAACTGGTGTTCCTTTTCCCTTATCTATGCCTGAAATCCCCATGATTTCAAAGTTTTTATAGTTCAGAAGGAAGGAGTATTCTCCGTTCCAAGGGAGGTTCCCGCCTCCCTTGGCAGACGCCTGTCTTTCACACCAAGACAGGCGTGCACTGGCAGTGTCAGTGCCACCGTGACACGATTGTTAGTGGCACAGGACAGTTCACTGCCTCTTCCCCGACTGGGCAGCCTGCTACTGAAACCCTGCCAAGTTCATGTCCTGTACTTTCACTGACCAGTGGAATAGAATCACGGGATGGTTTGGGTTGGAAGAGACCTTAAAGATCAGGTAGTTCGAATCCCCTGCTATGGGCCTGGCCACATTCCATGAGACCAGGTTGCTCAAAGCCCCGTCCAGCCTGAACACTTCCAGGGATGGATCATCCATGCAACATGTTCTTGAGCAACATGTACCCAGGAATTGTTTGGACGTAAATCTTCAAATACCTACATCTTATGTCTCCAAAACACATGGTATGGTTTTGAAGTAAATTAGGACTATTTATGGTACATAACAATAAATACGTAATTTCTTTATCATTTTTTTCAAAGGCCACCCAGTAGGTAATTCCTGGTCCTCAAGTGATAAGGACTTCTTCCATAGCAATCTCAATTGCTGCAGGAGGATAGACACAACCTTGTGTCCTAATTCTGGTGTCTCAGGAGCTGACTGGTACTTTGTCACCCAGCTGAAATTGGGATAAGTGGCTTTCTGCCATTAGATGAGTTCCTACAATTGTGTTAACTGGCTCTCCCCCAGCTTCATAGAGTTGAGATTCCTTCTTCCTGGAGTGCAGTTTCAAGTGAGACATTGTACAGTTCTACCTTTCCAGATGCCAGGGGATTAGAAGGAATATAATACACCCTCTCTGCTCCACAATCTACCCCTCATACTTTGACAGCTGTGGTTTTGAAATGAATACTGCTAAGACTCGCCAAGGTTGCATTCCATCATTCCATCATGCCAACACACACACATATGTTTGTTGCACCTAGGGTGCCACCTACATTAGCTTTCCAAGCAGAAAATCTTACAGCAGCTCCTGTCTGACTTTGCTGCTGCATGGACTGGTGGTGTGAAGATAAAGGGCGCTGATCTACTTGCCAGACTTCTACTACTTCTTCAAACTTCTTCTACTACTTCTTCAAACTTCCCTTTCTCCCATCACATTTACTGTTTCAGCATTTGTTTTCTTCATGCATGTCCTGTTATTCCACCGATTTCACACACTCCCTGATTGCTTGCACTATGGCTTACTGAGACAAGGCTAAGCTGTGTTTTCTCCCTCAGTAAGTGAGCAGAAATTTCATGGACCTACCTGGCTAAAAATAATGCCCACACCATAAGCCTCTACTGGCAAGTCTGGCTAACTGGTCAGCCTGGTTACTATGTTTCTTAAACTGCCTTTGAATATCAGATATTCTTATTTACATCTTGTCTTCAAGTAGATTTGAGTAGCTGTTTTATTACTTTTCATTCTTCTGATGTTGAAAATGGTTTTCCTCTCTGCTGCTGATGAACATGACTGCAGTCTTTGAGCCATTTCTGCACCTTGAGCCATCTCTGCCTCTCTCAGGAAGCTGTGTATGTGTATTCTCTGGGCTGCTGGGGCTCCCAAGCATGTTCTAAGGTGTACAGAGGCCATTACTTCTGCAAATTCACGACAGCCTCTTCAGCATATAACTTCTTGTATGCTGGGGCATTTTATAGCCTGAGGGGTTCAGCCTTCATGTTGATTTGCCGACTCCAGATTAATCAGTTCAGGTTGGGGGAAGACAAAGATTACATGGTGCCCGTTGCTTAGTACTGCTTTGAAGGTTTTTCCTTCAATGAGTATATCATCAATACCGTGGAAAAATTCTCCAGAGATGTTGCCTTGAACCTTAGTGGATGGTGCCATGGGAGATGGTAGGGCTGTGTTTCTACCCCTTGTAACATCCAGTTCCAGATATATTGCACACCATTCCAGGTGAAGGCAAACCCAAAGCTAGTGTTTGGAAGGTTGCTTTATATCATACAAGATAGTTTTAGATTATTCTTCATTTAAAAAAAATTGTTTCTCTATATGTTTATAAATTCTAGCCTGGGAAAGATTTCCCACCTTGCTGCAGAAAATTTGTTGCTCCTTCCACAGGTACAGTTTTCACCTGTTGAAAATAAATGCAGTGATAGTCACCCCAAATTCCTTTTAAACTGGCTTAGTCTCTGCATTTGATGTGACTGTGAAGCCCAGAATAATAAGATCCAGATTTTTTAGAAAGAATTCCAAAAAGTCATAAGGCAAATTCCTGTGAAAGTCCAAGAGCTTATTTCTGTGTGGTATAAGGCCTGTTTACAATAGTTTTTCTAAATACTGAATAGGTTTTCAAAATGCAGAACAGTGCCTTTAAAATATATAGTTGACATGTCAAATGCAGGAGTAATTCAAACATGTTTTGGCAAAAAGATAATTTTGAAAGCAAACATTTACATTTTAAGTCAGGTCTGCAAAATCTTTGGCTGCATAACAAATGCATTTGGTTTACTCTGTGCACATTTCAGTCACTTGTGAAGTGTCCACATGCTATAAACATCTAAAAACAGCATCCTTAAGAGTACTTGTAAAAGGAAGGCCTTCTGGCTGGGGCAATGGTTAGTTAAATGCAGATGTTAATTCTGCTCTAATTTTCTTGTAGCTGTAAAAACTCCATTGGATCTCTTCTTGCTTCCAAATTTTCCACAGGAAATGGTATCCATTTCTTGATGTGAGTGAAGTATCCACAAAGCTCATTTCACTCTGAGCCAAAGAGTTTTAATCATGGTAAACTAGAACTTTGCTTTTAGGATAGCAGTTGTTCTTTCATCAGTTAAAAGCTAAACTCAGTATACAAGTTAATCTTTCCATGAAATAGAAGTTCTTTTTTGATTAAACACCCATCAATTCAATTGGTAGAAACCTGATTTTAATTATATAAAACTATCTTTGCATGCTTTTTTGCTTAACTACGGAAAAACATTGCTTGTGTATTTTTGTTTGTGAAGAAATATAACATTCTGAGAATAACATGAAGTGAAAAATTTTTAAATGCTGATATTTCCAGGAAAGCAAATTCAAGCAATATTGGTAGGATTACTGTTTTTATAACTGACACAAAAATACTGCACTCTAAGCCTTCTGTTTCTGGAAAACATGCAGTTAGTGTTTAGACTTATATTTTACCACCACTTTTTTTGTTCTCTGTGATTTGGAGGAGAAGAGTAACCTGTGTGAAGAGGAGAGGAACTAGTGGTGATAGTAGCAGTGGTAGAAGTGAGGTGTGAATAAAAAGTGGGGCTTGAATAAAAAATGAGGTGAAGGTGTTGGGTAGTATACAGTGTTTATTAGAGCTGATGCTATTGTTGGACAAACCAGACAGCTCTAGAGTCACACAAGTCCGTGTTAAATTTAGAAGCAAGAAATTTTGGGATAAGCTTTGGAGGAAGGGCTTGGAGAAGCCTATGCAGAAAGTTTTTACATAAGGCTGTCTTTTTCTACATTTTATGTCATTATTTTTCAATCTGCTGATTCTTCCCTTGCCTCCAGCTACCCATACCTGTCTGTATTTTTTATCTTCAACATCAGAAATACTTTCCTGCCTACTCTGTGTTCCTCATTCCATCCGGGATGCCAGGCATTTTGCAATTGGATCCCAAATTCAGTAGTTACTTCACCATCTATTCCCTGCTCTCTCCCTCTCCAAATGTTGCAAATGGTTATTGAGACATCTCTTCTTCACCTCAGTGCTGTTGCTGCTTGTCTTAGGCAGCTAGTTTGAAATCTGATTTACAATATTCTTCTTTTATTCTTAAAAACTTTTGGCTTTCCTGCCTTCTGTGAAGGTCAGCTCTTTTCTTTGTATACTAAGCAGAGATGTGGACCTTTTTCCCCCAAACTTCAGGCAAGACTTGTGATTCTGAAGCTTGTGGCTGTAGTGAGCTGACCACTCCTCTGCATCCAAATTTCTCCCTCTCTCTCTCCTTCCTCTTCACTGTTGCTGTTGTTTCTACTCCTATCCCATGAGCATTGCCATTGTATCTTTGTCACTGGCTCCACTGCCAATCCTATATCCTGGCACAGCTTCTTCAGCTTGCAGTTCTTACCTGTCCTGCATTCATTCCCATTGCTTTCCTGTGCTGTTCTATGAAATGATTAAATTTCTAATAAATGAGCACATTTATTGTGCAAACTGAACTCTGGCATGTGTAATGGCAGCCTGCAAGTGATTAACACTGGAACAAAAAATCTTATTTGGTTTTAGGAGGTGATACAGAATCAAAGTGAAGATGATGAAAATAATTCTTAGAGTGGACATGGAGAATTCTTGTTAAAGGTTTTGTCTAAATACAGCAGTAGTACTTTCACAAGATGCGCTTGGACTGGAAATGCTTGCAGTTCCACTGTGAACACATTCCAGCTGTTTTTCTGGGCTCATGAACACTCTGAAACTACTAAGAAAATGGCCTTGGTACAAAAGGGAAGACTTGCCTTTTTCATCAAGTACCAAAGGCTAGGAAGTTAAAAGAAAACCTCTCAACCTTTTTTTAAACGAGAAACAAAACTTATATCATGTTTCTAACTTGCCATATATTTGTGTCAACTCCTATGATTCAAATAATTGCAAACGCTGTACTGAGTCTGGTTTCCTCAGCCCACACTTTTGTCACAGGAAACCCTTGTCATAAAGTCTTCCTTTTAGCACAAGAGGTTGTAGCTCATTTCAAGTACACAGATTGAAAAGCCTGAAGAGTATTTTTAGCCACAACTAAACAAGCCACAATGAAAAAAAAGTGGAAAAACGAAGTCAATTTTACTCGTAAATTAATGTTTCTGGTTAGATTACAGATTTTATTTGGACTTTACTGTTAGTATACAAACTGTATTGAATTGGTAAGAATGGTGGTGAGGAAGGTAAAAGAAACAAACAATGAAATCGTCGTCTTACAAGAGACAAGTATCAGCAGACATAGGAGTTCTGCTTACAGTGACTCTTCATTTCAGTGTGCTGCTATAAGAATAACAATATTGATCTGGCTCTGTATGCATTGCAAGTGTACATTTCAAATAAATTTTGTTCTAAAGAAGGAATTTATAAATGAAGATCCAAGTTCCATTGATATGTTTAACATAAATTATAATTTAACTTTTCTCCTTACTCAGAGTGAGGATTATTTACCAGTTCAACAGCTGAGGTTTTGGGACCAATGCCTATGCCAATTATTACCCAATGTCTGCCAGATCACTACTTTTGGGTTCTTAGTACTTCCTCATTTCTTGTGCTAAAACTTTACTGTGTTTCATCTAGTGCAGATTGCCCTAATCTTTTGGCCCCTGAACCTTGCTGCTGCACTTCTTCCTTTCCTCTGAGCCCCTCACCATGCCAGGAATTACTCTTCCATTCCTTCCTGCCCCAATCCAAGAGGCCACCAGAGATGCTGAGTGTGAGGGTGCAGACCAAACAAAATGCTGATGTTTCCTGACTGTTTGTTGTGAAGCCTTTAATCTAGCATCTTACACACTATATTGCTGAATAAAATGTTTTACTGATTTGGGATGAGCAGAAAAAGCACCCAGCCCATGAAGTTGTGCCCCAGACATGACACAATTGCCCTGAAAATGCTTCTTCCTTTCTCTGCACTGGACTGAGCAGGGTACTGAGCTGGTAGAAATGCAAGTAGAGGTTTGACTGCTTGTGATGCGGCCACTGTTTTGAGGTATGCACTTCAGGCCAAGAGGCTTCATGGGTGTCAGTCAGAAAAATTCTTGTCAAGATGTGCAGATGCTATTGCTAGATGTAAGTGCAGAAAACCTCAAGAAGTAACAAGAGTATTTGGCACTGGAAGAGGGAGAGGTGCCGACAGACTGGCTTTGACCTTTGGAGGATGTTATGAAAATTTGCAACAGACCCTTGCGGACTGAAGAGAAGGTCTAAGATGCAAAGTGTAGAATTACAGGAGTAAATATTTGTGTGCATGAGGTATCCTAGCCAAAGTGGGCCATCCTGACTGTGGTTTTACACAGGGTTCTTGTAGCTTTCAGTGTTGAACATAACACAGTTTGACTAGTCACTGACACCCACAGTACTGAATACTAATCATGGTCAAACTTTGGAAAGCACCTATATTTCTTACTGCTCTTCAACTGATCCAGACGTTCTTGGAATCAGATTCACTTTATTTAATTATCTATGATATCAACCAATACTGAGGAGGTTTCTAAGAGGTATTAGAGGGGTTAGGATGCTGACATGTTGATTGCCCAGGCATACAGTTGATTATCTCTAAGCTTCTTAGAAATAAATTCAGTATTTACAGGACCCAGCCGTCCTTTGGTTTCTTTTACTTTGGTATGATCAATACCAAAGTGCCCAGTAAAATTCCACTACCACGTTGCATTGTAATGTAAAATGTGAGCTAATATTAATTTAAAAAGTTAATATACTTCATGCTACAAAAACTGACATAATAGTTAGGGAAGGGAACTTGCATAACAAGAGTAAATGTGAGCCTTGTGGTCAGAATGTACCTGGTTATGGGAATTTAGGGTATGTGAGTAGTAGCTGCAAGGCTTGTCAGCTTTGTGAAAGCTTAAAATCCAGTCTGTTAAGAACAGCTTAAACTTTGAAGCTGTAGACTGTGAGCAACGTGTAATTAAAGAATTTTGGTATCTTAGGCTTATAAAAAATGTTCTACTGCTATTTCTTATGCCAAGACAGAACTTCAAAAGTGTCTGAATGCAAAGCAGGTGCACAGTACCTTCTCGATCTTGGTGAGATTTGAGAACAGGTTTTCCTGAGAGTGCTTCAGAGCTCATGATCCAGCCCCATGACCACAGAGGCAGAGGTGGAGATCCGAGGGACCCTGGCCCATTGTGAGCCTCCCCAGAGGAGCAGTGATTACACTGAGACCTGGGAAGAGGGGCAGGGGTGCTCCTTGCCTGCTCCAGGGTGTGAAGGACAGGACTGGCTTCAGCAGGTGCTCTGTTGATGCCAGAGAAGGCAGTGGCAGCAGTGGCTCTGGGGCCTTGATGACATCAGTAACTTCGTGTTTAGTGCAGAGTGATGCCAGCGTGGTTTAGGGTTGCCATGAGAAGGGTGCCATGAGCTCAAGAGCAGCTGCCTGCAAGGGTGAAAATTTCAACATGCAGGAGCAAGCACTAAACAAGCTTGAAATAACTGAGGCATGGCAGTTTATTCAAACATCTGTGGCCTTAGTCAAGGATATGCTGCACATGGATGCAGACAGGCCCATGCTTCTGTCTGCCAGTTGTATGTTGCTTTAGTCCCTGAGTTGACACAGAAGGTAACTTAGTAATAATTAAAATGCTGGCTAATTTTAGTAATGCATTTTAGTAATGCTTTTATTCTCAGTGCTAGATTGAAGGGACTCAACAGGAGTTCTCCGTTTTGCATAGTTCTCTTTTACCCCTTCTTGTAGGCAGCTTAGCATTTGGCAGGACTGTTGCCATCATGTTAATTTTCAAGCTTTGCAACTGACTCAGTTCTTGTGTGTGCTTTTCGCTGATTTAAAGTTGCTCATTCTTTCTTCTTACTCCTATGTCAAATCCTCCCCTGGAAGACTCTGCTTATAGTGCATAAGAGCTCTAAGAGTTCCATTGTATTTTCCTACTTTCTATAGCTTAAAGTGACAGCAAGAATTGCCTAGTCCACAGGAAACTTTTAAGCAAACAAAATTACCCAAACGGTGCTTCAAATTATGAGGTTTTTTTTCTTTTCCAAATGTTTTATTTTACTATATTTTGCTAAAAAAAAACCCTCACATTTCTCGTTATTTAAATAAATAATTGTAGTCAAAATATGACCATGTAGGCTTTTTAAAAATATTAAATTTCCA
Organism: Cinnycerthia olivascens; assembly: GCA_035048155.1. Lineage (NCBI taxonomy): Eukaryota > Metazoa > Chordata > Aves > Passeriformes > Certhiidae > Cinnycerthia > Cinnycerthia olivascens. Next base: position 79,987,858 of record JAWWMU010000001.1, on the reverse strand, counting down.
TTTTTGAACAGAAGAAACAGCAATTCAATTATTAAACAAGTCTAAAAACTCTTTTTTAGCAGTCAGAACAGGAAAAGATTAGGCCACATAATTGCCTAACTTTTTATGTACTGTGTTTTCAGGGTAGGTGTGAGTAAAATAACTTTTCATGGAAGCAGCTTTTGGGTCACTGTAAGAAAAATAAATTTGATTATTATTAGGCTTATCTTATGCATCTCTTTGAAGAAGAAATAAATGTTTTTATTGGTTACAGCAGAGATCTAGCTGACTTTATTCCCATTGGTTACATTAGTGAATGCTCCAGATGTGCAGAAAGCAGACACTCTCCCAGATGTAAAAAACTATCTTTGCTTTCTTTTTTTTTTTTTTTTTGACTGATTTACAGCTGTTATTCATGTTTGGGGTATCTTTATTCTAGGTAGGAAGGGGCTTCATTTGCTGAATAGAATTTTGTGCAAAGTTTTTTGTTTTCTCTTGCTCTGCAGTTAAGCCAAACTTGAAAAGCAGCATCGATAGGTGGGTACAGGGTTTGAAAAAAATAGTGGGATTTAATTTCATGAGACTTTGGGCAGGGCTTCTTATTAACTGCTGCTCAGCAGTGGGAGTATCAGCATTGCCTGACACAGAGATCTTGTCTGCAAACTTCTGCACTGGCTGAGAGGAAAGAATACAGTTTTAAATATTTCTAATAGCTGCCTACCTGTGTACTTGTCATGTTCCAGGTTTTTCATTTAAAGCCTTTAGGGATACAATCCTCATAGTAAGCTATGGAGAACCAAGTCACCCTTCTCCCAGATTTTTTATAATTAAACTCCCCCTCTTGGTTTTGTCTGCATAGGACACTCAAGAAAATAATTGTCTGAATGTGAGCTGAGCAATAGAAGTCTGCTATTGTAGGTAACTAATGCTGGTGGGGAAAAACTTGATTGAAATCAAGTGCTGGTAAGCTTAAAAAACAATTGGAAGGGTTGTAGTGTCTATGTTCGCTTATTCAAAGTGTCTCTTGGACAAGTTCCAATGTGTTGGCTTTTTTGTGTTTTCTTCAGGTTCTGTTATGGTTAGGTGTTGAATATTTCTACTCCCTGAGAAGTAGAAGTCCCCTGAGAAGAAGAAGCACAAGACAAAGGAGTATAAAACACAGTTACTCAGTTTTCATTCTGGAAGTTGGAGAAGCTGCTTTTTGCCTGGTTGCCTGAGTGCTATCTTTGTGGCTACCAATATCCTTGTCCTGCAAGAGGACTGCCAGACCTCATGTAGACTACAGACATGAAAGGCCTCTGAGCTCAAGATTTTTGCACAGGTCACAAAAATCAGGGGCTAAGGAGCAGAGCAGACACAAGTTGGGCAGTTACAGACCATATGAAATTTAACAAGAGCCAGGTTCTGTGCATGGGATGGGATAACCCTGGTTCTCTGTACATCTGGAGGACAGGAAGCTGGAAAGCAACGTGCAGAAGGAGACCTGGGGGTTGGGTTGATGGCAAGTTGAACATGAGTCAATAACCTGGCAGCCAAAAGGGCCACTTGTGCCCTGGGGGTGCATCAAGAACAGCAGTGGTGACTGCTTGAGGGAGGTGATTGTCCCACTCTATTCTGCTCAAGTCCTTGTGTGAATTTTAGGTGCCTCTAAGCAATAAAGGGTATTAGAGTGTGTCCAGAGGAGAGTGACCAAGGTGGTGAAGGGCCTCAAGGGCAAAACTTTCTAGGAGTGTCTGAGGTCACTTGCTCAGCCTGGAGAAGAAAAGGCTGAGGGGTGACCACACAACAGCCTACAGCTCCTTAGGGGAGAACCAGAGGGGCATGTGCTGTTCTCCTCTCTCTCTGATTATCACCAAAAGGACATAAAGAAATGGGATGAAGCTGCCTCAGGGGAAGTTCAGATTGGACATTGGGAGAGAGTTCTTATCTGAGAGGGTGGTTGGTCACTGGAACAGACGGGAAGGAATTGGGTATGGAACCAAGCCTGACAGTTCAAGGAATGTCTGAATGAGGCTCTTATTCATATGGTTTATTTATAGTTAGTCCTGTGAGGAGCAGGGTGTTGGACTTGGTGATCCTTACGGGTCCCTTCTAACTGGAGATACTTCATGATTGTAAGTCAGTCACTGACGGAGTAGCAGGTAATGTCCAGCTTTGGGATGGAGACAAGATGACCACTGTCACCTGCTGCATAGGCCTACAGCTGGCAGACCTGTTGGAACATGCAGGCTCTGTGGGTACCCTGTGGTGTGCAAGACCCTAGGGAGAGAAGGAGGGAAGGAAGCACAAGAGCCCTGGCATTTTTAGGAAAACAAAATTGAAGCAATCTATTGCTCAAGTCAGAAAGTTACTTTTGTTGTGATTCATCACAAATCTCCTTTCTTGATGTGTCACTGTACATGTGACTAACGGAGAAACTTTCCAAAGTTCCTGTTGCCTTCTGCAGTGGAATGTGAATATGACCAATCTAATAGCAGGAAGTATCTGACAGCAGTGACAGCTCTTTGCAAAGGTCTTTGCAGTCTTATTTGCTTACTTGGATCTCTTGAATACCCTCTATTTCTTCAGCTATTCAAAGCCTATGTTTGCTCTTTTTGTTGTACCTACTGTTTCCCCCCAGCTAATACAAGCTATATTGGTTACTAGAGATGGCCTGCTGAAGATATGTCACTTGAGATCCAGGTATTTGAGCTACAGACATGAAAGGAAAATAGTGTAGACACTTCTGAAGTATTCTTGAATCTGCTTATGCCCCTAGGAGCTAGAAATACCTGCTGTATTGTTCTTTATAGGCAATACAGTATCTGCTTTATTTGTAAATATCTTTGTTTAGACTAAGAAAATGCTTATAAGCTTAGTTGCTCTGGGTGTTGCTTAAATCTGTAGGGAGTACAGCATATTCTTGCTGACCTTTCCTTCTTGGACCCTGATAGTACCTTTTTTCTGGTTCTGTAGCTTTATCTCTTGTTTTCTAATTACTTTTTTCCTGGAACCAGCTGAATCATACTGAGCTTTTCTCCTTTTAGACTAAGTCACTGAAATTCTACTTCAGTTGGACCCACCCATACCACAAGTGGAGTGTGTACATTTATAAAAGCTACTGCTTTAAAGAGATAGGAAGATTGGTCATGAACAGTGGAGAAACACCCTTCTTTGCTGGGAAAGCTGACTTCCAGCACCTTAGAGTGCAGATTATTATAATTACTTCTATAAGCTGAGTTTTGATATTTTTTGCTACTTTATCTCAAAAAGTAATGTATATGAGGAGCTTGCTATCTTGCTGCATGCTTGGAAAGCAGAATTTTGTTTTCAGAATAATAATTCCAATCAATAAAGCATGATTTTTTAATTTTATTTACCCTCACATTTGATTATTCCTCTGTCAGAGCATTTTTTATGGGGGCTTAGCAGTCATTAGTCTCATCCTAAATTATTTCTCTGTGAAGCTTATGTGCAAAATCCCTTAAAATAGCAATATCACTGAAAGCACACCCTTTTACAGAGGTTTCTTCCTCTTGAAGGAAACTGCTGCAGCTGAAGCCATTCTGATCTCCTGGACTGTTTCATGCTGGCAGTGGGAAACTCTTTCATATAGCCTCTTTTCTGCTGCAGGTAAAATTTCAGCTGCACCAAAGCAGAAGGTTGAATGTATATGCTTGTTTTTCTATCTGCCTGAAAAGAAACAGGGCTCTTGAAATGTACACAAACCAGTGTAGTGTTCATTGTGTTAGTGATATACCTTTGACTTTGAGACAGGTGGTGTGAACAGTTTGTGATGGTCCCTCCTCTGGGTACTACTCTGGTGGAGTGTTTTGAGGAATGTGCATCTTCAAAAGATTCCTCTGCCTGCCCTCTTGGAGTTAGACTAGCAAATTCTGATCAGGTCCTGTCTCAGGCATACCTCCCAGAGGAGTGTAACCTGAGAGATGTATGTACTTAAAAACATAAGCAAATTAGAATTCAGGTTTGAGGAACTATGCAAATGCCTGTTAAAATTTCTTATGAGTGCTTTGAGCTTTTTTTGCCTGTCGAGACAGAGGTTTCTTGGTGTGGTTTAACCAAAGGAGTAACTTCAGAAGTAACTGGCATTTGTGTCTTAAGACCTGCTAATTTTACAGTGGTTTAGAAAAATGTATTGCAAGTTGATGTAGACTTCAGATAAATAACCTGCAAATATTTTGCCTGCTATGAAGTAGTTTCTTGTGATGTAACAGAGGTTGTGATCTTCACCTGAAATAACGTACACCAAGTAAAATATCTCCTTGCTTTCTCTTCAAGATCTATACCTACTTATTTTATCCAGGAGATTTAAAATATGTTTTGCTTGTGCACCACAATAAAGCCATCAATCACCTCTGTTTCCATGAAAGGGCCTGTGACAGACCAGGCAGGCCTGTCTCCTTACTTTGCTGTGAGCAAGGCAGTTTTATTTCAAATGTTACAGTGTGGGAATCACATCTTAGACTTCAGATTTCGGTTTGTGCTATAGCAGTTCAGTTCAATTGTCCAGAGTGCACATTTTTTTTATCCCTATTACAAAAAAAAAAAAAAAAGAAAAAAAAAAAGAAAAAAGTATCTTACTCTCCTTTCTTTTCTGGAAATAAAGGGCATTATTAGTGCAGTTATCTGAGAAGGAAAAGGGATTTCCATTTTGACTTCAGTTATGGTAGAAGATGTCACCAGCTATATAAGCATCCATCATTCCTGATATTAGACTCATGACTTGTGTTACCTTGGTCTGTCACATAAGGGAAAGGTGCTTGATTTTGATGGTGTTTTTTTTATTCCTCCCTTCAGACTTTGCAGTAGCTTGTTCTGATGCCTCTTTGGTGGTTACATTCTTAGAGGAAAATCCAGACACATAAATGCTTTGTGCAGATATCCTCTGAATTAAGGTAGTTTCTCTCTGGATATAACTTTTGATCTGGCTGGCTTGATACTCAGTAGGTAGAAAAGGTCTTCCACCTTCTGTGGGGCTGAAGTAGTATATATGGATGTCTTTTTCTTGATTAGCTGATACCTACTTTCAGGCCTTTTTCTTACTCCATGCTTCAGTGAAAGTAGAGATGATGAAAAATTAGAAACACCCCAAGCAGTTGTTTTAGCTATCCACTTACCTTACAAGCCTCTGCTGCTGAGATCACACCACTACATTCGTGCTGTGGAACCAGTTTGGGCCGTGTATGTCTTGAGTTGGTGTGTTTGCAAGTTGGCTGGGTAAGCAGCAGCAGCTCTAGCAACTGATTTAATACAGTAGGAGACAGTGTTCTTTTCCTAAGGTCTGAAAATAGAATCTAATCACCATCATGGTGTCAGCTGCATTTAGCTGTGCTTTAGGAAGTTGAAAAGACTGCTCAAGATCAGGTGTGCTAATATCTTAACCACCTCCATACTGCTAACCCCAGCTAGGGGGAAAGGTAAGTCTTATAAACCCATGAAAATTAATTTTTAATTCCAAGATATTAATTCCATTATGTAACTTTCATAATGGCCTTTGTGCTCCAAGGCGCTTCTTCAGATTTGAATCTTTTATGTTCTCGTGCATTGGAGCTGTTTCCCAGCTTATTTTGTAGTTCACTGGAAAGAAGGATGGGAAAGAATATGATATGGATGGCACTAAGAAAGCATGCAATGGCAGTGGCAAGAATAAACTGTGTTACTGGCTGCAGGAATGCATGTTCCAACCCTTCAAGTCATTTCTATAGGGCCAATTTTTAGCGTGATTCCTTTTTTTTTCTAAGAAGACATATGAATAGTGACCAGGAGAAATGGAGAAGAATGTCTGTCTTCAACCCTCACTCAAAATATTCTTCTAGATTGACTCAGGAAGCAGAAAACATACCTCAAGCTTGATCACAGACTAGTTTATGACTTTATTAAATGTTGAGTTTGAGTAAGAAAAAGCAGTGTCCTTACTGTTTCTTTTATCTTCTACAGGCCAAGATGACTTCTCCTTAGGAGATGCACTTTTGGAAGGTAGGCAGGAAAATTGTGGCTGCTCTTTTCACTTTCTTATTTCTAAGAATTACTGCATGACCAAGAATGACAACTTTGCCACATGTGGTTTGTTTAAACCTCAGTGGAACAATTCAGCCATGTGTTTGTCTAGATGTTGACCACATAGAACTCAAATTTGTCTTTTGAAGACTTAAGATTTTTCTTTGAAGAAAAATTGTCTTGCTGTAATAGATTTGATCTTGTGCATTTTGTTGTATAGACATGTATTTACATTTGTCCTTTGTCCTCCATGTAGTTTCTGAACAGTGTGTTAAATAGTATTTCATTTTTTTTTCCCTAACCATACCTGACAGAAAATACAAAGAAGCCTCTCGTAACTCCAAAGGCACCATCATCAGATCCAGGTGAGATCTAGTTGTCTTGTAATGCCTTTTAGTGTAAAATCAAGTGTAGTGTACATACCAATTTGAGAGCCTGAATTTTTCAATTTAGTGGCACTCAGGATTGTGATATTTCTATAAAAGAAATCAGTTCCCTTACAGCAAAAGGATTTCTTCATTTTAGAATCTGCTCTCAGAAATGTATTTTGTGATTTCACAAGCTTAAAGAGCCTGCCTGAATCCCTTCTGTCGGCTTTCAGTTTACATGCTTGGAGCTTGCTCACTTTGAGCTGGCCCTTGACACATCCCATCATCTCCAAAAGCAGCAAGTTGCTTGGCAGGTAATGCCTGGTGGCTTTGTGGGGCTTTTCCCTGAGTCTCTGATGAGTGAACATGTCTTTCATTTCTGGAGAAAACATTGTGAGGTCTATTTTGTTTATAAAACAGTCTAAGACTACTTCAGTTCTTGTATTACATTTAAAACTTCTTTCTTTGTAGATGATTTTGACTTGCTGCATGCTCTTGATCCTGGTAAGTATCATAATTTCCTGGATACTGCTCAAATGTAGCTGGTGCAATGGCTATCCATCCTTTATGACCTAAGTATAACAAGGCACTGAGTTGATTAAGGTAGCAGACTGTTGATAAAAATAATTGCAGTCTAGTTATATTTGTTAATCTTAAGGTTCTGGATCACCAAAACTGTAGGAATTTCAGTAATTTCTTATCCAGCTTCTACTTGTTTCATTGCTGTTTATTCACTAGATGGCACTAACTCCATAAACTATTACTTATGGAAGTAAATGTTAATTCTGAAGTAATCTCTCCCATTTCAGAAAGTATTTTTAGTAGCACAAGGAAACATTCACCTGTTATAATTTGAAGGAAAGTACTCTTTCTAATGTGAAGGTAGTGACAAAACTGTACAGAGATAATTTCTAAGATTTCTTATTTTCCTATTTTGTGGCAAGCCAAATGAAGTGTCATTATGGGGACCATATGTCTAGTTCTGTTCTGTGTACTTTTTTTTTCAAGTGAGGTACCAAGCTTTATATTTCGTTAAAAACCTGGTAATATTAAAAGAGAAAACAGACAAGTAATCTGTACCTGGTAGAAAAATCTAAAGAAGCTCAGCCTTTGAAATCAGATGTGCAAACTAAAATTTTTCATTAGACTTAATGAGTTTTTCTGTGTATGTTCCATCCTAGCAAGGATCTGACATGCTGGTTAATGTACCAAGAAAACTCGTAGTGGCATTAAAACACAGTGTTTAGCTAAAATAACCAAAGAAATACAGCAATAACTAATGAAAGGAGAATAACATGGGGAAGTTTTGATACAATATTTTAGGTAGGTCAGATCTTCTTTCAAGGTTGTTACATGCTCTGCTTTTGGTTTCTTCACACTGGTAATTGTGCTCAATTTATTCTAACTCTTATTTGTCTACAGATGATCCCAAGCCACATCCTCCTGCAAATCCTAGAGACACTGGTAAGACTGATCTAACAGGAATGTTTGAACAGTAAAAGAATATTTGTTCATCTCTCCTAGTCCCTTTGAACATTACTGTACCATAGTCGGGTTTTATTATCTTAACATTTTCTTTTTTTTTTTTTTTTTCTTCCTAAATCTCTCTTCTGTGATTAGATAACCCCAAGCAAGATCACCCTAAAGGCTCTGGTAAGGCTTCTAGCACAAACTCCTGGTTTTATTGTCTCAATTACACTTCTAATAATTGACCCTTGTTAATTGCCTGCTATGTATGTCAGGTGTGGCATACATCAAACACTGAAGATTGAGAAAAAGTTGTCTTGCAAATAAGCTTTGCACCAGTCTTGAAATTCCATTACAAACCTGTTGAGTCACTTTCACTTAAAAACAGGATGATGTAGGGAAGAGGCAGGATGGGACAATTGCTTGGGGCAATACTGTTCTTGGCTGCCTGTGGTGAAGCACCCATGTATTGGATTCTTTCCTCTTTACAAACTGAATCCCTTCTAGTCATGCTCAAAAGTAAGTAGCAACTGCCTATGATCTTTATTCTTAAAGGATCTAAATTAAAGGTAAAGCTCCAAGTTAAAGGGTTGCTTCTTTTTTCTTATTTTTTTTTTTAATTTAAAGGCCTCATTAAGAAAAACAATTATTTGTGTTTGAAAGATAGGTTTAAAACACGTCCTTCCCTGCCTGTTCTGCTTTAGAGGTCCTCTCTGCCTAACCCAGAACAAAACAGATTCAGATGGATGCAGGTGTGATGATGCCATTATTCACAAACGTGGTGGTAAAGAGCCCTGGAATGCAAGCCTCAGCTCTTGTTCTTTCACCTGTCTGATTTGCAGCAGATAGTTGAATCTGAGTCGTGCATGCCTCAGTACAGTGCTTTTGGCCCCCAGCTGAAACATCCTCTGATGCAATACTTTTAGTTTTTCTGTCTGAAACACATTTGGTTTGTGTAAGCTAAATATTCATTTGGCAGCAGGGGGAATGAGGAGAGGGTGCCATGAGGGAGACAGGAGGCCCCATGAGGTAGGTGGAAATGGAGAGGGACTACTTCCATGTCCTGCAGTTAATCAGAAAAGGGAATACATTTGGACTGGTTGTGACTTAAGAGAGCCAACTTTGAAGAATCATTCAGAGTTGCAGCCTTGAAAGTAAATGGTCCTTTTCTGTCCACATTCTTTCTTGGCTTTCACAGGACAATGAGATTTGGGCTGTCAGAGTTCAGCAGCTTATAGGGCTCCTTGCTTCCTTAACCTGATTTGTGCAGTACGACTTGCTCTTGGACACTGACTTCTCTTAGTTGTTCAGGAAGTCCAGAGAAGGGAGTGCTGCTGTCAAACTGTGTAGTGCTGAGCTGAAGGGACTTCATATTGTGAGGGCTTTTCAAAGGTTAAATGTTGTGACTCTGGTGCTGAGCCTAAAACAACCACAATTCAGTTGAATGGTCATGACATTATATGCCTTGGTGTGTCTTATTTACTGAACTTAAAACATGGTAATGTTATTTGCATTATTTTATAGACACACTTGATGATTCTGATCTGTTGGATGGCAATTTCCCAAAAGGAGGAAGTGATGGCAGTGGCAGCAATGGTAAGATAGCAGGTTGTGCTTTGTATTGTTTCTGTGGCTACCTGAGCTTTTGATTAAAGCTTGCTCACAAGCTGGTTAGACATGCTCTGGTTTGTAACACATTTGGTTCTGGGATCTGAAACTTAAGAGCATACTTTAGAGTTCAGAGTAATGTATTCTGTCTCTGCCAAAAAAAAGCCCCAAATATTTCAGGGGTAAAACTGGTCTAGAGCAAAAATTTTCAGTGATTTTTACTGTTACACTAAGAATGATGGCTTCTAAATCTGAAATGCAGTACTTACTTGAAAATTCGCCATAAATATAGTTTTTAAGGTCATCCAAGTGCTATTTTTGACTTTCTGTGACATACTCTCCGTTTCTTTTAGTTCTTGTAGTAAGGAAGTCTAGGAATGAGCCAGAAGAGGGCCCACCTTGTGTTCTCAAAGATTTCCTTTGGCCCACAGGATGAACTGATCTATACACTTCCAAGTGATCCTTAGTCTTCACTTTTTGACTGTGGTGGTGGTGAGGCAGGAGGTGAGAAGTTGTGGATGCTCCATTCCTGGAAGTTTTCAAGACCAGGCTGGATGGAGCTCTGAGCAGCCTGGTTTAGTGCAAGGTGTCCCTGCCTGTGGCAGAGGGTTTGAAGCATGGTGATCGCTAAGGTCCCTACGCCACCTTATGATTCTATACTCTGAGGAGTATAAAACCATTTCATAGCTTGCCAAACCTTTTTTGCTAATTTGCTATGTTGGATTGGTGCGTTACTTTAATTTTACTATTTCCAGTTCAGAGTTAGTTGAAGTATCTTGGTGGGGTTTAGGATGTGCTAAGGGCTACTGACTTCTCTGGAGAGTTGTCCTAGGTAGAGATTACTGAGACCACTTTTTTGGGTAGCTTTCTCCTTCCAGGGTTCCTTTGGGGCAGTACTTGAAAATTGGAAGGGACAAGAAACATCTGTTGAGGCTTGTGTGGTGGTTTCATCTGCACAGGTTCCTGCCTCAGTGGTACAAGTTGCAGAGTGACAAATAGAGTTAGTATTTATAGAACTTTCGACTTGCTTGTGAAGAGAATTGCAAAGGTATTTAGTAGATGGATTTTAGGAAAAGATAGTTGATTCTGTGGAAATACAGCTAGCTGAATGTTACTCTGAATTATGTGAGTTGTCTGTGGTGGTGCACAGGCTTATTAACCCAGATTTCACAAAAGTTATGAGCTAATTTTGTAGAAGCACTGAGCACTTCTGCAAAATGAGTTGGCGCTGCTCTGAGCCATGCTTTGAAAACAGAAAGTTTTAGTGCCAGTTTAGCACTGTATGGATATGATAGATGGTTTGTAATTTTCCATAATTAATTGACAAAACATTTGTCAATTATGATGAGTGTTCTTTAGACCTATAAAATGTAAACTCTCTATTCATTTTTACAGAACGAAAGGGCCCAAATCCAAAAGCTGGTCAAGAAGACGAGGGTAAATGCATGAATTTGTGTGTATGATGGTGTTTGGATGTATGAAGCTTCTTTTCTTGGGGTTTCCAATTGCTAATTTTCTACTAGAATAGTCACTACTGGGAGTGGGTTACAATTAAAAACCTTTTGTGTAATCTGGAATTCTTACTTTTAAGCTCTGCTTCCATAGTCCTTTAACATTTCTATGTTACAAATGATTCCCAATGTTGTGGTCTCAGAGATGCTGATGCAGGGATTGCATGCATACAAAGTAGATACATGACTATGGAAGAGTTGCCTTTTTTAATTAGTGAGACTTAAAACAGGCATGCTTAAGTTCCTTAACAATGGGCATTGCTAAGAAATCAGTGGTTATAAAATGAGAGGATTCACTTTTCATTGTGCACAGAGTTGGTTATTGCAATTTCATGTAATTTCAGTTTAATGGTTTTTGGAAGTGTTCACAGGGTTTACTTTGAGACAGTACTTGGACGTGGCTTTCAGTTCTGCAAAATGTTTACAAACATCTCTGGTTTTTTCAGCTTCTCAGGGAGCAATAGCTGGAATTGTAAGTGCTGTGGCTGCTACTGTAGTTGGATCAGTAGCTAGTTTCATTGCTTACCAGAAGAAGAAGCTCTGTTTCAAGCAAAACGGTAAGAATTCCAAATCAGTTTTGTTTCCTGCTGTCTAAAGAGAGGCATTTCTGTGTTTATATGTGGCCTGTAAATTGATCCTATACATAAGGTAGTTGTAATAGCCCAGTGAATTTATGTTCACAGGGAGTAATCTTTCCTACTAGCCATCTAATACTGAAGAATTCCTTGCCCAAAAATTAGAGTTTCAAAACTAGGAGAACTTTAAAGCTTTACATTTCTTAAGCACTTCTTGCTAAAAAATAAGCAGGAAAGACTGCAAAAAAATACTTTTTAAGGAGAATCAGGTGGAGGTTGGGGATTAGAGACTTTTTCATGCTGAAAATTACTTTGTAGTTTCTAATTTTGTAAATTTTGCCTTTGTGTTTTCACAAGATGCTTGGCTACTTACTAGTTTTATGATGACTCACCCCAGTGTTCATCCCCAAATGATTCTTCTGCAGTCATCTATTGCTTTCTTCCTTTCCACCTAAATAAGATATAACTTGGATCAGAGAACTTTGGGAGTACTGTGGGTGATAGGAAGAGCAGGAGCTTTGGTTTTGTCTGTTTCAGTCTTTCTGACTTAGTGAAGGGATAGAGCAGTCATTCAGCCAGGCACTGCTGTTTTGTAATTTGGGAAGTCTGGAAACCAAGTAACATCTGTACTGTGCATGTTAAAATTAATGTGCAGACAAAACAGGGCAACTCAACTACTATCAGTAGCCCATTTTCTTCACTGCTCTTTCTTCTCTCAAATTACCTCTATTTATCAAGAACCTCAAATATAAGAAAATTTGAATGCTAAATATCTGTTTTTTTTTCCCAGCAGATGAAGAGAATGTGAATATGGAAAGCCACAGGGGAGCACAATCTGAGCCACCTGGTAAGACAAGAATCTAGATGGAAGATCAGCTCTTTGGTGGGGATCCTATTCAGTGCACTTCATTGACATCTAAAATACCGGGAAAAATGAATTGTGATGTTTTGTTTAAAAAAAAATTAACAATTTTTTAATTAGCTCATTTCTCAGAATATGAGCTAACAGTGTGCCTAGGTAGCCAAGAAGGCCACTGCCATCCTGGCCTGTATCAGCAACAGTGTGGCCACCAGAACCAAGGATGTGATTATCCCCTTGGATTTGGCTCTGGTGAGGCCACACCTCGAGTGCTGTGTCCAGTTCTGGGCCCTCACTTCAAGAGGTGCTGCAGCATGTCCAGAGAAGGGCAATGGGTCTGGGGAAGGGTCTGGAGCACAGGTGTTATGAGGAGTGACTGGGGAGAGTTGGAGATCTTTAGCCTGAAGAAAAGAAGGCTCAGGGAGTCACCTTTTCATTGTCTACTGCCACCTGAAAGGAGACCAGGTATGTGTCAGTCACTTCTCTTAGGTAACAAGTGATAGGACCAGAGGAAGTGGCCTCAATCTTTGCCAGAGGAGGTTTAGATTGGATTGGTTTAGATTGGATTGGAAAAATTTCTTCATTAAGAGGGTTGTCAAGCACTGGAACAGGCTGCTCAGAAACTCCTCAGGAAAGCAGAGGAGTTGTCATCCCTGGAGGTATTTAAAAGATATGTAGATGGAGCACATAGGGACATGGTTTAGTGGTGGACTTGGCAGTCCTAGGGTAAAACTTAAAATGGATGATCTAAAAGGTCTTTTCCAACAAAAAGGATTCTGTGATTCTATGATTTTACCATGACAACAAACTTAGAACTGAGTCAAGCATTCAGTTCTGACAATATGGCCACTTTTCTTGAGTTTTTTATTGAACAAATTGGTTTATTGCCTTGAGAACACATTGAAATGTAGGAGCTTAGAGAAAGTGAAGAACTGAATTTTCTCTGCAAAAGTATCATTAGAGGCAATTGTGAAAACACAAGTCTGCTCCATCAGCATGATGAATAACTGCAGTTGGAAGTTTATTAGTGTATATTTTTTCTGATTAGAATCTGAAATGTCTTCTAATTATAAACTGATACAGAACACTGCAAGAATGTATATTAAAGAATTTATGATACTTGGACAGAGATGAAACAACACTGGAAGCAAAGAGGACCGAACTCCCTAGCATGTTGTAATTAAAGCATTCTCTGTTGTGAACAGGGAACGATTGTTTTATGAAAGTACCATCACATAATTAATATTTCTGCAAAGGTGAGAGCTGTGGAAGGATCTCTTTTAAAACAACAAACACTGAGAACCTCACCTTTCCATATATGGTTGTGTAGGGGATTTGGCTGATGGAGCAGGTGATAAGCTCCAGGAATCCATGGATGGAACTGGAGGAAATGGTATAGGTTAAAACTTGGCCTTCTAGCACTTTTAACTGGTCAACAAAGGAAGAAGCACTATAACCTCACACTGAAGTTCATTGGTTTTGAAGTACTGAGTATTAAAAATTTCAAAGCAGGATATATTTGCAGTATAATTTTCTGAGAGTTTAATCTTTAACCTGCAGAACCATTTCTGGGTTTCTTTTATAATTAAAAAAAACAATTATGCCTTATTTTTCTCAGGTATTTTATCAGTTTGTTATAAACTTTCATCTGGTTCATTACATTCTTTATAAACACTTTAAGCTGTTAAATATATAAAACTCTCAAGTACAGAAACATTTTCTTGTAACTGACTGTAAGGACTGAAGAGACTCAGGTATCCTCAATTCAGCTGTGCATTAGGGAAACAAGTAGTATCATTCAAAGTCCTCTACCAAAGGCAGTTAAAATATGAGCTGTGGTTGGGTTGTGCTAGAATTGTGGCCAAGATTCACCAGAACTCCAAAGCGAAATGCATCAGATGATGCATACCTTATTTTAACCAGTAAAGTCACACTTGGGATGTTATCAAATATTGTTACTTCTACCTACATATTGATGTCATATTATGTCCCAAATTTCATACCTCTGTTGTATTTTGCAGACAAGCATGATCATATGTTGAGCTGGGAGACTGGGCAGCCATGGTCATCATGGTGCTGCTCCTGATCTGAGTTCTGGGAGTCAGCACATGTTAGGTCTGCTTCTGGTAATAGATGTACCTACATGGCTTCCAGTTAGAAGCAGTCTCCCATTAAGCCAGGTCAATTGGCATAGCTGAATAGGTCTGTGTTTTTAAAATTCTATATGTAAACCTGTCTGTGACTTCCTGAACCTAGGAGCTTGCTTTCAGTACCTTACTTTTTGTATGAGGAGCCTGTTTGCATCTGCAAGAACTGCAAGCCTGAACTGAGTGCTGGGTTACACTGCAGATGTAGATAGCTGATGTAGTAGGATGTGGTTATCTGAGTGAAAAATATCTGGGATGTAATATCCCTTTCTATGCAGCCTGCTAGCTCCACAGAATCAAGCTTCTGCTCACCTAAATTTATCACAGTGTCAAACATCTCCTGAAAATTGTTGACTGCATAAACTATTACCTAGTGATGTATAACTTACATTATATGCTAACTTAGTGCACTAATCTTGAATTGTTTCTCACTTTTCAGTTCAGCGCACACTTCTAGAGAACTAAATGAAAGAGTGGTGAAGAACAGATCCTTGGAACTGGATAAACAACCTGCATTCTGCCAAAAAAAAAAAAAAAAAAAAAAAAAAAAAAAAAAAAAAGCATAACATAAACAGCAGAGCCTGAAGTTTCATGGGAAAACAGCTCTTGTTTGAAACACCTCTGGGACTGTGACTTAGACCTGAGTACTTCTGTATGGTTAGCCCTGTGAAGCATTGTTGCACACCAAGACATGGCCTTAATGACAGGAGTTTAGAAGTATGTTGTGCCTTTACATTCTTTCCTTGACTCCTCTGACAAATGGGTGTGTCTCAAGTGCATTCTGTGTGTTTAACTTTTCCTTACCTCTCCAAAACCAATATGCAGTTATTGTTTTTGTTGTTATTGCTCTCAGGCAATACAAACATTTTTTTAAATAACCTGTACTCAGTGAGTGGTCCAACCAACCAACTTGGTGTTATGTTGTGGGCACCTGAAAGCAACAAGCTCACTGTGTATGGATGGTGGATCTGGGTGTGGGTGCTGCTGATCCAATCTGTGTGTAGCTGCCTGGGCCAGCTGCCAGGGAAGAGATGCTTGTGCTTGAGCATTCAGGAGAGAAAAATTCTGTTATGTTTTTAGATTTTTTTTTCATTGTGTCTGTCTGGTACAGATTGAGAAAACCCGAAGTTAATGCACACCGAGCCTTCAATCCTTTCTGGCTCTTCCTGCTTAGCAAGTACTGAGCTGGTCAGTTGTGGGAAATCCTGTTTTGCAGATCAGAAATGTAATTGGACTTTGTATTTCTGGTGACATTGATGTTTGGCATTGTCTAAACAGTTGTGGATGAAGTACTTGGGAGTGGGAATTAACATTTTAAGACTTCCATAGCCAAGAGCTTAAGAGAAAATAGTGTTGAATTCAGAAGGCTTATCATACACGTGTAAGGCACAGAAACAGTATCACAGTTCAGAACTACAGCAAGACTGGCCAAAACAAGCCAGCCTCACTCCACAGGCATCCACTGAAGGGTAGAAATAGCAAACATGGGAGAAGTGCTTTTGGACTTGTGAAGGATTCCCCTAGGGTGGTCACCTATGGTTGCATCCTCCTCTGAAAGCACTTGTGACCTGTGCTGTGGCTCTTGAAAGCAACAGGAACGTTTTGAGAATCTGTGGAAACATGGAAAACTACAACTCATAACAGCTAAAGGACTAAATCTGGAATAATAACTAGTTCTGTCAGGAAGGAATGAATGGTCTGACCAGTTTTGTTGGCTTTCATTCTAATTGCTTTAAATTTTCATGCAATTTTACCATATGTGTCTTATTAGTGAGCTTCAGCCACCTGACAAAGTTCCACAGGAAGATGGCATTTTGTGGAACATCTTAGAACTTAGAAATTAATGAATTTGGATATTAAACGTGTAAATATATCTGTACATTCAAATATGAATGTATGCCAAGGATAATTCATTTAAGAATTTCTTGTACATGTTTCTTAGCTTGCAACAAAGCTTTACACAAATTTTAGTATTTTCTTACGGAATTAATTTGTAAGTCTCTTTTTGCCCCACATCTGCTTTTAGTATAAACGTGCTAAAGCCTTTAAGCGTGTTTGAGAGTGCAAAAGTGGTTTCTATGTAAACATTTGATTTATGTAAATACAAAGAAAAGAAATGTACTGCTTGCCTACACGAATAAACAGATATATCTATGCCAAGTGCCGAGTAAATAAAAATAAGTCCGTTTGTTAGGGATAAAATGGCAGGAGGAGCTCAAACTAGCTTTTAGCTAACCAAGACTCTTTAGTCCTTTTTCAGCTTTTGTGAGTCTTAAAATTACTTATTAAGACCTATCAACATTGTGATTTTTCTAAAAATAAATTTTAAAAAACTGTTTATGTGTTCTCAGTAGTTCTGAAAATAAAAAACTTGGTGCTCACTCACCTAGCGAATGATCCTTTAAATAGTTTGTCTTTCTGCTCCATCAGCACTTCAAGTTTGTTTCATACAGACGTTTTAATCATTTTGGAATGAAGTTGGCCAGAAGCAACAAAGCTTTGAGCTGCTTACAGGAGATGCTTACTCATGTGAAGTGTAAAGAAGACATGTCTGTGTGAAGGACAGGCATGGCTTTTGAATAAAAAGATTTGGTAACCCAGAATCTACTGAAAATTTGGACTTAGATGTCTTATAACAGCATTCAATTTTCTTTGGATCCATTTATCTTTGGATCCTTTAGCAGTAGACACTTTTGCAGGGCCATGTGTTGTCTCACCTTTGGACGTGAGAGGACTGTAACTGAATAAGAAGATGAAGTAGGGATTGCCAAGTGCCTAAATAGTAATAAATTTACTTCTTTATCCAACTTACTGATTTGTCCAGTTACAATTCCACAGTCTGGAGTTGTGGAAGAAGGAAGAAAAGACTGCTGCCACCTGGATATAAAAGGTTAAACAGACGATTTGAAATTTCAGTCTGTTCTTTTGCGAGAAGGTGCCAGTTTATGGGTTTCTGTTACTTACCTGTGCATAAGACATAGCAGTTCACTTGCAGTTATTGGGGTATTAATTGCCACATTGCTCTTTGCCTCACTACCCACAGAAACTTTGATCTTGTGTCTTTCTTGCTCAACTGCCATTACGTTATGGAGCTAAATATTCTAATTTGTTATTTCTCCCATTCCTTGGGACAGGAAACATTATCTGTCAACCATTATTCACCACTCTACTGAAGTCACATCCCACAGACAGGCTGCTGCCCATCAAGGCTTTATGACTGTCAGATGTGGGAATTAATGTCATTTTATACATGTTTCAATCAGATTGTGCAGTGGAATGAAAATAATACTGTCCCCTCTAGGTCCAAACTGCAGGTTGATCCCTGTGAGTTACCTGTACCATCAAACTGAGTAAAAATGGATGGCAACAAAGAGCACTGTCCCATTCCTGTGGCACACCCTCTTCACCTCCATTTCTTATTCCAGTCTACCTCCTTTGAGGATGAGGAAGAGTTATCATCAGTAAGTGATAGGAGGAAAAACAATCAAAGCAGGATCTTACTGTAGAGTAGTGTGTCACTTTAGCTTCTACAAGGTAGCTGCAGTGGCAGTTTATTCATCCTATTGGTGGAAAAGACTGCTTGAAAAATGCTCTGATCATTTTCAAATGTGATGTTTTTTATTTCAAATATTCAAGTTATCCACATGAATTCATTGGATTGTGCAAATGAAAGCAAGCAAATTTTAAGCATAACATTTGGCAGCTTTCTGCTGTAGCCCTTATTTGTGCATATTTCAGTATCTGTGCCAAATTTTGAATGCTAAGAAAACATTTTAGAGCACTCAGTTTTCAGTATATATCTTGGGCTAAATTACACTTTCAATGCTGCTTTTCTGTGTTGGCTCTTTTTTTTCACTTTAGGCCACCATCTCAAATACACTGTTCTATGTGTGTTTTTCACTGGAGAAGATTATGAAGCAAGCCCTAACCTTTTCACAAGTTGAAAATGCTACTTGCTTTTTGCTCTTTTCTGTTACACAGATATAACAACACATTTAAAAGGAAGTGAACAGATTATTAGGAATGGGAAAGGATTTAAATGGAGCAAACCCACAGTTTTCCCAAATCTCTGCACTGGGGGTACTTTAATAACCACAAAAATAAAATACATATTCCTCCATCTGCTTCTGAAAAATCATTGAAGCTTTAGCTAGAACATAGTAATTGTATTCTTCTGTTGTCAAGAAACTGTATCACCAATTCACTTATGGGTTTGGCTTACATTTAAATTAATGGCTTATATTATTGTATGTTTCAATATTTTAATTAAAGTACTTCTGTTTTTATGAAAAAAGATGAGTACTGTAGGATATTAGTGGCATTCCCAAGTAGTTCTAGTGTATAATTCAGTTCTTTCATCTCCAAGAGACACATACAGCAGGTTACCCATGCCAAAGAGAGCAATGTCTGACCTCTGCCCACAGGAAGATGCGGCTGCCACTTTGATGAGTTGTGACTGAACTATATTTCCCTTTTAGCTTGTCTCATCTAAAAGAGTCTTGATGGGGTCAAAGTATGTGGTGTAGAGAGCAGACAGACACACTGGCTCCTCTCTACCTCCATTTACATTTCTAAAATATTGGGGTTTTCCTTAAAAGACAAGTAAATATAGACAATTCATCAACCTTGTCAGGTGAATAGTAGAGAGAGCTTTGTTTTCCTTTACACAGAAAAAGATGGGTCAATGATTTTTCAAGTGCTAAAACCGTGGGGTTTTTTGTCAGGTATTAGCTCATATATTTCTTTTTACTATACAATACTTTTTACTTTCTATCTTGGGCAAGCTGTTGCATGTTTTTGACATCACCGAGATTAAGAAGTTCCTGTAATGTTCCCGAGAGCAGGAGGGGGATAAGCATTCAAGACATCCTGACTGCTACACTAGATCACTCCTGGTGCCACCCACTTTCACATTGTTATTTGGCTAGATAGGACAAATAGCTGGCTTCAGAAGAACTGAACAAGATATGCATCATCTTCAAACTTCACCTGAGAATATTCAAAATCACAATGAAGTTGTTTCAGCAGACAGGTGAGACAATGCATTTTAGGAAGACCACTCACAGGAGCAACTGTTTTGAAGTAAAGCTACTGAATGTGTGTAAGCTGTTCGGACCTGCCTGGGACTAGCACCTAACCTTGCCAACATTCCTATCCCCTTCAGGCAAATTCATCACTTGTATGAAGATCAGCACATGTGGGCCTGCTTTTGGCATTCTGGGAAAAAAAAAAAAAGAAAACAACCACAAAAAACCCCAGTGGATTTATGGGATTGCTCATTTCATGGTATAGTTCTTGTTTTAACTGGCTGAAAAAGTCACCTCTTAAAAGTCCTTAACTTTTCTGAGACTGAGCAATTTGCCCTGACATGGAGAATAATGATACCCAAATTGAACTTTAGAGCTTTTATTAGTAGCTATAAGCCAGACCTTTATAACCATTCTGCTGTTTCAAATTTGGGCAGGGGAGAGGGAGGGCGTTGACCTGCTTGAACATCCAGCTTCTTAGGGATCCAGTATCACTAAGTTCTATCAGCCCATCTTATGTTGTTGCATCTGTTTTTTGTAGTTAGCATACAAGCATGAGTTCAGTTGTATATTCTGGGTAACTCAACAGAAATGCACTTGGGAGCAGCCTGTGCCCCACATCAGATTGAATCACCTGGCTCAGACTGGCCACTCATGGCAGCAGAGTCCTCAGCTATTTGCTGCCCCAGACAAAACAACTCTGACAAAACCCCCTGCAGCCTGTCCCCCAGCACAAGGGAGGATGCACACCAGTCTCCCTGCTGCTGCTGGGCACCAGGGGCATGGCTGCAGCCCAGTTCAAAGGGCAAGACTGTAGGTGCATGTGTTTGCTAGAGAGATGGACGAGATGGCTATGATGATGTGACAAAACTGGATTTAAATCACATCAGTAATTTAAAATCATGTCCACGTACATATAGACGCGTGATTTTTTTTCCTTTTCCAAAGCTTTGTGCCATCACAGTCATCTCTCCCCATGTAGGATATGCATGGATATTTATACTTAAAAATAACCCCAACAAACTATATCAATAGAAACAGTCATTGTCCTGGTTTAGGTCAAATTTGGGGAAAAAAACCTCTGGATGGAGTCCCTCTAGAAAGTGAATCTGAACTGCCCCTCCCCACAGCTGGTTTGGGACAGAAAAAGTTTCCTTGGAGGAAAGTGGAAAAAAGTTGTTTATTTAACAGTCAAAGCACTCCCCAGCACAACAAAGGAACAACACTGAACAACAAAACCTCTCTCTGCTCCGCAGCGAAGCCAAATTCAGAAAGTCTCTCCCAGGGGCTGTAGCTCGGCTCAGTTGCTGTCGGTCCCTCTGGGGCTGGGAAAGGCCGGGCCCAGGCCAGGCCCGGTGGGATACAGGTGGGAGCTCCTGGTGCCCTTTTGGGTGTTTAGTCCAGAGCAGGTTCAAACAGTTCCAAGGAAAAGGAAAGAAAACCACAGTCCGATTGGAAAAACACCACAGCCTCAGCTAGCCAAAAAACAAACAAAAAGCAAGGGAGAGCTCTCTCTCACCGTCCGCACTGCAGACAACACAGGCCGTGTGAAGGAAAGCTGGAAAATGATCTTTCTATTTAGAAAAC
>JAWWMU010000001.1:79896313-79966633 GCA_035048155.1 Cinnycerthia olivascens | reverse complement strand
CAGTTTTAAAGGTACAAAACTTATTTCTGAGCTAAACAGAGGAATGGGGATACAATTTAGCATCAACCCAGGACAGTCATGATGGGCAATGTTTACCTGTGAAGATAAGCATCCACTGGGGAGCAGAGCATACTTCAGTTCAGTAGTCCAACATCACATCTTAAATTTATAAAACTAGGGTTTTTTTTTTCATCCCATTAGCCAATTCCAAGTATCTGCAAAGTGGATTCCTAACCCCCATCCATTTCCTTGATTTGGTGGATCGAGTGAGGGGTTGAGGCTGACAGGATTGCTTTTATCAGCTGTTATTGCTGAGCCAAGAAACAAGGGAAGTGCTTGCTTTGAGGACAGAGTATGTGTGAGTGATTCTTTCAAGCATGCTTCAGAGGACAGTCTCTCCTCTTACGAGCTACTTGAGCTCCCACAGCACCACACCCTATTTGGAAGGTGAGGATGTCAAACAGGTTGGCTTTCCCCTCTGGGAAGGAGGTGGATCCGGAGTGTTCAGGCACCCTCCTCATTGGCTACTGCCACTGCTTCCCCAGCTCTCTGTGCTTCCTGCCTGGGCAATAAATAAGTTTCTTAGAGCACAAGTGGCACCTAATGTGCTGCTCACAACTTGGCTCTTAGCAGGGTTGCTTGCTTTTGTTACTTGCCTTGTATGCAAAAAGTTTCTCTTTCTCTTGGGTGTGGTGTTGAGAAACCTCTTTAGACAGAGCTGCTCATTCCAGGTGTCTCCCTCAAACTTTGGCGCTGCGTTGTTGCTTTGAAAAAAACAACTGGTGCAATCAAAGCACTGCACACAAGAGCATGGAGAAATTCAGAAGTATTTTTCTTTTGTGCCTTGGCTTTCTTCTAGTCCACGTAAGAGGTAAGTGATCTTTACCTTAGCTTATTTCAAAGGCTAGTTTATTAAAAATTAAAAAAAAAAAACCCAAACAAAAAAACAGGTAAGCTTCCAGCCACTATAAAAGGATGCTTATTTGGAAATGCTTGCTAGCTTTTTTTTTTTAGCTACTGTTTCATGAGAAGTATTCAAAAGTGTTTATATGTACTTCACCACTTTCTAAAGAGATATATGTTTCCTGGATGAGTATTCATAATAGCTATGCTAGTTGAAGTTTGTTTATTATAATTTCTTATTTTTTCACTAGTGTTGCTTCCCTAAAATGATTCACAAACTCAGGCTTGAGTATAAACTTTTCTAAATGGAAGCTGTAAAATGAGAGCTTCCAGGGGAAGTTTCCAGACAAATCCTTAATCAAATAATGACTTCATGTTTAAAAGCTTTTCTTGGTTATCGATATTTTGAAATCTATGAGTTTTATTGTAAAAAATTCTGACTCAGTTTAAAGGTGTTCATGCTTTTATATTGGTGCGTATGCTTTAATAATTGTAAACGAATAGTTTATTAGCCTTAGTAAATGTATTCCACACAGAGGCATATATCTTCATGCAGGACTAAATGAGAATTGAATATTTTTTTTGATTAATGAACAGCAATAGGGAAGATGTTGCCTTTTCATAATGAGTCATTTTACTACTTTCAAACATTTTCGGCAAAATATTCTTTCAAACTTTTCTTGAGGCTGAACCATATAGAATTATCTTTGTATGCATCTTCCGTGTGGTGTACTTGTAACATTTTCTTTATTGTATATTAGCAGTACTGCAGAAACTTTTAGTAGAGTGTTGGCTGCAGGAAGAAATCAATCGTTAATCACTAGTTCCAAAATAGCAGCTGCTGCTGATCCTCCTTGTTTTTCACAAGGTGTGAAAAACACCTTGTCTTAACTTAGTTCAATGGTTTGATTTTAACAAATGAGGAATTATTTAGAGGTCTTCAGCAATTAGCATGGCATGGAAAGAGCAGAGCAATAGGACTGTGCTGGCCTGCATGTTGTGCTGTGAGCAGTGATGATTCATGCAGTCTCACCTCTCGGCATGCAGACTTTCTTGTTCTGTAACTGTCATATGTTGAATAGTTCTATTCAGACAATCTGAGCATGAGCAAGCAAATTTGCATATACTCTACTGTTTTAATTACAAGGGTAGTCAGCCTAATCATTCTTCATTTATACATGTGTTAATTTACTGCCAGTTCAGGCTCTGCTTTAGGACAGAAGTCATTGCTTAAAGTTGCTATGGGCTTTTTGCAGTCTTATGACTCTGGAAACTATTTAATCCACTTTGACAAGTAAACTTAATTATTTTAAGTCTGTGGCAACAGCCATTGAATTTTATCATCAAAGTATTCACCATATTTCAGGGGATATTTACAAGAACCTCTTCACAGTCCCAACCAAGACATGATGTGAGAAAGGCTTGGCCGTGCTGGTGAAAAGCTGGTCTAAGTTCTTATGAAAGGAATGTCTGTGGCATGATTCATCCCTTTATAGGCAGCTTACTTCTTTTCTAAATTGTAATCCTCTGTAATAGCATCTATAAACTACTGGACCACCACAGCCAGACCAGATGACATCATTCCTCTTACCATTCAGCCTTTCCTGTGGTCCGACTATCTGGAGTTACTTGGCTAGACTACCTTGATGGACACATCTTGACAGAAGCATTACAGAACCAAGAACCATATTGCACAAGGAAAGTGAAATCTGGTACATTTCAGAAACATATATGCTCTCTGCAGTAGTCCATTTTTAGGTACACTCTAGCTTTTGTAATTTCCAGACATGAAGAGTCCTATGTATTTGAGCTTCAACAACTAATTGTCTGAGAGGCTTTTAGTCCAATCCAAATGAAATAAACTTACAGAAACTTCTTCCACTTAATTTCACGGCTACATCCCTCATCAGTTCCTGCAGCTTGGCTGATCTCTGGTAATTCAGGTTTGGCTGTGTCTACACTGCCCATTCAAGGTGTGCTCAGACACAACTCAGGTTGCTCCCCAGTAACTGAGCTCGTGTGCCTGCTTGAAACACGGGTCCCATCTGGGCCACAAACCTGTGTGCACACCTGCAGTGGGGAAGCTGGGGGCTCCTGCCTGTATGCGCCTGGAAGGCAGCTGAGACTCTCACTCAGACCTGACTGCTCAGAATGCCCCTCAGGTTCCCAGTGGAGATACAATCTTTATATCCATGGTCTTTAATGCTGGCTAATAGATGACATGTTTAGCCAGTAACAAAGAGTGCAAAGACTGATATGTCTGAGATGGTTTACGTTTACTCTGTCAGGTATTGAATGCTACATAAGTAAAGGGACCAGCATTTATTCAGTCAGTAAACCATGCACCTCTGTTCAGCTAAGGTTTACACAGTTTTTGACTCACAATCAGTTGCGGTCTCGGTTAATCAGCTGTGCACTTTCTAGGGAGAAAATTGTAGACCTGTTTGAATTTGAGACCCTGTGTGTCTTAGTTCTATGAATAACGTAGTTTTCACTGGAGCTAAAAGACAGAACAGGAGAGAGGACAAACACAGTCCTGTTTTTCTTATACTGCTCCATATATCTGCAGTCCTCACTGCTGTTCTGTGTGAGGTCCCTGTGGACGTGCTGAAGCACTTACAGATTCAGCAGGTAACAAATTCTCTTCTGCTGGCTGCCAAAACTATTTCACTGCCAAGACCTGAACTGCGATTATCCATAGGCACATCAGTGCTATCAGCTAAGGGTGTGATTGCAGTTTGAAAAATCCGCATACCTAAACTGGTTGAAACATTAACAACGGCAGAATTGTTGCAACATCAGAGCCTGGGAAGAGAAAACACCTGGTGTAGTTACTCAGATTCTCAGGTTCACTTTTCAAACATTGATGCCATGTTGCAAGTCAGGCAGCAGTGACCAACCTGCCTTCTTTGCATCATCAATTGTCAAATCCTTTCCATCCCATTGAGGGTAATAAATAAATAAATGTCAGAATTCTTTCAAGATTAGAAATCAATAAAAATAGACCTTTTCTGTGGCATTTTGCCTCAGATTAGGAGGAGAAAGATTCAGTTTGTTTTGATTAGAGTCTTCTTTCCTTTCTGCAGGCTAACATCTATGAATGTTATGGGGAAATATTAAAATACTTCAATCTGACCTGTAGTAAAATATTTTCTGAAGGCAAACACACCATCCCAGCTGAAAGAACGAGCTTGGATGAGTTGTGAAAACAATAGTCCCACTTCCACTGAATAACTTTGCCAGTTATTAGTAGATTTTTAATTTATAAAGAAATTACGTAAGAGTTAAATCACAGCAATATATTTTCAAAGGGCAACAATGCTACAGAAAATAAATTGAATGCAAAGGCCAGAGTAGGCACTAAGATTAGCAGACAAATTGAAGTCCTTTCTTACATCTCTGGTCTAATTATACCAGTGGTGAAGGATGCCAGACCTATCCATATTGAAGGTCAGGAGCTATTTTACCAGTGTACCTGGTGTGAAAGTGGGAAATGAACATTAAAACACACTCTGCTTTGCGAGAGAAACAGCAAAGCCTGGCATCTCCCTGACCACCTACGTTATATTTAGATCCCTCTGGAGTCTCCAAACTACTCACTGAAGAAAGTGGGGTTCAGCCAGCTGGTACTTGGGCAGCGAATGGTCATTCCGAGAGCCCAACACAGCTGTTTCCTGGGCCACACTGAGGACTTCAGAAGGAATACTCATACAAATCTTATGTAATATGACTATCATTAAGCCTGAGACTCTCAGACCAAATGTCTGAAAAGGGCTGACAGCTTCATGAACCTGTAGTGACACAGAGAATATTTGGATGAAGAGCCCACACCGTGGGCTAAGCTCTTCTGCCTCATGACACAAAGCTGAAACTGAGTAAGGTACACAGGAACATGTACAGTTTTCCTTCGTGAGGGATCCCAATTCTTTTGCTCAGCCTGCACTTTTACAGCACACACCATCTTCTTCTGCACTCACTCTGAAGCAAAATACAGAAAATTATATCTGTTTTATGTATTCAGGGCATATTAGATCCTAAAGAGCATCAGCTACCTTTGAACAGCAAGGCAAATATCAGAACCAAAAGGTTTTCTTTTCTGTTTGGTGCTACTATGTTGCACAGAGCTAAAGCAGTACTGCCACTCCTACTTTATTAGTGCATCTTAGTTGCTGGTAATTATTTAAATGTGTTCTTGTATGAATAAGCAAAAGCGTCCTTTTCATTTCCCTTGCATTTAAACTAAAACCAGAAGTGGCCTAGCAAAAACTATGAAGCCAGTAATCAGGTCCACATGTTGTGGTCTATATACTGGACCTTGGATCTTAATTATAGATTATAAAGCATACTCATTTTCCACCCCAGCATCAAGGGGTTGTAATGGCAATCGTTGTTTATGAAACTAAAGGTCCTTGAAGAAAAAACAAGCTACAGTATCATCATCGGGAAATATGGATCATGAGGCTATTACATGAAAGAAATAGTGCCTGCTCATTGAGATTTTGTCCACAGTGTCCACTCTGGGGCATAAACCTTTGTGTTCTCCCAGAAATGAGTAATTTCCTTTAAACAAACATAATTGCTTCCTGAACAAAGTTGGACCAGCACACGAGTATGTTCCATGTCCCATGCATGGGAAAATAGATCCTATTTTCTCACTATGGAGCAAATACGTTTCTTGATTGCATTATAATCAGAAATGGTCTGTGCAAAGAATAACTTAAAATTTCAACTAAAAAAAAAAAATAAAACTAGTCTCATGAGTGATTTTGGTAACATATTGTTCCCTTTTAGAAAATTTTTGTTCTCATTTTTAAGTCATAGAGTTCTTTCTCAGTCTCTACCAGCTTCATAATGTTTTAAGCCCATTGTATTCAGAAGACAATTCCTTTTTAATTACACTGAAAAAATCATACTTGTTCAAGTCTTTAAATACTGTAAAATCAACTTATTCTCCCTTTCAGTCTTGCTCAGAATTTGAAGTTAATTGCTTCTAATTTATTTGTCACATAGGTAATCTCATCCTAAACATATGACTACTAGCAATGCACCCAAAACCAATTAACTTAATCATCTTAGTGACAAAATTATTTATCTAACACGCATGCACATATATGCATTTTAGTTGTGTGTCCAGAAACATGTACAAACACATACAAACACATTTTCTCACGGATTTTAGCTTCCTTTTAAATACTAGACTATGCATATTAAAAGCCTGAGAAGCTAATTTTGTAACAACCTGATCCTCTCTTAGAAATATTAATTGCTGCATCATTTAAGTCTGCATCATTTTAAGGGCTACAAGCTGTGTTCATATGGAGATTGAAAATTGCAGAGTGATGTCATGGTAGCCTTTTTCCAGAAAACGTGACTACTATTGTCATGACAAACTGGTAACACCCACCTGCAGAATCCAGCCTTGTTCCTCATAAATTCGACTCAGAAGCTCAGATCCTTGAGATCAAACAGATACACAGTTAAAGGGTGGTGGATCCATTCAACATTTAGATAACAAATTAAACCATAGACAAAAGATGCTACTGTCTGCATTTTAGTTGACTGGAAATTTGGGTCACATTTTCAGAAAACTAATATTCAGAATTTGTGAACACTAAATGTAGATGTGCCCAAGGACATGACTTTTCAAGCATTTTCTCAAATTCTCTGTTATGAGTCATTGAGGACCACCCACAAAAAACATCATTACAGTAATTTTATTTCATTATCAAAACAGGGATACTCCCAGAAGAAGGTTAGAAGTAATGCCAAAAAATAGCATACTAGCCAAAAGCAGTAATAGCAGAGATAACTCTGAGATAATACCACCTCTGCAGCTAAATCTCTTCACAACTTTATCCAGATTAAAACAAACAAACAACAAAGCCAAGAGCAACAAACACAAAACCCCCAGCCAATTAAAAAAACAAAAAAAAACCAGTGGAACAAAGCTCTTTCTTCCCCACTAAAATTTCTTTCATTCTCGTTATCATCAGTATATTTCCAACTCTTTCTATTATGGAAACTGGTCCAAAAAAAAAAAAAAAACCGAAAAGAAAGTTTATGTGGAAAATTAATTTATTTCAGTCTATTTGTTCTGTAGAGAGCTTCATTAATTTATTTCCCTTGTCACTTATCTTCAGAATTCTCTGAAGTGACTGCAGCTCTTATTAAGCTAAATATTTTCTGAGACTCTAATGTGGTTTTGTTTTTAGACCATTGCGTGGATAAAGTCTGAGCTGTTCAGCTATTTAACCAGTTGTTATCCTCCTTAAATTAGATTCTTAAAAATGTCTAGGTACAGGCTCAGGAATGGTAATAATGAGCATTTAAAATTCTGCTTCACAGAATCTTACTCCTTGTGGTCATTTGATGTTATTATGAGAGGAAGTAGGCGTCGAAGTCCAAGAAGTCCTTTGGTTTATTGCAGCATAATTTACCTTGCTGCACAGATGTCCTGATACAAACTGCCCATCTGTCAAAGTTTATGTTTACATAGTCAAAGAGATTTCACTGTGGATTCCTGTCCTACTCCCAGACAGTCATTCTGTATTGGTGTTCTTTTCTTTTTGTTGCTTGGTTTATCATCAGAGATATTTTTTTTTAAATCTATCTGAATAATTTCTGCAGGAGATTTTTTTTTCTGTAGCATTATTCTGTTTCTCTCTTGAAATCTCAAAACAATACCTTTTGCCTTTTCACACCTTTTCCATAACAGAACAGACATACAGTAGGAGAGGGAAATGTTGGTATTGTCCAGAAGAAGGGCATGTGTGAGTAACTGTTTCAGTCTGTTGTTCTGCTTTAGTTCTCATGCAATTGAAAGCAACTGCATCATATTGCTTGAATTTCATAACCTGATTAGAGTCTACCTTCTATTTTTATTTTTCCTTAACTTCAAAGAAATAGTCTACCTGAAAGTTTTCCATAGTCTTCCTTCACAATACAATTTTATCACATTCTCTTTACAGCATTAGGACCTCAGGAGTTGCTTTCCATATTTTTAGTTTCTGTATGTCATGACCTGTAACAAAGAAGCTGGTTTGGCCAACAGCTCTTCAATATTACAAAATTATTTCTCGTGACTCTTATTCTGATTATAGTTACAAAATTATTCCTGATGACTCACTCCAACAAGAAATGGTTTTAGCCATAGATGATGGTGGTATCCTGAGGCAATGGGGTTCAGGTCAGACAGCCTCCTCCAGTACTCAGCATGCTGATCAAAAATGGGGATTTTACCAAAGGACAAAATCAAAGGGCTGTCAAGCTTAAGTTGCTTGTACTGCTGGCACTGAAGAAATGCTTCAGAAAAGTGTAATTTGACCATATTAGTCAAGGCAATGCCAGGATGTTCCCCTGTGCATAGCGTGTCTGCATCAAGATCAAAGAGTTCCATGGCTGGGGTGACAGCCATGGGCAGAAGCTCAGGGCCAGTAAGGGCTGGTGGTGCACTCAGGGCTCAAGCAGAAAATATGTTCTGATGAAGCTACTTGTTTATTTTATGCATTTATGTGTTTAATGGATTCGTATTAAAAAACCCCAACCTGTCAGAGTCTCAGGTTACGGCTTTAATAATGGCTTTAAATTGAAAGAGAGTAATTTTAAATTAGATAATAGGAAAACTTGTTTTTTTACTGTGAGCATGGTGAGGCACTGGAACAGGTTGTCCAGAGAAACTGTGGATACCCCATCCCTGGAAATGTTCAGGGTTGAATGGGTCAATGAACAATCTGGTCTAGTGGAAGATCTCACTGCCCATGGCAGTTAGAGTGGGAAATGGTCTTTAAGGTCCTTTCCAACACAAACCATTCTGTGGTTCTATGATTCCATGAATATTATCCACCTGAAGACCCAATCCAAAAGTTATTGAATTTGGCGATGTTGGCTGAGGAGCCAAGGCAGAGGAGGGAGAGGTGGCTAGATGAGTCAACTCTCCAAGAAAAAAATCAAATAATAAAGAGATAACCTGCCACTCTGCTAAAGTTACTGGGAGAGTCTTACCCTGTTGCCTGTTTTTAATTACCAAACATATTCCTGTTAATATTTTATTGGGACAGTTTTGCTTTAGAAGCCATTCCTACTTTGCATTCCAGCCTTATTTTATCACTTCCATCAGACCCCATAATTAAGTTCACAGACCTACATTAAAATCCTCGTGGGAATCAAAACATTTCTACTTTATATTCCTGTGCTGACTGTTATTTGAGGATCACACAGTGTTTCACCACTGATAATTAATCTTTCTGGAAGCTCTTTGACACAGGCAAGAGCTATTATTCAGGAACAGTGATTAATGAGAAGAATGCCATGAAGATGTACAGGACCTGTCAAGATGAAGGAGCTGAGCTGAACCCTGAGCACTGCTGTCCTGACAAACCTCTGACAGCCTCCCTCAGCTTCTTCACTTGAACAGTGACGCCTTTCTTGCTGCAAAGTGTTCAAGACTTGCCAAGAAAAACTCCTCAATGAGCATTTGGGTATTAAGCCTTTTAGAAGGGATAATAAATATATGCAGATCAAGTGCAGCTTGAGGCTTACTCAACAGTGCACAGTAATGCATTTCTTTTTAGGGAAGTCATAGCATGTCATGACTTTTTGTGGGTTGATGTAGGCTGATCTTATATCTGGAATGCAAACACAAGGATGATGTATCACCCTGGATGAAAACCAGTAGATACATAATCTACAAACATGTTTCATGAAGCCTGTATATTACACAGAAAGTAGCAGATTGTGGAGTTGAAAGTAAAACTCATGTGAATAACTGTGTGTGTTCAGATCAAAGTAATCTATTTCACTTTATACATTTGAAATATTTTCCAGTTTTCTTTGCCTGCTAACTTCAAAAGTACAGATGCTGATTACTCTGCTGTGACATTCAAAGATACTGTTGTCACCTAACAGAGAACAGGAAGAATTTTTTTCCCTTTTCAGATTTTTTAATTTACAGAGGAAACTAAATTAGGTAAATATATCTTAATATCTTTTACTTATGGCCCTTGTTACAGTAAGAATTAAAAAATCAAAGTAGATTTGTGTTGCAAGTGATCACAAGGCATGCTTGACAGTAAAGCTGCTTGCTAAGCTGAGCCAGTAAAATAATGATGATATTAAAAATTCTCACCTATTGATTTTGGTTCACAAGTACTATGCTGAATGCTACTTTCAGATGTCTCCTGTGCCCTCTAACTGGCAACCTGTGTTCTTCAAAGGGGTGTTTGCACAGCAGGTGAATATGATAACACTAGAGAGCAGCTTCTCTTTGGCCTACCTGAACAAATAACTTCCTTGAATTAAATGATTCCATCTCTCACAGCCGTTCAGGACTGCACTGCACAGCTTGTTCTGTTTGGATGAGTCTTTCTTTTTCCTCTTACTGGTGTTCTGGCTGTGTACAGAGCCCTCAGGTCTGGAGATCATGGAAACCTTTCTGCTGACTTAGTGTCTTCTGTCACATTCCTTCTAGGTCAAGGGGATTTTGATTTAGCTGATGCCCTTGATCACCCTGGTATGTATATTTTCTGTCCTTATTTTGCTATGGCATTTACATCTCATAATAAATCTTAAGTATTTTTCTTTGAGGAATGGAATATGAAGTGGCTACTATTTATGTTAAGATACACAGAACTGGAGGATGCTAGATTTCAATGTTTCTATCATTAAATGAAAATCTTCTTTAAAACAAACAAACGAAAAATAGCTTTGAAAACATATTCCTTCATTTTTGGCTTATGCTGTGATACATAAAGATTTATTGAAAGCAGCTCTCTGCATTTGCAGATACCTGCTTTTGCTAAGTTGAAGCTGTTAATGTTTATGCCATTGTGTTCAACAGATGACATAATTACCAGGAGGCCTACAGTGATCAGAAGACCAACAAGACCTGGGTTCAGTGAGTAATAAATAATGGGTCATAAAGCTGATTTTGCATATGCAAAAACTTTCACATGAAGTTCTTTATCATATTTGCTGATGTGCTTTAGCTGAGATAATGTGTGAATAGCAGCTGTCTTCTTAAAGTAAAATAAGTGCTGTTTTGACTATTACCAATTATGTGTCTTCATTGCTTCCAGTAAGGCATTCAAGCATGGCTGGCCAGTGATAGTATTTTATTTTCTGAAGATCTTCTTCACAATTTTGACTGTTCTGAACTCCCTGGGGAGTATAACAATGGGTAGCTGTTGCTAAAACTGGCTAACTGTCCCTCTACTTTTTTCCCCTGTTATCTTAATTTTTGTGTATTTATTCATGATGCTTGATAACAGAGTTGGAAAAAAATCGGAACAAAGTTGGGGCAATTCTTTCTTCTCACCATGTATTTGATTCATATTATCTAGTAGTGATTGCTACAACCACCTGTGTCAGAAAGGAAAAAAGGCTTTGAAGAGTGGAGAGCTGTAGTCCTGAGAATTCCAAACAAATTCCAATGAACACTTGTTACTGCTGAAAAAAATCCAAATTCCAAACAAGAACAAAACTGCATTTGTGATGGAACAATTTATGACAACACAGAATTTTTGTCACCTAAACGGCACTGGAATAATTTTCTGTCTATCAAATGAAATGCTTGGAAGATGCTGGATAAAAAACCCCAAAAACGTTAGGTGTTTTTCTGGACAAACTTTGCAATAAGATTTTAGGTGTGTGAAAGTAGTTACATTTTCCACACAGTTCTCTGGCTCTCTCTTTGAACAAATAGGGGCAGTTTTATCAATGGCTGCATTCTTCCTTCCCACTTATTTGGCAAACAAAATTGTGTCTGGCCTAGATTAGAAGTGTCTGTCTATTTTAAAATATTGCACTAATTGTGGATTTGTTCCCATCCTAACGTGAACATTTCAAGTTATTGGAATTGTGCCCTAAAATACTTTATCCTTGGTCACGTTTAAAGGTAGCTTACGGTGTCAATATCAGCATTGATGCTGCCTTAGTGAGCTGAAAGGAATTTTTATTTTTATTTTTAGGGACTCCCAAATATGTTAGAGATATGAACATCAGATGAATATCTGTCCTAACCAAATCCACTTCACTAATTTTTGGGCAGGAAGAACTCCATGTTTTCCAGACTATTTCAGAGTCTCCTTCAGCGCTACAGAGGACTGCAGAGAGTTTAAAAAAGCAATTAAAAATCATTAGAAAAATCCAAGCCTACAGTGTTACAAATCAATTACTGAGTTTGGAAAGTGCAGGAAGATGGTACAAAAGTATATTCTAGCCTCTGCTTAATGCTTCATCTTAGCTTCAGGGTTTTCTCTGTGCCTCATTCAGAAGTGAGGCTCACTGAGATTTTTGTTCAGTTGAGGCCAATCAGTGTCCTCTGGGCATCCCATGCCTGAGTTGAAGCTCTCCTGTAGACACCTCCCTAGTGTAGCAAAATTCATCACAAAATTTAATGGAAGGTAATGTTTATTTACAAAGTCTCAAAGTAAATTGATGTTTACCCGTTCACATTGCTCCTGCATTCTGTTTGATTCAGCCATATCCTCACATCCTCGTGCTCATGGAGCAGCACCAAGATGTGTGCCAAGGTGGTCTGGGGAGCATTGTGTGCAACATGAGATAAAGCTTGAGCTTTTACTGAGCTCCTATCCTGTCTCTGTGCTTCTTCTTGACCAGAAATCAGACAAGTAGAATCCACAGATCTTTTATATCCTTTAGGAGTAATCAGATATTATAGAGAGGTGCTTTGCCTGATAATATTTCTCACTCCAGTGTCTCTGAACCCGTGGTCAGGCTGCTGCCCACTGTCTTTTTTTTCACTTGTTTGGAGTACACAGGCTGTGTGCACAGACTTATTTTCTGGGTGGATGATGAGAAAGGCAGTGATGTGCTGCAACCTTTGGTGTTAGAATGCTTTCTGCTTTTCCTCTGCTGACAAGTCATCGGTGCTCCCATCGGAGTACAGGCCTGTTGGTTTCGATAGAAACAACACATTCCTCAGTTTTACTGCTGGGAGCAGTGACCTTTATTGTCTGTTCTTTTAACACTTGGCTGTTTTTTCTGGTCCCAACAGACCCATGCATTTCCATTTTTATTTCATTCATATCAACCTTAGCATTTCTGCAACAAATATCTACATGAACCCTCCAGAGCAGAATTTGCGTTTTATATGAATTCTTCATCTCAGTAATAAATTGAATCCAGTTTTCAATCTATTGCTTCTTACAGTGTTATCATTTGACAGGTAAAGGTATTTTTGAAATGCAGCTCTTCTGGGCAGTCACAGGGAGGATCTACACCTGACAAGAACAAACCAAGTCATGTGTTATGAATTTGTTTATTTTTGTGCCAGATTTCCTGGTGACATCAAAGCATTTCTGAGTTGTTACCCAAATGAGATACTATGCAAAAGCAGCTTCTCACTCTTCCTAGGTATAAAGAATGGAAGAAAACAGATTTTTGCATGGTGATTTTCCTGTGTTTCAGGAATTCTGACATGTCTATAATGAAAAAAATATTTGTTTAATTTGTAGTCTATCTAATTGTCTGTGGCAGCAAGCACTGTTACCAAAATTCAGATAGGTTTTGCTATCCCTTTTCTTCTAATTCACTGTGTCACTCCATACATATAAGCATCAAGAAAGAGATTCTTGGAATAATAATATCCACCTAATGTATTTCTTTCAGAACTCACCATCATTCCATATACACCTTAAAACACCACCCACATTCTCATATCCACACACAGGTGTTGAAAACAGAGCTCCTCTTTACTCATGGACAAATTGTTTATTGCATGGAGAGATTCCATCCCAGATACAGTGAGACACGTGTGTGTGGCTGGGCAATGGTCACAGCCTGCTGATTTACTGGGTAACTTTCACATACAGACATTCAATTCCATCTGAAAACCTTTATAGCTAAGGCAAATAAAAACAGACTGTCTCCCAACCTCAGGCAGGTGCATATGATTGCCTGAAGCAAGGGGTCACCATGACCCTTACATAGATTTGTTGATTCAATCTCTCCCCAAGTAGGTTTATTGCTGCCTAGTATTTGTTCTTGAAATGGGTACTCAGTTTTTTTAGGTCAATAAATTGCACTTAAGCCAAACATGCATATACCAATTTTAACCACAGACATAAATGTTAATATTAAGTGTATTTTAAAAATGGGTAGTTATATATTATAGCATAGCTAATTTTATTTTTGTACTTGCAGGTACATTAAAGAGGTATTGATCTTGATTCAGCTGTAAGATTTATTTTGACATAATTTAAAACAGGAAAAAAAACCTTTGTATTTTAAGTAGAAAATACTGTGCTATTTGTCAATTAGTGTGTGGGAAAATTAGTCTATTAGAGTTTTCAAGAAAAATGTGTTATTTGAATATATGACACTGACTTGAAAAAGGTGCTTGTCAAACATGCAGTTGTACACAATCGAATGAAAATAACATTTCATTTCCCTCAAGAATTGTTTGTAACTCACTTTTCTGCATCTTCCTCCTATTCATTTTTAGACAATGATCTACATTTGGGAGATGCTATTGGTGGGGGTAAGTACTCCCTTGTTTCCTTGAATACAAGGGGATTTTTTTTCTTTCATAGTATTTTCCTGAAATCTGCCTAATTTGTGAAAAGAGATTTTTACAAATCTGCAGGAGGTGCTATTGTCATGTATTACAGCACATGCAGCCCTTCTGCCTGAGGCTGTCACACAGAGTGGGGACAGCACCAGGTCACCAGCTCCCCTTGAGAGCTTCCAGCTGCCCCACCTGGCATGAACTGAGTCAGCTGGGGCTTGCTGTACCATGGCACAGCACCCCAGGCATGGCTGGGGAGAGCAAACCTGGCCCATTCAGTGGGGACGCCTCAGGGTGGAGTTCTCTGACAGAAGCTTGAAGAAGGTGATGGCTGTGGTTCCTTCAGCTACCAAAAATGAGCCTGACTAAGATTAGGTAACATCCAGAGGTAGCGCTGGATGGAGAGGTTTGAGCTTCTTGTGGCTCTGCTGATGGCAAATTAGAAATTCAGGAAGGAATGTTTCAGCACTGGTGAAAACAGCTTAAACTTGAAGCAGTCAAGCTGTTGTAACATGCTGTTGACTTCCAGATATTCCCATAACATCCAGACCTGACCTAGGAAGTATTCACAGTACTGTACTGAGCTGTGTAGACATATGAAATCCTTGAGGCTGGGAATTTGTACACCAAATTTTTTTTAGTGTTTTTAGAGATATATAAAGATGTGAAGTACTCTAGAAAAGCTATTGAATACTGAAGTTACCCAAAATGCAATTAGTATTGAATCAAAGCCTAAAATTCCACTTTAATCACAGCCACACAAAAGAAAAATTACTTCTCAGCCAACTGCACAGAATCTCTGAACCTGCTGCAGTGGTCTGGTTTGCTCATGTTTCAGTCTTAAAGAATGACACCATTTATATTAATATTTTTTTTCCATTTCCAAGTTCCTATGTGGCACTTCATGCCTTTGTTTGAATGATGTATTAGTCCACATTTTACAAAGCTGAATCTAATTTTGTTAATAATTCCCATGTTTATATTTTCATTTATTCCTCCCTGTAATAATTCTTCCATTCCTGCAAGTTTTATTCAGTACTGTTATGAGAGGATAGGTTAGATATGTTGACCAAAGTATCAATTAATAGCTTAAGTGTCATAACTAAACCAAATCTTTTCATTCCAAGGATGGAAATTTCTATTTCCATTGGTTTTTTGTTCCATTTTCAGTTCAGGTTCTTAATTGACCTTCATACATGGTATAGCGAGGTTAAAGTTATGTATCTCATTATCAGTGTTTCTGAAGACAACATTTTTTCACCAGCTATGCCATACAATGTATCTTCTTATGCTTAGAGAAGACTAAGTGCAGCATCACAATAGAAGTGAAGTATGGGATTGGTGGTTTTCTGCTTTTGTGCCACAGTGAGTCTTAGTTCATTACACAGAGAGCTGGAACAGAGCAAGTCCTTCCTCTACTGAATATAATTAATTGGGCAAAGTCTGATTCAGCAAAGCTTTATGACTCTACCTAAAATCCATTGGCTGTAGGCTAAACCCACTTGAATTTAAGCATATACCTAAATAATTTTCTGGATCAGAACCTAAATGATGCTCAGAAACAGAAGCATTGTATTTAGCAGCTAGGCAAGAAGAAAACATAGCAAAAAAGATATCTGTATCTGGCATGTTTGGAAGGTGAAAGATTTACAGAGGGGGAAGGAAATTGCTATTTATTTCTGCGACCTAATTTTGATCTGTGCAGAGCTAGAGCCACTGTCTGGCTATGAAAACAGTTAAATACGTGGTTGAATTGGTTGAGAAAAGGATGGTAAGAGAGGACTAACTCTATACATGCAGAGCAGCACCCCTAGATATTAAATTTGGCAGGCTTTGACCTGAAGTGAGCTCTTCAGCATTGTATAGGCAGTTTGGAAACTGCTTTTAGTCATCAGATTTCCTGCTCTATCCAATGCATCTCTTTCTCATCCCTTGGCAAAAAATTAAGGCTAAATGCTAGGCACAAAGTCCTAAACAGCAACAAAGCTGAAGTCTGAGCTCATTTTGCTCAGCTCAAGAGCAAAAAATTTATTATGCATTAGATAAATCCAGCATCTGTTAGATGAAACTAATCTGCAGGCTTTATTAATACCTGCTGATGGCAATGAGATAACCTGTTGCTTCCTGCCCAGCCTAGAACACCAGCTTCTCTGTGGGCTCTGAATAACTGCACCACTGACACCCACACACCCACAGTGACACACTGTGCCTCCCAGCTGTCAGCTTTAAACAATGTTAGCACTTGCCAGATATATATAAAATATTTCCCCGCAATGTTTTTTTGTGAATTCTTCTCTTCTTTTGAAAATATTCCCTGTTTACTTACT
Organism: Cinnycerthia olivascens; assembly: GCA_035048155.1. Lineage (NCBI taxonomy): Eukaryota > Metazoa > Chordata > Aves > Passeriformes > Certhiidae > Cinnycerthia > Cinnycerthia olivascens. The sequence goes on along the minus strand of JAWWMU010000001.1, from coordinate 79,949,878 downwards.
AGTCAGTTTTTGTAACTAGCTATTTGTTGATATAGTGCTTAAATCTTCTTAATTACTGACAAGATCCTTTCATTAATTTATGGGGGGACAAATTAGAAATAGGTATAAAATGTTTTTATTTACAGTTCCCACTTTTGCCTGTTCAATCATCTAACAATGTTAATTATCAATAGGTGACATCTCAAGGAAACCTTTATACCCACCTCTTCCACCACGCCCAGGAAGTTATGGTAATTCTGGTAAGACTACTTGCTCTTAAGAAAATCTAGGGCTATGAGCTGTTCAGAGCAGACATTTTGAATACTTTAATCTCTTATTTCTCTAGTATTAGCTTTTATTATCCTTTCCCTAAGTCTTCCTTTTGTAGTCACTGTAGACCCAGAGTTGAGAAAGTTCTTTCTAAATGTTAGTGTTGATACCATAAAGTTTTTTTCTTTGTTCAGAATGTGGGACACTGCATCTTAAATGGCACGAGATTGACATTTAATCTTGTTTGTGTTTTAATTTGGGGCATGTGTACACTGAACTATGCAAAGGTTCAGATTTGACATCTAGCCACAGGGTAGGTATAAGCCTGTGTTCTCATCAATTTGAGATGTGCACCTGAGATGGCCCTGGGGCATACAGCAGATGGGGCTGGGCAGCCTGTATTGCTTTTGAGTTTGGTTCCAGACACTTGCTTAAATAAAGCAAATGTGACATATTTATTCTGGCTTTCACCCTGTACCTGTACTTACTTTGGGTATGGCTGTAGTGGTGAGCTGTGGACAAGCCCTTCTGGAGTCTTTCCTGGGAAGCACCCATTGACTCTTTGCTCCAGGATCACTGGGACTCAAGATGTCCCTATTACATAAGGATTTGTGTTACTGAGAGCTCAGTCCCACATATCCCACAAGTGCCCAAAACAGACACAGAATACATAGACACCAACAGTGTCAGTACTTCAGCTTTCAAGTGAATTTTGACTGTTCAGTGTAAGACATGTGATCCATCCACCATGTAGAGGCTGGGATTTCAAAGGTCCCTCACCTCTCCCTAGAGCGCTACAAAAGAAGTGGACAAGGGAGCTGAAGGGGTTACCGTTGTAGATAATTTTGCAGCTGGAATCTTTATCTTGCAGGAGGTTTTGATGACTCAGATCTCCTTGATGGAAAGCCTTTACCGCCAGGTAACATTTGCCTATTTCCCTTGCAATGTGCTCCTAACACCTGTAAATTCGAGCTGGTTGGTTTTGCTTTAATCTGTTTGCCTCTCAGGGTATAGGACCAGACCCTGATATTTGTACTTAGGTTAGTTCTCCTTCACAAAAAAACGTGGGTTTGAGCCTGAAGCTAGAACTTGAAACGTATTCCAAAACATTTTTTAGCATTCTAGTGTATGCCAGAAGCCTGCAGGTTTTATCCCTTTGAATTCAGCAAGGAAAGTCTAAAAGCAAGGGGCATGCTGAAGCAGATGGACCAAGACTAAGATCTTGATGAAAACTACTGATAAATGATCTGATTGTCTGGAAGCAGAGAAGAGACAGAGTATACTGGCCTACCTGTGAAATCAGCTTGATGTAGCATATGGTCCTTCTGTTAGATGATATCATTCTTCCCCAAAAAGGAAGTGTCAAGGGGATGAACAGTTATTCCTCTGGCCAGCACAGCTGTCAGTGAGGAGTGGAAGGGGAGCTCCTCTCTTGCAGTCTTTTGCCCTTTGTACATCACACTTTGCTGAGTAAAGACTTAGTTCTCAAAACAGGATGACAAACATTTCTTTGATGAAACTTCACCCTCTATTCCAGGACAAGACGAGCAGCATTTCAATCATGGAGCGAACACAGGTATAGTAAATAATTTACATTATTCTACAATTGATTTCTGATCTTTATAAAATAGTAAAAGAATGATAGCCTTATAAAAGTAGCACATATAATAAATTAGGCTTTAAGACATCATTTTCACATCAGCTGTAATATAAAACAATTTCTATTCTTCTGCTTAATCCTGTAGTTTCACCAAACTATTTTCATAATTTGGGAAGGCACACTTTAATAGATGATATGCTTAAGACCTTAAGTGCCTCTGAAAAAAACCCTTCTCTTTTTTTTTTTTCCACAGATTCGGGTTTAATAGCTGGAGTTACCTCTCCTGTAATTACTGCTTTTGTAGTCTTGGTTGTTGGATCAATAGCAGCCTACACCGCTTACAAGAATAACAAACTTTGTTTCAAACCACGTGGTAAGGCCCAAACAGTTTTCTACTGATATAATGCTGAAGTAGATGGGAATTTGCCATCACAGAGGTGTGGGTCACATGTGGCTCTGAGTGTGGAAAGCAGGCTGGGTAGCCCAGATCAGATCCAAGAACATTCACAGTGGAAATACTGAATGTTCAATGTTCATTTTTCAGGTGGGGCTGCAGTGTAAACCACTGAGAGAAGAGTTGCAGTCTGATCACAGGCTCCTTTGGTTGGTGACATTCTACAATGCCATTCCAACAGAAGAAAATCTCCCTCTAATGAACATTTTCTTGAGACATTGCAATCCTGCTCTCTCTAACCTGATGTCACTTCTGCATCTTGAGCTTTATGTCATCAAAGATATGCTTCAAACATCCAGGGACTGTATTGTACTCTCTGACCTGCATTCACAACGGTTGGATACAGATTTTGACTCAGAAGTTACCATAAACAACAAAGAAATCAAGTTTCATATAAGCTAAAAATTGAAGGATTTGGGTTTGTGAGGATTTGAGTCATCAAATAAGTTTTTTTTTCTGTTTTCAAAATTAGCCAAAAAGATCAATCCTTCTGATAGAATGGGAATAAGGAGTTTGCCATTTCCTTTCATGCTTGTTTGGTTTCTCCAGTATATTTCTGTAATGTTTGCTATGTTTAAAGAAGATTTGTAGTTGTCTAAAATATTAAAAATTTGAATGCCTTTGTGTTTATGTCTGAATTTTAGCAAAGAGAAAGGCACTGTAGCTAGAAAATCCATTCTTAATTTTATGAGATATTAAAAAATTATGTATATTGACAAACCACTGTTTAAAATAAAATAGAGAGGAACACATGCTAATCTTATTTATTTATTTATTTTATTGAATAATTACTGAAATGGTATTTGGCTCTTCTCAGGAACTAGAATTTCTCTTCTTGAAAACTTAGGCCCTGCTCCAGGAACCTTTGGAGGCACTAATCTAGCGAGATGGTGGTTGTTTTTTTTTTTAAGAAAGTATTATTTGTAACTTTTGAAACGGGAAAATGGGTACAAGGCTTTTTCTGATTTATTTAGAATGAGTTTGTGATGCTTCAATCTCTAAAATCTGTCACAGTGACTTTTAAACTGCATACTATGCGGAGGTGTGATTGACACAGTTTATCTGTTCCATGTCTTTCCCTCATTCCTGATGGACCCTGCTGTGCTAAGTGTCCTCATGTAGACAAGCCTACCACAAAAACTGACACTTTTCCTGTCTCTCTGCCTTCATTTAGCCTACTGGATCAAAAAAACAGCAAGTGAATGAAATACAGATGAAAGCTGGCAAAACTAGTAGTTTACTGACATAATTCTGCAATACAGCCGTTTTGGCTAACTTTTTAAGGCATAAGGGAATTGGTGTGGTTTTATCTTCATTTTATATGCAAAACATGGTTTTTGTTACCACAGTTCCATTTATATGGAGGTGAATATGATTTTGTGTTTATTATTATCATTGAGAGGAAGACATATACTAAAAACGTACATTTTCATAAAATAAAACACTATCTAAATTATATCTTAAATGGATATATATTAGTTGCTTGCTTAGATTACCACTTTTTTGTTTTTTTGACCCTGAAAGAAATGATCATATGCATCAATTTAAACATAGAAACATCTTGAAAGCATACAAACAAATTAACACCTTGTGGCTATCACTTTCAGGTTATGAATGAGAAAATATTTTTAATACCGTTTTCAAGAACATGTAATCTTTCTTTTAAAATATTAATTTTCCACGTTAGTAGTTAAAACAGATTTATATATATTTTGTCAGATAGGCAAAAAGATTTGATTAATGAAATGGCAAGTGTTTTGCTGTTACGACTTCAATTGTTTGTTCAACCATGAAAATATATATTTTGCTCCTTTCTCTTAAAAGTTTTTAATAAACAACTACCATGTTTTATCTAAGATGACCCAAGTTTTGTCTGTTTTGTTTGCTGCTTTCTGGGACATATGAGGATTGATACCTTCTATATACAAGTTCAACTATGTCCCACTAGGAAAAGAAGGAAATGCTTCAAACTAAAGAAAAATTACAGGAAAAAAACCCCAAAATAATAAAAACAGCTTAGCTAGCTATTCTTTTTTTCCTCTCTTTTTTTTTTTTCTAGTAAGTGTCTAAAGAAGGATCTATGTGCAACATTTTTTGTTTTGCTATAATATGACAATTTATTTTAAATTGTTCATATTATTTTCAAAATAATTTATTACTTGTGTTGATGTTAATAGCCCAAAGCCAGATTATGGAGAATTTAAGCAAAACCCATGAATCTGGGTACATAAACCCTGACTACCCAAGTGTTTAACCCTCTGAAGGTCTTTTTTCTCTTGGTCTAATTTGTCAGCATATACCCAATATATCAATATACCTGTGTGCAGGCACACTTTTAGGTGTTAATTTCCCTTTTAACTAGAATGATGATGATGATAAAAAATTTCTAATTATTGTATTAACTATTTATATTGTTATTATTTCAAGCAATTGAAGGGTTATGTAGGGAAGCTCTAGTGTATTTAAATTTGGATGGGAAGGAAGGAATATTAACTGGCTGTTAGAATATCAGAACTCTAACTTAAAATCTGTTCTATACTGTAAAAAAAGTTGCTGGCACACAAGTAAAACAAGTTATCATCTAAATGTAGACATTACTTTTGTTACAAAGAAAAAGCTACTAGTTTGTTTTAGTCATAAACTACTCCCCCCAACTGAAATAGATCTGCCAGTAAAATTACCTAGAACAGTAATCATGATACTGATAAGCATGTTGTCTAGTTGACTTGTCTGCATAAGCCAATGGTGAACACAGATCCCTGTGAATATTGTTTTTGTGGTATAAATAAAACTTCATTTCCTCTGTGTTTATGTCCATCCTTCCTTCCTTTAAACACCTCACCATTACTAGAGCAATGACACCCTCTTCTCTAGTGGACCTTTAGGATTCTCCAAGGATGTGACAGAACAAATGCTGTAGCTTGGAGTGGCAACAGAGACCTCTTGCAAATTGTTGGAAATAAAGTTTTAACTAGTTAAATGGTACCACCGGGCATTTTTTTTCAATGGCATAGTACCTGAAACTTGTTGACCTCTGCTACATAGATACTGATGCTGACAGCACATTTTAACACAAAAATGCCACAACTGAACCACATGACCCTAAAATTACCATGCAGAGACATTGTATGGCTGAATTACGCCACAATTCCATGACTTCTAAGCTAGTGGTAAAAAGTATGCTGTGGGAGTAAATGTGCATTTTTACAAGTTTATGCACTTGTGAAAATATTTACAGCCCTCTGAATAGCGTAAGCTTCCTGCCACTGAAAACATCTGCTTGCTTGTCTGGGTGACAAGTTATCAGATCACCAGTATCTGTAGGGGATACGATGGCCCCAGGGAGTCAGGGGGTAGACTCCCTTCATTCCCGTGTATCAGGGTGACCATGTGCCATGCCGTAATCACCCTACTCATGCTCTGAGACCTTTTTCCACCCTCTGCCACCTTTACCATCACAAAGGTTGGTGCTTTCCTCCCGGCGCTGCGCGGCGCAGTCTGCCCAACCTGCGTCCCTTCCTCCCGGTTTCTGCACACACGTGTGCGCGGTGGGGAGGCTTTGTCGCAGCGGCTGAGACTCGGAGAGCACTCAGAGCATCGGGCAGGGGGAGAAACGGAGGAGGAAGGGGAGCGAAGGTCTCTCCCATTCCAGGGTGGGCGCGGCGCGCGGCGGCCAATGGAGCGGGAGCGCCGCGCCCGCCGGAGGAGCCGCCCCAGGAGCGGAGCCCGCCCCGGGAGCGGTGCCGGGCCGAGCTCCGAGCCGTGCCCGTGTCAGGAGCGGTGCCTTGGCCGAGCTCCGAGCCGTGCCGGCCCCGGGAGCGGTGCCGGGCCGAGCTCCGAGCCGTGCCCGCCCCTGGAGCAGAGGCTGCGGGCAGGGAGCGGGCGGTAGGAGCGAGCCCCCCTGGCAGTAAAGCCAGAACCCGGGGCGGGGGCGGGGTGGGTCGTGCCAACCCCCCCGCCGTGGTCTCCGCCGCTAATGCCTGTTCTCTGCTGCTGCGCAGGAGTCCCTGCCAGTGTAATTCACCTGCCGCTGCTGCAGCAGGAAGGAGGCTAATCCCATTGCGCGGTTTAGCGGCCCCCCCGCCCGCAGCTGAGGCGGCAGGAGCGGTGGGCCCGCGGGGCGAGCCCTGCCCGGCATGTCCGGTGAGTATCTCCATCAGGCAGCACCCCGGCCCCGCTCGCCTCCTGCAGCCTCTCGGACTGACCGGCCCGATCGGCACCGCAGCCTGGACCACCCCCGGGGCTTTTGCCTTCTCACATCCCGGGGCGGGCGAGGGTCTCTGCTGTTTTCTCATCAGCAGAGTGCTGTGCTGAATGAGCAGCTCCGGAGGAGGATTTTAACTGTCTGGGTGATGGGTGAAATAGGTGAACTCATTTATGTATTCTGCTTGTATGCACAGCTTGGCCTGCTTAGGTCTCTGCGTGCTTTCCTGGTGGATCCCCAGGGTGACAGGCTGGGGCTGGCTATCTCAATCTAAGGCAGATTCAGAGAAACCTTTCTCATGCCCCTTCTTACATAGCAGTTATCCTTAAAGCCATGAGGTACTGGTTTTAGGGTAATTACATGGGATAGGTGCAGGTGCAGTTCTGGTTCTTGAACATACTCAACTGTTTTTCATTTTTTCTCGGTTTTGAGAGCAGTAGCTCTCACAAATCTTGGTTTATTGAATCGTTTGAAGGATGTCAGTCATCTGGACTGATGGATGCCAAGTTAGATTTCATCTATGTGGCACTTGAGCACTGGACAGATTCAGAAAGTGAATCTGCAAATGAAAGAGCATTATTGTTTTGTTAGGTTGAGGGGAACTTTTTGATTTTGTTTTTTGGTTGTTGTATTTTTTGTTTTTTTTTTCTTTTTGTTGAAAGGAAGATGTGAAAGACTGGAAACATCTGACTTGATACATACCATAAAGTTCCCTGTGCTGCCTCTCAGTTGCTTAAGCAGTTATTTCTAATAGTTGTTACTACCAGTTATTACTAATTTTCAAACCGGTATATTACTGTTTTGGGACTAGTTTTAGGTGTTATGTGTTATGCCTGTTTGCATCTTATGATATTGTTGCATTTCAGTTTTCATGAGGATCATGTACCATCTGTTAAATAACAACATTGCAGAGTCTTGAAGCAGAATGGAACAGTTTTTAACTGGAGGACACATAGTAAAAGCTACGAAGAACTGGAATCAAGTGCTCTTCCAACACAAAAGCAGTAATTCTGCCTGCTAAAAATCAGTATTGTTTTAGTAAAAGATTAGAGAGAATCTGGTTTTAGATGAGGCAGAACTTCATTGAGCCAAAAGAAATACTGTATGCCATTGAATGTCAATTTAAATTCTGTTATAAAAAGGTCTGTGTAAAGTGTTTGTTGTTTATCTTCATTAGTAACATTAATGTTTCTCCTATTGGACCTAAGAAAGCATGTGAATTAAAACAGCCAGCTGTCATTTATTTACTAGGGCAAGAACTGCCTGTTTGCTGGAAACTTGCGTAATAATTTGTGATAGGGGTCTGACTCAGGTTATTGTCTGACACTATCGTTCATTTTATCTACTTGTAACAAAATATTTCTTGACTGCTTTCAATGTTGTGGGTGTCAGGATGAGCAGAGCTTTCTGTTCCAGGATATGGCTGTGCTAGGCTGGAGATGTGAGAAGCTTACAGCTTACGTTCCCTTTTTGGTAGTCCGACACACCTTCACAGGTGTGATCCATAGAGTCCCTTGTGTGGGAGAGGGGCTGACAGGATTGTTGTCAGGAAATGTGCTGTGATTTGGAGCTGTGTCACTGTCACTTGGGATTTCAGAGAGGTGCTTTGGCTCACTGGGTACAGGTCGAGGCTGCAGCCTGCTCATCCTGCAGATTGTCTCTGGGGTAGGAGGGGGGAGGTGACAAAAGAGCAACAGATGGCACTGGGGAGGAATTTAAGAAAGCATTGTACAATGTTGGTTAGTATGAATGGCAGTAGGCACTAGGGACATAGCCAGCCTATTGGAGGCCTTTAGCTATTGATTTATCTGTTCTTATTTTTATACATTGGATGACAATGTGTCACTTAGAATGTTCTTACAGAAAAATCATAACATAAGAGTGACTGGTATCCTGTTGCCATTTTGCAGTGGGCAGCTTGGCAAATTTGAATTATTATGTTAGGAGCTATAGCTGGACTATATTTATCCTTCCTTTGTCTATCAGAAGAAATATTTAAAAGATTTAAAAGCTATTTCTAATGGATTATGAAAAAATCCTCCCTACCCTATCTAAACTTGAAGTTGGAAGGTGCACTTAGGTCACTCAAAGCTTGCTATTATCAGACACTCCTGATTCTCAAAATGGGTACCTGGTGTTTTTTAATCATCTTTTTCTCTTTGAACATGAAAGTGAGCACCACCCTGTCTGCTCTGTTTGTATTCTAAATAAAGCTTTTAGGTGGTCTAGAATTAGTTTTCATGCCTCTTGAAGAATTTTGTCTCCGGCAGTTCAGAGGTACTACTCCTATGAGTAAGTAGCATAAAAAGTTGGTGATCTTGGCTAAAAAAGCTGTAACAAGTTCCACATAAGATCACCCTGACTGTAGTGATTCACATTACTTTTGCTGTCTTTTCTGTGTAGCTGCAGAGCAGGTTCTAGAGTAACTCAACAAGTTAATTCCTTGAAGATCCGTGTTTCATTCTAAGAAAATATTGTTAGGTAATAAAACTGAGGAGCCACTACTGATGATAATGATTTCTTAATTTTCATCATCATGTGCTTTGTGATAATCTAGGAAAGAGAAGTGAGCGGATTTATAAATTCTTGTAACAAGGTTTTAATGGGATTCTAATCATACACTTTCTTTTCTCATAGTTCACTGATAGCCAGTGATATTGTATTAGCCATAAGGCTCTACAACTTGAAAACAATTTGCTTGAAAACTTAATAGCCTTAACAGTAGGTGTTGTCCATAAAAATCTTATTGTCATCCAGTGCAAAGATCTAAAGTTATGCTTAATGGTCTCCTTGACACTTCAAAAAAAAACAACCCAAACAAACCAAAAAACAATTGCAATGACTTTAAATATACACTTCTGGCTTTCAAACTTAAAGAAGCTTTGCTTTTTTAAAGTCAATGAGTGAAACTCTGTGTTAAGTAGATTTAATGTGTTGTCCTTGATTTCAGCTATATGGAAACTTTAATTTACTTCCAAAAATGTATATGAAAACTTGATCCTTACTTTTGGTTATAAAAATAAAATGTTTACTTATAGGTTATATTCCAAAGAATTTTATAAACAAGGCAAGTCAAATAACACTTCTTTCTTGAAAGCAAGGATTAGATGTAAGAAAAAGTAACAATAAAATATTTTTATTTTAAACCTTAATAAATTAGTGATACTCCTGTAAGATTTTCAAATCACTAGGATTTGCTTCTCTCTTTGCACCAGAAATATTTTAATGTTAAATATTTTCAGTCAATAGTTAGATTATCTATTTAATTATCTCTGTGATGTTTCACTGTATTAAGAAGGCCATCACATGTATCCCACATCTGATTCTCAAAACAGACACTTTCTGTTCTTTGTGAGATATCAGCAAGTGTTTCTTAGGAGCAGCAGTTTGGCAGTTTGCTTCCTTGTGGTTATGACCACAGGGGTACAGGGCATGAAAGCATTTGGAGGATGTGGTAATTTTCCATACCAGCTTGCTGAACCATTTAATGAGTAGTTGGCATGTTTTTCTATGTATTACTTAAGTAAAGATTCAGCTTCTGTAGCCAAAAGAATTTGCAAAAGCCATGTGAAGATTGTGTTCAGTTTTGTGGTTGTTATTTAAAACAGTATTTTAAGATTGGAACTGCCACTCATTTCACAATTTGTTTTTTATATTAGCCTAACTCCCACATTCCTCTCAGTAGTTGTTTTATTACCTTTCTTTGGCTGAAGATGCTTGTTGCCTAACACAAAACTTCTTTGTTCTCCTGACTTTTTGCATATTTTCAATGTAATTTTATTGCTGAAGTAGCCTTCAGTGGTTTTCTGATTTGCATTGATTTTTCTGAATACTTACATTTATTCCTTTAACCTTCTGGAAAACTGCAGTAGGAGCAGTTTACTTCACATCTGTTGTTTTAATGCAGCTCCTTATTCATTTATTTCTGGAATACTCATAACTTGCTTGAGCTGTTATTATAATGAAAGATTTGAAAGTTCAATTCTTCGTTTGTTTTGTCTGGAAATCGTGATTAGAAATGTTACTGGAGTTTGTTCAGCTGTGGGCTATGCAAACACTTTTAAGTTTGGATGGATGATTCGGGGTTTTTTGGGCCAAATTTGATGCTTACTGGGATTCTCCTGAGGTGCAGGGATGTGTGATAGCGTCAGCAAATGTAAGGTGTGTGTGCTTGAGAGGAAGCTGGCTGCCTGGAGATGAGTGAAAGAGGGCAAAAAGCAGAGGGGAAACAGCACACCAGTGGGCTGTGTTTTGCTCTGGATTTGGAGGATGTGAAAAATAAAAATAATTTGGTATGTGTTAGCTTATCATGGGCATCAACCATACTTTGCTGCATACCTTGATGATGGTTAGGAGTTAGAATTCATTCATTTTGGCAGCCTCTGGCTGAGGCAGCCGTGAGGTCATTTGTTGAGTTCTCTGCGACTAGTTCTGTGAGATTCTTTCCTAGTGTTTCTCACAGACCCTGGAAACTGTATGACAGGTTGTTTATGTTGGTATTGTTTGGTTGTTTTAATTTATTTAATGCAATTGCCTGTCCCTTAAGATGATGGTGGTTCTAAACAAGTGTTTCAACTCAAGTGTTTATTAAAGTTCTGTAGAGCTCAGTGGAATTCCCTTCATCTGTGTGACCTGCTCATCTTGTTCTGGTTAGTTTTGCAGCCTAGAGTGTATCATCGTTTTGCTCCAAGGCTGTTCACCTTGCTGAGTTACAGGTTCTCTCCAGGAGAGCTCTGATAGTGGTGGTTCTGTCACAGGGCAGAGCTGAAGAAGCAGCCCCTTGTGATCATGCCACTGGCCTGGTGTCTCTACAAAGCACATTTTCTCCTATTGTGCAGGAGTGTAGGTTGCTTTCTTTTTAATTGTCACTTGTTTTTTCATATGTTTCCTGACAATAAGGAGCACTCCTAAATTCCCTGGAGTTACTTGAGGTCGGGATTCGCAGCTTCTGGGAGGTGTACTGATCTTGGCAGGAATTTTTCTGCACTTGTTCAGCCAGCACCAGGTACCCCAGTACAAAGAAGGCAGAGCAAAAATAATGTTGGGTTGATTCAATAGCGTTGTGGAAAGAACATTTCTGGCTAATACTCAACATCTTGTTCTCTTCCTTAGCTTTAGGCACTGTATAAACAAGAATGTTTTCCTTATTGGTTGTGTTATACTGTGTTCATTCAATATAAAATCTAAATATGTACAGATCACCTTTTTTGACTGACATTGTGTTTAGGCAGTAAGACCTAGGGAGTTATCTGTTTAAGGCTAGTGCAAAAACTTTATACCTGCTATTGTGTAAATCAGACAAACAAAAATAATGAAAATCGGAATCATATATTCTGCACTCGCATTCACTGTATTTTCTCTTCAGTTGTGACTTTTGGGGGGAGTCTGTGAGAGAAAAGAACTCATCACAGGGACTGCAGGTTGTTATAAGCCACAGGTTGCTGTTTTTCTGGAAGAGAAGGGAGCCTGATAAAAGGGCTTATGTTAAAGCTGTAAAGTGACTCTTCTGAGTATTTTTTTTTTGCAGTAACAGATCAAGCCTTTGTGACCCTTGCTACTGATGATGTGTACTGTCAAGGGGCTCTCGTTCTTGGACAGTCCTTGAGGGATCATAAGACATCCAGAAAACTGGCAGTTCTAATTACTCCAGAGGTTTCCAGTGGGATGAGGTAAGTATTAATGTATATTTGGAGATTTAAATAGTGGAAGAATAAGCAACAGCATGAAAGACTTTAATAGGTTTCTGTGGATTTCACAGCATCATGCCTAGAACTTCCCTCTTGGCTAGTGATTTCTAAGAGGAGTCTCGAGTAACATGCATTATAAGCTCCTAAGCCTACTAAGAATTCACTTGCAGAAGTAGCACTGGAGGCTAGAATTTGTCTTATAATTGAGAACTTAAGCTGAAAATTTGGAACGAAGGTTTTAGTGTCTTGCACTACTGTTGCTTTTCTCGCATTTTTTTCTCTCTTAGAGTAAGATATGTAACCACCTCTGACATCAGAATTCTCCATAAACCTAAGGGCTCAGTTTCACATGACTAATGTTCTTAAAATATTGATGCACAGCTATCATGATAAGAAAGTAGTTTTTTTGCTTTTTTGTGTAAATCAAACTTTGCAGTTTGTGTTGTGATTCTACAGGCACTGTAGAATAGCATTTACAGAAAGGCTTACTGAGTCTGAACTCAAACCCTGTTATTTGGAGGACCATGAGACTTGTTAAAAGGCACATGTCATGCCATAGCAACTCAAGCTCTTAGTTTTGCTGTGTCTTAGGAAGTGTGCAAACTCCTGTTTTCTGTATGATATGTGGATGTTTTTGCAATGCATCTGGCTCAAGAAATATATTTTTACATTTTTGCTGTGAAAGGATGCAAAAAAATTTGTTTTTACAGACTTTGGAAGTATGGGCATTGTCAGAACACTGTAACCTTCCTGAGTGAATACTGTATTCATTTGATGCATAGTTTGATACTAAGTCTGTAATTCTTTTCATGCCCATTTAGTGGGGAGAAAAGCATTTTTAATATGCATTTTAAATCAAAAATAACATTAAAAAAAAAGTGGATCACTGAAATAAACTTCTAATGATTTCTACTTCACTTAGGACTTTGCCAGTTAATTCCTGTTCCTTGAAGATCAATTAGGCAAAAGTTAATGACCCTTAAATCTAGATTTCAAACAGCATAGGTTTTCTTTTACTGTGTTTGTGAGGCATTGAGAACTTTGATTATAACAGTGTAGTGTAATTAAATAAGTTGTGTTTAAAGACTTATTTTCATGTTTCTTGAAGGAAAATTGCCTACTTTGGTGTTACCTAAAAATTCCCATAAAATACATGCATAGAAGAAAAATGTTTAGCTAAAAGTCTCATTTGAGTTGCTACATAGTAGTGAGGAGCTATATATGGTGAGCAAGTACATATGCACCTTATAAAAGGTGCAGTTTTGAAGCAGTGTTGACTTGGGCACAAGAAGTACAAATGAGTGTGCTGGCAGTGCATGTCTCGTCCTGTAAAGCGCAGAGGGAACAGTACGGTGCTGTTCTTTGGAATCAATTGTGCAGCATGAAAGCTGCTTTCATTTCTGTGAGTGTTTCTATAGGAGAGAAGCCACTAAAATAAGGAGGGTTTTTTTTTTTTTTTCCTTCAAACAGCAGCGCTCACTTTTGGGATGTTCTGGCCCCTATGGTAGAAGTGACAATGTTTTATGGCCTTACTGATAGCTGCCTCTTTAGTAGGCTGTTTGCAAAGACTTTTCACTTCTAACTTCTTACTCTGACCAATCAGTCTAGCTTTGGTTATTGCCATAATTGGTGTCATGCTGTGTGTCACTGTTTTCACGCCTGAAGTGAACTCTGATGAGCTTGTCTGAATTCCCTTCTTTCTCTCCACTGCTGGCTCTGTAGGTCAGTCCTCAGCAGAGTGTTTGATGAAGTAATCGAGGTGGATGTGCTTGACAGTGCTGACTCAGTCCACTTGGCTCTGATGCAGAGGCCAGAACTGGGTGTGACCTTCACTAAGCTTCGTTGTTGGACTCTCACTCATTACAGCAAATGTGTCTTCATGGATGCAGACACTTTGGTGAGTGGAGTGGGAGCCATGGAAACATTTGTGTCTGTCTCTGATTGTGGGATGCTTTCTTGTCAGGCAGCCTACTGGCCTGTGAAGTGACCAGATTTGCTGGCAGTCACAAGGTTGCAGGAGCTCCGTCCTGGCACATTTTAGCAGTTCTCACAGTTTTGCTGGCTGGGAGAGTAGCCTCAGGACTCTCAAAAGAGATCAGAAACTCACTCTATGCACTAGGTCTTCTGAAAAAAGTTTAAAACAGATCTCTCACATACTTTTGTTTTAAATTATTCTGATCAGGAAGGTAGGATGGTTTTAAAATAGAAAAAAAAAATCCCAGACATTAATTAATTGTTTTAAAGTTTTTAGAGATATAGAGATAAAAACGGTCATAATTTTGGTGAAGACAATCATGTCAGCCTTCCCTTGTGCTTTCATGGCTCACTCTGAAAGTCTGAGATGCATTTTAATTTAGTAGGATTGTATTTGAATTAGAAACCAAATTAAATTATTCTTCTTGAGGAGGAAAGCTTATGATTTCTTGCTTTACATTAATGTTAAAGGAGGAAGCCAAATTTTTGTCTCGTTTAAAAATTCAATTAAGGAATTTTACTTTTAAAAAAATTCTTCCATTTTTCAGAGTGGCCCAGTTGTAGGTGGCGTCCTGACTTTCAGTGACTGCACAACTGCCTTTCCACAAACTTTATCTGTGCCCTAACCTGACTGCTTTTCCCACTTCCTTCTGAAGCATATAAGAAAACAGAAAAGCAGAGCTCTGAACTTAAGTTACATTAGAAAACTGTCAGCAAGAGACAGTTTTTCTACTACTTTTTAGTCAGTCTATTGCTTACTAAAATGATTTAGATTACAAATTTTCATTCAGTTCTGTTGTAGTTATCAAAAAAAATGGGCTATGGAAAGGTTAAGAACATTAAGAAAGAAGGAAATTGTGTTTTCAGAGTATAATATTTAATGGCATCTTGAATGGTCTCCAAGCTTCATGAAGTAATTTCACAGGCTTTGAATTTTATCAGAGAAATAATGGAGAATCACAATTAATGTTGCCTTATATTAAAAATAGAGGTTCTGATCCTTGACATGTTTTACAATGACACTGCTTTTATTTTCTGCAAGCCATACACTAGGCCAAAACTACCAATTTACTCCATTGGTGGTAATTTGACAATGCTTGTTCTAGACAAACATTTACTCTAACAATTTTTTTCTCTTTTCCTACTTTGCCTAAGGTGCTTTGCAATGTTGATGAGTTGTTTGATCGAGAAGAGTTCTCTGCAGCTCCTGATTCTGGCTGGCCTGACTGCTTCAACAGTGGTGTATTTGTGTTCCGGCCCTCCTTGAAGACTTACAGCCTGCTGCTCCAGTTTGCTGCTGAGCACGGCAGCTTTGATGGTGAGGGGCAGGGATAAGGGATGAAATGTGTGACAGTTTCCATGCTTCCGGGCAGAATAGAGGAAGGCAGGAGTTCTCTAGGCTTTATGTAAGAATTCAAGATGCAGAACTTTGCCTCTTAGAGTGTATTTAAGACCTGCTTTAAGACTTACTCGGGACTGTGCTTCCCAGAAAAGGGTAGTGAAGGGACCTTGTGTCTGTGTCTTGCTTGATAAGTTTTAATTTTGCTGTCTGGCTTAGAAGAGAGAAATACAGCTGATCTTCAGTCTTCTGCTCTGAGGGAGACCAAACACTACTCCTTTTTTCTTACATTACAATAGGAATTCATTTACACTGAGCTTGCATCAGAGTGAATCAAGTATTATTCACATGTACGTGCTCCTATGGCTGTGTCTTCAAGTGCAAGTTGGAGTCCCATGAACACACCAATCTCAGTCCCCAGTCTCACTCCCATCCTTGGATGTGAAACTTTGATACAAATTTGAGGGTACACATGTTGTAATACTGTTTCATGTATTCTTTAGGAGGTGATCAAGGCTTGTTGAACAGCTTCTTCAGCAGCTGGGCAACTGCAGATATTGGCAAACATTTGCCTTTCCTCTATAACTTAAGCAGCAGCTCTGTATACACCTATGTTCCTGCTTTCAATCAGTAAGTAATAACACTTCTGTAAACCTCTGTAGTTTGGTAACAAACATCCCTTTGTAAGAGAGAGTAATAATGGCATATTTTGTTGATTATAAATTACAGTCTCACAAATAATCTTAAGTGAAAACCACGCAATAGAAGCTTGAATTTAATGTGAGTGTCTGGACATGAGGAGAGTCCCAGAGTTGGCTACACTGTCTTTTATGTTCGCTCAAAAAGCTTCTTTCATTTTTGACAAAATGTAATTACTTTGGCATTAGGTTCTGACAGGTTTACTTTTAAACTTCTTCCTTTGTTCTCAAGTAATTTCTTAGAGAAACGGTTGGCATTGCTTAAGTTTCTTTCGGCCATTCCTTACGTTGTTCTATGAAATTAAATTTGTTCTACTAATTATATGATTCCAGACAATGCAGTTGAGAAACCTTTCTGGTAAAAGGCAAGTTGGGTTTAGGGTGTCATGAATTTCTGTTCCAGTTGCACAATACACTCTTATTGGAAGATGAACTTAGGCCAGTGTATTTATTAGTAATTTTTAATATGAGATCAGTAATGTCCAATTTTAGTGATTAAATATTTGAAGTGATATGTATTTTTTGTGAATAGAACATGGAGGAGGATTGGAAATAGTACTGCATGAGCCTGTCAGTTTTCTTCATGAACTTTTCTACTAGAAGAAGTAAATGGCAATGCAACTTTTTGTTCTCTATATGCTAAACAAGATGATGAATTAAACCAGGAACATAGAAACAAAATATGAATGTATATCATCTCAAATGTATCGCTGTTGCAAAATGTTAAATTACTTCACCTGTGAGTTAGCATGTTTCTTTTAGGTGTTTATATAAGCTAAAAATATATTTTATGTGTAGACCTGTATGTTTGATTTCTACAGTTTTGGTAAAGATGCCAAAGTAGTTCACTTCTTGGGATCAACAAAGCCCTGGAACTACAAATACAACCTTCAAACAAAGAGAGTTATGCAGGATGGCACCACCTCTGGATCTTTTCATCAGCTGTCATTTCTTGCCCTCTGGTGGAACATATACAGTGCCAGTATATTGCCTTTGTTGGAAAAACTTCAAAAGATAGAAGAATCAGAATCTGAGGAATGTAAGGTAACTGATAAGGAGTTAGTGGGAATATGTTGGAATCAAAACAAAAAATTCTGAAAATTGCTAGAGGAAGAAATTATATGATGTGGTGGGCTGACTCTGGTTGGATTCCAAGTGCCAACCAAAGCCACTCTATTGCTCTCCTCCTAAGCGGGACAGGGAAGAGAAAATGCAAGGAAAGGCTCATGGGTCTGGATAAGGACAGGGAGAGATCTCTCACCAGGTCTCATCAAAGTTGAAACAGGCTGAACTTCAGGAACTTAATCAAATTTGTTACCAATCAAATCAGAGCAGAGTAATGAGAAATAACATCAGATTTGGAACACCTACTCCCATCCCTCACTTATTCCTGGATTCAACCCCTCAAAGGCACGTGGGGATGGGGAATGAGGACTGTGGTCAGTTCACTTCTTGTTGTCTCTGCTGCTGCTTCCTTCTCAGGAGCTATGGGATGCAGTCCCTCAGGGACTGCCTGTCCCAGTGTGGGTCCCCCATGGGGTCACAAGTCCTGTCAGCAAACCTGCTCCACTGCAGACTCCTCTCTTTATGGGTCCAGTGGTCCTGCCAGGAGCCTGCTCCAGCACGGGTTTCCCATGGGGTCACAGCCTCCTTTCCACATCAGCCTGCTGTGGTGTGGGTGCAGGTGAATCTGTGCTCCACCACGGACCTCCATGGACTGCAGGAGGACATCCTGATGCATCGTGGGCTGCAGGGATAGCTGCTCTGGCACCTGGAGCACCTCCTCCTCCTTAAATCCCTTATCCCAAAGGCACTACCACCCTCACTGATGTACTTGGCCATTGGTCCATTTTGGAGGCAGCTGGCATTGGCTCCATGGAGCTTGGGGGGAGCTTCTAGCAGCTTCTCACAGAAGCTACTCCTGGAATCACTCTGCTACCAAAACCTTACCATGCAATCTCAATATGTGTGGGGAAACTTAGTATCTCTTGGTTGGTAAGCAATCTCACTGATTGCTTATAGAAGTGTCCAAAGTAGCCATTTAGGAAGGATTTCTAGTACTATTTGCTGTCCAAAAATATCCTGTAGCTGTCTTCTTAAGTGATAAAGTTTTTATCATACAAAAGTATGCTACAAATTAGCCAGAGAAGGGATAATCTGGCCCATGAAACAAAGAGACTTTTGTTTTTCTTGTAGCTAAATTGATATAGACCATCAAACTAGCTCTTGAACGGTAATAAAATTTACTTTTTCAGAACTACATTGTAACATGTTTTATGAGTTCATAACAAATAAATCGGGTTTACAAAAGCAGTGTTAACTGCATTTCAGATGTTATGTGCAGTACTACGTCATCAAATGTTTACTTATCTCTTTATGCTTTTTTTTTCCTTCAAAGGAAATGCAGCAATGTGTACTTTTCATGAATAAAATAAAAAAAATCTATTTATAGATAGATGATTTCTTAGACACCAGTATCATAAAGAAATGTATAGAAGTACAATTTTTAATTTTGTATCCAGACATGACAAATTAGATCCCATTTATGCATATGTAAATATTTTCTTAATGTTTTGTAATATTAAATTATTAGCATAATTGAACTAATTGCATAGTCCCATATGATCAGTTGAATGTTTACCATCAAAACCTCAGAGAATAATTTGACTTGTTAACCCCATGACAAACTAGAAAGCAGAGGAAGGAATGGGTAGTTTTTGATCTTATACTTTAACATGCTTTTATTTTTAAGTCATTGCATATTAATGAAGTATTTCAACTGTGGTAAATGAAGGTGGAAATACCTGTTAGATTTAACTCATGATGCTGGTGTACTAATGAGAGCAAATAAGCAAACACCTAAATGCAGCATGCTCTGAATCTAGGATCATACGCTTTTTTTCATTTATTAAGTTATTCCTTTAATGACGAAAACTCTCTGGGGGAGTGAAACTCTTGAAAATATATTATTACTGTACTGAAAAATTGTATTTCAGTGGTGAGATGTTCTTGTTTTCATTAGCACGCTTTCAATGGAGTTGAAGTCACCCTGAAGAAGGTCAGTCCTTACGTGGTCAGTTCACTACAAAAGCCTGAGCTTCCCGAGCAGACACATGAGGAAAATCCCACAGCTTGCTCACCCGAGGAACTCGCTTTCCTAGCTGTGAGTGTGTTGTATATTATTATGTGCAGTAACAAAGTCAAATTATGTACTGAAAGGAGATTCTGTCATCACTCTTCTGATCTGGAAGATCGTATCTTCAATTTAGCTGTAGCTATTGAATTTTCTCACTAGCGTTAAAAGTAATCTAAAGCCTATTTATTTTCTTTATCCTTTAGTATTGCATTTTTGGTGTGTCTGGAAGTTGAAAGAATTTGCTTTGCATTTTAGGAAGAGTTTATTTATTCCAAGATGTTAAGTACTTAATCAAATGTAATAATAAAAAAAAATCTGCTACCAAAGTAATATTTTGAATATTAATACTTTTGTGATTTAATATATTTAAAACTAGAATCCTTTCTTCCATTCTTCTGTAGAAAGCTTTTTCCCCACAAGTGTTGACCTAGAAAATTGTTCCTCAAATTTCTGTGACTTGAGCAACAAGAAGAGTCTTGAAAAAAATTCACTAGAAGATATTGCAGTCTTTCTGCTTCTTTTGTAATTTTTTTTGTATTGATGTATTCCTGTTGCACTGAATCTCCTTATTCTATGGAGGAATTAAGTTGGACATAATAGCACAATGCCTGTGCAGGTGTAAGTCATTATATATTGCATGATAAACCATATTGCCCCATGGTACAACTGGGAGAAAATCAAATTAGTGTTCTAATGTCATCTGCATAGTAATTTGTGAACTACACTCTAGAACAATGAAGACAACTTTTAAGATATTCTTTCCTTCATTTTTTTTAGACTATAGTTACTCTATAAAGTAAAACTGTAATTTTCCTTTCCCATTACCCCCACTTCCTCTCCCTTCTTCCCTTTCCTCTCTGAGTGTGAAGGGGCTGAAGGAAAATTGCAAACCTTCCAGTTCCGTAACTTAAGAATAATTTATTTGCAAAGGATGTATTTTCTTGTGTGCCTTACACACCTGACTTAACTGGAAAGGCTCAAACTAAATAGGGACACATTATCAAGATATTTGTTTAGGATAAAAAAATCATAATGTTCACTTGGTTTCATTAAAATTCAAATTATCTTATCAGAAGACCGTATTAATTAGAAAGTAATAGCCTGGTTCCCTTCTTACTTAAGAATACCTCCACTTTTTGTTGCTCAGCTTCATTAGTCTTGTGAGATTGTTTTTGGGGAAAAGACAAAAATGGAGTCTGTCTACACATTTCTGTTTTGCTATCTGTCAAAAGCAAATATCTAGGACAATTTTTTTGGGGCAATCTATTTTACCTCTGTTTTAGAATGCTTTGTTCTGTTCTTATTTCACACATATAAAAAGCTTTTGTGAGAGCAAGCTATTATCCTGAAATGAGATTTTTCTTGTTAAGTTTGGCCTCATGAATGGTAGGAATCTATTGTAAGCTTGCTTCCCAGGCTGTATGTGTAGTCACTGAAAAATGACAGCCACTTTGAACCTATTTTAGGATGAGATGAGCTGCCCTCTGGAGGTACTTATCCTAGATTGATTATAGTAGGACCTTTGATTCAATGTCATTTTTGATAGCTAAAGCTGGGTGACATGATTTTTCTCCCTGGTGATAATGTGCTTCCTTGCTTTCCTCCCATCCATTACTTTACCCAACCCCAAGACTGAAAATGATTGTGTTGTATTGTATGAATTCTCATGAAAAGGAAATTATGAGAAAATATTCTCCTAATAAAACATCAGTGGCTGTATTTTAGCAACCTGTATATGAAGTTGAACCAAGAGATTGTAACATCCGTCTCTCTGAACCTGACAGACCTTCAGAACAACCTGTATTTCAACCTGCATTTCAGGAAACCTCAGAAATGGTACATGTAGCTTTGTGCATTGACATCTTTTGATAACTGCATGTGCATCTTTGCTGCCAACATAAGTTTGGGAAAGCTCAACTAATTATAATGCAATGTGCAAATAAATTCCTGAATCTTTTAGCCATATAATTCTTTAACTATTTCCAATACTGTGTTGTGATTCCTTTCTGGTTTTCTTTTCAAAACTCGGAGTTTTTAAATGTGTATTTTTCTGTACTAACCCCTGAGTAATCCATGGTGTAATTTTAGTTCTCCAATACTAACACAAGCAAAGCTGTTTGGGTATTTTGTGTTTGTTAGTTCTGTTCTGTTTTGTTTTGTTGTGTCTTTCTTACCTGCTGAAGTGATGTTTCCAAGCAAGTGGAAAGGGAATGTGCAGGGCCCTGAGTGACTGGGCTTTCCTTTGTGATCTTGGACGTGTGGGCAGTGTGACAGTGGGGCAGACTCGGTGCTGATGGGATTGGCAGGGATTTTTAAGGTGCACAACACAGCCCTTTTCCTAGTGAGGCCTTTTGTGTCATTGTGAAGCACTGTGGTGAAATACTTTCAGACTGAGAAACAAAACTGTAGTTCCTGTGCAGCCAGGGGTGTTTGGGCCCAAGCTACAATTCTTGATTTCTAAAAACATGATGATTCTGATCATCTTGATAAGGGCTTCCTAAGTTGTTGATAAAACTTTCCAATGATAAAGAAAGGAATCTTCACACCTTACTGCATGTTGGCTGCTTGAAATACCTTACCTTGTCTTGCACAAGTCCTGTGCCTTATCTGCCCCAAACTGGAAGATGTAATGGATATTCCAGGGCATTTAGGCAGCTTAAGACTGCGATTCCAGCTCATTAAATTCTGTTCTGAAATGTTTTTACCTTGAATATGTGAGGACTTCACATGAAAGCCGTTCTAGTTGATTTCAGTTTTGTTTATAACATGAGTTGTTTTCCAATGAGCATCTTTGAATAGTACTGGAATCAGGTTTTCAGTGGCTGCCTTGATTAGTCCTCATTGCATTTCATCTTTATTACAGGTCATAATTGTTGGGATGTTCCTTTTTCATGCGTTGGTCAGTTGTGGACACAGATTTTCTTTTATGTGGTAGAAATTATCACTAATAATGTGTCTTGCATTTGTGCACTTATGATGACTTGACTTTGAACCAGCATTTACAATTTTGGAATGTCATTCAAAATGAACTAGCTGTTGCTATAATGAATAGTGTCCATATTTTGAATTAATTTATTAAACAATATGTCTCACATTTGCTAAATAATACTGATCTCGCTGGAGTTCAAATAAAACAAAATACCAAAGATTCTAGAAATGTTATGTTCACATGAAAGCCTGTTGAAGACAAGATTTGAACAGATAAATTATAAATTCTTCATTATAGCAGACATTCAACTCTAACAAGGCAGTATTTGTAATATTTTCATTGTATTGTTGCTGAGTATGCCAAGATCTGAGTTTAGATCAGTAAAATAAATATTTGTATGTTCAAAGATGCCAGGGAAAGTAGTAAAGCCATGGGAAAATGAGGTCACATATCAAAACGGGAATGAATGTTTGAATATTGTTTATTATATTGTTTTAACTGGGAGTGTACAGTGCAGAAGTTTGTCATTTAAGGTTTAATTTCACAATATTGAAATACATTGATGAATGACTGTTTTCCCACTGCTCTTCTTCCTACAGCACGAGGTTGCACATTCTGTTTCAGAGCTGTCTATTCACTTCAAACCAGTGAAACCAAGTCCAGAAGATGAACGGAGGAAATGGGAGGAAGGGCGCATGGACTATATGGGGAAAGATGCTTTTGAACATATCAAAAAGAAATTGGATGCATTTTTACACTAAGACAGGGTGTAGTGTTATGCCCATCATGGTAGATTTCTTTATAAATTCAATTCTTGAATACTTGGCTGTCTTAACTGACACCAGTTGGATGTTGTTATGAACCCTCATACATTCTTAACAGGTACAGAATCTTGGTTTTTAACTGATAAATGTGCCTCAACTTTATTTTAAATATCTGCTCATTGTTCTCACATAGTGCCTTCTAAAGAATGATGAATGGTACCCTTCTGAACTCACATGTATTTATCACTCTTATCTGATGCACCCTACAGCATAATGCAGAAACAGTCCTGAGTACGAAACCTGTCAGAAGTTGAGATTATTTTGGAAGTTGAGCTTTTCCCAAACTAAGAGCATTCCCAAAGTACATTTAGAAGTTGCAATAAAGTATTTATACGCAAAGAACTTATTCTTGAAACTAAATGAACACCTTCAAGAGGGACCATGATGTAGACTTCAGTACGAGAAAGAAGTGATGAAATCCGGACCTCATAGGAGTCTGCAACAAAACTTTTTAATTTAAACACATTTAGGATTGGAAGAACTTCAGACTTCATCTGAGATCACTAGTGGTTGCTCTACGTAGTTTTAGGAAGCTTCTAATCTCCATAACAAGTGTGAGGAAGCCTGGTTTAAAACTCTTTAAGACAGAGTCATAATGTATGTAAACCTTTTATAT
Organism: Cinnycerthia olivascens; assembly: GCA_035048155.1. Taxonomy (NCBI): domain Eukaryota; kingdom Metazoa; phylum Chordata; class Aves; order Passeriformes; family Certhiidae; genus Cinnycerthia; species Cinnycerthia olivascens. Next base: position 79,926,168 of record JAWWMU010000001.1, on the reverse strand, counting down.
TATTGCTGTAGGATACTGATGCTTTTTAAAATATTGTAAGCTTTAGTTGCGTATTCTGAGTTGTGTGGTCAGAAGATGAAATGCTGACAGCATGGTGTAAACCTTCTGGTGCTTTTTCTGAATTTGTTTACAATACTTCAATATGCAGCTGATAAAGGCCTTCTTTGGCTTAGCCCCGTACTTGCAGGCAATTTGAGTGCAACTGAAAACTAAATTGGCACTTATTTTGGTAAACAGGCCCTTTGAAGATCTTTTAAACAATAGCTGTGTGTGGGAACCAGTAAATCTCTGAGGATAATTCCAGAAAAAAATCTACTGAGGAGACTGCATTGTGTTAAGGACACTTACGGGGCAATGTTTTGTGTATTTGGGTACTTAAATTTGACTCATCTCAGTGAGTTTGTTTTAATGAACAAGTAAAATACTTTCTTTCAAAGCAAAAAATCTTTTAAAGAAAGAATCTTGACAGTTATGCTAACATAATAATAGATTTTAAAGCTATTTTTAACCTTGCTCAATAATGTAATAAGAATTCTGCAGTGATGTTGAAGGACTTGAAATGTTTTGGTCTAAATACATCACAAATTTTGCCAGAGAGATATCTAATGAAATAACTTGGGAATTCTATCTAAAAACAGTGATGTACCATTTTGCATAGATGCTACTAGGAAAAAAGAATAGCAGGAAAGAAGAAAATTTTATTTCTTTTTCCTCCTATCAAGAAGATGAGAGGGTTGGGCAGGAAATAAATGCACAAATCAAGAAAGGAATGAAAGAGAAGAGTCTTCTTTAGAAGAAGAAAAAAAATATGTTTGAGTACCTTAGAATTACTTCCTAATATTCACATTGGTGGATTTGCTTTAACTTTTGTAGGATATTTCTCATTTCATCTAATTCTCATTTATCCCTAAATTCTTAAATGGGGATTCCCATTGGTGTGTGTGTTGAATACAAGCTTCTAGGTCGAGTGAGGTGTTATGGGGCATCAGAGAAATTGAGAACAGCTCTCTCTCTGAGTGACCTTGGCACCCTTGGCACCCTCAAGTGTTCCTGGGTAGGTGACCCTCACAATTAACACAGGTAGGTGTGTTCTACCTCTCAGTGCTGTGGCCTAGAGCAGCAGCGTGGAGACCACAGCAGCTGCAGTGTGCCCTTACTCACGTGGCATTTGATCTTCTTGGTTTGGATTGATTATCTCTGTTTCTTAGTGATCCTTATGCACTGCTGAGAAAGTCCTGTTTTATAAACCTTTTTGCTAATATAGTCCTAACAATTTTTGAAGACTGTATAAAGCTGTAGCCAGCAATGTGAACCCATGCTTCATGCAGGTGTGCTTTTTTACATTAACTACCAGATCTTTTTTGGTACATTGATTAGGTTATGGAAAAAAAATTACTGGTGTGAAATCAGTAGCTGAAAGGTTTTGAAAATAGACATATGAATGTAGTCAAATGTGTCATTGTGTACATTTACAACTGTTAATATGTAGAATGGTACTCTGTGTGGCTTATACTATGTTTTGCAAAGAATTGTAGTGCAATAATATAATGGAAATAAAAGAAATGGAAAAGACATGAAGTCATGTGCTTATTAGATGATGAAGTATAGGTTGTTTACATTGTGCCAGGGAATATTACTTGTGAATAACTAGTTACTTTAATTTCTTTTTTAATTTTATTTAATTGCTTTTGAGACATTTGCATTACCTGCTGAGCAGAATTAAAAGTCAAGAGTAATAATTAATTCTCCAGACATAGATAATTATAATGTTTAGGACCTCTTGAATTAGCAATCAGTAGTTGCTTTATTGTATTTCATGGAAAAGTATATCTGTTAAAAGCCCTGCCCTAATTTTTGTGTCCTGTCTTCACACACAAGAAATTGAACTAGTTAGTGGTAATGTAGTGTTGTAGTGGCTTCTAGCACACAGCTGTTGCCACGAGGGTGTGAAAAGGGAAAATTTTGTATATGAATCCAGTGCTGTGCTTCAGGCAGCATTCTGGACTTTTATGGCCATCAGTTCTGAAATCCTGGCAGGTCTGAGGTGTGTTATGGGCTGCATGTGGCCATGAACCACAGTGCTGAGGTTTGCGAAGTCAAAATTACCTTGAGAAAAAAACAAAACTACCAAGCTTCACCTGGAATTTTTTCTCACATTAAAATGTGGTATAGCCTCAAGTGTTTTTGAGATAAAGAAAGTTAAGGAGTGTAAGCCTTTTGGTGCCACTATTCACCTTTAAACAAGGCTAGACTATGACTTACTGTTGTGTGGCAGCCTTTGTATTTAGAGAGGACAACTTGTGTTTAAAACAAAACATGCTGATTCTTCTGTCATGTGCTTGGAGTTATTCACAGCTTTGCTTTGCCATACAACAATTTTATTGGGTGCTCTTCATGTATAAGAAGGAGATAGTGTGGGTGTGCCACAAGGAAAATTCTTGAAAATTTTAGACATGTGGGTTATGCGCTTTCCTAGCCTACAGGAAAAGGAGATTGGTGTTCTTGAAATACCACTTTACTCCTAGGGTTTTGGGAGGACTTTTCCATCTGGTTTGTTCTTGGAAAATAAGTTTTCTTTGTCTCTCTATATCAGTCAGCTCACAGTAATGTTTTTTCTAAAACTGGTACTTTAAAAAATGTTTTGTTTTGCTTGTTTTTCTTCACCTTGATTTTTCTATCCATGGATGGGAGGCTGAGTTAGTAGCAGGTGCTTGATACTTTTGTGTTCTCCCATAAAAAGCTTGTTGTTCACCAATAAGTCTGCAGTATGCCTGTTTATTCCTTAGTGGATCTGATTCTGCTGCTTTCCTAATCTAAACTGTTTTGATTTCCATGACTTTGAGCATAACATTAAATGGACCTGTTTTCTTAATTCATATTCAATTAATTCAACTCTCACATTCCAGTTTCCCGACAGTTTTCATTATTTTGGGATTTTATTTCTGTAGTTTGAAATTTTATTTTTTGGTTAGTTGGTTGGTTGGATTTTATCAACCCAGTATATGAGATTAAATGCATGGTAGTAAATTCTTAAATAGCCTCCAAAAATATGTGTCAGTTAAGACTACTCATTGAAGTGGTCTGCATTTCCAGTATATTGGTTGCAAAGTGTTTCGGCTAAAATTCTGTTCATCCTAAGTTGAGTGGCTCATAAATATTTTCTTTTGTTCTAAAAATTAAAATCTGTGACACTTGAGTTATATTTTGCATCCTGGTATAAACTTTCATTTTGTAATAACATCATACCGTAATTGTAGCAAAGGTAGACAAAAAACAGTATTGTATAATTGACTTAAACTTATAAATAATAATTGCTAGAAAACTGAGAGTTATATTAATAAAGGTTAAAAAATACAGTTGCAAGAACTTTTTTCTTGAATTTTCTCTGACTGTTGTCAGAACCCTTTCAACTTCAACAAACTGGAGAGATAAAACCCCTAAAATTCCAAGACAGCCAGTCTCTGAGTTGTGATTATTTTAATACTTTTCAGGATGACATAACATTAATAGCCTTGGAGAGGTGTTTGTTCAATTTTATGGCACTGTGCAGCATTGTGAAAACGATAAATACATGAAAAAGATTATTTATTTCAGAGCAATAGGATTTTCATAGTATTAAGTACTTGGAACAGAAGTAATTGAATGTGATGGATGGGTACCTGTTTTATGTTTTGTTTAGTTTAGAGGCTGTTTTTTTTCTTTTTAAACCTCCATAAATTCTTTCTGTTTCGAAGCCTTTTACTTCCAGCTTTCAGACAAATGGCAGAGCTGAAGCCAGGGTTATTTGGATCGTCTACTAACCTCATTTATCCCAATTGTTTTTTAAGTTTTCTGTCATTCAAAAAAATCTTAGTAATGCAGTAGTATGGTAATTCAATAAGAAACGAGATTTTGAATAATTCTGATTTTTTAATGGAGTTGATTAGATGCAACACTATAATCAAAACATCCAGTAAAAATCTTCCAGTGTCTTATTGAGTTCAGCACTATATATATGCCTTTGTGTGTGTATTTTAACCTACAATCTGTCATGAGCAAGAGGGTTTTTGCTATTCCTTCTTGGTCATTCATGTAAATGTCTGTCAAACATACTCAGAGTTCTTGGGAATTTCAAGCTACATAAATTTTGAGCTCAAATTCGTTTTCTCAATTTATTTGTTACACAGTTATTTTGCATTCTTAAAAGATGGGATCTTGTGATCTGTGTGCTGGCACTCCCCTGAATCCCAGCAGGGAGCAAAGCAATGTGTCTAATATTTAAACGTGGTGAAATGAGGCTTCTCAGAAGCTTATTGTCTCGCTCCTGTGAGACTTGACAATTACTCTGTTGAGTCACTCTAAAGCAACAATTCCAAATGTCATTTAATAATGATCAAACGAGTTAAGTGGAAGTCAGCTTCATACAACATGAATGTCAAACATTTACACAGTACAACCATGGCTCTTTCAGTAAAACAAACTTCATTTCTAACACAGTAATGCTTCCCTCTCTATGGTGTCTATATTAAACCATGTGTAGGCACATTCTTGTTTGGCTAACAATGCTTGGAGATTGGCCAGTTGTCTCAGGTTTTCCCAATAGGCCATTTGATGTAGTCCTTGTGCTTTGCTACAAAGGGAGAAACCTTGAGAAAAGATGGGAGAAAGCATACAATTTAGGCTTTATTCTTTTATTAATATATTTTGAAAAATATCATTAGAGATGATTTTTCAAGGAAACCTACAGAACTGAATTAAGAGTTTCTTCCTTCCAGTGTTATTTAAGAAGGTTTCATGTCAGATTTTTTGCCTGTTGATGCATTTTATGTGAAAGGTTTCCTGAGGACAACTGGAGTGTAATGTTGGGTTCATCTGCTTTATGAGGAATATACATTTGCCAGAGGAGCAGAAGAACAGAGCTTACATATTTTTGTTAAAGTGCATGCAGACAAAGAGATTTGCAACCAATGACTAGGATCTGCAAGAAACAGGTAAAATAATTAATCTCCTTTTCCTGCTTACCACTATCTCCTCAAAATTTGTACATTTTAAGATACATTTAGCTTTAGACAGTGAAAGGAACTTAGGAGTGAAAATAGTTTTCTCTCCTGTCCCCCCTGTTTTCTGAAGGGATGTGCATCCTATTCAGCAATTTTCCATTACTTTGTTCTCCTTCTCCCCTGCAGATCCTCTGTGTGCAGTGTCTGCCCTCTCCCTCTCTGTTTGGGAAAAGCACATTTCTCTGTGCCTGGCTGAAGTCTCTTTACAGTTGACAAAAGCTGGTTCTCTATTCTTCCAGTCCTTATTTTTCCTCCAGCCTGAAAGTGCCTCTGGTTTTCTACAGATGTAAGCCAAGATAAAATTATCTGGGTTTACATGTCAGAAAGGGAAAATAGGTATCTACATGACTCCTTAGCATCTGACTCTATACAGCAGTTCAACAAATTTAATCTTCAGAGGAATGAGGTGTTAGACAAATGTTTAATGTTTACATTTATACAGGGTGATTTTTTAACACTGTATTTAGAGGTGGAGTTCAGGGTCTTGCTGATGTACTGGCCTTCCTAGTCTGGCTTCCCAAAGTTTGGATCTATACTTGCATGCTGAGTGGGTGCTTGAACACTTTCCCATGCCCTGATAAATGCTCTCGTCGTGGCCTAGTGTGGGAGTGGGCACGTTGTGTGTAAGTCCTAGAACATGCTGAGTTGGAAACTACCCAGCAGGATCACCACCTCCTGGCCCTGTGCAGGACCTCCCAAGAGCCACACCATGTGCCTGAGAGCATTGTCCAGATGCTTTTTGAACTCAGACAGGCTTTGTGTTGTGACCACTTACATGGGGAACCTGTTCCAGTGCTCAACTACTTTCTGTGTGAAAAACTTTTTCCTGATAGCTAACCTAATGATTGGAGTGGGTGAGTGGGGTAGCCAGTGAAGTGAACTGAGAAAAAACTTGTACTTAACTGATAGGGTAGATGCTACTGAACTGAATGACTTGACAGCTTTTGGCTTTGTTCCCCACTGAGCAGTAGGATTTGTCCTCCATCTCTGAATCAGCCAAACTGGCTTTAAAATGTGTGGTCTTTTATGCTCTTTTCTCCCTGCATGAATCCAGTGAAATACAGCTGCTCTGGTTTCAGTCCCTGTCAGCCACAGAAGAGTGTCAAATCTGACAAGTGTGTAGCAATGCTGGTGCAGATTTAAACACTATCAAGAGGTGAGAAAAAACATATTTTTAGGTACTTCTATTAAGAGTGACATTGAAGCATCCAGTCAGTTCATTTTCATGCATGCCCTATGTGGAATGTTTTCTTCATAACTTTCTCGGTGACCTTTTAGCTAAAAGGTGAAATGGCAAATAAGAGGTTGCTTGAGACAGCAAGCTTTAAGGAAACACTTCACCTGAAGTACCTGTTCTGTAGCTCTTACCATCCCTTGGTACTTTTTAAAGCCTGGGTGACCATTACCTGTATAGTAGGATTTGAATATACAGTGTTCAGGAAAACTAGAAGTTTGAATCTGAGTCCCTTACCTACAATCTACTTTTTATGGGGAAGAAAAAATACAGGAACCTCCATTTGAAAATCTGATTTGATGCAAAATGCCTGCAAGATTCGTGGTTAAGATTATATCTTGAGAGATTAATTTATTTAACCTAAGGGCAGCAAGAGAGGATTAGGTATTTAAATTCCCTCCTTTTTCCTAATGACTGTACAGAGTGCTGACACTCTGGCTTGGGGAAGATGACTTGCACACAGAAGTGATTGGACTGTAAGGTGAATTTTTTTTTAACACCTACTGAAAACAAAGTGTTTTTTTCACAAAACAAAGAATATTTTTCACGAGGCCTAATGGCACTCCTATGAAATCAGAGGCATGGTCACTCAAGTAGGACATGCAGGCTTGTGAAGTGGTCTCACATTTTGTAATCTTCTCAAGGCAGCAGAGTGATGATTTTCAATGCTCTCACAAGTGAGACAACTTAAATACGTGGAAAACATATCAGTAAGTATTGTTGTGGTTTAACATTTCAGAATATCCAGGTACTTTGCTACTGATCTTGAGATGCTAACTTTAGTTATCTAATTCTTAAAACATTGTTTTAAAAAACTATGTTTTTTAAAAAAAACATAGTTTTAAAAAAACATAGTTTTCCCTGGGAAATCTTACATGACAGACAAATGAATGTACAGATGCTGAGGCAAAAAAAAATTGCTGAAAATTAGTATGTGTTTATTTCTGAGAGGCCAATGCATTTCAGTATGTTTCCAAATTAAATGTGCAATTTTATTTTTCACTATTTTTTCATTGTCATCATCCTTTCATTTTTGTGCAACAGATTAATTTTCATTACAAACATAAGGCCTGAATAGGGATACCCTCTTGGGCTCAGTCCTGTTCTCTCAACAAGCCTATTTCCTATACAGACAACTGCTATTAAAAATTTGCATTTTTATCAGTCATTTGCTTGAATTGTAAGGCAGCAAGAAAAGAAATTTTGATTCATTTATTTGGTATTTAATCCTCAATTATTCACTGGAGGGATAGATTATACAGATGACCCTTAATTTTTTTTTTAAACCACAGCCTGACTATATTTCCATGGGTAAGAAAAGGTTGAACAAAAACAATCACTATTGTATCCCTTTTAGTTGTCCCTGTATAATTTAATCTTTAATCTCTTTATGACTGTAGTCATATGAATGTGAAAAATTATCAATTTCTTTAAAGCTGACTGTACTTTGGTATTAGACTAGGCTTAGTTATTTTCTTCCTGGCACCAACAGAATGGGAAGGTCCCACAGCATGGCTGCAGCCATGGCTTCCAGATGTTATTGTAAGGAGACAGCTGTTGTGGGACTGGAGTCAGAGTCCTGCGATGCTCTTCCACAGCTGCTCTTATTCTCCTCACGACAGTGTCAAACGAGGGCTCAGTGTCAGCTGAGAGAGGGTTTGCCTCAGACGGATCTTGTGAGAGATTGAACAGCAGTGGAGGGTCATGGTGGGTTACACCATCCCCGAAACATGCACAAATTCCTCTTCTGAAACAGGCCCCAGAGGCTTCTGGCTGAAATACTGGAGTAGCATAATGAGCTTTCCATACGGTGCCACCTGTCACAGGAAAAGCACATTTGAACAGCTTAATGTCATTAGGAGCTGGGGGGTGGTCTCTGAAAGGTTGGTTCATGTTTAAGTGATCTGCTTTGCTGTTCCAGGGGGAGGCTTATGTCACAGTCATTGCATACAGGGAAAAGGTGATGTGGAAGCTGGCAGGGATTCAAATGGTTTTTGTGGCTCATGGGTACACCTCAGCTCTGGGTACTATGTGCAGTATATGGATGGTTAACCCAATATTTTCAGTACAGATGGAGTCTGCCACTTTCTTGTTCCCCTTTAAAACTTTTCATCCCTCTTGGATGGGGGAAAAATGGAGAATATAGCCCCCAATTTCTGTGTATATATTGATAGTTGGTTCTTCTTCCAGCTCCGTATGTCCGAGTGACGAAGTACATTTAGGCAGAAACTGACCACAGCTCATTTCTGTGCTCATGTTCCAGCACACTTCCAAAAACAGTGGTAATTGCAGGCCTTTAAAACAGCAAAATCCGGATTCTAATTTCTAAGTTAACACGAAGAAGGCAAATAGTTCACAGCTTCAGAGCTTGTGCTTCACCAAGCCCTTGTACTGACCATGGGATAAGCACAAGTTTGTAACTTATGGTTTAAAAGTGGCAAATTATTTGGACTACAGCTGAATGCAGTCCATCAGGATATTTCACTTCTCCCTCCCTTCTCCTTTTTCTCCTATTCCTTACCCCACATTCAGAAAGCACTACACTGAGCTCAAAGGCGAGGATGTGTCCAGCAAGAAGACAGCAATAAGACACTATGTCTGAAAAAGGAGACAAGAAGAATGGGGATATTCACCACTTGGAGTCACTTCTGTGCTCAAAGCATTAAAGAGCTGACAACTGCTTTGTCCCTACATGGGATTTTCTTTCTGGTTCAATGGAGTCAGCTGATCAGCTGAACTTTTCTTCCTTTCTTTTCTTGTGTCCAGATTTGTTCTTTATGTCTAGAGCCTGCAGCTTTATTCTTCAGTTTCTCTCTTGTCACTATGCTAGAACAATATTTTGTGAATAAATAAAATTTTAAGACCTCTTAAAAGGTGAAGAGAAACAAATAACAGATATTAAGGTTAAGGTTATATCTTAAAGTGTCCATTTGATGGCTAGCAGGCTGGTTCTGCATTTCTTTATTTTCACCACACAGTTTCCACCTCTTGCTTCTGCAGTTTTATGGAGGGGTGCTGTCTCAATGGTTCTGAAATATTTTGATGTAAGAAAATGAAATAGATATCTTCATTTCTGAAATTGTAAAAGAAAGGATAAAGAATGTTTTCTAAAAGAAAAAGGGTTAGAGCATGATGGTGTCATTGCCAAGGTTGAGGGTTCAATCCTCAGATGGGTCATTTCCTTAAGAGTTGGACTTGATGATCCAGCTCAGAATGTCATGGATCTGGAAGTAAAGATGAAATGTTTCAGCTTTCTGATGGCTTGCTAGAGCAGACAACAGATACTCCTTAGGTCTGTTTGAGTATTTGCTTTGCTGCTGGCTGGATGAGCTCTGCATTCTCAAGCTTATCCCTGTTTTGTTACTAAGAGAATGTTTGTCTCATGACAGAAGTGCAAGCATCCTCTGTGATATCAAGGTGCCCAGAGCATGGGATTTGCTTCTGATGTTTGTTACAAGGAGTTAAACAAGCACTCCCTGGGATATGCATTTTTTCTGAGTATCTAGCTCTAGTTGGAGTGCTGTTGTAATGTTGTTAAAATAACTATTTATTATATGAGATGGACAGTCAGACTTACCTAGATGTACATAGGAACTTGTGATCAATGTTCAGAAAAACTGAAATGAGTAGTCATTCTTTTCCATAAATAACTGAGCGGAAATCTTTATAATTTATACACTGTATGGCAATTTGGAGCAGTGAGAGTGTCTGGGGAGAATTGTTCTCATTCTGCTAAATTTTAACATTCACTTTTCACAGCTGCAAATAATTCCTGGAGTTGCCGAATGGGAGATAGACAAGTCCTTGTTAGTTCACTTTGAAGGATAGAACCTTAATTAACCTATGCTGGTGAGCTGTGTAGACAGCTGGGTTACAGAAGGATAAAAGAAACGAAAGAGATAGTAGAAATCAGTGCTGATAAAAGCAGTGGGGATTTCACTCATCTCTAAAAGGCAAAGAGGTATGTACCAATTTGCTACTGAAGTAGCTCTGACAGAATCTGAAGTGTGCATGTGCATGTGCATGTTAGGGCAGCATGTTAATTTAATATATTCAAGGGAAAGGAAACCTGCTGCTTCAATCCAAACATGTCTCAAACCCATCTCAAACCAATCAATCACTTTAATGAGCAGAAAGAAATTGACTGTCACTAATAAGACTTATCGTGTAGAGGTAAAGGAAAGGACTCTTTAACATATAAACAAAGGATTCTTCTGGCTTCAGTGAAGGCCTTAAAGGATAGGTACTGCCTGGGTGACATAAAGACACAATGGCTTCGTATCTAGGCTGATCAAGAGACAGACATGAACAGATAATAAATACGTAATGTGAGGGTGACATACTTGTAAATGACCCAAAACAGACTCTGTTGGTCAGCCTAATCAAAAGAAATTGCAGTTGGAGCAAACAATCAAAATTTTTGCCCTGGCTGAAAGCTGAGCTGCATATTTGATTAGCTGGTCTTTTACATGCAGAACATGGCATTGTTTTCAGGCCCCTTACCATAAACAGTTCAATGGGAAAAATTGTAGAAAGGCATGCATAAGAAATCTACATGTGCACATGGCTTCACAGGAACATGCAATGCCACAAAATCCACCTGGCATCTGCACGTTGTATGCATAGCTACTTAAGTAGAACCTATAACTCTTAGAAGAACAAGCACTGTAATTTAGGTAGAAGAACACCAGGAGAACCTGAAAAGCAATTCTTCAAATGCCCCATTTGGCTGGAGTATGAATTTAGCCTTTCACTAAAGAAGTGTGGCATGACTCTTAGAGAGCAGGAATATTACCCAGGAATTGGGGCAGGCAGACAACAGCTTTCTCTGCCCAGAAACATTCCATGTTCACAAAAAGTGGTGAGAAACAAAGAGAGGTCTCTAAGAATAGCGAGAGATTCTTGACGCTTTACTTCCCGGGAAGCAAACCCCTTCATCTCAGGTAAGGCAGGACAGCTGACTGTGAGGCCTTGCAGAAGAACAGAGTTTGAGACGACGACTGTATTCCATACATATATACGGGTACGTGTACATTTTTACACTATATTCTGCAGGAAGCCAGAGGACGTGAGATCATTTCTGACCTGCAGGAGGGGGTGTTTATACTCACTGTCCTTCTGGTGCCAGCGCACGGCGTGCAGGAACACACCGCAGTAGTGGAACAGGAACTCGTGCCTGGAGTGCTGCTCTGTCCCCTGCAGCAGGGGCAGCAAGCTGTGCCCATCCATGGACCTGATGGAGAGGACAAGAGTCACCAGACAGCTTTAAGAATTTTAAGTCTGCAGCTGAAGCATGAGCAGTACTCACTCTGTGTGCAGCATTAAGATTTCATCATGTGTCATCACTAAACCAAGGTACTGTTTAGCTAATGAGCCCTGTGGTTTTTAATTGGGTGAATGTGTGGAGACCAGTAATTAGCAGTTACTAGAAGTTTTTGCATTTACAGCTAGGTTAACACATCCTGCCTGGGGAGATCAGACACCATTACTGTAATTTTCCTGGAAGTGATAACAACAGTGAAGGCATGGTTCACAGGTTTTAATTTTGCCACATGAAATGGTGAAATGGAAGTCCCTGACAGCTCTGTGAACTCCAGGCTTTGTAAAAATAACTAAAAAAAAAAAAAAAAGCAGCCACTTACTGAATTGTCTAGCAATTCAGTTAGAATCTGAGTTGTAAGTGGGTTTAGTTACAATCTACCAGTACTTCCATGCTTTTTGTTGAAATGTCTTAACCAACTTTCTCATGTTCTTTAGGGAAGTCTGGTTTTTTTCAGTCATCCTAGTGTCCCAAATCAATCAAGTTGCTTTTCAGTTATAGAAAAACTGAGTTAACTAAATGACCCTTAATAAAACAAATGGCTTTTTCTTTGCCTTTTTCATAGAAGCAGACAAGACAGGGAAAGCTGTGCAAAAAGAAAGCTAGAAAATTTCCTGGTTTAGGAACAAAGAGAATTCAACATGTGGTTGTTAGGATGCATGACACAGTCAACTTCTGTCTAAATAAAGAGAAGGAATATGGTTTATGAAGCCACCTCTGTACCTGTCCTGAGGCACTGTCCCTCCAGCCAGTTGAACTACTGTGGGATAAATGTCCATAAGGCTTGTAGGTTCATCAATAACTGTCCCCGCAGGCACCACTCCTGGCCATCTAACTATACCTGGAACACGGATTCCTCCTTCCCAGCCTCCCATTCCTTTTCCACCTGTTATAGAAGGGGGAGAAGTGTCAAAAAGATAAAAGAAGATATCAGATGTTTATTGTGTGGGTATGTGAAAAGGTTTTAACACTTTTAGAATATTTCATGCACCTTTAATGAAAACATATTAAATCCTGGAAAACAGTAGATTTTCGTTCAGTAGTGGCTCTTCTCATTATTTGTATGTGTGGCTTATTTATCTGCTTGTTTTTAATATGCAATTCCCAAAACCAAGATTGAGTTTTACAGATATTTTTTAATTAAACTCTATTTTTAAATCTTGCTAGTTTGTCTCATTGGGATGTCCACTGTTCTGCTGTATGTAGACAAATAGTTATGTCTTTCTATTATTGATAGCTAAATTGATATTGTATCCCCTCTTGCCGTCTCTCTAAGCTGGCATGATTTCACCATTGTCCTTTCATCCTGAACTCCCTAATTGCATTTCTCTTTCCCCCCTGGACTCTCCTTATATTCAGCTAGTGGAAGTGAATTTCTTGGATCAGATTCTAAGCTATTCAAGTGAGCCTCTTGGCCTTTTTGCATCTGTTACTGGCATGTAATCTTCAATCAATCTTCATATCAAGAACTAAAGGCTAATTTTACATTTAGGCCTGTGTGTGGGTGGATCTCAGCTGTATCAAACACTGTTTGTGTGGCTCATCAAGTAACTTACTACTAGACAATGTGCATTGTGATGCTGAGCAAGGTGAATATGTACATGACCCTTCTGCAGGGAAATGTACATGGATGCAGCTTTCAGACTTCATTATACAGTAAGTGCCAAGCTGCCCAAGATATCACAGTGGCTTTTCAAGGCTTAGTAATCTGGAGGAAGCACATACAAGAGATGCCATACATCTTCATTTCCATAGAGTTTTGTCACTGTGTTGCAAGCCACTCATAGAGAGTCTAGAATAAACTTCTATAAAACAGGTGAGAGACTGGAGAACTATAGCAAGAAAAATAGACATCATGATACCTGCCAGTGTTGATATAGATAATCAATAGAGAGGAACCTTTTGAAACTCAACAAAGGCAAATGCAGGGTCCTGTATCTTGGGAAGAATAACTCCATTCCCCATTACAGGCTGGGGCTGACCTGCTGGAAAGCAGTTCTACAGAGAAGGACCTGGGTGTTCTGTTGAACAACAAGCTCTCCATGAGCCAGCAGTGCCCTTGGGGCCAAGAATCCTGTGCATTAAGAAGAGCACTGCCAGCAGATTGACGGAAGTGGTCCTGTCCCTCTACTCAGTCCCAGCCCTATGAAGAGCAGATACCCTGACTTTGTTTCAGCCCTACAATCCAAGATTATAATCCCATCATATAGTTTATTAAATATAGCCTGTTTGGATATATTTTTCCTATTACTCTCTTTTTAAGAGGAAGTCTTATACCTGTACAAACTACTAAAGTTTTACCTTTATATATCCCATTCCATCCACCCAACTGAGAATTTCCTCTGTGAGCCTCTAAGAATCCTCCATGATCAGATGCAAAATAAATGAATGTGGTATTCTTCAAGTCCTCTTTGTCAACAACATCCAGAAGCTTGCCTATAAACAAAGAAAAACATCATCATTACAGCAGCAGATGCAGTCAGATTTTTTAGGTCTTGACTCCAAATTCAGTGAAGACTGAGTCATGATCTACCACATTCAATACAGAGACCTTGAGAAAATTAGAGAGATGGACAATCACCAGCCGTGTGAAGTTTAACGAGGTGGATTCTGCACTGGAGAGAAGGCAATCCTTGTTATGTGTATACACCGGGGAAGATGATGCTGGAAAGCAAAAGTGCAGAAAGGGATCTGGGGGTCCTGGTTGATGAAAAGTTGAATCTGAGTGAGCAGTGCCCTGGCAGCCAGGAGGGCCAGCCCTGTCCTGGGTGCCTCAGGCACAGCATGGCCAGCCAGGCAAGGGAGGGGATTGTCCTGCTCTGCTCTGCACTGGGGCAGCCTCACCTTGAATACTGTGTGCAGTTTTGGGTGCCACAACGTAAGAAAGGTATAAAGCCATTAGAGAGCATCCAAAGGAGGGCCACAAGGATGATGAAGGACCTTGAGGGGAAGCCTTGTAAGGAATATCTGAGCTCACTTGATCTGTTCAGCCTGGAGGAGAGGGAGACCTCTTTGCAATTTTCAGCGTCCTTTGAGGGGGTAACACAGGGGCAGACACTCCTCTCTTTGCTCTCAGGACTAGTGACAGCACCTGAGGAAAGGACATGAAGCTGTATCCAGGGAGGTTTAGGTAAGATATCAGGAAAACCTTTTCCACCCAGAGGGTTGCTGGGCACTGGAACAAGCTCTGAAGCAAAATGGTCACAGCACCAGTCTGACAGAGTTCAAGGAATGTTTGGACAATACTCTCAGGCACACATTGTGATTCCTGGGGTATCCTGCACAAGGACAAGAGTTGGATTTTGATGATCTTATTTGGTCCCTTCCAACTCAGCATATTCTATGATTCTATGAAACAATAATAGCCCAAGAGAAAGCTGATTAATGTTTATAACATTTATTTCAAGTGTCTATAAAACCAGGAAAATAAAAAATAAAAACATTTGGAAAATAAATGAGCGATACTTCTATTCAAGCTACTCAAAATACTCTGTCAGCTTTTTTCTGTAGATTCTGCATCAAGAATCAAGACCTCTGGAGAGTTTTGTCCTCACTAGCTGCCATCCTGTTTCAACTATGTGTTTTTTCTATCTTGACTTCTGCTATCCAGCTCTGCTTACAGAGCCTGTGTTTGAAGCTGGCTGGTGTCAAAAAGGAGCATGGCTGAGACCTCTGGATCAACTGAATCTTGCACAAGTTTTCAGCCTGTCCATTGAAAGCAATCAGGTTCCTCTCAATTTGTGATTTTGTAGACATAGTTATTGGGGGACAAAACGTTCAGGGACCTTGACAGGAGACAGTTCTTTGCTGATAGAGTCTTCATTTACAACAGAATACAAGCAGTAGCTATCTTTCTCCCTCTTATTGAAAAGCAAAAACTAAGTATACTTTAGGTTTTTAAACCAAATTAAACCAATCAGAAATGTAACCTGATTGATACTCAAGAGCCTAGATTACGACCTAAGTGTGTCTTCACTGACTTCACACAATTTATTAAGTGAAACTCCATAGCTTTCTGACTTGGACTTTTTGTTAGGAGAGGGTTCTGATTATTTTTTTTATAAAAATGAATAAGTACACAAAACAACCATAATATAACGTAATATTCAGCAGTGACTCTTTACATCTTCTAAGATAAAAGCTGGAGAAATATCATACATTTTTATTAACAACATGATCAGGAACACATTTGGTTATTTGACTGCATTTAACACTTCAACATAGAAGCATGTAATTTCAAAAAAAAAAAGCCAAAGAACAAATCCTTACAAGAAAATTTTAAGTTTTCATCTTAAGAAAATAAAAAACAGATATTGTATGATTATGATATGGCAATCTCTGAAACCAACTGTGCAACTGAGGTGAGTTCACTGATTTTTGCATATACCAATAAGGAGTTTGGTGATCACCCCTTTATTTTTTATTTTTTTTTACATCCAAGTGAATAAAGAGTTTTTCTTCAAGACCAACACTTACCCACCATCCAGTCCATCTCCTCTACATTATCTCCATACGGCCCATGCTTACTTCTTCCCTGAAACTTCTCTGTGGTAATGAGAGGGGTGTGAACATGTAAAAGGGAAACAAAGAGAAGAAATGGTCTATGCTTGTTTCTGAAATAAAAGAAAACAATAGTCATTTCTCTTCAAACTGTCACTCAACCCAAAATATAACAGTAGTATTGCAGTTACTCTCTCAATTTGTATTATATTGTTGTGATATAAACAATTTTTATTTTGACATCTTTTTGGCTTTGAGGTTTTAGGAGACAGAGGGGATTAAAACATACCCCTCAAAGATGTTTTTTCTATGTTAAGACCAAAAACATAATGGGTCCTTTCTTTTTCCAGTTCCAAATTAGACATGTGCAGAGCATTAAATAAACAAGTAGAAGTCATAGCCAAAAGACTGACACATTCCTGGAAGCAAGGAGAATAGGATTCACTTGCCTAAACTTAAACATGGATATGCATCACTGAGCATGTGAGGTGTCCTCATGGAAGATGCAGATATCACCCGCAGTGAAACCATATCTCCTCAAGATCAACCCAGGTAGGATATCCTAGGAACCTGAGATTACCTATGCCCAAAGTTTTAGAGAAGGAATTTATATTACCTCAAATTTTCTTTAAAAAACAAATACACAAGTCCTAAATCCTGACAGAAATATCAACATGCCCAGATTTAACATACAAACGCTTTTAAAGACTTAGCAGTTTTTTTCAATTCCGATTGAGGTTACCAATAATAAATGAAGGACACGCCTGGGAAAAAAAACTAAACAAAAAACACACAACAAAATTCACTATCACTCTCCTGTTTGCAAAACACTAACTTCATATGACACTTTCTATGACAGTCCATTCACCATCCTAAGATCATTTTTCTGTTCCTACTGGCAGAAGGCACAGTATTTGGCCAGGACCCCTTTGTATCACTTGCTCCCCCCCAGTCTGCTCCTCACCTCTGCTAATTACCTTTCAATGAATGTAAATGCCTCCTCCAGCATATTAGAAGTAGTTTTTTGTAGGTTCATTGGTTGCTCAGTGATATCGTGGTTTCTCATCAGGATACAGTTCCAATACTTGGTGAAACCATAGCTGGAGAACCAGGAGATGAAATGAAGGAGAGCACAGATGGCCAGACAGATGATTATTTTCCATTTTACTGGGAATAAATTGGCAAGTTTTCCAGTCACAAGAGTAAATACTGCAAGGATGAACATCTGAGTGTAAAACCAATATGTGTCTTGCAAAGACTTGGCCAATTCAGGGTCATCTGTGCCTTGACACTCATTCACAAGGGTAAAAGGCATACCATAAAAATAATCAAAACCATGATTTAAAGGATGGTGGCAGTGATCATGGCGGTTTTTGCAGTTCACACCCATATGCCACTTCCCTGGAAATGAAAAACAAAGATCTTAAATCCAACATTAGAGTGTGTCTGCCTGTATTTCTCAGTCAAGATGCAGCCAAGGGAGGAGCTGGTGTGGAATGGGGATAGACTTGGGGAGCAGTAGTGCACCCTCCCTTCAGACACTCACAGTCATTGGGGAGGTCTCCTCTCAGCCATCTCTTCTCAAGACTGAGCAGGCCCTGCTCCCTCTGCCTTTCCTCATAAGAGAGATGCCTCAATTCCCTAATTATCTTCATTATTGATGAATAGGTTAAACAATACCGGGCTCAGTGCTGACCCTTAGGGACACCACAGGTGACAACTAGACCCTGTGTCACTGATTACAACCCTCTGGGATTTGCTGCTCAGATCCCACTTCCTTATCCACTCATCCAGTCCACACTTCCAGAGTTTACCTCTGAGGATGTTGTGAGAGACAGTTTTAGAAACCTTGCTGAGGTCAATATAATTAAGATCACTGTGGTGTCTCAGTGCCAACTGGCAGATGACATTTTTCTGCTCTAATACATCAGTGAATATCTCTATTGGTTCATCCTAAAGCAATCTGTACTGGGCAAACAGGATTCCTGCCTATAAATTTATATCCATTTGAAGTATGTATTTGTGTGTTACACACACCTCATTTTGGATTTACTAGATATGCTGTACTCACATTGGACTTGTGGACAGTGTTCTAAAAAACCTGCTGATTTTGAAAGTTATGCATACAAGAAAATCTAGTTTAACTGATCCTGGACATTTTGACAAAAAATGTATTTACAGAAGTAACCTAATTGGAATAACAAACAATGAAAATGCAATAACTTTCTCTGTCCCATACCTATAAGTGCTGTAGAATAACCTTGCTGGCTGAGTATTCTGGCAAAAGTAGTTTCATTTGGTGGGAGCCCCCCTGAGCCACCATTCCAGAAGAGAACCTGCCGCTGAGTGCTGGATGCCATGCCTAGAGAGGAATAATAGTCTTTGAAATAAAACTAGCCAGATTTCAGGTTTCCAGTCTTCTAAGATCATGCTTTCTAATGAATGAGACTCAGTTGCTTAAGCATTTTTATAAGCCATTTCCTATGCCCTTAGATATTTTGCTTGACCTCCGAAATTATGTCTTTTCCAAGCTCCATGTTATCATGTGCTAGTCCAGTGCAGATGCCTCAGCTATGCTAGGGAGCCTACAAATGGCAGGAAAACACCTACATATGGATATTAGGCAACTTCTTGCAATCTAAAGTTCTATTAAAATATGATACTAACAAAAAAAAAAAAAAAAAAAAAAGCAAATAAGTTTTACCTAGAACAAAAGGCCTACAAGGTTAGGGAAACACACTTCTGAAATGCACAGTTCATGATTACATTTCTCCTTAAGCGAGTCAGAATCACATCAGAAGCTACACTGATTATTGCTCCTATATGCAGTTGCTGAAGTCTTCTCTCATAAATTTAAGTGGGTGAAGTAAATCTGTTTTAAGATGCAATTGCTGAGAACTATTCTACAGTCTGACACATTTCACTGTGAAAAGTTTGCCAGGATATTAAAAATATTACTTTTAATATAATCCTACTGCCACTGAACATACAACATCACAAAGTTTTCTTCTTTCTTTTTCTATCTCTGAGTGCTTTGTAGTGTTTGGATTTTCATCCATTTCTGTGTTGTCATTCAGCCACACATAATGTGTTTTTTATAGGGATTTTCCCACAGAAATAAATCATGAGTCATCTCTAATTTTTGTCCATTTCACTGAGACTCCAAAGCCCAAGATGACTTGTTCTTTAACATGGTTTATTTAAGGGGATTTTTAATATCAACACTGACTAGACTAACTGCAGCAAATCATTGGAGAGAGGCCCAACCTGATCTGATCGGGTATCTGCCAGTCAGGAAAGCGGCTCTGCTTGGAGTACAGACAGCTGCTGCAGCGATGTGCTGAGTAAGTCTCACTCCATCCTTTGCCAGGCCATCAATGTTAGGGGTCCTAAAGGGAAAAATCCCATCTCTGATAACTTTTTACACAGAAAGTCATGGCATACCACTTCTCCTAGTTTTGTTGAGCATATCACCATCAAATTTACAAAAGTCTGTTTACCTACAATTTAGCTAGAAAAGATCTGTGTTTTCTATGTATTTTTGAGATAGCTTGACTCCTTAGAAATGAGTTTTACATGGCTATATGTGTTTTTATTAATAACTAAAAAAAAAAAGGAGGGGGGGAAAGACAAGGTATCTCAGGTATGTTCCACACCAAAATCCTATGCAGCATAGGGAACTAGATGTTGTGTTCACAACACAACATCTAACACAATAATAAGCTAGACCAAAGACACATCATTCCCTCAATCTATCTATAAACAGATTGAAAAATGCACTAGGGATAAATATATTGCATAGACTGACCAGTCATTTTATAAAAAGTCTACAAGAGTTGTTAACTGATAGTAAATTCTAATCTCATTCCTTCATATTTCAACCCTGGAATTATGGAAATTTATGTATTATACTCATGCCTGACAAGTACAGTGCACAGATACATTTTTAAAGTTTTAAGTCCCAGAAAGTATATATGTCTGTATAATTAATGGCTCCAGTAAGAATTACTGCAGAACATGCATTTTGTACATAGTTTGAAAAGAAGTGTATCTAGATAAACTAATAATGAATTTTAATGTAAAGTATCATCAGTAAGTTCATCAGGAAGGGATAATTTATTTTATACCTTATTGTATCATTGCCATAGCAACCCACATCTCCAATACCAAGATCATCAGCAAGTATCAGTAAAAAGTTAGGTTTTGAAGGATTTGATACACAGGTTCTTGGAAGCAGGCATAAAATTAGCCAAACGTTAAGGTAGCTCCTAAAAGCAAAAGTAAAGAGGTAACATTACAAAAAAGATTATAAGTTTTACAGTAGACTTTAAGCTACGATTCTTAAAGTTTTATGGGGACTCATTATAGGTGCAAACAGTAACCAAACAGTGCCAGCAGATGGAGCTCCTGAATATGTACAGAAGTCCTTGAGTTTTACAACATTAGCATCGTTTTCTGGGGCTATTATTATTATTATTTATTGTTATTTCATACAGGAATTTTGTGTCTGTATTTCCTTATTGACATTTGCATTGATCTCTGCAGATGTCCCCAGTAAAATGAGTGGCTGGATAATTACAAGTGTCTCCTGTATGGAGCTGTAGGATATTCCTGTTAAGGCTCCTGGAATGAGTGGGGCAGAAGCACAAAGGTGATTGGTGTGGAGTCATGCTGGTCATTAGGGCAATGGCTTGATTGTGGCATTTACTGCACCCCCTGCTACACACAGTATCTGCAAAGTGCCCTTTAAGCCATGGGAACATCTGTAAAATCAAGGTACAGCAACAGGTTTAAACTTGATTATCTTCCTAGGAGACCCTAAAAATCTCTCTGCACATTCTAGTTGCTCAAAGAGTTTGCAATTGGAAGCTTACAGATGCTCACCTGAAGTAAAATACATATGCTAGAAAACATCTTCTGACTGCTGGTTCATTAGTAGATACTACATTAGTTCATTAGGAGATACTACAATATGATGAATGCATAGTAAGTGTACTATACCATACATACACTATATATACTCCTAAACCTCCATTAGGCTGATAGGTCTTGAAATACCAAACCTGCATTAGCTACTATTAGATCCTCATTGAGTTGGGGTGGTGATAGTGAAGACAATGTGAGATAATCTGCTCACATTTACTCAAGTACAACACCTAAAATCCAGGAAAGAGCCTCTGTGAATGTGTTTCTCACCATTGTTTCCCCATGTAAACTTCACATTTTTCCGTTTTACAAAAGAGGTGCATAGTTGGTCATATAAATTCTGATGAAAAAGGAAAAGAAAGAAATCCAAACCCAGAAGTTCTGGTGATTTTGCATGAAGTTTTTCAAGGTCTGGTCCGTTTCCAGCTGCTGCTAACTCCAGAGGGACTTGTGAGAATTGGGAAAGAAGGCAAAATGTTAATGGCTTTAAAAACTGCTAGAGGTGCCTATAACTCAATATATACACAAGAACTGTTGGTGTTCACTGAAAGGAATGTTTTCACCATTTTAAAAATGAGGTAAAAATATTATCTCATTTTTTACTTAGCCTCAGATCAACTTTAAGGAAAAGAATCTAATCTCTACTGTGAGCTTATAAACTACAAAAAATACACCAAATAAAAGCCATCCTGGAAATGAATATTGTCACTGTTATTCTTAGGAAAGGGGCTGTATTGTTCTTTGGTTTAGATTCCCATCTAATACATTCAGGAAGGTGTTTCTATCTGAATCATTACTAAAAACTTCTAGAAACTACAAGTTACTAGAAACATGCATACCTCTGTGATTATTTCCTTAAAGGACTCCAAACCTTAATGCTATTTGTAAATTTAACAAGCCAGTTTTTCTACCTGTCAACTCTATAAAGTCAACCTGGACTTTAAAAATCTAGAAAAAAATCTTTTCATTTGTTAAATATTTATTTTTCTCTAGAAAAGTGAATTTTATGGCTGGAAGTGATTTTCTCTGCTTACTGTAATAGAGTCACCTTGGAAAAGAAAGGCTTGGGAAACACACTCCTTTTCCTTGTGAATGACCTAAGGGATCTGCAGGTGATGTTGCACTGGAATTGTGCAAACAGAAGTACATGGTAAACTGGCTCCAGTGGGGACTGGCACGTGCTCAGCTTTGTGGAGTACACTGAGCTAAATTAGAGATGTCATTCATTCCATCACTGAGAAGAGAGAAAAAATTGGACATATCCAATTTCCAACATCTACTTTTCCACACTTTTTTATATTTCAAAATATCACAAGAGCAACGATGTTGGCTGTACCAAGGGACAGACTGAAAGTAATGAGAACATTTACTTTCTATAACAGCTCAAGACACATTTGTAAACACAGAGTCACTTCGAAACACAGAGAATTGGAAAGTTCTATCTTTACTAATGGAAGATTTGGGGTTTTTTCTCCAAAAATAAAAATATAGTATTTTCTGAGAGCTTTTTTTCCGCCTTTTTAGTACGCAAGAATTCACCTGGAATGTCTGAATAGTAAACTGCCTAGAACAGAGTATAATCCTGCCTTAGCATTTCAGAGGGTGAGCCATAAGACAAAAAATTGCAGATACTATTATTCTGATCAGGAAAACAGTATTAAAAGTCAGACCTTGGGGTCCATAGATGATTTTTCCAAGCAACATCTAGATTCATGTTTGGCTCTGGCTGAGACAATAATAAGGGGAAAAAAATACCCCTAAAAAACCCAAAAACTCACCACCACCAAAACAAGTAAACAAATCCCCCAGCAAAACACAACTAAGCCCCTCAAGGAAACAACAAAACCCCCAACAACAAAGCAACAAAAAACCCAACAAACTCGATCACTGTTACTTATGGAATTTTCTACAGTGTTGATGTTTTCTTTGCTGTTGGCAAGATCCCAAAAGGCAGCACTGAAAGCTCATCCTCCCTGCCCAGTGTTCATTTCTAGAACAAAAACTTCTAGAAACTAGAAGTTTCCAGAAAAATAAATACCACTGTGATTACTTCCTTGAAGGACTACAAACCTTAATGCAATTTGTAAATTAAACAACCCAGTTTTCCTACCTGCCAACTCTATGAAGTCAACCTGGACTTTAAAAAATCTAGAAATAATCTTTCTGTTTTTAAATATTTATTTTTCTCTGGAAAAACAGATGTGACAATAAAGAATGGCTGATGGCTCTGGTCATCACCTGTAAGGGCAATATCTTCATTGTGCTTTAACAACAGGTAGAGCTTTCGAGCCACTGTTAGGCAGCCTTTTGCATTTAAAGAGCTTGTGGTACATGATTAAGCCAAAACAATTACAATGAAAATCTTCAGTCTACACCAAGTAGCTGAGGATCAGCCCGTGTGAGCTGTAGTGGATCAAAAGAACCAGAGAGATCTGAACATCTAAGGAACCCCTTGACTTCACAGAGTGTTGATCAGCTTTCCAAGCTCATACATCACTTCTGCTGTCTTCCACAGGTTTTTGCATCACAGCCAGCTGGTCATAGCAGGGACATCAGTATTTAGACAGAAACTTATGTAGAGTCTCTCAGGAAAACTGTGCACTTGAACTGAAGTGTACTGATGGTATTAAAAACGTCTAAATACCATTGGATGTGGCACTATCTGATTTACAGCAAGCCACTTTATAAGCATTTCTCTTACTGAAGGACTACAAGAATGACCACACTTACAAAAAAAACCCACCACAATTTAAACACGCATATTCACATTTCTATACTAGGGTTTGATTCCTTCTGAAAGCAGAGCTCTCACTGACAGCACTGGAACGTGAGGAACCCACTACTGGGTCCTAGGGTTTGTCCAGTTTCCTTAGCTGTTAAATGAGAAAACCCAATGTAACTTATAAATCTAACAGCAGCCTCTAAAAATCAGCAATCTCTTACAGAAATCCAAGAATACATCAGATTGTAATTCCCCCTGTAAGCCAGAAAGCCACAATGA
Organism: Cinnycerthia olivascens; assembly: GCA_035048155.1. Lineage (NCBI taxonomy): Eukaryota > Metazoa > Chordata > Aves > Passeriformes > Certhiidae > Cinnycerthia > Cinnycerthia olivascens. The sequence continues at coordinate 79,902,148 of JAWWMU010000001.1, read as the reverse complement.
AATGATCATCAGGACTAATAAAAAAGCCCTACCCCTTTTAACAATGTGGAAAACAAATCCTCTTCTCAGTTATTCTTATTCTGAAATTCCTCTTGCTCCTGGACGTGCTGAGCAGTCCTGGTTCTCTAAAAAGAAAGCAGGCAGGAACTCATTCCTGTTCTTGCTCTCCCTTCCCCCTCTCTCCAGCATGGACACACTGGGATCCCTGCCAGCAACAGCCAGTAAAATGCAAGTGCCATCAAATTGGAACAGCTATGCAGGTTTTACATGAATTCCTGGCAGAGTACAAAGTCCTTATTGTTGAAATACTGGCACAACATGGCTATGGCCTCTTCTAGATTCCCTACCCGGTTAGTTCTGAGAAAATTTGTATAAAGTCTGTCACTGCTCTCTTTCAGTGCTTCAGAAGAGTTTCTATAAATAATAACATGATATGCTACAAATGGTTTTGTTTCTCCCTCACAGCTTTTCCAGGCCTTCCAGATTAAATAAAAGGACTAGCTTGTCCTCCTTTCCTTCTGTCATGTTGTTTTCCTGTTTTCATTGTGTTTTCTAGAAAGGTAGGTGTACCTGTGCTGAAGATGTGTTTATTTGCTGTGTTTACCATCCATGCCCTTCTTTCAGATCTTGACTCTGGTGTGATATATTTTGCAATTGAGAAGGTCTTGAGCAATTGCTTAGAAGGAGCCTTATCTATTTGCTAACATTTTGGTTCTCCGTGCTACTTGAATACAGCAGTTGCTGAATTTAAGACTGTGTTCTAGAGAAGTCAGTAGGAGTCAAGGAGATGGAAAGATGAAGCAGCTAAAACTATCATATTTATATAATCCAGTGGGATAACCAGGGTTGGAGACAAATTTTTATTGTTTTATCTCCTTGCACGAATGACTATATTCAGTTATTTTTATGTTGTGACATAGGGCTACTTTTATTCATATCTATTTGACTAATACTTATTTTGTGTGACTGCTTAACAGCTTGCGATGCTTCTGATGCAAAGACTTGAAAAAAATTGTATTTCTCAAAAATTACATCATGCTTTGGGAATGACAGATCTTTGAAAGCTGCTGATAACATAAGCATTAACTTTCATTGGCTTTCAACCAAATTATGACTAAATTTTCCTTTGACTGTTTACATCTTTCTCACTATTTGTTCATTACTAAAGATGGGCCTATGCTGCTGCTAGGATGACCTAAAAATGCAAGCTGAAACAAACTGCACTGCCCCTACCACCCCCCACCCCCAAAAAGAAAATAATAATAAAAAAAAAAAAAATCCTACATCTTCATATTTTTCCCTGCTAGCAAAACTCTATCTGGAAGAAAAGACCTCGCATTCTGTTTCTTACCACTGTGTTAGTGACCTAACACAATTAACAGTCATGATTACTTATTATCTTCCACAGAATTAAATTTTAAACAAACACTTTTTCCTAACAAAAACAAGTAAAGTAAATAAGTAACATCAAAGCAGAAGGGAGATGATTTTTTATCTCTGCAGGCTGGGCTAAGCAGTATTTCCTCCTCTTCAGCTAACCAGTTTTTCACTACACCTGAGCACAGAACGCTGCTGTTTACTCCCTGCTGTAAACAGGCAAATTCTCTGCCAGCAAAAACATTTTTTTTTTAATCACTGTTATGTTTTATACTGCTGTTTTCTTTCTAGCTTTTTACACATGTCTGAGTACTAAAAGCAAACACTGGCATTCATTTAGCTCCTGCTCCCTTTGACAAGCTTTCTGAGTGAATGTAGTGAACGTAAATACTGAAATGATACATAAAACATTTCACAAAAATCACTTCTATCTCAGACCTTGGGGGGAAAAAAAAAAAATCTATTTGCCAGACTTGTATTTCTTAAGAGTTGCAGGGCATTACAGTGGCACAATGAATCCTTTGGGAGCACTAAAACATTCAGGCAGAGTTGCAGGGGGAAGGTCTCTAAAAGGAGCTTGGAAATAAGCAGTCACTGGCAGACCCTTTGAGTCACTCAGGCATTCTTCTTTCCAAGATGGGGACAAGAGGAGTGCTCTCCATGCCTGTCTGTCTCATATTCAGGAAAAAAAAAAAAGAAAAAAAGGCACAAATTATGAAATCAGCTTCTACCTATGTCTTCAGCCCCACTCCAGCACGTTTTTTTTTTTCCTCATGGTATTAAATGCTGCATATTTGCTGATCCCTGTGGTGATCCTGCTTGTGGATTAAGATAGGGTCAAGGACAAATTCCATCTCAGGTAACATACTGCTTACAGCTCCAAGTCCATAGTCTAAGCTGTTATGTAACAGTATTGTGCACTATAAAATAACCACACTTAGAGCTCCAACTGATTATTTTTCAACAATCCATGGAGGAAGACTTCAAGTATGTTTAGTTACTTAACATCAGTAAACTTTGAAAGCAATAGGGAAGCATATAAAATGTACATATGATACATACACATGCAAACCTTTTCTAAATTCCCTAGAATGCTATTTCTGGAAATTATGATAGAGACATAGCCAGTCTTCCACTCCAGAAGTAGATCTCATTGCTTAAAAACAGGAAAACATTAAAAGAAAAAAAAAAAAATTGGCAGCTAGTGTTACTAAGTGATTGTACATCTGCTTAGTGAATCAGGTAAGTGCAAAACATCAGAAAAATACAGGCAACTATTATGTAATTTTTGTTTACAAGACTGAATATGGACTGAACTTGCAGAGCCTTATTAACAATGATCTTGAGGACAGACCAGAAGCCATTGGCACAGGCAATCAAATGCTGAAAAAAACCTACTAAGCTATAAAAATTGATGCTTATGCTTTCCTTAAAATTATGTTCTAAGTTGATCCTGCTGTGCTCAATGTGCATCCAGAGAATGACAGCATTGTAAATTACAGCATCCACCTATTCAAAACATCAGTTCCTTCAAGATTTCACAGGGAAGCTGTATCTGTGCAAGAGCCTCAAGCCTTAGACTGCTTCTGTGAGGGTTTGTGCAAAGGAAGAGACAATTTTAGTTCTGTGGCACTCACAGGGAAGGATTAAAACAAAGGGTGACGAGAAATAATGACATAATTTTTAATAGAGTTTAATTTTCCTAAATGAGGGCAAATAAAGGAACAACTTAAATTTAAAGCAAATGAAGCATCAAGAAAACTGGTTCATTTGAGTCCAGAGTTCTTGGGGGAAAAAAAAAATCTCAGGTGGATCAATTCAAACAACACAATTTTGATTTGTCCAAGTACAAACAAATGCATTCAGGAAGGAGACAGAAACTTGACAACCTGAAGAGAATGGCAGCATGGCTCTGCAATGTAGCAGTTCAATCTTGAAAAGAAATTAAGCTTATAGAAAGCAACAGATTGGGCACAGTCACCAGTGTGATGTCAGAGGTAAAAGAGGAATTCAATCAATCCTTCTTACTTTTTACAAGGGAGACCTTATTGCTTTCTACAGCTACCCGAAAGGAGGTTGTAGTGAAGTGGGAGTCAGTCTCTTTCCCCAAATAACAAGTGACAGCACAAAGAGAAATGATTTCAAGTTGTGCCAGTGGAGGTTTAGACAGGATATTAAGAAAAATTTCTTCAGACAAAGGGTTCTAAAGCATTAAAACAGGCTGTCCAGGAAAGTATTTTAAAGGTACAACCAGAAGTGGAGACCATCAGTTATTAAGTCTGATACCTCCACATAAGAGGTCATAGGACTCTAATAGTCCAGACTAAACATTTCCCCAAAATAAGACCAGATCCACAGAGGCCCAAAAAGCATAAACTGGCCAACAAATTTTGTGTGGACACACCAGCATTAAACAATTCTGATTATCTGCAAGCCAACCTTATCCAAAATTTTTCTCTTCAGCAACTGTTACTACATGACTGCTCTACCATTTCTTTCTTCAAATTTGTCAACCTTGAATGAAGTCTTAATCAACTTCCGGTAAAATTCATTCCACTTGCCAGGAATGCCACAAAGTCTGCAAGCTGCCTCAACAATCGCTTGAAGAGATTTAGCCAAAAAAGTTTTGCTTAGTTTATTACACAGCTGAAGTATGTGGACCCAATTCAACATGGATTGGTAACAACTTTCTCTAGCCAGTAGCCTTGTGTAGGCTCTGGTTTAGCCTTTTATTTCAGTTTTGCTTTACAAAAAACAAGCTTCAAGCCTGAAACTGATAGAAAACTCATCCCTACTTCCCCATCTATAGCATAGTATTAGGTAGTTCCCCCATCCTCTATTTCACTTGTTGAATGTATTCCTTGTGTAGAATTAATCATTCTTGATATGTTGAATTGAAGAAATAAAGGAGATAAATTTACAGAGAATAAGAAAAAAAAAAAATACAAACATCCACTTCAAAAATATCTCCTCATTATTTATTGAAGCCTGGCATACCCCATGTTTCACCATCATCCCCAAAATCTTGGCAATGCCACCACTCACTGGGACCCCACCCGAGTGAAAGAAACTTCTCATTCTTAAAAATGCTCAGAGAGCTCCAACTCCTAGGGAAAAATTTGGAATAAAATATTGTTAATTAAGCTAAAAGCCTGAAATTACACACAGCAAAAGAATCTGCATTCTTATTTTCTTTGTCTAACTTCAGATAGTGAAAGAAATAATTTGCACACCGCTGCAAAACCAGAGTAAAGCTCTCAACTATTTAACACTTATTTAAATATTGAAAAAGTGAATTACAATTATTATATATATATATAAAAATATTTACTGGTGATGTACAAAAGCCTCTCTTTGCTTGGCTGTTGGCTGAGAATAGACACCTGCTTTCCACCTTGTACAAAAACATGCTACAAACAGCTTCACCTCAGTAAACAGTATATTAAAATGCAATTAAAAATGCTAATTTCACATTACATTATGGCTCTGAAGGAAGCACATTCAACATACCATATGCTGCATACTGTTCCACCCTGTTGACCCCTTTCTCCCATAGCTTCTATGTATAGAGATGTTAAGGAAAGGCAACAAGTGGGAGAAAACAGAGAAGAAATTAAAACCTCCCAGCTGGTGTGAGCACAGCCAGTTTCTCAGCACTTGCAGCTGGTGAGCCAGAAACAGATGCAGCTCATCAACCAAAACACAAGGGATGCCCTTGCAAAGATGCCAAAGCCAGGAGATTATCAGTAGCCTGTCTTTTTTCTTTTTCCTTTTACACTCTGCACTCACAGGGGACCGGTTTCAACACTGCTTACCAGAGAGAATACAATTTTTAGTGGCCTGAAAAATATCAATCCTTGCTCTCTGGTACTGTGATTATATTACTGCATAGTCAGTAATTAAAACTCTCATGGCAAGTAGCCCAAGTTTTTTAATTTATTATGGCCACCCTGTTCTGGCCAGGTTGTTGCCTTCAGAGCAAGAGCAGTAAGGGAATGTCTGGCCCTCGGCTGCAAATTATGTCTATTTTCACTTTATGATTAGCAGTCCCTGGTCTAAACAATCTAATTGTGCCTATGGCTTCAAACTACTCTCCTAGGAACAAAGAACTTTCCTTCCAGCCAGGGCAAGAGCAGTGCACAACTGGAAAATCAGAGACAGAAAGAGGGCAGAGGGATGAGATTAAAAGAGCAGCAGCTAGGGGCATGGCTGTGAGAGGAAGAGTGAAGGACACAGGGAAGCAAACTGGAGGTAAATCATGCTTTGTGTCTATCCCTATGAAGTATATAATAATAATAATAATAATAATAATAGTAATAATAATAGTCTCCAAAAACTGGAGTTTGGTTTGAATCACTTAAAAGGGAATGAAAGCACAGCTTGTTAGTCAATGTACTCTGCTGATTCTTCCTATCACACACTGCTGCAACCCTAATCAATTTTTTTAATACCTTCATT
>JAWWMU010000001.1:79854707-79896213 GCA_035048155.1 Cinnycerthia olivascens | reverse complement strand
TATATATATTATTTTACCTAAATATTAATTTTTTTACTTTATAATATACTTTTATTTATATATAAGTATATATACACTTTTTATTTCTATATATTAATAAATTTAATTTTATTATTTATTTTTAGAACTTGTTTTTTTAGAATTTCAAGTTAAATGCACTATATTTTTGTAAATGATTTTTTATTAGTACTGAAAATTTAAAATTCTCTATATCCAAGGTTCCAGCAGGGGAAGGGTATTTTTGGTTTTGGTTTGTTTTTTTTTTTTAAGAGAACAGAAAAACCCAACCAAAAAGAAAAAGAAATAGAAACAACCCAAAATTAAAACAACCCCCCATCTTTTACTTACTCCATGCTCACTCACTGCAGGATCTTTGTTGTTGCTTCCCTCTTCACCTCAGGCTTTCTGATCTTTGCTTCCAAGGAGTGGCCATCAAAACCACGTTTCAAATCGTTGCATCAGTGTAATTGGCAGGTGCCAGTCTCGTTTAAAAGAAGGGGGCAAAGGCATTTCCTTCATCCTGCCTTCCCCTGGTACCACGTATTGAGTAAGGAAGAATTGTTCTAAAGTGCATGCTGGAAATCCAGCTGCTCTAGGTGCCAAGGCAAACACACAAGAGCTTGAGCAGCAGCTGAGGGGAAGCTCGTAAATCTCAGGCAGTGAGGCTGTTGGCTGCAGTGCACAGTGTGGAGAATCACCCTGTGGATGGAAGTGGAAGAGCCCTGCCTAATGCAGAAAGAGCCAACCAGCTCCCTTGGGATCAGAGGAAATCCATCATCGTGTTGTCACATAGGTGTGTGCACACCGGTCCTGGCAGCCTGGCTCATTCCCTCTTATGCTATTATAGTTCCTCTCTCTGTGAGCTCTCTCCTGTGCCAGCACTGATACACATGTGGTTGCACAGTCTGGCTTGCCATGCATCTTTCCACTCCCATGCGAGTACTAGACCCCTCTTTTCATTGGCTACGTGTGCTTAGACTTGTTTAAGAAGAGTACAAAGATGTTATGCTGTAATACTCTGAACGAAGGCTTTTTTCAAAGAAAGGCAGAAAACAGGAGAGAGATTCTTGTGTGTAGACACATTCTTGCTCAAAGGTCAAAATAAATATTAATAAAAACCACTATGGCAAGAAGGAGAAAACAGAATTTACTAACAATCCCTTGATAATTACAATAGTATTGACAGCATGGTGGGTGTGGTGTACGGAAATCAAGAGGAGCATTAGGGTCTTAAATATTATCAGCATATAGCAGTACTTACTGCAATATTTGCACAAAAAACTGCCCAACAAAGTAATTGACAGCTGGGAAAAGGGGCAAAGAAATGAGAGTGCAAGGAATGAGCTTTCAGCTCAAGTTCAAGCTCCACTGTTGAGAGTTGGATGTTTGCACGCATTAGGGAGAAGATATAAAAGGAAAGCTTTAGAAATACAAAAAGTTTTTTTCCTTATTTGAGGGACTTGGAAAAACTAGGTCGAATTGGCACAATTCAGAAGGTAGCAGAAAATTCCTGGATTACAAACCAAGACTTAAGGGAAGGATCGAAGGATCTACTCTGCAAAGACTTGTTGAAGAAAGTAGGGATTTGGGTTTGGCCCTTTTACTCCAGGGCAGATCTGATCACACCATTTCCAACTCTCACATCTGTGGAAATTCACTCCATCCAGCTAGGAAGGCTCCTCTACCTTGAGTCTCTGGCCATCTGCCATAATCAGAAGCATACTAAGGTGATGTGATGCTTTTAAAGCACCCTTTTTTAACAGCATCTTTAGTTTGTCCTCTAGAGAAAGACTGAAAAAGGGTGAAATAAATCAACTTCTGTATCTCCTGGTTATCAACGTTTTTTCTTGATTTCTCAACTTCTTTCATATAGATTGAACATCTATTTTTTGAAATACTTGCAAATTTGTGTTATAAATAATTGATTAATTGTAACAATGACTGCTAAGAAATAAATGAACTGCCTAATGGTTGAAAGTGAACTCTGTAACCAGCTCATGTTTGAATTCTGCAAGTATCCCAGTCTTCTGCTGAGATTAGTAAAATTCTTTATAACAAAAACTATCAACAAACTGTGAAGGATGCTAAAGTGTGCAAGAACAAAACAGTGAAGCCCCAGTGACAAACTAATGCAAACTGAAGTGAAATCCTGAAAAGCAGGAAAAGTAAGAGTTTGTTCTTTACACATTACTAGTAATTTGCAATAACTTTGAATTGCTTCTTTTTGATAGGATAAAAATGTTTATTTGTAAAATACATGTGATGTTATGATGCATAGTGGAAATTATGAGGCAACATTGTTTCCCTTCAGTTCCATGGTACTGACAGATGCTGTGTGAGTTTTTAAATTTATAATCCTGATTTTGACATTTCCAGGTACTTCTGTCAATAACTGATATTTTGATTTGCCCCTGCAATGCTATCTAACAGCACAGACAGTCTTGTTTGAGATAGTGTTCAAGTGTAGACATCACTTATACAAACTTTCATGTCCAGGGATAAAACTATTAATCTATGAAGCCTGACAAATTATCAGAATTTTCTATCAAGGTGTCCAGAGAAAAGCTTGAAATACTGAAACCTGTGATCTTTTTGATGATTACATGCTGAAGTCAAGCTGAAGCACTTGACCAGCATGTGTCCGGGAGAGTTCAAAACTAGCTTAAAAATATTACTCTTATTCTAATGCAAAAACAAACAAAAAACCAACTGTAAAAGATCAAATACTACTTAGAGAATTATTCCCTTTTTTTTTCTTGTTCTTCATAGATCTTTCAGTGAAACTGACAAATATTTTATGTCCAATTTTCAAATGAAAAGAGATAATTATGTCTTTAACAGCTTAATTTTCATGCTCAAATGTTGCTTTCTACTGTGTTCGAAAACATTTTCAGTATTCAAGTTTAGATCTTAGGAGTTTTCTAAGATGCTCTTGAAATCCTGTTTCGAACACTATCTACATCATCTTAGTCTGCAACCAGCATAAATCAATGAGATGAAAGCTGTGTTGTGACTAAGCAGAAAACGTCAGTCTTACCAAATTATTTGCACTGAAATAGTAGCCCATGAATCTTGTAGGGAAAATAAAAGAAAAAAAAAGAAGAAATGTGAGCAAGCTGAATAGTACTTGCTAGTTAGTTTCCAAGTGTGTTATTGTCAAGGTAGCTTTTATCATTGCCTGACATCACTCCAAGTATAACGCCCGTTCTACCCTGAATGGTTGATGATCCCATGGCACTTTGGAGATCAGCAGGGAATGATCACCGTGCTTTCATGTGCTAACACCAATGTCCAGAACAAATCCTAGCTCTGATGTTTTCCAGTACCCTCTAGTCCTAATACCCTACAGTGCTATGAAGTGACTCAGCACAAGGCAAACTGGTTCACTCATATTCACAGGTATTACACCTGTACATTTCTAAAGGTGTTGAAAAATTGAGAGGATTTAAAATCCCACATACTAAACTGGCCTGAGAATGGAAGTGATATCCAGAAAATGACTGAGGAAATTGAAAAATTCCAGTCTAATTACAGTTATTTCAACTAAAGAAAACACTTCATTTTGAATATGAAAGGACCAGTTAAATAAAATACACTCAAACGAGGAAAAAACACAGACATTTCTAACAATGGAGGATGTAGCAACAATCAGAACATGTGAAAGTGATGGATTTAGTGAATGTCTTGAATTTTTCACAGTAAGACTGAGCACCTTTCTCATCAATAGCACTGATGGAGCATCTGGTTGAATTATAATAGTCTGTGAAGTTCCTGAAGTCACAGTATAAAATAAAATTTTGCTTTTAAGCAGTAGTGCTTTGTTTACCTGCAGATTTCCTGGTGATTGAATTGTGGGAAACAAAAGAGGAAATAAAACCAAAATAAACCAAACGTTTACCAAAGATGAATAAGATAAATTGGTCCTCGTACAGTAGTTAAAGAACAGTTAAAAACAGTGAAGTAAAACAAATGGGCAAATTATGTTCTCAGATGCCTAACTACTCAGATATACCAGTGTAAACACATCTATGTGAACAGATGTATTTACAGCCCTATAGAGAAAAGTATTACCTGCAAGGCCACTTAATTAGTAACAACTATTTTAACACAAAGAAAGAAAGAACTACACCAAAAAAGCACAAAAGCAAAGAGATAGACCTAAGTAATTCCATCTCTTTTGTGGAGTGAAAATGTAACTATTGAAGCAAAAAATACCTTAATTCTCCATTTCTTTTTTTTCATGGCAAATTACTGCTTGTTTTCACGATTAGTGTTTGGTATCTTTCAAAGAGTCTTTTCTGAACATGCCACTTGTCAGCAGGAAGCACTTGGGACTGAGATGTGGGCAGCAGGGTAACTTGCACAGTCCCCTGCCCAAACGACTGAACAGGTTATCACAGTGGCACTGCTGTGGCCATCAATGTCTACAGGCCCTTGCCAGTGCTGTTCAGGGAGCTTTGGAAAAGGACAATCCTTTCCTTTATTTCTTCTTCATAAAAAGAGGCTGACTCCAACCAGAGTCCCCTGCTTTCTCAGACAGTGCAGGTAGCCACTGCCCAGCTCGTCACATTTCCAAGCCCTGTGCTTTGCCCAGGCCAGCCAGCTGTCATCATCACTGCTGCTGGAGTCACTAGCTAGAAGGGAAGAAGAAAGTCTCTCCTAAGAAAGATTTTTTTGAGGAACTGCAGGCAAGACCATTTTCTAATTATTTTGGGAGCAATAGTCTGCAAAAATTTATTATAGGGTCATCTTATGCACTGCCATGATAACAAAAGGATAGATAAGGATAACAAAATGCATTGCCAGGATAAAAAAAGAGAGATAAGGATAACAAAATTAAGGGAGACCTCAGTCCAATAATCATTTAGAAATTCAGAGCAAAAACCCAAAGGAAAGCTTCTGAATATACATTCAGAATCATTACTTGCACAGCTCTAATCTTGTCCTGCTTCAGTGCATTTGAACTATTCATTTACTTGTCAGCAGATGCTAGTTAAAACATGGTCTTCAGATTATCTATCTTGACCGCTCCCTGAGAGTGTCCAGCTTAAAGCTACCTTTACTAAATACCATCCCATTCACTGGAACAATTATTTTATAAGGCTCAATTTAGAGAAACAAATGACCCATGGGTCAACACCCTCAAAGGACACACTCTTTATCTAAATACATTTTTGAAAAATTATCAGGCTTTGTCCTTTATAGGTCAGCATGTTTATTATCACCTTCCTTATCACACCAACAGAACGGGAAGGTCCCACAGCATGGCTGCAGCCACGGCTTCCACACCACGTTGGACACAGAGAGCTGCTCTGGCACTGGAGTCAGTGTCCTGCGATGCTCCTCTATGGCTCTGCCAATCCTCCTTATGACAGTGTCAAAGAGGGGCTCTGTGTCAGCCGAGAGAGGTTTGGCTTCAGAAGGGTCTTGCGAGAGCTCAAACAGCAGCGGAGGCTCATGATGGGTCACTCCTTCTCCAAAGCATGGGCAAAATCCTCTGTCATAACAAGCCCCAGCTCCGGCAGGTCTGAAGATGGGAGTCACGTAATGAGCCTTCCAAACAGCTCCAGCTGGCAGGAAAGAGAGAATCACAGAAGGCTGGTTATAACAATGTCAGTTATCACAAGGAAGAGTGAATGTTTTTCTAGAATTCATTTCTGGATGCACTTCAGCTCTACACTTATTAGCTAATGCAGTATTGTAATTTCTCCTGGCGCTGTACAATACAAGCAATGTTAGTAAGTCCTTTACCACATTACTACTCGGAAAGAGGGAATCCCAGAAAAAAAAAATGTGTTAGGACAAGGTGCCCTCCTGTAGACTGAATATAATTCTTGGGAAAGAAGCTCTGTACTCACTGTCCTTTTGGTGCCACCGTGCAGCGTGCAAGTGAATGCCGCAGTAATGAAACAGGAACTCGTGCTCCGAGTGTGCCACTGCTCCCCGCAGCAAGGGCAGCAGATCCCGGCCATCAATCACCCTAGCACGAGAAACAGACCACAGGGCTGAGGTGAGCTGGACTGGACTGTGCTTCCTCTGCACACCTTTCTGCCTCCAAGCTAGATTTTCCATTGTTTTGGGAAAGAAGGAGGAATAAAGATGCTTTTGTTTGTACCTGTCCTGAGGCACTCTCTCTCCGGCCAAATGGACTACTGTAGGATAGATATCCATAAGGCTTGTAGGTTCATCAATAACTGCGCCTGCAGGTAACACTCCTGGCCATCTAAATATCCCTGGGACACGGATTCCTCCTTCCCAGCCTCCCATAGCTTTTCCACCTTTCATTAAATAAAAAGAAAAATAAGAAAAAAAAAGGTTTGATTTAAAATAAAGAAAGTTTTTACACAAATTTTATTGTATTATCATTATGTTACCTTGATGAGTCTCTTTTGTTTTTGCTGCTAAGCTCCTACTGAGCACTGGGGAAAATCTGTTCAGTAGACCAGACTCCAACAATCTGAGAATTCATGCTTATAGAGGACACCTACCCAGGTTAGAATTTACTACATTGTTACATGCTAAATTAGAACAAGACATATTTGCCTCTTGGTAATAAACCAGTGTTACTCCTTGAGTGTACAATCTTACTTAAGCCTTAGAAGTGTCTTAAGTTCTATACTAGTTGTTGGTGGGATGTCACTGTCCCTGATCCAAGTCTTACCTTTGTATATTCCATTCCAGCCACCCAGCTGCCTTTCACCTTCTTGTCTTTCCAGCCATCCACCATGATCAGAGGCAAAGTAAACTAGAGTAGTATCTCTCAAGCCTTCCTTGTCAATAGCATCTAGAACCTGGCCTGTAAAGGCAAGAATATGTGTGTATTAAAAAGCAAAAAGTATCCCTCATACTACATAAATTTTAACCTCTGACTTGTAAGCATTTACCAGTGTAATTTCATACCTATGTAAGGCTGCTCATTGTTTAATATTTTTTAAGATTGATACGTGTAATTATGATTTCATTGTCTCTAAATGCACAGGAAGTTTGTGATGTATTGTAACTACTCTATTATTGGTATTTTAACAAGGAGTGCAAGAACCACAGTCACAGACAAGAAGCCTGTATTGTCAAGGGCTAAAACTGTCATGCACTGTAGAAACATGGAAAGAAATTAAGATCTAAGGCCCCAAAAAGTTAGAATCTGCATCAGTGGTGGCCGTCATGAAAAATACAGAAAAAACTCAAGGTTACCCTTATCTTATATTTTCTAGACCAGAGTTAGGATTTGCATTACGCATTAATAACAAAGTTCCTTTAAATTTAAAAGTAATTCTTGAGCTGTTTCTGATGTTCTTAATTATATTTGAGGTGTGCAAATGTTTCACAATCACATTATTCCTGTATATGCACCTGGCTTTTCTCTCTTTTGCAAATGTGAGTACTTTTAGCCCATCATGGCTGAATGAAAAATAATTCTCCTTCCTCTCCAGAAAAACAGGCTGAAAAATAACATGAACCTTGTTGTAGGGGGCATACCAGTTAACATTGATGAACATCTGGATTTATGATTGTGGCTGAAAAATATTCAGTATTCTGCTTAATGCAGCAGCCACAAATAAATAGCCTGCTGTTTTCCATCTGGAATTAATTTGCTTATCGATTTTATTACCTTCTGATGTGTCCTACTTAGAAATGACAAGAGGCTCAAATGACTGGTCTTTACTAATCATAAAAACCAAATAATTCTCACATATTTGTTAAGAAGAACAGGAGAGCTCCTTGACAGGAGCTAAAGGTACATGGTTAAAACTGGGAAACAATTCACCAAAAAACCCGAGAGTGAACTTTTAGTCCAAGACTGGAGAGAGTGAAAATCCAACACTATAAATCAATATCAGTGTTCACACAAGATTGACAGATGTTCATGAGTAGCTTAGGATTTTTTGTACGTGCTTTAAATTATCTTTCTTTTTCTTTTAATAAGAACTTTTTATTTAGACCTAGGTATTAGATAGTTGGAGACATTGTTATATGCTGACTTACCTACCATCCAGTCCATCTCCTCTACATTGTCTCCATATAAACCGTGTCTGCTCTTCCCAAGAAACTTCTCTGTGGTGAGGAGAGGGGTGTGGGAATGCAGAAAGGAAAGAAAGAGGAGGAATGGCTTGTGCTTATTTCTACAAAACAGAAATCAACACTGTTATTAGGGATGAAGATTCTCCATGTAGATAAGTTGTAATGAAAAATGATATTATTTTTGTATAAATATTTCAACAATCCTTACAAAGTAAGAAAAACCTTGTTTTGTAAGATATTATAACCCAGTGATTAGGATCTCATAGAACAATTTTGAGCCTGTATAAAATTATCCTTTTTCTATCCTGAATCATAGATTGAAAACTTCCAGATTGAAGATCCACTTTGTGCCATTGCAAAGCACCACTGTGCTACTGAAGTGAAGGCAGCAGGTTCATCTCCTGCCAGCTGTTGCCCACTTATCAGTCCATATGATAAGGCTACATCACAGCTCTGTTTCTCCTTCCCTGGCCCACACACACATTTCTGACATCACCTGCTATTCCTTAAAGCTGCAATGGTGGTCTTACTGATAGGCATACTTATTTCTTAAATATAGCCCAGAAATATTCAATACAATCCATGGAAACTGGAAAGTATTATCAGCTTTAGTGAAGGTTGGAATAAAGGGCAACTTTTCCTTTTCTTTTTAATTACATGATATAAATATTGATATTATATAAAATGAATAAAAATAACAGTACTTATACACACTATTGTAAAAATTATAAAAACTTATGAAGACATGAAACAGGAGAGTACTGTTTGCAAGTTGCAAAATGTGCAAGAACCAGAAAATTTGTGATCAAAGGAAGTCCACTTCACCTTTCAATAAATGAAATGGACTCTCTCAAGATAAGGGACGTAGTTCTGTCTGTCACCATTGGCTGCTCAGTAATTCCATGGTTTCTCATCATGATGCAGTTCCAGTACCGTACAAATCCATAACTTGAGAACCAGGATATGAAGAACAGGAGACTAAACCCAGCAAGGCAGGTCAGTGTTTTCCAGTGGACTGAAATCAAGCCAGTCAGTCCTCCAAGGACAGCAGTGAGTGTAATGAGGCCAATCATTTGAGTGGAAAGCCAGAGTTTCCTTCTAAAGGCTCTGTCCATCTCTGGTGTTTCTGTTGGCTGACAGTCGCTTATTAGTGTAAAAGGCATCCCATAGAAATAATCAAATCCATGTTTTAAAGGATGATGGCAATGGTCATTGCGGGATTCACAGTTAACACCTTGATGCCACTTCCCTGAAAACAGAGGTTATTAAAATATAAAGAAATAATATTTTGAAAGAATGGACTTTTCCTTACACAAAACATTTCTCAAAAAGTGGTTGGTTGTTTTCTGCTTGTGATAACTTCTTCATCTTACACAGAATTGTACCAAGCATGTTGTTATATAATGGGATTGACTAAAGTAAACCTCTACAGTTTATAAATTTTCAACACATTTATTCATGTGTTGAATATTCAACATATATATTCATGACCTGTAGCTTTGATCAAACATAAAAAAAAAAAGTGTATACAGGCAACTAGAAACAAAAACATTCCAAACAGAGCAAAAAATGTATGGCCTTCCTGGTGACTTGTCAAGCATCAAACAGGCAGAAGTTGTCCTTTTGTAGGCATAGAGAAAAACAACCTTATTTTGTTGTCCCCTTTACCTTCAAAGTGCTATGCAGACTTGTTCCTGGGAGGTTTTGAAGTGCTTGATGTCAGGACTATGGCAACACTCAGTATTGGTGTCAGATTGATAAGGGGACATATGGATAGAGTAGTCAAACTGGCTGCGCATGTAACTGTTTGCCAGACAAACCACTGGATTCAAAAAAACTTGAGTTCAGCAGACCAAGATTTCTCATGAAGCTGTATGTTAAGTAACTTTGATGATCACTATATTGAATGAGAATAATAGACTTGGTTTTATAAATATTTTTGCCATTTATTTGTATTTAATCAAATTTTAAAAAGCTAAAGCCTACTTCTTTTAAATACTGAAGGCATCATATATCAGAAGGAACATCTCTTGACCTTTTGCAGACCAATTTGTTCTTCATTGTGAACGTACCAACTACTCTCATGACTGGCACATCAAAACCATGCTTTTACTTCCCCTCCAGGCTATTCAAACAGACTGGTTAGGCACTTACATGGTGAAATAGCAAGTTGGCTTGGCTGGTTCAAACATTGAGGTTTGAGAATGTCTGAATTGAGTGAACAAAATCTACCACTCATCAGAGGTTTAATTGCATTTTGCGCAGATCTTAGATGTCAGATCAAAATGGACATTAAGAATTTTACTAAAAAAACTAATTTGGAACTAATTCTTATTATAGAGAGAGGAGCTGTGCACTTCCAGGATGATGTTATTCTCAAGAACTGGTTCAGTATGTTATCAGTATGTATAATTGCATCCACCCCTGAGTAGGTTTCAATAGAATTGCAGAGCATTACAATAAGAGCAGAAAAACTGCCTCAAAGGAAAAAAATTACTGCTTCTCTGCAGTAAACATAAAAGAAGAATAGAAGTTCTAGTGTAGGTGGATGAATTGCTTTCAGCTAAAATCTCTACTCTGTTTACCTCCTCACATATTTAGTGCCAGCTAGAATGAAACAGGTTTGTAATCAATACATAGATGCATTGGTCATAAATGCAGGCGCAGCTAAAGTGTTCTTGGAATTCAGATGCACTTCAACACCTAAATCTCCAGCAGAGGTCGATAGAGGTTTCTGTCATGCTAGAAAAGAATCAAATTTCCAGAACTTAAACTGAGTGTATAATTTATATAAATTAATCTCCGAGGGCATTAGTTATTCAGCATTGGTTTTCTGACTACAAAGAGCCTTCAAAGCATTTCCCAACAAAAAAATCTCATTATCACCTCAAGCTGCAAGTTATTAATAGGATTTAACTTTGCAATTAAACTGGTTGTGCTCAGGGCAAAACAATCACAAACAAATCAGGTGAGACTACTTAGTGCTCATTCAGCTGTGATGACATGGGTAGATGTTGTGTTAAGATTTTTTGCTTCATGACTTGAATGTAAAATTCTTGTGGTATTTTGTGTGTCACTTATCATTGGCGCTTTCCATCATCCCCCACGGTGCAATCAATCAGGATCTGTCAATCCAGTTAAGCTAAGTGATGCTTTTGGCATCTGTAGTGTGATTTTAGCTGAGATGCCCAGAGGGAAAATGCCTCACCATTTTGCTTCCGGGAGGCAAGCAGCACAACTCACTGCAGGACAATTTTCTGGGGAGAGTGGAGACAAATCTGATTGTTTTGCTAGTGATAACGTGCTGAAATCAAGATGAAGCATGCACAATTATGGGCTGATTAAAACAACTAAAATAATATCACTACAAAACTAACAGGTGATGGAGCTTCCATAACATAGAATTTGATTGGCTTGGAAGGCTTCTTTTAGTTTTGTCCCATGTGGTTTAGGTTTATTCCATTGAATGAATACAAATCTATATCTGCAGGAAGTTTTATTAATAAATTCAGTTGTTTTGTGCAGCTAATATTTTTATGTGCCAGACACAGTTTTGAGATTTTGACATTTTACATGCTCAGATGAGGTAGGGCAAATAGCTGAAAAATCAGTCAAGAATGTTTGAGCTTTATCAGCCTGTGGAACTATGTGACACATCTAAGATAAATAATTATTTGAAACAAAATCATGACCAAAACTGTAAAATAAAAATAACGCTAATAATAATAATGTAATAAAAAAATAACGCTATGAAATATAAAGTAAAATGAAATTCACATTGATGCTGAAGAAGGCAGTGGTTTTGGGCTATTCTGAAATCTTGGTGAACTACAGTGGCATGCTGTGACTGAAGAAAAAAAAATTGCTTTGTTTCTGAAAGGCCCAATTTTGTGACACTATTAACTGTCTCTATGTTTCAAGTAGCAGTTGTTCCCTTTTGTGTGAATCTGCTCTGAACTGTGTAAAACATCATCATGCATATTTAAATAGCATTTATATTGTTACTTTTTTTTAATGAAGTAGTATTGGAATAAGTATCTTATACGTGGTGTAATAGTATTCAGGAATGAATAACATTTTCTGTTATGTATTTTAATAACCACAGCTGTGCTTGAAAGTGGGTCAATGGAAAAAATTGCTCTCTTTATCATGTATTTGTTCTTTTAAGAGAGGTACCTTTTTTGTCAGAGTTTCTTTTTACACACTATTCTTAATCAGGAAATAAAAATATTACAGCTGAAGTACGGGCAGTTACTAAAACAAAGGGTTTGAGTGAGATGTGCAGGTGAAACACATTCAAGGCCATCTTTACGAGAGGAGTGCCCCCATACCTATGAGTCCTGCGCTGTAGCCTTGGTGCTGCAGTATTTTGGCAAAAGTAGTTTCATTTGGAGGAAGCCCTCCTGAGCCAGCATTCCAGAAAATAACACGGTAATCGTTTACAGCATCCATCCCTAAAAATGCAATAAAAAACAATCTGAGTAAGCATAAAGGGTTGAGTACTTTCATCCAACATACTTTTTTGTTTCCTGATTTCACTGAAATGATAGTGTTAAACATTTGTCCTAGTGCTAGTTGTTTGGGAAAATGAATCTAAGACCCTGGACAAGATTAAGAAAGAGTTAAGACTCATCATAGTACCTACACCTTCATCTTTGTAACTCATACTGAGACATTTTTTCTTTAATTTCATTTCATTTGGAACAACACGGTGGCATAGGAGATTTTCTATGTCACAGTGGCACCTGGGCTGTATGAAATGCACTTGCTTAGTGTGAATGAAAGGGCAGGGAGGAGTGTAAGGAGACTTCAGCCCCCTGTCAGTCTCAGACTCCCGCTCACTGAGGGCTGCCAGGGTACTCAGGGTTTCCACACACAGTGGCATGGCTGGCATCTGATCTCTGAGCCCCACAGAGCAGCTATCTTCTCTTCACCTTCAGGTTTACACTCTACCATTTAGTATTTTATCCTGGCATAACCCCACCATACAGCACTATGTAAAGTTCAATCTGTCACTGTAGCAGTGAACGTCTCTGGCCCTGTTGTTACAGTGGGAAAGGGTCTGTACAAGCCCGTGCGTGTTTTCAAACTACCAGTCTCAGTGGGAGCTGTCATGATAAAAGTAGGATGACATATCAGCTTCAAAATGCCTCAGGAATGAAGGCTCTGAAGATAATTTGCAATAGAACAAGCATTTGAGGGTTGCTGTTAGAAACATGTAGAGCTATTTGTGTTTCATACCTCTTCATCTCAGGGATGCAGTTTGACAGGATAGTGTTTTTTCTTCAAAAACACAACTGGGAAAAATAATATTGCTGTCAAACTGTTATCTCCTAGGACAGATTAATTTTGACAGATATATAAAGAAGCTTTCCTATGAATGACTCATTCTACACCTTGACTGGAGGGAATGGACACCCATCTGCACAGGCCTACTCTGCTCCCTGCGAGGCTGGGCTGCTCCTGACATCTGATGAGGAGTCACCTATGACAGAAATTAATTTAACTAGTGCTTTGTAAGTGTGTTGTTACTATTCTTCATGTTTTGTGTAATGACTTTTTGGAATGTAACAGTTCGTTCTAACTCCATTCTGGCTGCAATCTGTACAACAGAGCATCAAAACATAACCAAAATTGTACACTGGGGGGAGACCAAGATGCTCTGCAGAGTTGGCTCTTCTCTGCTCTGCTTCCTCCCAGATCAGTTCATAAATACCCTACAAATCCAGAAGCCACCTCAAAGGTACTTAGCCTCTCAGTGAGAGATAGAGTGTCTGTGACACCCCTATTTGCACAGCCTCATTTCTTCTGTGCTCAGTGTATGCCATTGTTCTCCCCAGCAATAAAGCAATGTTTACAGGCTGCGTGGCTTTGCAAGGCAAACCTGATCGGAGGGGATATCTGCCAGTGAGGAAAGCTGCTCTGCTGGGGGTGCAAAGCGGAGCTGCAGCGATGTGTTGGGTCAGCTTCACTCCTTCCTTTGCCAGGCGATCAATGTTCGGGGTCCTAAAAATGCAACCAATGCCACCAGATGTTCATCCAGAGAGTCTTTCAAGGGAATAAGACAATATACACTTACCTTCATTTTTGTAAGTTTCTTCTATTTGAAGATGGCCAGGAAATATTTTTGTGATTTATTTTAATTTTTTCAAGTGATGGGGAAATATTTCTCTTTTCCTTTCTTCATTAAAAATCAGTATCTGGATTAATTTCAAGACAATGATTTTTTTTTTATTTATTGTGTTCTGTGAAGGGTCTTACATAGAGTTGCAGAAGGGTTAGAATGATTTAGGCTGGAAGGGACCTTAAAGATCACAAAGTTCCAACCCCCTGCCATGGGCAGGAACACTTTCTACTTGATAAGGTTACTCAGAGCCCCATCTAACCTGGCTTGGAACACTTCCAAGGGTGGGGCATCCACAGCTTCTCCAGACATGTTCCAGTGCCTCACCGCCGTCACAGCAAAGACCTTTCATTCCTCCAGAGCTGCCTTTCCTACACTAGCTTCTTAAAAGCTGCATATCAGCCTCAGTGTATCAGTGTAATGGTAATTTAGTTGCCACAGGGTGACAGCGCTTGACTAGGCAAGATGCTACATGACTTACAGCACAGATAAGGAAGCTAACAAGGTACTGCTCATGACATTTGTAATGAAGAAAAAAGGAGGAAAATGGAAAGAAATCCTGCATGTTTTCACACTGTAGTGGCATTCTCTCATGGCAACATGAACTAAGCCACAGGGTGAGTAAATAGGAGAGAAGAGGGCATTTTGCAAGCAGCTGGCAACCAACAAAAACAAGCTTGCCTAGCACACTACTTACAGACAATATCTTACATTTCAGAATACAATACCCCCTCTTCCAATTCAAAGTGTGCCTTCTTCTATTTTAAATTAGATTTAGCTTCAGTTTTACAGTTTTGTTTTTTGCAAATATCAGTTCAATGGTGTTCACAAGTAGGCAAAACCTTCAGCAGTATTTTGAAAGATCCTGGATGTTTTGTTGCTTTGTACTGGTACTGTTATGGATTCCTCCCTCAAAGACATGATGCCAGGAAACAGCATCTGCTACAAGGTTTCCTATCCTCTACAGCCTTTCACCAGGGATGCAGTCTGGGGTGACTTGGCAAAGCAGTTGGTGTAGTTCCACCCTTCAGCACAATTGCCATCTCAGTTAGCTGATAAACATGCCTTCTCAAAGGAGCACTAGGTCTGCTTCCCAAACTGCTATTTCGAAATCCTGCCATTCCTTGCACTGCAGAAAGCCAGCTGCTGAGAGAGCCCAGATACTTAGTCACCCTGCTAATACACCCTGAATGTGTGAAAAGAAAATCCATGCCTTGGGGATGATGCTGTGGAGGCCTGGGCTTGCAGAACCCATCTGCTGCCTGTCAGGAACTTGCTGACTGAAGCCTTTCAGGGTAAGATTCCAAGAAATTTGCTGGATGAGGAGAGGGATCATAGCAAAGTTGGTTTTTTTCAAACATGTTACAAGTCAGCCGGCAATATTCTAGCACAGTTTTCAAAGAGAAGGCAAATTCTATGTCCTTGGGGCTGAAAAGAGAAATATTTCCTGGTAACATTGCTCACTGCATTCATTTAACTGTATTTTGATGTAAGACTGGGAAAGAGCGGTGTAATAGAATTAAAATGAGGTAATGAGGCCTGTGTGTTGAAAGAGGGGATAATAATCCCATCTTTGGGTATAGCTGGTTTGTAAGTGTTAGGCAGTTAAGGAATACACAAGAGTGATTGTCATATTCCCATAGTTAAGCAGTGCCACACAGCAGAGCTGGCCCTGGGAATGTCCTCCAGGCTATGAGATAATCCTGGGCAGATTTTCAGGTTTGCATCACACCAGCTCTGTTCACCCTTAAAGTCACTTTCCTTACCTGATAGTATCATTCCCATAGCAACCTACATCCCCTATGCCGAGATCATCTGCCAGCAACAGGACAAAGTTTGGCTGTGTGATTGTGGAAGGCTGTGTGAATGGCACTAGCAGAAGCAGACCAAAAATCAGGAGTGATCTGAAACACAGAAAAGGGAAAGAAGCCGGTGACCTGGGCATTCATCACTCCCCCTGCACCTGGCCAGGGACCCTCCAATGTAAGCTTGGCTGCAGACCAGGCCACTCTGCCCAGACACAGAGGGTGTGCTAAGTGTTTATCATTTACCCAAACTGATGTAATAAAGAGGAAAATGTCAGGATCATAACTTTAAAATCTCCTTTCCTGATTGTTTCCAAGTTTCCTGTGAGCAGTCTCACATGGGAATTTACATGCAGCAGATGGCATACAAGTGATTTTGCTTCATGGTTTTGGATGTTTATAAAAAGTTGTTCTGGGAAGCTGAGAATGGGATCAACTTCCTCTGACATCATTTTTTCCCAGACTAGAATCTTTGGATTGTGAAAAAATTAATAAAAAGAAAAAAAACCCAAAAATCACATTGTGAGATAAACAATGCCACTCTTTTATAACACAGTATTATGTTATTATTATGCTTCACTCACTTTAGATCTAAATATAATACAACAGTAACTGATGAATTCTTTCTTACCGATGAGATGTTAATTGCCAAGTCATTTCTGCATTTGGAGCATTCAAATCCTGCAAAACCAAGAGTACTTTGTCATAGTTACATCTTTCTAGTAGTAACTGCAAAAAAAGCAGATTGAAAACTTACTGAAAGCCTATTAACATTCTGTTTTATTGACTCCAGTGCACCTCAGATCAGACCCTAAATGAAGAAGACTAAAAGCATTAATGTTATTATTATTGCTAGCCTTTCATTTATTAGAGGGATTTTTCTTTTTATGTAAAGAAGTTTATCTCAAAATAGTGAAATAATTCTGTTTTGTTGCATGAATCATCTATACAAAAAACACTTACTGTACAGAAAGGAAAAAAATGTGTTTTAAAATCCAGTCCTCAATATAATTAATTTTTCTATAATCATAGACAGTAACAGCATAGTGCTTTTTCACATAATGTACAAAGTTTCCTTTCAGGCTTGTAAGAGGTATTTTTAGTTGTAGAAGTTCTAGTCATCTCTATCCAACAATTATAATTTCTTGGAAGAATTCCTGACCTCTTGTTATTTAACTCTGAAAATGAAGAGGTTTCAGTGGGGCTTTTCCTTTCACTGTCACGACCGTGAGATAAACTATTTGGAGACTTTTTGAATCTTTGACCTTTGTTCTAAAGCTTTAAAATAGACTTCTTTGAAATTTATCCCATGTCTGACTGAACTGCCCCAAGCATCTCAATTTTATGAATTATGTTCGTTTCATATTTATTTTTGTTTTCCAGAAAAGATCTATGAAACAGTTTAGTTAATATTCATAGCTCTTCCATTTTATCCATCAACACTACAAGCTTCTATGGGCAAAATTACATTTCTGTGCTTAGAAAACTGACACCCAAACACTTGCTTACAAGCACCAGAGCTGATGCAGCGTTGTTATCTAGAGATACTCAGTTTTCTGCATTTGAGTTTGTGCCTTTGCTGCTTCCTAAGTAGTTATAGGAAAAGTACAAGAGAACATCTCAGCCATCTCTAACATTTCCATCCTATGAGCCTCCGAAACTGTTGAAGTAAAAGGGAGTTGGGAATAATCAGATTTAATTGTGCAGTTGGTTGTCACCAGCTGTTTCACAGTAGAGACACACTGATTTAAAGCACAGCCTGGAGCTCGAGGCTGAGCTTCCCTGGAAGCTGCCTGTAAAATAGCAGGCAATGTACAGGACACAGCTACAGGTTTATTATACTGACTGGTATTAACCCTGTCAAGCCATTTCTTTGGTGAAAGGTGATGGGAGTCCAGGCAGAGAAATTGCAAGCAAACAGTCGCCTCTGCTATCCAAACTGAATTTGGCTTAAAGCAAAACTCTTTCCTCACTCTCCCATCGTTAATCTCTGCCCCAAAGTAATTTAGTTTTTATCCCTTTCTTCATCTATTTTAATAATCCTAAGGATATAGCTTGCATATCTTTCATATTTTATCAATTGTTTTCCTGTATTGATTCAAAGTTTATAATCAGTCTTTACCTTTCCAACAAAATACTTTCAAGATACTGAAATCCCATAAGAGAAAATATTCATGTTTTTAGATGTACTCATATACACTCTTGTAAACAGTATGCATTTGTGGCATCAGTTTGGCAACACTCAGTGAAAAGTCACAAAGTTAATAACAATTCATAACTGTTCAGTCTGTGAAAATTTCTTTTAAAAATTCCTATTTTGTAGACTTGATACAGATAAAACTCATTTATACAAGACTGTACAAAGTGAGAGCTGCAGGCTAGGTGTTTACGAGAACACTGTTATTGTAAAAGGAAAAGTATTTTCAAAACTTCCTTGAGATATTTTTATCACAGAAGGAAAAATAAAAATCCAAATAGGTATTAACATTTTCCTGTGCATTTCTCGACATAGTAAGGGAGGAATACAGTACCTGGTCAAGTTATGTTCAAAGAAGGCAGCTGACAGACTGGTGACTTAAAACGATCCCAATTTTTTTCAGCATGAGGACGGCTGCTACTGCACAGCGTTTCTGAAGGCTGTCCTGAAATGTGCCCTAGCTGCACGTCCCACAGCTCACCACAGGAAAAGCACATTGTGCCAGAGCTTCCAAGCAGCTGGATGTTCTGGCTTGTCATGGAGTCTCAAGCTGTGCTTCCCCCTGCTATGTGCACAACTCTGACATTCATGCAGGGCATGAAAGTTGGGCTGGGGAATGCCACAGATGCAGCTAAAATGCTTTCTGCCTAACCACCAGTCTCTCAAGGGACCAGAATTATCTCCTTCAAGTCTGACACACTCCCGTGAAAGGTACTACGAATAGCAGTTCCCAATAAACCTCTTGTCACTTCCACCAGGGAAAAGAGAAAATCGCTGTACTTACAGAGCAGCAGTTCTTTGTTGTAGAAATAGAAACTGAGCTACTTTCTTCACTTTATGGCAACTCTGAGTGCATGCTGCAGTGAGGTGCTTGTCTGCACACGCTGGGAGAAATAGTTCCAGGGTGGGGAGGAAATGCCGGTAAGAGCCTTGAGTTTTCTTTTTCAGAAAATGAGTCATTCAGCTTCACTTCGGAGTGCTGCCTGTTTCCTAGCCAGCTCTCAAATGGTCAGATTAGGGTTACATGCTGGCTAATGCTTACTTTCTTGATTTTTTCTTATTTAAGTCCTCTTGTACTGAGTGTTTTGGGACAGCACGAGGCGTTACCCAACAGCAGTCTTGCTTTACTAACAGAGAGTTTCCTCTGTCATTCCTCTGTCTGCATTTTTGCGTCTTATGAGAGAAGGGAGATGTTGTGGTGAGCTGGTGGTATCAATTACAATGCTCAGGTTGGATTGCTAGTGGAGTTACTCTGAGGAAGTTAAAGCACCACAGGTGATCCCTTCCCTGCTCCCTCCCACCACAGCATCAGCATGCTGGAGTGGCTACAGCCAAAATGCACAAAAGAAATGATGTGTGTGGTTTTGCTTCTCTCAGTGTCTGCTTTCTGATTCCCACCTGCATTACAGAATCCCAATCTGTAGCTCCATAGTTTCCGTTCCGCTCGTTGAGCCTTTAGCACTTCCAGGATTCATTAAGGTCTATAGGATTTCCTGTCGCCTGACGCCCTCTACTGCTGCATGTTTTCGAGAAAGAAACACCTTCTGAGCTGCCTCTGGGTTTTTCTGTCCGGGTTGCAATCAATCCCTGCAGGCCCCTCTTTTGCAGCTGGGGCCATCTCCACGGCTCTCATATCCTTGTTGTGTTTTTTCCAGGACTTCTTGCAAGTTCTATAGAGTTTGTAACAGAGAACCACAAACTATAACTGCTATGTTATTTACTAAATTTAGAATACAGCAGAAAATTGAATGCATGTCTGCAGTTACACTACAGGAACATGCCTTTGCTGTCTTTTACACAGCCCTCTTGAAACACAGAGAGAGAGTCAGACCAGTTTGCTGCTCTAAGTAGTACCTGTTGAAGTCTGGCTTCTGGGAATTGCCACTGGGGACACCTATGGTGTCATGAAGTTAAAGGAAGGAGGGTTGTGCTTGTGGTCTAAAGATTTTCAGAGTGACAACTTGTGCCCATTTTGGTGTTTGATCTTTGAAGGAGGGAAAGGTGAATACCCTCTCACTGGTGCTACTTAAAGATGACATTTTAAAAAGGTCTAGGCAATGCTAATTCTGTTCCCAGCCAGCTCACTGAATTTGCACTCATCGGTTTTCTGTGAGGAAATCTTTTAAAAGTCTGTATTTTTTCAGAATAGGGAATGAATGTCGAATTTTGCAGAAGCCTTCCATACTCCTATCTTTTCCCCTCGTTTTCTTTACTGAGTACTGGAGGCAGGAGCACTCTGTGACGCTCTTAAAGTGCTTCAACAGCTAAGAGCTGAAGGTTTGAGGTAGGATATGATGATTAAGGGGCTCCCTCTAGCGACTTCTACCTTCTATTTGTTTCAGAGTGCAGCGGATCCATACTCACTTTTCTAAAAGGCATTGCACAATGACATTGTGATGTTATTTCTTGGGACTCTGATTTACACTAGGTCTTCAAGGCCTGGATGCCCAGGAGCAATTGCAGAGCCTTATCTGTCATCCTGGAGCACACAATACAGGTTTGCAGCAGCGAGAAGAAGCCTGGCTCAAGTATTACAGGACTGCTCTGCAACGTGAGCCAAACTGTAGGCGGTGGGGGTGAGTGGGAGAGGTGCTTCAAAAGTGCTCTCCTGATCTGGAGTAAAACAGTAATTCAGATGCCCCAATTCCTGTCTAAGGCTTGACTTATCTCATAGCTGCTAAGTAATGCAACTAATATACTTAGAAGGCTGTAATGTAATTAATTGCCCACATGGTTTCCAATAGGAGACATAATCCAGTGCTGTTTCCTCCTGCACCACCAGAATGGGTTCATATCACCTGGGTTTCGCTACAAAAAATTAACTGTTCACATCTAAGCCTGCCCTCCAGACTCTGTGATCAATGGTGAAAGGCAGTCACATTGAGGGCAGTCCAGCTGTCTTATAACGCTATTCTAGGATGAGATGAAACACCCTTTGAAGGTTTCAGTCTATCTTTAATGCCTATACAGAGAGAATTTGTATGGCTCTATGTTCAAGCTATTTTGGAATTAGTTAAAGTGATACCAAACCATACTGTTAATCATCCTAGCAAGAGATCAAACAAATGAATGCCACCATACAAAAAGAAAATTATGAAAGACATAAAAAAAAAATGATGAATGCTATTTTTATTACATTTCCTATAATGTCCTGAAAGGTGAGTTTTTATTTTTTAAGTTCAAGGAAGACCATCTGATATGAATTAAACAATCCTACTATTTCAACAATGGAAATGCCTTTAATTTAATTTCTAAAACCTATATGCTTCTTATTCTCTTGGGTTTGAAGCTGTTAAAAGTGAAGTATTTAGTTACATTGTCAGCTGCAATGGAAAAAGTCTAACCTAAAATGCCAGAAGAGTAGAATTATTTGGAGGAAGATATACTCTGTGTTGCATTCTTTCTCAAGATATCCAACTTCAAGGCATGAAAAGGCAGTGAAACATACACGTTATCATACATGAGATCAAAGGGGTCCCAGAAAGCCCCATGTGAGTACTTTGAGAAACCTCACTGTTTTTTTCTGCAGTACTCGTGAGGCCTCACCTCGAATCCTGTGTTCAATTTTGAGCCACTCATGACAGGAAAGACACTGAGGTGTTGGACCATGACCAGAGGAGGGCAACAGTGCTGCTGGTGAATCTGGAGCAAAGTCTGATGAGGAGCAGCTAAGGAGTTTGGGGTATTTAGTCTGAAGGAAAGGAGGCTCAGGGAAGACTTTATCGCTCTTTGCAACTACCTGACAGGTGGCTGTAGCAAGAGTACTTGGTCTTCTCCCAGATATCAAGCTAAATAATCAGAGAAAATGTTGAAAGTGCTTCAAGTTGTGCCAGGGGAGGTTTAAATTAAATATTAGGAAAAATTTCTTCTTTGCAAGGGTTGTCAAGCATTGGAGCAGGCTGCCCAGGGAAATGGTTGGGTCACCACCGCTGGAGGTGTTTAAAAGACATGTACATGTGACATTTGGGGACATGGTTTAGTGGTGGACTTCGCAGTGTGGGTTAATGGTTACACTCAGATGATCTTGGAGGTCTTTTCCAGCCTAAACAATCATGTGATTCTATGTCTGAGTGAGAATGTGTGTGTTCCAATATAAAAATAATTAAAATAGTTACAATGAAAAGAGCTTCTGGAATTTACATGAAACAGATTTTGCTGGGAAATATTCTTCCTCTGATGTTTTACTATGCAAAGACAAGGAGATCAGTCTTGGGAGAAACAAAGCCCATCATAAGTGCAATCTGCTTAAGAAATTATGATTCTCAATGATAAAAATACGTGTCTACTACCAGATAGGAGTTGTTTCTCATCTACATAGTGTAAACATTCTCTTTTAATTTCTTCTCTGTTAGCCACTTATAGCTGTACCAGTACAAGCATTTGGAAATTGAGAGATCTGTGAACTTCCCTGAAATAAACATTTTTCTGAATTTTACTTTGGTTGAATGAAGAAACTTGAGGAAAGGTTTTTATTATAATGTTGAAAGATAAAGCAACTCATACTAAAAATATCTTAACCTCTCACCATCTGCAACTGAGAGGGGCTAAGAATCGCTACAGAAAATTGCTAGGACAGACACAGGTAGGCACAGCAGAGTGAGGTTCACAGAATCAGCAGTAAACATTAAGCTTTCTCATCACCAGTGCAATAAATTTGGGAACTATCAAACAGGATTTTGGCGATTATTTGTATCATTGCTTTTGGAATTCAAGTAAGGCTGAGTTTCACCATTGCAACTTCTGTCCTCACATGCACGGCTAAATCTTTCCTTCAGCTGTGAGGGACTGTCTTGTGCTTGCCCTGCAGAGCAGGACTGATGAGAGTAGAGACCTGAGGCACACCTTTGATTCCCCTCCCACGCTCAGCACAGTGTTCAACTCCAGGTGCCCATCCCCTTCAACAAGTGCATTAACCACCAGGCTATTGTCTTTAATGAGGTCAGGACACCACTTCCTTCTCTTGTGGGCCAGGTTTTGGAGTGACTGTGTCATGCTCTGGGCTTTCACCAGTAGGGGTGACTAGTCCAGGAATGTCAAACAGGTTTCAGCTTGAGATAAGTGCTGACTCCCTTCTGAGGGGAACAGAGTTTGTTGACTGGATCCATCCCACAGGGGTCTGTTCAATATCTTCATTGATGACATGGATGAATTTATTGAGTCTGTCATTAGTAAATGAAAGCTGGGAGCTCGTCAATCTGTTGGAAGGTAGGAAAGCTCTGCAGAGAGGCCTGGATTGGTTGGATGGATGGGCAGAGTCCAATGGGATGAAGTCTAATAAGTGCAAGTGTTAAGTCCTGCATTTTGGCCACAATAACCCCCTGCAGCATTACAGGCTGGGGGTGGTGTGGCTGGACAGTGCCCAGGCACAAAGGGACCTGGGGGTGCTGGTCAGCCGGCTGGACATGAGCCAGATCTGTGCCCTGGGGGCCAAGAAGGCCAAGGGCATCCTGGCCTGGATCAGGAATGGTGTGGCCAACAGGAGCAGGGAGCTCATTCTCCCCCTGTACTGGGCACTGCTGAGTGCTGTGTCCAGCTCCGGCCCCTCAGTTTGGGAAGGACATTGAGATGCTGGAGTGAGACCAAAGGAGGCAATGAGGTTGGAGAGGGGCTGGGAACACAAACCCTGTGAGGGATGGCTGAGGGAGCTGGGGGTGTTTACCCTGGAGAAAAGGAGACTCAGGGGTGACCTTTTCACTCCCTACAACTCCCTGAAAGGTGCCTGTAGTCAGGTGGGAGTTGGTCTCTTTCTCCAGGCAGCAGCTGACAGAACCAGAGGGCACAGTCTCAGTCTCAAGCTGGCACCAAGGGAAATATAGGCTGGATATTAGGAGAAAATTTTTTACAGAAAGAGTGATTAAGTACTGGAATAGTCTGCCTGGGGAGGTGGTGTAGTCACTATCCCTGGATGCATTTAAAAAAGATTGGATGTGGCACTCAGTGCCATGGTCTAGTTGAGGTGTTAGGGCATGGGTTGGACTTGATGATCTTGGAGGTCTCTTCCAACCTAGTCATTCTGTGATTCTGTGATTCTGAGACATGCCATTTAGCTGCTCTGGGGTATATGTCTTGGCAGAACATTTGACATGAAGAAGATTTACCCACGGTGATTCAAAAGCCTACAGACTCTGCTGCTGTTTAGGCTGCCTAAATAGCTCTGTGAAGTTAGGATGAATTGTGTACTGGGACTAAAATGACTTGCATTTCCTCTGAATCATGCTTTTGTGGCTTCCAGTACTTTGGTAACATGTTCAGTTTTCAAAGTGCTTATCTATCTCTCTACCCAGGAGTTCACTAAAAGTGGTTTTTGGACTAGCACAGCCAATTCAGAGAGTGTGCAGATGAAATTTCTAACAGC
The DNA here is from genome assembly GCA_035048155.1 of Cinnycerthia olivascens. Taxonomy (NCBI): domain Eukaryota; kingdom Metazoa; phylum Chordata; class Aves; order Passeriformes; family Certhiidae; genus Cinnycerthia; species Cinnycerthia olivascens. The sequence goes on along the minus strand of JAWWMU010000001.1, from coordinate 79,871,713 downwards.
CTGTGCAGAGGCAGTGAGTCTGCTCCCAGGACAGCTTTTGCTGCTGTGTGAGTGAGTAGTGAAAGTTAGATCTGTGTCTGTGGGATGAATAAATGCATGATAGCTCAGTTGAGTTGAATGAAGCTGGTCTCAGTTTGGCAGGAAAAATGATTTTGTAACAGGATTAAGGAGAAGGTTCTGCCTTTCTATAGTAGGTACAAATAGACACTGAGGCAAAACTTACCACTGCCAGTTCAAGCGGTACTTGAGACCTGAATCTTTCTTGCTAAGCTGAAGCTATTGGTCTGCAAAGTCAAGTAAATCAGTATTATAAATTTCTATGCATGTCTGACATGACTGGGCTTTTTGATTTTGTCCTGAAGGAGAAAAAATTAATAAAATTAAATTAAAAAAAAAAGAGGGAAAGAAAAGGAGAGAAACTATTGTACCTGTGGAGTTAGCCAATATTTAAAAGAAATTGAGAGATTTAAATAAATTAATTTTCATATATAAACTATTGTACAAATAATTGGGAGTACTTGCGTGCTTTCCCGCTACAAAACATCCTGAGTAATGTCAAGCTGGTACAGTCTATCTGTACAAGAGAGGTGCTCCATCCCTTTAACCATCTTGGTGTCCCTCCACTGGATTCCTTCCAACAGGTCCAAGTCCTTCCTGTGCCTGGGGACCCCAGAGCCGGATGCAGCACTCCAGCTGGGGTCTCATGAGAGCAGAGGGGCAGAATCACTTTCCTCACCCTGCAGCTTTTGGTGCAGCCCAATGCCAGGACACGTCTGGCTTTCTGGGCTGCAAGTCACATTGATGGGTCAAGTCCAGCCTCTCACTTGTCACCACTCCCAAGTACTTTTCAGCCAGGCTGCTTTTGATCTGTTTATCCCCTTAAATACCAAGTTACAAATCATGTCATGAACACTATCCTCTTTAATTTGTTTTTATATGCCATTATCTGCTTATTCTAAATTTGGATAGCTACATTGTGTGAGGTGTTAACTTGAGTGTCTTTTAGTCACAGAGAAAATAAAAGGTAATTTCCAGTATGATTCACCTCAGCCATGAATCATTTACATAAGTAAAAGTCAAACTGACACAAAAGTGCCTGTTTCTCCCCATGGGCTACAGTCAGATACCAGATACTTACCTCAAAACATGGAGGCCTCCTCGTGGCGGATGCTGACATCTTCATTAAGTCAGAAGAACCTTGTCCTGAGTGTTTAAAAAAAGTCAATGTGATCTATATTCATAACCTTTAGGGTAAGAAAATTGAGCAATAAGGCACTGTTTAGCCACAATGGTGCACAATGTTGCCATTCTGCCTGACTCTTCCTCACAGACCAGAAGTTTGTGCATCCCAAGGGATCAGTTTTAGTACAATTCCTTTGTGAAGAGAACTAATGAATGCATATAAGCAATCACCATCTCCAAAGAAGCAAATATTTGAGCAAACTAAAACAACATATCAGCTCTAATGCTGTGAATTAGAGAGTAGAATCAAAGGGATGGGGTTTGCATTATTCCCAGTTTAACAGAAAAGAGATTTTCAGCTAAAATAAAAGGTGTATTAGAAACTAAGGAAGATATGAAGATATGCTTTCAAAGAGGTAAGATACTTATAGCAATACAAGGACTTCTTTTTCTTCTTGTACCTATGATATTAAATCAAGGTAAGGAAATGGATTTATAGAAAATTTCTCAAAGCATTGGCTTCTAAATTATAGAAAAATATATTCTTTCCACCTTTGTTTTTCAACCTGGTTAGCGTGAAAAAACAAAACAAAGTGTTTGGCTGTTCAGAGGTTGGAGAAGGATCCATTCATGGTAGGAAATTATGGGTGAATAAATTATAATTTCTCATATCAGGCTGAGGTTACATATACATTGAGAGTGTGTAGACTCAGGTATGTGAATAGAGGGAAGAGAGAATTAATAACAAGGTGGGCCTAATCCAATTAAAATAGTGACCAAAATTCTTAAAATGTTTGTGTGTGTTGGTGTGATTCTTAGGGCTGTCCTGAGCAGGACCAGGAACTGGATTTTGATGATCCTTGTAAGTCCCTTCAAACTCAGGATATTCTATGGTTCTCTGATTATTCATAGAACTAACTCATAATTAATCATGGAATCTGGCAGAAAAGCTTACTTCACTGGCAGCTGGTGCTCCAGGAGCTTCTTCTTTCTCTTTCTCTTTCTCTTTTCCTTCCTGTTTTCCTTGTCTTGTTTTTCTCGTTTTCCATTTGCAGTGTCGGAAGCCATACACCGGGTTTAGAGGGGAGAGGGATTTTCGCTGGCGGCTCTCCCTGCGCTGAGATGGGAAGCGGCGGAGCCGCGGCTCGGTGCGTGGGCAGGGCTGCGCTCCGGGGGGGACAGACCGGCCCTTCCCGCCGCCTGTGCCAGGCTACGGCTCTGATGAGGAGGATGACTGTCAATCGTCAGGCTATCCAACAAAAAACTAACGAGGGAGACAGTAAAATTATCTACTTCCCCTCATCCCCCCTCCCTTCCCCTTTTTTTGTTATGTTCTGGGTGTAGTAGTGATAAATGCAAGAGAGCATAGAGATAAATAAAGCCGGACAAAGGGATTCTGAATGGAATAAGTAAAGAAAGAAAGAAAATAAGTAATGGAAAAAAATAGCACACTACATGCTTCTCCTGTTTCCACTGCTCATTGCATATACTGATGGTGGAAGATGTACTTCTGGCAGCCTAAGAGGAAGGGAAGTGTACCATCATCCTTTTACAAAGAATGTCATACTCAATCTCATTTCTCATCAGCCTGCTCTGCTTGTTTGCATCAGCCCTGACTCACTTCCAGTGTAGAAGCCCAAAAGAGCATCATCGGTATTATTTTACAGGTTGGGCACTGGTAATTTTGGCTGGTATTTGTGACTGATAATTGAATAGAGATGTAAGTATGACCCATCATGAGCTTCCTCTCATAAAAATTACCAGTTGCCATTAAATGCCAGGCTAACACAGGACTGAAAGTTTGCATGGAGCAATGGAGTCAGCAGGGGCGGCAGCAGCAGCAGCATGACAGTCTTCTTGCCATTGTTTCAGCTTTACTCACCCCTTCTACACAGCTACATCTCAGTTACCTCTCCTACTTGCTATCATATCAGATGTGTACCTCACCCCAACCACTCACTTTGCACTTATTCCCTTCTTGGGCTGGTGGGGAGATGGAAAATCTACTCTTTGAAGGAAAGAAAAAAACAAACAGTATTTATTGCAAAACAGGCTCATTTAGCTTTTCAAATCCCTGTAATCCCTGTGCCTTTCCTGTTCTGAAGACAAATAGAGCTAGGTAAGAAATCCTGAGACAGCAGTTTGCCACCAGACAGTGCTTATCTGCTGTCCTCTGACAAAACTTTTCCCCTTACTCTCCCCCCTTTAAAAACGCTAGGTCTGCTCTCCAGTGGTGCCAGGAATTATGAAGTGGCTGTTTTCAAATTCTCTTAATGTCAAGACAAACACTTTCTAAGCACAGGTAGAACAGTCACCAACCCTTCCACAGCTACATGAAGTAGTTTCTATGAGGTTTGTGGGGAGAGGATCTTCCCTTTATAGTGGAGGAAATAGAAACAGGTCCCTGGATATCCTGTCTCCAACCTCCACCAAATGTTCCAATGCAAAGTTAAATGCTCACAGTGAAGATGAGAAAAAGTTTTCTTTGTAGTCTCAGTCCTTCTACCTGTAGCAGAAATTACTTGATATACTCTCACATCGCCCTTCCGATTAAGATCCCCATCACATTCAATGGACACAATGTCCAGTAGCTGAGCAATGATTTAAGAACTTTTCCTCACACTTTTTCCAAAGAATACCTCTTAGCTGACTGCACACATCTAACAATGTTTGCCTCCAGATCAGAATTTATTTCCCCTGGGGCTTTTTCAGAATATTTGTTGCTGTAGTATTTCTACAGCAGAATTCTAGCAGAAATATAGAGCCCTCCATGTATTCAAAGCATGTTTCTGCTAATTTCAGTTGCAGCTGTGTGTTTCAACACTTCTGCAAATGGGACCACAAGGGCATCAGTCAGTCAGACAGAGAAAGAGGAACATTCACTCAGTGACCACCTGTGAAAAATCTTGTTTAAGGAACTCTATAGCAAAGGTTAGGGCAGTCTGGAAATTTTCGGACAAAACAGAGCTTTGTCAAAACCACAGTTTGTGGAGCCCAGCAGGTTCTCTTTAAAATATTTCAGACTGAACAAACTGTTATGAAACTGAGAATCATGTCTGGGGGGAGCTCAGCCCACACTTCCAAAAAGGCTGTTGTCTGCTGAGCCAGGGAAGTTGAAAGTGGAAGTCTCCAGATTCAAAGAAGATCATCAAGACTCCTCCCTAGGCTGAGAAGCTTTGGAAAGCAAGTACCCTGAGCACAGTCGGGAAGGAGAACTCACGTACATGTTGTGATACAGGACTTCCTGCAGCCATTGGAGTAACTGACATTCATCAGGACTAGAGACAGGATCTGTAGATTGGCCAGAAAAAGGTTTTCTAGAAATGGTTTTAAGTCAAAACAAAAACAACTCTTGCCTTAAAAGAAGAAAAAAATCAACATCTGTGAAAAGTAAACATGACTTTTCAGCCAGCTTTCACTGACAGAAATGGAATTCTGATTTAAACAGGACATTGTAATTTCTCTTCTTGCATGTTCTGCCTCATTTACTACTTCCTTTCAACATTTCTGAAATACATTTCTGGCCTTCAGTTTAACATGCTTTCCATCGATATCCCACTTTCCACAGGATGAAGTATCTTCCTTCTATCCACTGAGTGAACCGGGGAGGGGGCAGGAAAAAAAAGTCAAAAGAAACTTGCAAGAGAGTGAATGAAGGTTATTACTTGGCCACATGGTTTGATTCAATTTACAGTCTTAGGTTTGAGGTCATGCAGCTTGCTGTGCTTAACTGGAACCTGCCCTGCTCAGTACATAAATGTTTGCTGATCCTGTGGAAGCACACACTGAGGAACGTGTATTTCATTTGCACTCAGGAAATGAACACTTTTCCTTCCCCAGCAGGACCTTTTCTGACCCACCAGTTCTTGTCCTTTGTCTGCTTCTTACATCTCCTGCTTTCTTATTAGAGAATCAGCCAGGGGAAAGGGATCATTTAGGAGGCCTGCACTTCATCCTGCTCAAAGAAGGGTCAACACAAAATTCAGACTATTCTGCTCAGGGAATTATCCAAAAAAGTGCTGGAAATCTGTGAACAACCTGCTGCAGTGGCTGACTGCACTCCCCATGGTGTGACTCTTCACTCACTTCCTGCTCAGATTTTGGCTAACACATGGCTCTTGCTGTGTTATCCCCTGCTGTATGCTGGGGTCAGTGCTGTTCGGCCAAAGCAAAGGCAACATGGACGCTTGACAGTGGCCAGAAAGGGCTAAAGGTCCTCATGCTGCCATTGTCACCTGCAGACTGCTGTATCCTGCTGCCATCATCTTTGCCTGTTGTTTGTCTGGCAGTCTCTTCATAACTTGCTGACTCCTGGAGATGGTGTAGACCAAATGTCCAAGCTGGAAGGTGCCAGCTTACCCAAACAGCTTTTGAAGCAGCTGCAGCAGCAGCTGGATTGCTGTGGCTTTCATGCTTCATTGTGTGACACAGGGGACACCTGTGCCATGGCAGAGGAGGAAGAACAAGAGCTCTCCCCAGCAGCTATGTTTTGTTCATAGGTGCATGAGTTACGAATTGTGAGCTATGAATAAGAGAGCTTGTGAATTAGAAATCAATCAATTAATCAATCAATCAATCAAACAGTCAAATCTCAGCTAGGCTCTATCCTGTTCCTGCAGTCCAGCTCCAAGTCTAGTTTGTCTTCCCCATCACTGCTGGCATCTATGTAACCTGCAAACTCCATGAGAGTCTTTCTACATCAAATATTTAGCTTCCCTCTTCCCTGTACTTGCATCAAATTCCTTCTCACTGGTGTTTGGACTGACCTTGAAAAACAAGCTTAGACCCCACTGACGTAATCCAGACACAAAAATGCTGGGAACATTTTCGTCTTCTTTTTCAAAGTTCCAAAGAGACAGAATATGCTTAACATGAGAAAGCATAAAATATTCTTCAAAAGCATATACCCTGTGAGAGTCCAGAAGAAAGAGAGCAAGGAAGAAAGAAAGCTGTTTTTAAAACAAAGCAAAACCCATATTATACACATTTCTTCTTTCAAAACAAAATCTCTAGATCTTTCCAAAGAAAAAGTAGCCAAATTTTTAAAATAAATTCCAAAGAATGCATTTTTCCTAACCTCATCTTTAGAAGAATAGAACTTTGAGGGCTAAAGATAACCCAACATAATTCAACCTAAGACACAAACCCAGAGATATAGAAACTGTCAGCTCCAACAGTATAAGCTTGGTAAAACTATAGGACCTCTGAAATGGAAGTTTAAAATTGGCAAATGCTGAGCAATTTGAGAAACAGACAGATATAGGAGTCATGTAATGAATATACTCTGTATGTTGGCAGGGTGTGTGACTACACATTATATAAAAGAGATGAGATGTACATTACATTAAATACATTACATTCAAAGCAGCAATATATCTGTCAACTACACATTATTAAAAAAGAAAGAATGATACAATGATTCACACTTTCTGTTAAAATGTACTGGAAAGAAACAGTCCCTTATGTTTGTCACACTGCTGCTTAACACCACATAAAAAAGAATCAGAGTACGCACACGCTTTGTTGCATTTGCAGAAACCTGTCTTAAGTGCTAGATATCCTTGATAAAAACATAGAATATTGTATGAACCAGCTAGATACTAATTATTGCCCATCACACTTATTTAAACATCTCCCAAATGCAGAATGCTTCACGGACTCCCACTCACTGAAGCATGTGTGTGATGGTGGTCTGGATGCACTTTGCTACTTGTATCACCAGATTGTTAGCAGAATGATCGGGGATGAACTATTCTCCTTTTCCTTATGCTTTGATCAGAAAATGCTGACCTGTTAAAGCTCAACTTTGTGCAGAAGCAGGTTAATTTTGAGAAGACAAGTTGTCTCATGAAGCCAATAAAAAGCTAATCTGACAGCAACAAAATTGCAGGATTTGTCAATAGACATATCTGAACACTCAGCCAACTTGCACTCTGCACACATGTGGGAGTTCTTATGGTTCACAGAAACATGGTTCATGCTTTTTGTGAGGAAACTTGAAGTTCAGTTTCATCCTTCTAAGGAAGGGAGCACCTTTGAACATTTTTCTCTCAGAAGACAAAAGTTTTCCTCCAAGCCAAATCATGTGCCAGACCCTTTCCAAATATCTACACTTTGCACATTTGTCAGCAGCAGAAGGAAGAATTATAGCCAGGGAAATGGCTTGAGCTAAGCACACAGAAGCCCACTAAAACCACTGGGGAAGCTTACATAATAAAAGTTAAATTTGCAAGTTTAGCTACCAAGTCTCTGGGAAAGCAACATATTTTTTTCTATAATCATACAATGCTAAAATCAATAAACTTCTGATGAGAGATTCTGGGCATCATTAATGTATTTCAGTGGTAACAGACAACTCACTGCATGCTAACAGTTGTTTTACCTAATAATAATAATAATTATTATTATAATAAAAAAACAGCTGCAGCTCCACAACATATAAATAAAGACAGTTTTAAAAAGGAGGACTTGCAGATATTTTAAAACTGTAGTTAAGCCTCGTAAAAATTTCAGTGTAAAAATCCAATACACATATGCTTGTTGTTGAAATGTCTTCCTGAAGCCCAGAGAAGATGAAATAATTGTTTCATTAATTGACCATGCTTTATAATTCTGAGCTCCAAATCTCTTTTATTTATTATCTTTCACTATGAGGAATCAAATCAAAATTCATAAAAACAGACAAGGAAAATGCAATATACAGAGCATCTTTTCTTTACTTAGTGAGCTTATATAACAAAATTCCCAGGTCCTAAAAAAATATTTTCAAATGAAGTACAGTTCATTACTTGGGGTTTTATTTTTATCTATTCCAATAGCATTTCAATTTTTCTTTAAGATCAGGGGAAAAAGTACAATAGGTCCTTTGACCATTAAATATTTGGGATAAAAAAACCACAAATACTATCTAATGAACAAAGCAGTTAGATAAAAGAAAAAGAAAAAGGACATCTGTTTATTCTTCCCACAGATCTGAATATTTTTGTAAAACAGAGTTAAGCACTATATTCAAAACTGCAGAAAAAGACTCTGAGATACAAGTGTATTCTCTTAGTTGCATGGCTGGCTCTTGATCTACTGGATTTTTCTTTTTACTATACTGCATAGGATGGATCATAGCAAGAAGGAAGGGAAATATAAAGAATATGTATGAAGTAGTATTTCCATTGGATAAACTGCTCAAAAGAAGATAAAATTCTATGCCCAGATACCCAAGTGTGTATGCATACTTTCAAATGTATACAGATATGTCTATATACTGTATATATATATACACACACATTTACATATGACTGCAGAAATTATCAAGCCACAAATCCAATTCCAGTTCATGGTATTGTGTTTATTCCTGTGCCAGCCTTGTTTACATAGAAGAGTACACATATTCCTTGATGAATAGCAATGCTTTGAAGATTGAGCTTTTGAAGCATTTTATATGTCCTTTTTCCAGTAAAATTAATTCTAATTAGTAAATGCTAATAGATTTCAGTAATTTATTCACTTTATGTTCACAGGGAAGAACCAAGACAGTGGCTACAATTCTGCATATTTGTTTTCTTTATCCTAGACACAGAATTTTTCCCTCCTCAGTATCTTTGGGGAAAGAAAAAAAACCCCAAAACTCAGAACCCAACTAACAATTTCATTTTGTGGTGAGGAATCTACTGTTCATTGTTTTTTTCCCCACACTTTATATATTAAATACTTTATTGATGAAATAATGCAAATTTAAGATATCTTTTAGATTTCTTTTTCAATCATGGATAACAATCTGATAGTCTGTGGTCCTGGTCATGCTGTTATTTTTGGTCAACTCCTTCTTTGATTTACCATATGGACAACAAATTGGTTCAAAGCCAAAACCTCAGCGCTTTACAGCTTTTATCTAGAGTCTCCCATTGTCTAAAATAAATTGGCTTTCTGGTGATCACATGGCGATTATATAACAAACTTGTCTGGTATGTTTCCTGTTTTGGATTTGCTTATTAAAGTGAAGAAAATTCTTAGAAGCCTGTGGTGAATTGGGAGAGGCTGAATTGGAAGCTTTATTATAATTCAATATTTTTTCTGACAAAGGCATAAGTAGAGAAGAAAGTTGCATTAAGCATAATAACAGAAATGAAGGGCTTCAGAGGAGCCTTACTGCACCAAAAAAAGTACCATCTCCATCCAAGGATATTTTAGCTCTTCTCCGTGGTATTGTGAGTTGAAGTTCATCTCCTTCTTCTAATTTTGCAATGCCTGGCAAAAGATTTGGAATATTTTAACTTAATATTTCAAATACACTATTTTATAAATGGTACTCAAAAGTCATTATGAGTCATCTTGCAAATGTAAGCATGGCTTGTTTCTTGTGATGAGTGCTTTTATTCTTTAGATACAATCTTAGAGTTTACAGCCTATCCAAAGCTGACACTTAATATCCTCTGTGAAGATGGACTTAATTTCCACAATGCACTCAGAATGACGCAGTTCACTTAAGCAAACACTGCAAAAATTTCTAACAGTAGTGTACCCAGCTTCCTCATGTTATGGTGATGAGACAGTCAAAATAAGCACTGAGTGTTACTGGCCCCAGACCACTCTGTTCCCACAGTTCTGCTGGAGGTCTTATGAGCTTTACCAGCCTAATGAAGTTACCACACATCAGCTGATGCACTGCAACTGCAGAGCACAAAAATCAGCTGATCGGATAACCAAGAGCATGTTGCCTTCAAGCTGCAGCCGCTGCACTGAGAACATGTTTAATATCTGCTGTGACACAGGCTCAACAGCATGAGAGAGAGCAGTCAGAACCTGTTTTTTTTCCAGGTGAAAGCAGAACAGTGGGAATTTTGGAAGTGGGAATCATGAAGTAGCAAGATAGAGATCCTAGTTAGGAAAGGGGAGCAGTAATACAAGGGTAAAATCAAAATATAGATGAAATTGAAGGTGGTTATGTTGCCAGAATGTGTGACAGAAGGGGCAAAAATTTCAAGGAAATGTTTGGACAGCCTCAATTGCCAGAACTAAGTATCTAGCTAGTTACTTAGTTGGAATTTATTTTTATTTGGGAAAAAATTAGCTTCCTGCCACTTCCCATTTTTTATTGCCATTACTTGTCAACAGTCAAGTCCCCCCCTCAGTGTCACCCAGTTTTTCATCAGTCATTGAAAAAAAAATCTTGCTGGAAAATAAACAAAGAGAAAACCCTCAACTCCACCATTAAGGTGGAATGACAGACAGATAAGAGATGATATATGGTGTTTTATAGGCCTTGACACTAATTCCTTATATGCTATTGCAGGAATATACACATATATTGACCATTGAGTCTGCTGGACTTGCATTAAATATTTTAATTGGTCTTTCTTGTGGCGTTCCTAATTTGGGCAGTCATAAGGAGCACCTCATAGGAATTAACTGTTTTTCATCAGTCCAAAGACTAAAAATGCAGTAGCCTTTATATGTAAATATATCACAATAAGGTATGCAAGTATTGGATAGCTAAAATCCATACATGACATTTCAAAGGAGAATATAACTCTTTAATTTTTTCTTGGGATAGCTAAATGTGGAGTTCAACTCCTAAGTTAAACTGAGTTCTTCGATAAGGACAGTGGGTACTCCTCTTGCCTGCCTCAGGAATCTAACTGAAAGCAACAAAATGTCTAAGCACGTTACAGAGACAATGGAGAAAGCAAAATTGTTCAGATCACCAATCTGGATACATTATCTCCAATTGCTGATAATTTATATAAAACTGTGTGTTCTGAAAGCGTTCTGTAATTTTGCAGTTAGCCATGAATGCAGACCCTGTTCTTTATGACTGCTACAATACAATTGCCAGACAATACAGATTCTATTTGATACAGCTCACTTGCAAACAAAGAAAAGGAAAATGCAGATATTTACCAGCAGTGTAGCAAGAATTATTTGGATAAGACTGTGGCATATTTTGGATGCAGCGAAACAATGTCACCAAGCTGAGATCATCACCAAACACATGAGCCTTCTTCCTCTGTATTAGGTGTCCCATAGCAAATGTTGTGTCTGTATATAAAACCTACAGAAAGAAGAGGTGAAAACTTCAAACTTATTGCATGGAGACATTAAAAAATCCTGACAAATGTCAGATGCTGAAGTGAATTGTGCTTCCTCACCTGGCCATATATGAAAAAATAACCTGTTTCTTTGATCACTATTTTATTTCCTTGTTCTTCCAGAGCTGTTCCACGTTTAAAGCTCAGGAGCCAAGGGACAATGCTTGAATCATCTAAAAGACAAAATAATTTTGGGTGATTGGAAAGGTTATTTTCTGCATTTTCACCTGCTGAAAATTGACAAGGCTGACTTCTAGATAAAACTTCCAGTCTCACTAGGTGGATTTCCCCACTGAAAAGATATTTGTGAGAGCCATCCAGATACAGGGACCTTCTAGATGCAGGGACCTCCTTGTTTGTTTGTTTGTTTTTAAATTTTTATTTTTATTTTTAAATTTGCTGTTAAAACTCAGTTACTGCTTTGAAGTCAGATAACATTTGTTGAAACAGTTATCCCATGGAATAGTTAACTATAAATCATGGCACTTATTCTTACCTTTCTGTTGGATATCACTTTTGCTGTCAGCAATCAGTTGCAAGCAGGCCTGCAGCACTGCAAAGTGAAAGTATTTTGAAATCAAAGGAACATAAATTAGTGATAGAATAAACATATGAAACTACGTTAAGACAAAAAAAGGACATGAAAGAAATCTCTCAGTCTCACCAGTTATTTCAAAACAGAGCATATATGTTTCAACACAGATCTTACTCAAGTGTGCAAAATGAAAATTCCTGTCACAACACAGAGTAGATGACTTTCAGAGATCATGCAGTTAAGTGGGAGGCCTCAGGTAGCAGCACAAGCAACACTTGCTTGTTTTAATATCTTGCCCTAATATAATTATGTAGCAGTAAGTCAAATGAGCTAGAAATCATCAGGTCAATTAGCCTTGTTAATTTTCTAAGCAAAAGCTTGAAAAATGCCCAAACCCTGCCAACTATGATAGATAGCAGATTTTCTAACTATGTTTGCTGTATTATTCAGAGAAATTACTTTCAATTTATAGTTGGTGCTAAATATTAGTCATATATACTTTCATAATAAATTTCCAAATTCTATATACATGTATTTTCAATATTTTTTCAGATACCTACACTTGATCAACCTATACTGAGACTAAGAGGGAAAATAGAGATGACAGCAAATTAATGCACACATAACAAATATCTTGGTATCTGTCAAAATTTGTTGCTCAAAACTCTAGAGATTGGTGACACTAATGAGAAATTAGGTATTTGTTCAGAAAAAAAAACTGCAGAATGTTAAAATATAGATTTGCAAGTGAAACAAAGATCTTGTGAAAAAGCCTGCTAAGCATAAGTGTCAGGCAACAGGATAAAAGGAAAATAGAAAAGCTGAATTTGCTTGGAGCAGATTTTAATCAAAACATCTGATTCTCATGCCACTTTGAAGGAAAACCAGGTAGAAATATATTCTGCACATGACAGAAACAAAATGAATTTATTAAGAGTCAAGAGAAGAAAATTCTGCCATGGATTGCTCAATTATATTTACCACATTTCAGACAAGAAGGCTGTGGATCAGATTTGGCCACACAGATTTGGCTGTAGTGGGGAATGCCATGGATATGTGGGATCATGTTTCTGCATCTCTTAGTGGTACCCACATGAGCAACCAAGTGTTCAGTAGCACAAACCTCTTGCTGCACAGCAGGTAGAAAGAGGGCTTGGGTGGGAAGCAGTCTCTTCCTAAGTTTCCTTTTTATGGGCTCCTTCTTGAAAACAGCAGAAGAGGGCTGGATGCTCACCAGCACTCAGCAGTGCCAACTGGCAGCTCACAAGGATTCAAGTGCACATCTGGGAATGCTCCAATGCCAGAATGATCACACAACCTGCAAGCCTTATTTATGGTAATAGGAATGCAATCATCCAAAGTCCTGTCTCCTACACTGAAATGTGTCCTTGAGTCCTATCAATACACATCGAGAATGTGCTACAATCTATAGATTTTTCAAACCAAGAATTTAGAGGCATCTGAATTTTCTACCCTCTGGTAAGAAATAAAAAAACTCAAGCCAAAACAAATTAAAAAAGGTATTATACTTCATACATTTTTCTATCACACTTGTGAGCAAAAGAGTTTTCTAGAAAATAAATTTCAAAATAAAGTTAAAATGTGATTTTATAGAGACATACAATACAACACATCCAGCAATTAATTTCACAAGCTATTAATACTTCTTTGGAATAAAATGCCTCCCTAGTGAATGGAATTTGCTGATTCCCTGGTATTTCAGTAAGCTAAAACAAAACTTTAATTCCTGCTTTTAAAAAACTCACTAGTGTGGCCACCAGATTTTTCACTAATCAAAAAAGAGGATTTGTGATGATTCCCACTAACCAGCTGCTATCCAGCTGGGGACCAGTGAGTGGAGTCTATAAGCAGTGAAAGCTATGGCTACTTTAGCAACTCTTGTTAAACTCACTCTGCAGACTTGGTGGGTTTCTTCAAACTATCCTGATTTTCCGTTTATAAGTCTGGATTTCAGTTTCAGCTGGTTGCAGCACTGAAATTCTAGTCAGCACTGCTGAGAACTGCTCACAGTAATTAAAATCTGCAAGATCAGTACAGTTTGAGATCATCTCCATATTTTTTAAAAAAAACATACCAACTCTATTCTAAAGACATCAGATCTGTACTTAATCTCTGAAAAAAAAAATCTCTTTTTTTTGTAATATATACAGATAGAAACAAGCCTCCACAGAATATAATAAGCTTGTTTTTGGAGAAAATGAATGCAATAGTGTCCTTCATGACAATAGAAACTAGCACAGTGGCCATTTTATCTAAAGTTACAAAAGACAACATCTAAGTATTTAAGCACATAAAAGTGCTTGAAGGATTGAACAACAACGTGCTTCAAAAATATGTTCAAAAACCAAAGTTGACACATAATTATTTCCAGTATATATAAGTCCTTTGACTTCAGTGGAACTCCTTACATGCCTAAAATTAAGTAATTCATTGAAACAAACTCCAAGTAAACACTACTACTATTAAGGAGAAGACATGGATATACAAAGTATATCCAGTATTTTCTGGGTAAATTAACTGGATTTTTCAGTAAAAAGTAAATGTTGTTAAGGAACACGGCAATTCTATTCCAAGAAGTACTCTAACCTTACCTTAAGTACGATATGAAGAATAAATGTATTACAAAATACACATTGAATAGTTGCTATTAAATGTCTTTCAGCCCAGTGTAAATCATATCTGAGCACCATCTTTGTAGTCTAAAGGATTTTTGATTTTTAATGAAAGCAAAACACAGGATTAATAAAATACATCTTGAAAATGTGTAAAAATATCTAGACTGTCACCATGAGATCTATCTGTATAAAAGTGAGAATGATAAAGTGTGCCCCATGCTCTTGTGACTTTAGGTAATTGCTTTGCTTTGATGAACATTCTTTTTTCCCACTGATTTTAATTCCTCTTCAGGCTGTGGGTTGGCAGAAGTTCATTTAGGAGTCTGTCTTATTCCATGAACAGGAGACCAAATTCTGAAGACATTAGTCAGTCCAGATGCCTTTATAAACCACAGCCAGCACACGAAATGATGCGTTCTTTACTGGTTGAGCAATGTAGTCACTATTTTAAAAACCCCTATCTTGCTGGAGGACAGCAATCCAGATTTCTGCATATCTCCATGATTTAAGACCTTATATTGGTAAAATAAAATTTTCCCTCACATACAAATTTTGTTATTATTTAAATTGCATAATAATTCTAGTATTTTGCAATCTCACTTAGTGATCCATCCAAACAAAATTTCAAGTTTAATATTTGTGAGCTCATGCATAAAATTAAAAGTTTTGATATCTGAGGCCTGAGACATCTGTGCTAATTTTTGCTGAAATAAAACCTAGGAAAAACCCTAACCTTGAAAAAAAACCATACCCAGACCTGCTTATTTAGGTTCCTTTTTTGTCTAGATCTCTTCTCTGTAGGCTTCCCAAAGCCCATTTAAACACCAGACAATTTAATTTATAAATGGCAAGCATTTTCTTGAACCATTTGCAGTTCTTCTTCCCTTAACTTCTTGATTTCTCATCACAAGACAGCTTACTCTAGTTTTTGCTTGTGCATTTTTATAAACTAGTTTTGATGAACTTTACCAGAGCAGAAACCAGGACAACTGCTTAATTTGTGCTTTTTAATAGAGACATCTGTATATGGCATTAATTATGAGTTCAATCAGTTCCTGCATTAAAATGCCTTGATCCTAGTTGCACATATGACTGAGATCTAACAAAGGTCTTTAAAGAATTAGTAGCATTATTTTGACCTTCACAGAATTGCCAATAATGTTACAGTTAGAAAAACAAGGGAATTGTTTACTAGGAATTAAGACTTCTATTATATAGTATAAAGTGAATGTTGGTTTTAAAACTTAGAGCCTATTTGGTGTATTTTTGACTGTACAGTGTTCTGCATAATGTACAGCATTGATTTATTCACTCTGATTCGTTCAGTGAAATTTTCATGTAAAATCTCAGGACTTGCATCAAGTAATTTTCTATCTTTTTGCATAGAAGGGTCTATTTCCTTTTGATTTAGACTGCTCTTGGCAGAAACAAATAAGGATAACATATATTTTCAAGAAGTAGGCCTTTCTTTTTCCTTTTTAATTTGATTCTATTTTATATTTGACCTCTTCAAACAATAACATATGAAGTATTGTGAATATTTGGTAAGAGAAATGTATATGTGGCATTTGTTTAAGCTAGTAAAAATAAAGCTTATATCTCAATTCAAAGATCCCTTAAGTAAAGGACCACTTCTAAAACCTCTTGCTATCCCTCTATCATGGATATCTAAAGCAACAACATACAGAGTCAAAACACTTCCAACCAACAAATGTACCAATTTTCCAGTACAACAATTTTATCAAGAGAGATGGCAAAATTCTCACACCATGCTTGGAAGGCAAAAGTTAACTTCCCATGGACACAACTGATACTGGAGTAGAACCTGGGAATTGCTAGTAAAAAAACCAATTGCCAAGTCCCATGCCAGGTTACCCTGCCTCATTGGTCTGTGGAATTACATAGAAAAGCTCCTCAGCTCCTTCATACCTGCAAGGAGTTGGGCAACCTCAATACAACCTCAATACAACGTAAATGTAGTCCATGGGGGCTCCAGTCTGACCCCAGCAGGATATGTGCATTTGCATTTACAGAAGACCTGATTCTCACCTCCCTAGGTCTTGGGAATCAGAATCCCACAGCAATGATCACAATGAGGCACTGAGGGAGCATGAAAATGAAACCTGACGGTCGTACTTTGGTTTAGGAAACAGGACTTAAATCTTGTTCCTAGACTCAAGTGCACACGCAGCTTGGGAAGAATCACACAGGCAATGCAATCAATCATCATGAATAGAATATAAAATTCAGGAGAGGTCTCGTTGTTCACCAATTTTCCTCCACAGATGAAATTTGTTAAGAGAAAGATAAAAAGTACATCTGTTGAAATGTGTCCTGATATGACATTTGCCAGAAGCATACATTTCAAAATCACCCATTACCTCCTACTCATTGCATCGACAGCTCTGGTTCTGACTGCTAGCTGTGAAGTTTATTTGGAATTGATGCTTGAAACACTTCTCTTCAACCTACCCAAGCCGGAAATTTTTGCAAGACACAAAACCTGTAACTACTGATGACTAATCGTTTTATGCATTAGCATAGATGCATAAAAAAAATATTGTGCTAAAT
>JAWWMU010000001.1:79832032-79854607 GCA_035048155.1 Cinnycerthia olivascens | reverse complement strand
GCATAAAAAAAATATTGTGCTAAATCCACTCTATTAAATTGTCCTTTTAATTAAAATATTATTTTGTGGCCACTTGTATGCATTAAAATGGAAATTCAGTATGTTTAAGAAAGTCTGTGCTGGATCTTGAAGAGGAATGATGGGGCATCCATTCCTGGAATTTAATGATTAAAGTCTAAAAACCCCAGAACTAAACAATAACTTTATTTATAAGCAAGATATTAGTTCTATATTTTACTTCTGCTCTCTATTGAAGCACAAGAGAAACAATTAGATACCGATGATGTTTCCAAATATAAACTTTCTAAGGAATTGATACATTTAAAAGCAAAATGATGGGTCAACAATTAATTATGAAATCAGACTCTGAGACCTTGCTGAAGCAAACAGAAGTAGGTTAAGAACAGGCACCTCACTCAATACCTTGATTTATTTGCCATTATAGCAGAATGAGTGTCACACACCTGTGGGACAATTTGGAGACTGATGAGTTTCTGGTACCCAGATATGAATGTCAAAAGACTAAAATGCAGGGCCTGTAATTCTGAGTACATGGTAAAATGGATTCAGCACCATGAACAACACCACTTTCTTCTATTTAATTCACTCTGCTAAAACTAAATTTAACATTGACTAGTAGGTTCATGGCTATCAGTGAAATCTGATCTGAGAAAATACAATATGTTACTGTAAAGCTAAATTTTTTGTAATTAGAACAGGCAGAAAGGTAATTCTAACAGAAAACCTTTGATATAAATGCAAGATTTGCAATTTACTTTTTTATTTTTTATATACAAAAAATATGAGGTTCATGTTAGAAAACATTTTTGTAAGAGGCCAACTTATGTATCTTTTCCCTTTAAAATTAATGTTCATATTCTATGTTTTCTTTGATCCATCCTAAACCACTTTAAAACCAGCTGTACCTTTAAAAAGTTTACAGAAATAAGTATCTTAATTGAAATTTTATGTGTTAAATAGATATAATCAGATGTGGCTACAAGATGAGAAGAATCTAAAGTCTACTGAGAAGCACAGCTGAGGAGCCCCAAACCCTGCTTGTCACAAATAGAAATAAGACTAAAGATGGAAGCTATTGTGAAGGACACTGGATCACTTTCAGAGTACTGACATCTCATTTTTTATGATATTTGTACTGCAGATCACTTGTTTTTATTTGGGAGTTCCTAGGCTGGGGAGGGCAGGGGACCTCTGTGGTTCCTGTGATAGGAAACAGGCTACAAGAAATACAATTTAAGCAATCATGACCTCAGTCCTGTTTGCGAAATCTTTCTTAGTCAAGACCTTGAATCAGACTATTAATGAAATGGAATAGATCTCATATAAACCTGTGGATTTTAAGTGATGCCCTAAATTAATGGTGTTTTTTTTGAATATTGGAAGTAAGTAAAGTGATTACACTCTAGAAATTTAATTTAATTTAGCTTATTGAAGCTCAAGTGAAATACATTTCATGTTAGTTGCTCACTGAGAAATACATTTATGCAAAATATCATTTAGTCTTTACCTATAATTTACTCCATTTCAACTTCTCTAAATAGTTTAAGATAATAGTTAAAATAAATATTAAAATAATAGTTAAAAAAATATAGAAGTATACATAAGAAGAGTTAACTGGTTCAACAACTCAGGAATATTTTTAGTTATTCAGTGCAATTAGAGTATGTGTGCAAACTGGTATAATAAAATTCTGCACTTCATCTTATTGTGCTCTGAAAAAGAAAGGAATTTAGGCATTTTATCCCCAAAGGAAACAAATATATCCCATTAATACGTCAACTCTATAATACACGTTGGAGGTCTTTAATGGAGCACAGTCTTCAGTGTTCTTTGGCGAATCTTATAAAATGGAGAATCAAGATTAAAAAAACCTGACTGGATGGGCTTATTTAAAATTAATTTTAAATTAAAATTAATTTTAAATTAATACATTCCTGTATTAATTTTACTATTTATTGATAGATCGATTTAATGTAGAGATGATGCTAAACTTCTGAATTCGTCTTAGTCTGCCTTCTTTTTCAGGTACTAGCCAGCATTTCTTCTTGAAAGCTTCTATTTCCCTAAAGTTCCCATTACTTCTCTCTTTTAGGGTATGTTTCCCAGAAAAGTGAATTGGCATTTTTATTAATAGATTTCCCTCCCTACTTTGATCAGAGAGAACTGAACAGTTAAAAATCTGAATGATTTGGAGTTGCCTTTTTCAACTCTAACACATCATGCAGATTTGGGATCCAGCATTCAAAGTCTAACCTGCAGATAACGTTAAGTATCTGGTACCTTACGCAGTATGTCCCTACTCATGGCAGGATGGTTGGACTACATGGCCTTTAAAGGTCCCTTCAAACCCAAAACATTCTGTGATTCAATATTCTGTCCTTTAAGAGAATATGCCTGTGGTTAATACCATTCTTTCACCAATAATTTTGAAAGCCAGAATGGGCTCTGGGAGCATGGAACAACTGATAGGAGAAAGAAAACATGAATCAAACACTCTAGACGGTATCCAACTGCAGCATCCTAACACACTTCATCAGCTGGTATTTACCTTTTTCCTCTGTATTGACCACAGACCGCCTGCCCCTGTTTCTACTTCCATCCCAGATTTCCTTTTGGATGCTCTCAGCTGGGCCAGTACCAGCAAGCCTGCTCTCCTAACAAGGAGAAGCAACAGTCAGTCAGAGCAGCCCCACATTTGTCCATGCCCTGCATGTCAAAACCCACCCTTCCAGCTTACCTGCCTGGAGCCAGCTGCAGACACTTTCAGGAAGGAAGAAACAGGGGTACCTGCTTTATTTTCATCGAGGGACACGAGTGGCTGGTCTAGTGGAGACCTTGCCTGGACGCTGTAGACCAGCTTGCTGCGCAGAGCTTCTATTTCTGTTTTCAGGATGATAACATGGTAAAGAGACACTGCTGCAAGACAAGAGGACAGGAGCATTGCAAGCCACAGGAATGTGACAGAAAAAAGTCCCGTGGTGCCTGAAACAGCACCAGGGGGGGCAGAGGGAGAGGAGGCGGTATCCTTTTGTTGGATGACGTGCACACAGTCCACGGATTTCATCGCTGCTCTTTCCTTACTAAAGCCAGAGGGAGAGTTCAGCTGTCCCCTTCCGAGGTGCAATCCATGTTACCAGTTGCTCTCTGAAACTAAGGGCATCCAGAATAAGTGAACAAAACGCCCAGATCATTTCCTGTCATATGAAGCTGTTGATAGCACCATTAAACTTAATGTACAGACTGAACACCTAAGATTCTGTCTTCCCTTTGTTTTCATCTCTGTGTTGCATTTTGGAAATGAGGATTTCTCACAAGCTACCTTCCTCCTTTCACTTTCCACTAGTTATTTATGTGGCAGCTTGCTACAGCCATTTCCTATAATCTTTAAATTTAGGCACAGCCAGTACCACTGGTAATTTTGAGCCTTATCTAGAAGTGCAGAAACCATGTAAAATTTCCTGGCAGCATTTCATCCAGTGCTACTTAAAAGACATACATGTATGACAGGCATGCACCTCTGAGTGTGTGTGAAGGCATAGAGATGTACTCTGTATACACATTACATCATCTATATTAACATGTTTATATTCATATCTAAAGTGCCAATATGTCTACAGAGGAGACAAATTATTAAAAATAAATTTTTTGTCCTTTCCTAAAAACAATAGTGTAAAACATTCCCAGGTATGAGTCACAAATTACAGGTTTCACAGTTGTATGAAGATGCAAATTCTGCTGTTCAGTTCATCAAACAAAGTTGAAAAGGGATGACATTTTATTAAACTTTTCTAATAAATACAGTGTCTCTGAATAATTCAAGAACCTGCATTAATGCAAAGGGGAACACGAAGAAGCAGGGAGAGGAAATTGGGTGGGGTGGAACTAGAAGAGGTGAAAACTAGGGGATGGAAAAGAATAAGAGAGGGGGAAATAAGAACTGGGTGAAAGGGAATATATTTATTTAGAGAATTTAAAATTAAACACTACCCAAAACTTTAAAAATGAATGTGACAACACTCGGGAATTCTGAGTGTCTGGTTTAAGTTAATTTTTTAAGATTTTATAATTATTTTCATTTTAAAACTCTATATTAGGATTTCATTTCTTCTCTGCAACAGCAAAGTTACCTAGATATCTAACATACATTCATGTGATTTTTTTACTACCTTACACAAAATTTTTTACCCCTTTGTTAAAAGTCCCAGTGGTCTGGGACAGAAGAAAAAAGATAACAGTATCACAATTATGGCTAAAATCAATGGGTAAACCCCTCTTACCATGTAAGTAAATTTTATCTTTGCAAAAGATAAAACTTTCACAGGTCAGTCCAAACACTGTAATAAATCCTGATGACAACGTCTACCAGAGTAGCTCAGATCAAGTTAATTCTGTTGGGAAGGAGAAGGAAGAAGGAACAACAACAGAGTAACAACTTCCGTAGCCTCTCCCTCTTCTGTTTCTTAAGGCTATGAGAAATTTAGTGTGATTATAAGCTTTATCATCTTCCGTTGTGATGCAAGGCACTCTTTTCTTTATTTTGCCACCTCTAGCAACCACACACATCCTGCACAGACAAGTAAATCTGTTCCTAAATGCAAAGGAAAATAATATACCCTGTATCTTGTGCCTAGAAGCCACATACATACTGTAAGAAATTATATAGAAATCAGTGTGGGGTGGAAAAAATAGAATACCATACCATTTCTGTTCCTATTTTAAAGGCTAAGTTAAGCTGTAAATGGGGCTGCATTTTGAAGTAAATTTAATATGAACTAATGTAGGGTTCTTTTAACAGAATGAGCAATTATTAGAACTAAGCAGACATGCCTTTGAGTATCTCCAGACATCAGAACATTACTAGCCTAGTACTGACTGTTCCAAAAATAAAAAATAATGTGACAGTTGGAAAAGAAGTGCTATTTTAGAAAATGAAACTGAGAGAGAGAATCAAAGTTATAACTAGATATCCAGGAATACCAAGAAACTATTGGCCAGCGAGGTCTCTGCAGTCATTAATGTATCAGAAAATAACAGACTGGTATATAAATAGCAGTGCTCCAGCCACTTCTAGAGAAAATAGGCTGTTCCCAGCCTCTTTAAATGGGGTCATTATTTGGGCTGGCAAAGTAATTGTGGTGACATAGAGGACTTCTGTAAGACACCTGGCTCCATCTTTCTTATAATTCTGATCAATGAGAATTTCAGAGGGGAGATGAGGAAAATCACAACAGCCCACACAGGAGAAATTGTTAAATTGAATAGGCATTTGTAGCTAAGCATCAAAGGGATCTTTCTGTCAGCAGCCTCGTGTTGTTCTGTAGATTTATAAGCAGTTATGTGGTTTGAAATAAAATGTAACTTCAGATAACTTCTGTGATGACAAAAACAGTGGAACAATAACTAATGACAATAAAACATCAATCATGAAAACCAGTATGAATTACCTAGAAATACACTTAGTTGAAGAACTTCTAATATAATCAAATTGAGCTTTAGTTAATTCCAGATTGCTAATTGTATCAAAGTAAATAAAAATATTTCTTAAAAAAAAACCCCAAAAATCACCAAACCCATAAAAGCCCCCAAACCAAACAAAAACCCCATGCTAGTTGTAGAGCCTAGAATGTGGAGTAAGTCCCTCAATGCTTGCCACTATGTCTTGTCACAACATACTCTCCTTATGATTCCTTTCGTTGGCAGAGCTGCAAAGCAGTCCTCAGCCTGCTAAAAGCAAAGTCATTTAGATTAGCACATGCTGTTTCTGCTGTGTTTTAAACTAAGGTGTGAATGAAAGGGACTAAACAGTGCTCAGATCAGCCTCCCATCAGCAGACAAGGGAAGGTGATGATTTCAGCCAAACACAAGCTCTCAGTGGAATATTCCTGTTGAAATTGGGGTATAATATTTGGATATATATGCTGGGGGGAAATAGCATCGTGCTTTTATATTGAAAAATCTATTTGCATATAGCTAAGAATGACAAAACTGAACTTTGAAAAAGGTCAAAAATCCAGAAGGAATATAGGAGATCTAAGGAACTAATCTCAGAAATGGCATTCAGTTATTCAGTGGTATTTTGGTTATCAGCTTCCTTCTACTGGACTGTTTTCCTGACAATCCTTTTGCAAACTTTTGCACCACATCAACAATTTTGGACTCAAGACACACATGCAGTTAGAACACCTTAGGGGCTGCCTCAAGACCAGTTAAAAGCAGTACTTTCCAAACTATTTCTACAAAAGAAAATGTCATTGCTTTAAACTGCAGAAACCTAGACCTGGCCATGTAACTCTACAAACAAATGAGAATAAACCCTTACAATAAAGGTATTCTGAAAACATGGTCTCAATTTAGATGCACAGTACATGATCCTTAACCCAAAGGATGAGTGATGTTGAACATTCATATTAACTGACTTAAAAACCTCTTCAATTTAGCCAAGGAAAACCGTTAAGAAATGCCTTACCTAGTCTAAGAACTCAACCAAGTCCTTTACTTCCAGGAAAAAGAGCAAACATTTAGATAAAACTAAAAACAATAAATAAATGAAAACCAACCCCCAACACATTACCACTGAATATTCTTAAATGTGAGAATGTTTCACTACAAGACAGGAAAATGGGTTCCTGAACAAAATTAAGACTGGTTGAAACCTCCAAGATGTCACAGCAGAAACAAGCCCTGTAATTTTATGCAGTTAATTAATTTTTTTCATTTCTATTATGCAGAGTATCAGATTAAATGATAAAGATGGGTCTTGCTAATCTGAAAATTTATTAAAGATCAACATTACATCTGTGGAGAACCAAGGCAGAGATAGTAATCATACAGGAAATTAGTGGTTTAACCAGAAACTGAATTCTTGATTTCCTGAAATCCAGTTATGTACTTTAACCACAGAAGCATCTTTGTGGGGGAGGAAAAACCCATAATGAAGTTCAATATACAAAAGAGAAGCAGCTGATATGACTGTGAAGGCTTGGGTAAAAACCCAAATTACTGAAGAAGCATGAAAGTTTACTTAAAAACAAATGGTCTGTTTTTAAAAAGGAGGTTGTGCAGACGCTGCAACCCAGAGATCCAGGCAAGTGTGCTGAAGGCCACACTAAAAGTACTCCTCCAGTGGCAAGGGTCCAGCTTCACATACTTCTGAAGCAGCCACAAAATGATCCCTGAGGTTATTACAAGAAAGAGACCACGATATCTCGCCTTACCACACAAGACAGTGCAGAACAGATAGAGGAGCACAGAAAAAGCAAAGGTTCCATTCTGAAATTTGCCATTTAATTTCAAGTCCTTTCTGAAGATGGACAAAATAGGACATATATTTTGGAGGAGATCAGAATAAATCCTGTATTATAGTTTTCTGCTAATAAAGAGATCTATCTGTTTTAACAGTAGTCACAGATACCCGTCTGAAAAAGTACACATTCCCTTCAGGAACACTTAATTAGTTCTCTCAGCTATTAACTGCAACTTCCACAGTAGCAAATCCAGGCAACTTCTGCCTCACAAATGGATCCAAAAAGTATCTATTTCTGGATACTCCACTCCTGTGGCTATATATCTTACATCTTATTACTTCAACTTCTAGGAAGCTGTTGAATACCTTGCAAGTAAAGGATGTGTTATACAACCAGTTAAAGCCTTATTTGATAAATTACCTTGTTAAAAGGAAAACAAAAATTCTATGAGATTTTTCTAAGGTGAAAAGGGTAATCTTTTCTCTCTTCCTCAAAATTTCAAAATTCCTGAGGATAACACAAATGTCTCTGCACATTTTAGGTATGCCATCCTTGTTTTATTCCTTGCAGTATTTTATTTCTCTAGATATCTAGACAATTTGGGTCCAAATGCACACTACACAAAGTAAACCTACATCTGACTTGCAGTCACTGTCACTTTTTACATAGTTATTACAGTGCTTTCAAAGAGAAAAGGAACTAACTGATGAAAAAAGGAAAAACAATTATTATAGATGTCTTTCAAAGTACGCAGCAGAACCAGTCAGAAAATAATTTCAAAAACATATAAAATACAAAAAGACAACCCAGAATTTATATACTACAGTAGCTTTATGCCAGCCTTCTCCCCTTACCCCCCTTTCCCCCTCCCCAAGATGCTACAGCAATTGCTTCTTACTGCCCAGGGAAAAAGGAGCTCTGTCACACAGCTGAAGCTCACTTCTCTGACAGTCTCACCGGCTTTGCTATCCAGCAACATGGAGAACTGCATTTCTCCACCTCTTTGACACTATGCAACTTAACAGATTTTGCACAGATGGGCTAAAAATGCTTTTATATGGTAACAAGATAAACACAGAGCCATGGCCCTTCGTGTGGGAGTGGCCACTCTGCTGCTGCTGCTACAGTCTGGAGACCTTCAATAGAGGACACAGGACAAGGATTCAAGTATTTTCAAACCATAATGCAATTTCCTCATAGCCAATACTTGCTACACTGTCCCTGAGTCCTGGAGGACAGACAGGAAAGATTTTTCTGCTTGACCCTTCCCTTTGAGTTTTTGTAAATAATTAGCCCACACTAGACATTAAGTGTAATTTAAACCAGCTGTAGAACTTCCTTTCCTTCTATCTTCAAGCAGCGCAATCTGTTCCTTAGTTACTTGTCAAACTAGCAGCAACATCTCTCTGAATTTGGTATGTGAACATACATTTCTGTCAGCTACCTTGCTTTGCATTATTCAGCTCATTGCTTCAGATTATTAAATATGTATCTCCAGTTGGGAGTGAAATTACGTTCTTTAATACAGTAAAACCAAGTCTGCTCTTAAGCTGCACTGCCTTTCAGAGAAAGAAAAAATGCTGTTTTTCCAAGACATACACAAGTTTTTCTGCCCCCATCCAAGCTGAAGCATAACAAATTAATCACATCAATGTTTAAAAAAAAATCCAGAAAATAATCAATGTATTATACTTATCTACTTACAGAGACAGAATTCAGTACAAAATCTAAAATGAAGACCCTGAATAAGGTCCAACAAAAGATTTAAAGCTCAGGCATGTTCAATATCTTTGGAGCAAATAATTTTTGCTAAGCCAGTGGTTCAGCATTTTCTCAAAACCTTATCTGTCTGTACTTGATCTTTTTAACAGACAGCAGGCCTTTGGTCCAGGTTTCATTCCTAGAGTCATAGGATGGCCTGGGTTGGAAGAGACCTTAAATATCATCTTGTTCCAGTATCTCTGCCATGGGCAGGGATATCTCCACTAGATCAAGTTGCTGATAACTTCATCCAGCCTGGCCTTGAACACTTCCAAGGATGGGCATCCACAACTTCTCTGGGCAACTTGTTACAGTGCCTCACCATCTTCACAGCAAAGAACTCCTTCAAATATCCAATCTATACCTACCCTCTTTCAATTTTAAGCCTTTCCCTCTGCTACTACATGATCTTGTAAAAAGCCTCTCCATCTTATCCATCTTATAGGCTCCCTCAGGTACTGCAAAGCTGCAATTAGGTCACCCTAAACCTTCCTTTTCCAGGCTGGACAAGCCAATTTCCCTTAGCATTTTCTCATAGAAGAGGTTCTTCATCCCTCTAATCAGATTGGTGGCCCTCCTTAGATTCCCTCCAACAGCTCAGTGTCCTTCTTGTGCTGAAGAATCAAGAGCTGGATGCAGCACAGCAGGTTGGGTCTCACCAGAGCAGAGCAGAGGGGCAGAATCCCCTCCCTCCCCTGCTGCCCACGCTGCTCTGGATGCAGCCCAGGACACATTTGGGTTTCTGGGCTGTGAGTGCCCACAGCTGGGTGATGTCCAGCCTCTCATGCACCAGCACCCCCAAGCCCTTCTGGGCAGGGCTGTTCCAATTTTAGTTTAGATGTTTATATGCCCTTATGAACGTTTACTATGATTTTATCAGTACTTGCAAATTCATAAAAAATTCAAATACGATGTTCTGCCTGATATGAAGGCCTATACCCACCTACTAAGCAAATGAATATAACATCATGAGACATTCCAAGACACAGTCTGTGTTGCACTTTGTAGCTCAGCTGCTTATCAATTTTCAAGTAAGGAAAAGGAAATGCAAGACTTGCATTCTCCACAACACTACTGTGCAAGTAAGTTTTAGTAACATAGCTTACAAGACAGCAATCTGCTTCTCATTCACGGCAATATTCACACAAAGTACCCAAATCTGGACTTGTTCCTGTACTGTCATTTCTTCCTTTACAAAAGTTAGAGGTTTGTTTTTGTTTTTTTTTCATTCCAAATTAATAGGTATCTTGAACAGAGTGTCCAAACGCACCACACCTACACCCCACACCCACAGCCCCGTTTCCTAGGTACTGTGTTAAAAATGAACTATAAGCCTCGCAGTAATTCAGGAGAAGACACATTTTTCAGCTTTAGAAAAGACAGTCCTTATTTTCTGAGTATTTCATATTAACCATGCCAAATGGGAGCAGAGGTGGTAAAAGTTTAGTAATGCATTTCTCTCTAAGAAAGTAGAAATTGCTTCAGACTGAGTATCCCACTCCAACTGCATGAATTAATTACAAATCTGAGTGGCATTATAGGATTTAAAATGGACATTCAAAATATTACCAGTATAGGTAGCAAAACTAGTCAGAAAACTTCAAAATACTTCCAAAAGGACATAATCTTTAGACCATCTCTCAGACCCCTAGACAACAGAGAAATTTTGAAATGCAAAATGTATATAAAGTGATGGAGAGCCACCACATACCAGATTTACTTACTAACACTTCCTGAAAGCGAGGATACATGACAAAGCTTAGAAACATATTTGTAATATGCTTTTTCCCCTCCTGTAATAGCTTTCCACAAGGGCCACACCTAACAATGCAGATGTCCAGTCCATGTGCTCTGGCTTTAGTAAGTGACTAAAAATTGTACCTTGGGCTTGATCTGTTGCCATGCAAATAAAACTACCTCTTCACACACACTGAAGACAGGTCACAAACTAGAACAAGTCATTAACAGCACTTTTAATGTATCAATTTATTGCATATGTCAGTACATAAAAATAGAAAAGTGTTTTTTGTAAAATTAACTTTATTGTAAAAACCAACCAGAATGATAATGTAAAACTTTGTCACAATTAGCACATATACAATAACATTTATGCTTTGTCTACAAAACTTAAGAATACTTTATAAGACAGTTTTGCCTTAACTATATATTAAAGAAAAATCAAATAAAAAGCTTGCATCTCATAATCAGTGACTGTTTCTGAATTCAAAACGTGTTGTTTAGAACTTCAATATGCTATCTCTATTTACACTTCTGTGGGGTTCTACTCTAAATTATACAAGCAGGATGGCATTGCAAATTATACCTAATGGGATACATCAGGCTGATCCCACTACATGCAAGAGGCACTGATTTTATATTTGGCAGAAGTGCCCCAAGCAAAATCACCTGTCATTACCAAAAATAAAAATGCATTTTTCAAGAATTGATGAAATACAAATGGAGGTACATCTGCATCTTTTTGCTAACAGAAAAGACCATACCTTGGACTCTCAATTCTGCCTTGCATTCTTCACTGTGAACATCCTACATGACCCAATTATTAGCTTAGAGATGCTGATATGCATATTTTGTATAAATAGTTAATCCTTCTGCCCTTCAGCTGACAGATTGTCCGTAGCCTACCAAATGCATTTGTGCTCTATTTCTAATTTTACCTGAGAAATGGACATGAGGGCAGCTAAACCAGTTAATGTTTCTCCAGAAGAAAGCACAGCTTATCTCTCTGCATTTCACAATTAGAAACAAATTCTGGGAATGTAAACTTGGGTTAGTAGGAAGCCTCAAATATTTCCACTAATTAAAACCACACACATGTGTGCACACACAAGGTTTTATGCTTCCTTACAAGGAACTCTACTGCTAGTTGCTCAACTCCTGACCCCTTCCCGGAAACTTTGTTTTTACTTTTTTTTTTTTTTTTTTAAATTAAATTTCCTCTTAGAAAATTCCTTTAATGAACATATTTAAACTAAGGCTTTCTTACAAACCTGTGAAAAGAACTCAACTTCTTCCCAAACTAGAAATTTATATCTACAGGACAAATATTTGGGAAACATCTATACACAAATAGATAATAGTTATGGGAAAACATATAATGGTATTAAATAAAATAAATGCAACAGTATCACAACACATCATTTGGCAATTTAAAGTTATTATTACTACGTTGCTTGCAGTTCAGTTTTTAGCAGCACATAACTGTGGTTTCCATCACACAGTCCATGAAATAAAAACAAGTCTTCACTTGTCAGAACAAGTTTCCTCCCTCTTCCTCCTCCCTCCCTCCCTTAAAGAATTGCATGCAGATCAGTGGAATATTTGCACAAAAACATCCCTTCCCTCCTATCTTCCTTCAGTGGACTTCATAACCAATGCAATGAAAAATAGCATAATAACATTCATTCACAAGTGTATGTGGCCAACCCATTAAGAGAGAAACAAAACTGTGCGTGTGTGGAAGGTTGAAGAAACCACATAAGTGTAAGGGATGCATATATGACAATTGTGTCAACTCACACCCAGTACCTGCAAAATTAAAGTTTCATATTTATGTCCTGCAGACAATATAGTGAGAATATATGGCTTTATAATAACAAGTAATGTTTAGATAAAGCCCACTTTGAAGAGTTTCAGATTGCCATAATCTAACACCACACATTTGCCTTTGTCTTAGCAATTGTGTGTTCAAGTAGGAATATTTCAATACAGGTATACAAGTACCACATAACAGTAGGAGTATTCTGGGGTTGAGAGTTTTGTTTTGATTGGTGGGAAGTGGGGTTAAATGCCATGTTACTTAAGAAATTGATGCTCTGTGAACCTCCCCCTCATCCAATGGTGTATTTAATGTCAAGATATGACAACTTCTGACAATTATTTTCTCTTCATTCTGTTTCCAACAATTAACCTACTCTTTTGGCATTATCAACTGAATTTTAGAAAAGTAGTATTTGGTTGCGAATTCTCCTTCTCTCTCTCCACCTCCATTCCACAGCAATGTGAAGCAGATGAAACAACCTATGCAAGCAGTTCACATCTCACAGTAGAATTCATCAGGGAAAGGCAATGCCACGTCTATCAACTCCTTTCTGCTATACAAACACAGCCTCATCTCCCAGCCCCCAGTCAAACTTCTCCAATATACCTTGCCCAGGTACCCCTCTACCCAAAAAAAAAAAAATAAATCACCACTGTAAGGCTGAAAAGACAGTTTTGGTTTCACTCAGATTGAAAAGTATGCTCTGTGTTTTTACATCTATAAAGCCACAAGGATGTATAGCTTTTTTTGATCAAATCTAAGAAAACCTTAATAATAGTATCACAAAAGATACTTACCAGAGAAAGCAGCAACTTCTGGTATGTATATGCTTATTAAAAAAAAAAAAATCACATTTACAAAAAGATGTATCATCCTATCTACAAACTGCTGACAACTATTACCCACATGTATGTAAGAACTATAATTCCATTAGGAGGCATAACCATAAGGCACCAGTTCAGGAAAGCAGTTTTATTCAACCAGAGAACTAAAGCACAAGCTTAAAATATGACTGTCCCTCAGGAAACAGATTTTAAGTGTGTGCTGAGATGCTTTTCTGAATCAGGACAACATGGCAGAAAAGTTTACCAAAAATTCAAATCCAAAGGGCAACTTTACATATTGTGTGGAAGATTTTCCAATTTGTTCTTTCCATAAAAAATATATTTTGAAGAGGCAAACTCAGCTGCAGCAGATGAGTAATTAAACCTGCAGAAGAGATCTAAACAGCTCCCACACCCCATTAGAGACTGAGCTGACAGCATGCCTTTGATCACAGAATCATCAAGATTGGAAGAGACCACCGAGGTCTTCCAGCACAATCATCAACCTAACACTCCTAATAATCACCCCAAAACCGTATCCCCAAGTGCCACATACAGACTCCTCTTGAACAATTCCAGAGGTGGCGGTTCCACTATCTCCCTGGGAAACTTAGTCCAATGGCTAACCACTCTTTCAGTGAAATTCGTTTTATCATATCTAATTTGAACCTTCTTTGATGCAAAGCCATTTCTTCACATCCTTGCACTTGAAACATGGCAGAAGAGGCTGACCTCCACTTTGCTACAGCCTCCTTTCAAGTGGTTGTAGAGTTGTAAGGTCTCCCCTGAGCCACCTTTTCTTCAGACTACACACCACCATACCCATCAGCTGCTCCCCACAGGACTTGTGCTCCAGACCCTTCCTGGCTCTGTTGCCCATCTCTGGACTTGCTCCAACACCTCAATGTCTTTCTTGTAGAGAAGGACCCAGAACTGAGCACAGGACTTGAGGTGTGGCCTCACCAGTGCCAAGTACAAGGGGATGATCACTGCCCTGGTCCTTCTGGCCACACTATTTTTGATACAGGCCAAGATACCACTGGCCTTCTTGACCACTTGGATACACTGTGGGGTTACATCCAGCCCGCTGCTGACCAGCGCCTCCAAGTCTCTTTTCTGCTGACCAGCTCTCAAGCCACCCTTTCCCCAGCCTGTAGTGCTGCATGGGGTTGCTGTGACCCAATTGCTGACCTTTGATCTTGCTGAACCTTGTGCAGTTGGCCTTGGCCTGTTGCTCCAGTCAATCAGTATCTGCAGAGCCTTCCTACTCAGTGATATGACCATCTAGGACTATCTGCTCATTTTCATTATCCTTACTGTAACAACTGTACACATTTATCTCTCATTTATATTTCATGTGATCAGCGGTATTTGAATTTGTTTCTTTAGGAGGTATAAATAAGGGCACAAACATTTAATTATACCAGCCTAAAAGTCTGAACACAAAAAGCCACTTTTACCTTGTATGACCACCCATTTTGCCTTAAGAAATACCATCTCAAATGCACAAGCAGACTAGTACTAGCAAACAGTTTGCCTGCACATTAGTGAGGAGACCTTGAGGCAGAAAAGAGCTTAGATTGCACTGATCTTTCAGAAAAAGTTACTCCTATTTTTGATAGAGGAATTGTCTGGGTAAAATCCTGAAGTTATGATGTTAAGCAAAAACAACCTTCTGAGCACTATTATAATACAAATAGTAAATGAAAATAAGGAAAGTATCTTTTCATCTTCAGCTGCAGTTTGACATATGCAAGTCTGCATAACCAGTAATAACCCAGGAGAGTATACCTGCAAGTATACTCTACCAATTATGTTATTTTATATTATTTAGCACATTGAAGACTTCCCATTTTGCATAATATAAAATTTCAAGAAATAAACACTAATCTCATGCATGGCACACTTTAAATAA
The DNA here is from genome assembly GCA_035048155.1 of Cinnycerthia olivascens. Lineage (NCBI taxonomy): Eukaryota > Metazoa > Chordata > Aves > Passeriformes > Certhiidae > Cinnycerthia > Cinnycerthia olivascens. Next base: position 79,839,283 of record JAWWMU010000001.1, on the reverse strand, counting down.
ACTCTAAGAAAAGCAACAAATCGTTGTGCTAACCATGGCTGTCCAAAAAAGCTCACACATACAGCAGTGAATACCAAAGAGCCTCCCGTTGTTCTAAATACATTCTGTACTACTTCCGTAGCAAGTTTCTTTAATAGCATCTGTTGTACATATCAAACAAATGGAGTATATGGACAGAGATACCAAAAAAGTATGAGAAAGACATAAAATGGTTCATTTACAATGCTGCAAATGTAAAAGTTATCTGGAACACCTTAATAAAATATCAGACCTTTCCAAGTTTAATTTCACTCTTTAGGCAAGTACAGACGTGACATATGTTTAAAAACAGACATTCTTTTACCACTTATCACAAATCAAGGTACAGTGCAGGTACTTGCCCCATCCCAAAGAAGGATATCAATTATATTATTGTTACGTTAGATGATGTTTTCGCCATTTCTTCAGGGGAGTGACTCTTTATTACTTCTTTGATGAACTGTTCAAGTGCAGTGAAATAACCCTGGCACTGCCAAGTGTCATTGTGAGTTCCATCAGGAAATATTGCCAATCTCTTAGTCCGAGCTGGGGATAATTCATAAAGTTGCTTCATCATAACTGGTGGAATTAACTGGTCAGACAACCCAGAGATGAAGAGAGAAGGCATTCTGCACTGAGAGATTTTTCTGTAGGATAGAAATTTATTTTTGTAGCACCATAATGGAAGATATCTCATCGGAAAGAAAGAGAACAAAGTGCTGGCCATGTATGGGATGCTAAGAAAGGTGTTCTCCACCACGATGGCAGAAATCCTATGGGAATTTTCAGAAGCTAAGTGAATAGCTACTGCTCCCCCCAAGGAACGGCCAAAAAGAAAAATTTTTGTTTTATCAAGATCAGACCGAGTCATCACATAGTCTAAGACAGCCTCAGAATCTAAGTACAAGCCTTCTTCGCTTGCTTCTCCTTCGCTTTTGCCATACCCTCTGTAATCGACCAGAATTAAGTTTACTTTCAGGTTCACCAGCATTAACAAAGCATTTGGCAACCTGTGGCCAATGTTGCCTGCGTTCCCGTGAAAGTAAATGATGGTTGGAGAATACGCTGCATTGTCCCCCGTGTATCTCAGTAGAATAAGATTGAGAAGAACTCCATCTTTGGTTTTGATGAAGATGTTTTCGTGTGGTATACCAGTAGGCATAGGAACATAAAGGCGTGATGAAGAGGGCTGTTCAGGGAAGTAAAGAAGGACATCCTGGAATTTATATAATATACCTGCTATTGATACAAATATTAATACAAGGAGTATAATGCCTCCGTACAAGTGAAAAGTTACTATCAAGGGCAAAAGACAAATACGGCAGAGACTCCAAGACCAGGAAGCCAAAGCTAGTAGCCATCTTTTAACAAAGGTCCAAAGCATCCATGATTTTTCCATTGTAGAAGTCAGTGATCTTCTACTCCAAGCAAATCCTGCAAAAGAATCCAAATGTATACATGTAAATATAGGAAAAAGAAAAAGGTAACAATTTAAGCATTTGTACCTACAGAAGATTAGCGGCAAGTCGATGTATTGGAGCACTAACATAAAATTTGGTGGCAAACTCCCTTTGAAATTTTGGAAACCATCTGAGACTGTAAAATAAGCAGTAATGCAATCATAAGGAAACGTTTTAGAACTCTTCAAAATCCCGTTTACAGTGTTTCTGCAAGCAGTCCATTAACATCACTAGAAATCTGGTTGACTGAGATCACAGTAACTTCTGCTTTCCCCCAGACTTTCCTACCAAGCAAGAGGACAACCATACAGACTGTATCATCAGTTTGTCAAAGCTGCTCATGTAAGTAACTCTAGAATTCAGAGAACACAAACAAAAATAGTCTCTATTTCTAAGTTGCTAAGTAGCATGCAGTAAGCCTGTGCACGTCACTCTGCAGCCAGCTCACCACACATCCCAGCACTGCTATGGGTTAGTGGCTGTCTTTCAGCACCTCAGTCAACTGTGGTTACAGATCAATGCCTGAAATGCTCTGAAGAGAGAGACTCCTCTATACTAAGATATCACATTGTAGTTACATTTATGTCAGCTTTTTTTGCTATATTTTGATTGCTTCTGATTTATAACAATCATTTTTCACTATCAGATCAGTAATTCGCATTAAATCTTTAGATGAATGGAAGATTTTATCATCATGCAGGACCACTGGAAACAGTTAACTACATTATTCCCTGGTCAATGAAGAGCACTGCTGAAAATACCAAATATGAAAACAGACTAATGACAAAAACATACACAGCATAAAATGAGGAGAGTGATGTTAATGACAATGGATTAAACCGTCTTTACAACCAAAAGTTATCCTTCCAAGCATCCATACAAGACCTCGCAGTATTCACTCCTGGTTCATATCGAAACAGACAAATACTGCCAAACTTACACAAAAACTGCAGTAACTATTCAGTCACCACTGAATTGAATACTCACAGCACCCAGGAGGGACAACACAAACTCACTTGCCTGAGAAAACTAAGCTATATAGTAGATATTAGTTACACTTTAGACACAAAGTTATAATCTGCTAAAACGACATAGCATAGCAATAATCTGAATTCAAACTCCAAAGCAGTTTAACATGCAGAGATGCATCCAAGCATTTAATACCAGCCATCTTGACAGGCTCGAGTGATAAAAGGTGTAGCCTTTTGCATTCCACAGATATAAGCACCCACTCTGACCAGGAAAAACTGCCATCTCTATTTTATGTAAAAATTAGAGATAAATCAGAAATAAAAATAAATATGTCACACCTTAAGATTCATGTAGTAACCAAATCCAATGTGATATTAAGCTTTTATACAGTGTATCTACTCCAAATACATAAAACTGGTGAAATAAAAAGTAGTCTAAAAGAGCAGTTATCTCAACTTCGTTCTATTATTTATAGGTTCACACTTATTATCCATATCCAAGTATGCACAAATATTTGTGCATACTTGGATATGGATAACAAACGTGAACCTATAAATAGGTTTTCCTATATCTATAGGAAAATTTAATTCTTGTGATCCATTTTCCTTGAAAAGAACTCACAATGATTAGAAGACAAAGTAGCTACTTCAGTTTCTAGGAGAACTTCCTTAAGAAGTTAACAAACATTTCCTGCATTACATTTCAAGACTGTAAGAACATTGATAAAGAGACAGTAAAACCATTCTCTTTACTTACAGTATTCAACCTTTTGCTGACTTTCTTACAAAATGAAAGAAACTCCAAAAATGCTTTCTCAACAAGATACTCACAAGAGTAAGAGACCCACTGTTAAACAAAACTACTGAGAGAAAGAATTAATAAAAATCTCGCCTCAAGTGATGAAGTTTTGCAATGGCTATCCCACATACACTGGGGATTATTATTTGAAGACTGATACTCACAGCTGATTTTAAAAGCCATATTAGTTTCATGAGAAGGGCACCACTTCTATTTTCATTTCAACAGGCTAATGCTATCAAAATGTTATACTACTGAGATAGTGCTGCTGTGCAAGTACATCTGATATATATACATATACACATATATATGTTTGTGTGTGTGTATAGGTATATACAGATACTTTACAATTAGAATTGAAAAGCCAGTACATGCTACAACTAAAGCTCAACATACAGTAAGTAGTTAACAGGAAGAGCAAACTACACAGCCACAAATGTTTCACACTCACTACACATTTAAATAAAGCTGAATGCTCTGCAATATTGAACAATTACATTACTACTAAATTTTTTTTTTCCTCAGCTGTGTGAAACTTCACTGGTTCCATTCATTTCCAGGCCTTCATACCTTGTTGCAAGACTTGTTATCGAGGAAACTAAGATAAAAATTTTTCCTAGGTTCCTCCCCAGCTTTCAATACCAATTAAAAGATCACTAGAGCATAAAAGAATGGTTTCTCAAGCAAGCACATAGGCCAAGAAGAGACTCAAAGCCAAATCAATACAATCTCATTCTCAAAATTCTCAACCCATACTTTCTATGGAGCTCAAAGCGACAGACCTTCCAAACACTATCTTGGACAGCAGAAGATGATACAAACAGAAATAAATTTCTACTTGAAGAACAGAAATAAAAAGGGCAAGCTAATATAGTAATATTCAGTGAGCAGTAAAGTCAGCACTTTTTGAAGTGTATGAGATTTGAGACTGTTCAACATACTGCAAGACAACACATACACACACAAAATTCTCTCCTTGGTCTCAATTTCCAACTCCTGGTGTGCTGGATGGGGGTAATAAACCTTTCTTTCAAGCACTTTACAATGTAGCATCTTATGATGCAAGTACTCTGTCATGAATTATGAAAAGCATGCGCTGCATTTCTCTTGCATCTCTAATTTTGTCACTAACAGGGGGTAAGAATAATCTGAAAAAGGTGTGAGACTGGGAGAACAGTGTATTTAGACTTTGATGTCTGATATGGTCAACTTGAGAAACAAAGCAGACTCACCAACCCACCACCTGGACAAACCTCATCCTCTCTCTAGACAAGACTGCTTCTGTTCCTAGACTACAATAACCAGTCATGCACTTGCCCCATACCTGTCTGATGGCCCAGTTATATTGAGAAGCATTCATCCCTTTAAGTTCTTGGAGGGCATTCTTGCTTCACTAATTTTTTTTGTTTTTTTAAAAAATACTGTATTACAGCATTGTATTTCATTTAATTGCCATAACTTTGAAAATAAGATTTTCCTATAATAAGGAGTCACATCCCATTTTACTGCATTCACAGTATTTCATAATCATTGATTATTTAAACTAAGTAAAAGATTAGGTAAATAAGCATAAGGTCATTTTAAAAAAAATTCCTTTTGTCCCTCTGATATTTTGCATTAGAGAGGCTAGCCTTTGGGAATCCTGATACTTCCTACAAGTACTTATTTGGTGATGTTCATAAGCTTAAAAGACAAGCAGAAAACAGTACTGAAATACAAAGCTTTACTGTGGAAACCACTGCCACACAGGAACAGCAATGCAACCCAACTCAACATTAAGACTTCATGCAAGTAAGGCTTAGCCATGCTGCTGTTGTACCTTTGGCTTAAACTGCCACGGGATTGCATTGTCTCTCAAAACAGAAAGGAAATTTGGAAGCAGCGAGTTTCAGCTTGCTGAGGGGATATACACATATGTTGATACACATACACCCCCTCTTGTATCTGTACATCTCCACCACTGATTCCTGCAGACCTCTACATTTTATCAAATGAGCTACAAGTCCCAAAATCAGGTAGCTACTGAAAATAAAAAATCATAATGCTAAAAAATTTTGAGAAAAAAAACACCCTCCTTATGATCAAGGCGTTTTAACAATATTCTATCTTGTCCTAATGCTATTTTTAAATTATCAACTAAAAAAAAAACACATAAAATTCAAGTGCATATTTAAAGTACTAGGGAACAATTTTTTGTTCATTTTGAATGGCAGCTGAAATTACTCTTGTATCTGCCACAGGTTCTGCTGTTTTGCCTTTGTCTACATTTTTAATATTAAACAGTACTAATTTCATACACTAATAATATCATAAAACATTTACCTTTAGATGTGATGATTTCCCAGGCTTCATCTCTGCCTGAAAGACAATTCCATGTATGAATTTTGAGTAAAATTGTTTCGAATTACACATGTAATTTACTGTTTACCTTGTTAATTGAAAGAAGATTAAGAAGTGATAAAAGCCAAATCCCCTAGAAGTTACAACTGCTTCGTTGATGAAATTGTGCATCTCATGCTCCTCCTATCAAGCTGAACACTTGTTTGAAACATTTGATGAACTTGAAAACATCAAATAATGACGTTCAAGAACCACAATAAAATATCCTGGACTATATACACAACACATAGTATATAATATTATAATAATACACATAAAAATATAATAATTTTAATAATAACAGCATATATATAGTGCATAAAAACAAACATTATATTCTCTCCTTAAAACTAACTTTTAGTGCATAAGTAGCTTTAAAGATAGTGCGAAGAAGCACAAGGTGTTTAATGACTGCTTCCTCACTTAAGAGCTTTAAAAAAAAAGTTAAATCTTAACAGTCACTGCAATCCTTTGGATTTCAGAACAAACAAACAAAATCAAATATTTCTGTGTTTCTGAGAAATATCTAACGACATCTGCTTGTCTCCACTTCCTTTTCCTAGACTACCTCCCCCAGATACAGACAAGATTTGCACAAGTGTTACATTTACTCATATTTATTCAGAAGACACCTGTACATAGAAATATTAGGTCCTCAACTATAAAAAGTTAGTGTCAGAGGAGAAACTGATCTGGAAGAAAGTAGGCTTAAGGACCAGAAAAATACACTTTTGTAGTACTAAAATCCTACAGAGACACTCACTAAAAAACCCAAAACAGAAAACAAACAAACAAAACCACCCCAAAAACCAATCAACAAAACAACAAACAAACAAAAAAAAAACTCCAGTAAAGTAGTGACTCCTAACAAAGGAAAAAGTATAGTAAGAATAACTTAAGCGTCACACGTTTCATGGCTCTGGCTTTAAAATCAACGAGTCGCTTGTCCTACTTATTTCAAAGAGCCAACATCCACAGCTCTGCATCAAGTTGTATTAATTGATAACTGAAAATGTTTACCCCTCCCAAATGTTTAACTCCTCCCAACTGACAAATGGTACAAAGTATCATCGTAATTCAAAGTCTGGAATTACAACGATACTGTGTAAAAAAAAAAAAAAACCTAACCCAAACAACAACAAACCATGGCTGGCTATACCTTACCTTGGAACGTTAACTTTCTAAGGATCATAGGCTCCTAAAACAGCCATTTCGGAGCTTGTTAAACTGCTTCCTTTTTAAGAGAAACACCCAGTTCAGCCTTTTCAAAACAATCACTTGGCCCATTAGGAACACCACAGCCGCCATCAGCCCTACCTTCTACAAGCACCCATTTACAAGAATTGTTCATTTTGGCAATGGAGACAAACGAAACACTGGAGCGAGACCTTGCTGCCAACAAGCTTAAGATCTCCGGGGGTTTCGCAGGAATGCGCCTGCAGGAACTTTTATCAGCGCTGTCAAGGGAGCAGCTGCTCGGCAGCGCCGGCCGGCTGTGCGGGCACAGGAGCCGCACGCCGCCTGGGACAATGTCCCGCCGCCGCCGCCGCCCCAGGGAAGAGCCGCGTTTAGCCCCGGTAAGACCCCAGACCGAATCCCGAACACCGAACCAGATCGGAAGAGC
>JAWWMU010000001.1:79803865-79831932 GCA_035048155.1 Cinnycerthia olivascens | reverse complement strand
AGACCCCAGACCGAATCCCGAACACCGAACCCCGACCCCGCCGGCCGCCCCGGCCCGGCGCGGCCTCAGGGGCCGGGGTCGCTCCTCCCGCGCCGCGGCCGCGCGGACCCGAGGGCCGCCAGACCCACCCGCCGCATCCTCCCGGGCGGCCGCCGCCGCTGCCGAGGGCCAGCGCAGACCCCGACGCGCAACTTCAGCCACCGCTCCTTCCTCCCGAGGCAGGAAGTCACCGCAGCCGCGGTTCCGCTTCCAGGGCACGGCCCGGCCTTTCTCCCTTCTCTCCCCGCCTCTCCCCGCCCCGGGCTCCGCCGCTGTTCCCCGCCCCGGCCGGGGGGAGGAGCGCGGACCGCGGCGTCACCGGGCTGGCTCTGCTCTTCCGGGGCGGTGGCAGGCCGCTGTCAGTCCGGCTCCGCAGGTAGCCGCGGTCCCCGGGGTGCCGCTGGGGTGGCCGTTCCTCCATGCTCCCGGCTGCCTGCTCCCGTGAGGAGCCGTGCCCGCTGCCCCCGCGCTCTGGCCGTGGCATGTGGGTGCGCCCGAGCCCCGCTGGCCGCCGCTCCCTCCGCCGGCGCGGAGCAGCCGGGCCACGGGGGCCGAGGCGGGTGGTGGCGGGGACAGGCTGCGTTCTCGGGGAGGGAGGAGGAGGAAATCGGTCTCCGAGCACTGTAAGATCCCGCCTGGGCAGCAGCGGGAGGGGAGCGCGGTGCCTTCTCCTGCCGTGCAGACCTCTGTCCAGGTGATGCCGGTGTTTCTGTGCCCTTCTGAGTGTGACCCTTTCATGAGGAGCCAGCTGCCGACCTTTACGATAGTGGCTAGATCTTACTTAGAAAAATGATAAAAGACGTAAATCCTACTTAGAAATGGGGTTTTAAAACAAAATATGCTGTCGTTTTGTTTATAAATATGTAATTTTATTTTGTTCCCAGTGAAAAACAGACTGATGGCTTCTGCACCTGTTTCGCAGCCTTCTCCTAAAAAAACGGTGGCCTCTCACGTGCCTTTTGCAGATCTGTGTTCTACTCTGGAGAGAATACAGAAGTGCAAATCTCGTCCAGAGAAAACCAAGTATTTCAAGGATTTTCTGGATTCCTGGAGGAAATTCCATGATGCACTTCATCAAAAAGAGAAAGATGTCACAGATTCCTTTTACCCAGCTATGCGACTTATTCTCCCACAGTTGGAAAGAGAAAGAATGGCATATGGAATTAAAGAAACGATGCTTGCAAAGCTCTATATTGAACTACTTAGTTTACCAAAAGATGGAAAAGATGCTGCAAAGCTTTTAAATTACAGAACGCCTACAGGCTCTCGTGGAGATGCTGGAGATTTTGCAATGATTGCATACTTTGTGCTAAAACCTAGGAGCCCAAAACAGGGCAGACTGACAATAGAACAAGTCAATGAACATTTAGATGCGATAGCTAATAATAATGCTGCTAAAAACAAGGGTCAGTTAAAGAAAAGTCTTCTTCAGTTAATTACCCAGAGCACAGCGCTGGAACAAAAATGGCTTATCCGAATGATTATAAAAGATCTAAAACTTGGTGTTAGTCAACAAACTATATTTTCCATTTTTCATCCTGATGCTGCTGAATTGCACAATGTTACTACTGATTTGGAAAAAGTTTGCAGACAACTGCATGATCCCTCTGTTTCACTTAGTGATGTTTCTATCATGTTGTTTTCTGCCTTTAAACCAATGCTTGCTGCTATTGCAGATGTCCAGCAAATTGAGAAACAAATGAGTAACCGGACATTCTACATAGAAACTAAACTGGATGGTGAACGTATGCAGATGCACAAGGATGGGGATGTGTACAAGTATTTTTCCCGAAATGGGTTTGACTATACTCAGCAGTTTGGAGCTTCACCCCTTGAAGGTTCATTAACACCATTTATTCATAATGTATTTAAGAGTGATATACAAAATTGCATTCTTGATGGTGAAATGATGGCTTACAATCCTGAGGCACAAACTTTTATGCAAAAAGGAAACAAATTTGACATTAAAAGAATGGTGGAGGACTCCGATCTGCAGACCTGCTTCTGTGTTTTTGATGTATTGATGGTTAATGATCAGAAGTTGGGGCATGAAGTGCTAAGCAAAAGGTATGAAATCTTAAGTAGGGTATTTACCCCGGTAAAGGGCAGGATACATGTTGTCCATAAGAAAAGTGCCAGAACAAGAAAAGAGGTAATTGATGCTTTAAATGAAACAATAGATAACAGGGAGGAAGGAATTATGGTGAAAGATCCCATGTCCACCTATAAGCCTGACAAACGTGGGGAAGGCTGGTTAAAAATCAAGCCAGAATATGTCAATGGACTGATGGATGAACTGGACCTTTTAATTGTTGGTGGTTACTGGGGGAAGGGGTCTCGTGGTGGAATGATGTCTCATTTTCTTTGTGCTATTGCGGAGACACCCCCTCCAAATGAAAAACCAACTGTGTTCCACTCCATTTGTCGTGTTGGCTCTGGCTATACTATGAAAGAGTTGTATGATCTAGGCTTGAAACTGGCTAAACACTGGAAGCCCTACCATAGGAAGGACCCTCCTGGTAACATTTTGTGTGGAACTGAAAAACCTGAAATGTACATTGAACCTTGCAACTCTGTCATAGTTCAGGTCAAGGCGGCTGAGATTGTTGACAGTGATATGTACAGAACTGATTGTACTTTGAGATTCCCCCGAATTGAGAAGATAAGGGAAGACAAAGAATGGTATGAGTGCATGACTTCAGACATGTTAGAAGACCTCAGAAGCAAAGCACAAGGAAAGCTGGCATCTAAGCACCTTCATATAGATGAGTATGATGAGCCACATGAGAAAAAAAGGAAAACGGTTTCAAAGGTGAGGAAGGTAATTGGAATAGCTGAGCAATTTAAAGCTCCTGATCTTTCTAGTGTAAGCAAAGTTTCAAATGTATTTGAAGATGTTGAGTTTTGTGTTATGACAGGGATGGGAAAATACTCAAAGTCTGAGCTGGAAAGCAGAATAGCCCAATGTGGTGGCAGTGTGGTACAGAACCCGGGGCCAGAGACTTATTGTGTCATTGTAGGAGCTGAGAATGTCAGAGTGAAAAACATCGTTGCTTCCAACAAATATGATGTGGTGAGGGCAGAGTGGCTCCTTCAGTGTTTTCAAACCAAAATGCTGGTGCCTTGGCAACCATCCTTTATGATTCACATGTCTCCTGACACAAAAGAACATTTTGCTCGTGAGTATGATTGTTATGGAGACAGTTACACAGCAAACACAGACGTTGCACAGCTCAAGGAAGTGTTCTCAAGAATTAAAGACAATAAGGCAATGCCTCTGGACTTGATAGCTGAGCTAGAAGAACGTTATTGGTGGGACAGTTGTCAGCTCGGTATATTCAGAGGAAGCACTGTTTATGTGGACTGTTACGCTGTTGTTAATGAACCCAAAAGCAAAATCCCTGGAACTACACTATCAATTAGAGCTTTGGAGCTCCGTTTTTATGGTGCAAAAGTAGTTTCTCACCTTGAAGAGAGTGTCTCCCATGTTATTGTAGGAGAAGATCATTCACGGGTAGAAGAGATGAAAGCACTCAGGAGAACGTTTGGGAAAAAATTTAAAATTGTATCTGAGCTGTGGGTAACACACTCAGTAGAGGAAGGAGTCGCAAAGAATGAAAATCAGTACTTAGTTTGAAGCAGTCTTTAAGATTGGAGCAAAGGCATGATTTGATTTGGATTTTGTGAAGTTGTCCTAAATTTTTAGCTCTGGCTAAAGAATAACACTGAATTGCTGAAATTAGAGGAAGGCTTTTAATTTTACTGTTGCAGAAGCAAGAGGATGCTGAGCTCTGTTGGAGGGAAAAAAAACACCACAAGATAAATAATTTAAGCCTTTTAATCCACAAACAGATCTCAGGAGAGACCTAAAATTTTACATAAATAAAATATGTTTGAAACTGGTTTTTTTCTAGCTTTAATAATGCTTGCCTCCATCGTTCAAAGTGGAGACAATAATTTATTATTTTATGAAGATTTGCTATTTATCTGTTGTTTAGCTATCGATCTGCAATCACATTTACACTTTTATTGACTTGTTTTTTATGTATTCCATATGCTAGAAAATTCAGTAATTTATAAACTTCATCAGGACTTTTAAAATTTACATTGGTTTTAGCATTAAGCACCACACAGCCTTGGAAGCACTTTGATTTTAGGATATCGTGTAGATTGCATGTTTTTTTGTGTAAATAGCCTTTGTACAAAAGAACCTAAACTTTTCATTGGGGTGATAATGAGTTAATAATGACCTATATATGTATGAAATATAAATCGATTACTTAAAAATTGTAATAAACTCCTGTGCTCATTACAGTTTAACTGTGAATTGTGACCAGACTAGGCTTTTACAATTAACCATTGATTTATTTTTTTAAAATGCTTTTTAAGTGATTGTAGGATTAATTCCCAAATATCCAATTCAATGTATGTTTTTCCAATTACTAAATAAAATCTATTTTTAAAGTCTGCCTGGTGTTTATCTTTAGAAAACAGTCACTTTTGAAAAGCACAAAACTTAATTTCTTATTTTACTGTTAGATAATTCATGCATTAACTTGCAGGGGAGAAAGGTTGAGGCCTTGTTTCTTGTTTTGTCAACATTGGTATCAAACAGAAATGAAGTTGGGCAGACCACGCAGAGTCTGTTTTTAGCTGACCTCTTTCTTCAGTGCTTTCCATGGTCATGTTCATGCAAAAGTCCCTGTGAAAAGAATTGGGAAATGTTATATTAAAGGTTAATTGGAAGGGCTGTATTGATTAACAGCACCTCTTAGTGTATTAGCTTGTTACCTGGAATATACTCAATAGGTAAAATGTGATAGTCAGTGTCCACAAATTTCCTGTCACCAAACGTGCTTTGCTCCTTTTCTCAAGTGGGACATGCTTTGTGTTGGTGAGGATACCGCCCTGTGCCTGTCCTGCTGTTCCCTCAGCATGCTTTCCCTGGTGGAGCAGCCCAGTTACACCCCTTGACCCAACAGGGATGTGAATGAATGAAGGAAAGCCTCACCTTTCTTTTGTCCCCTTGATATTATTCTGGTCTTTAGTTTGGATGTGAACACCTTTCCAGAACCAAATTTAAAAGTTGTGGAAAGCTTTGTCACCTTTTTACTGTAGTACATCTGTTTGGTGTGACACTTAAAAACTGTGTGGTTCCTGTTGCTCAATTGCCAGTTACTCTTTTCTGAAAGAATGCATCTGTGTGTTTTAACAGTTCATATTAATATCCTTGATAAGTAGAAGATCCACTTTTTCAGGTGAAATCAGTCAAAATCTGTCACCTATAGTAAATAACAGGTAAGATGTTTATGGCATCTTGATCTAATGAGAGGTTTTAAAAAGCTCTGTAGTTTGCTTCTGGGGTTTTTGTAATACTTTGTCACTCTTTGTGCTAAAATACAATCAAAAGCCATTTAATCTTTCCAATATATATGTAATTGCAGCTTGAATTCTTTCAAAAGAGGGACTTGACGTTATAAAATGTCATAAAAAGATTAAAAAATGTTCATTTGAAGGTAACTAAGGAAATGCCTTTTAACATAGTTAAAAGCATAAGGCATCTCCAGCTGGTAACAGGTGTTGTACCACAAAACAGTAGATGGGCCTGTAAAGTTTTTTGGTGCTAATTTTGCTGTGAGGGGATAGGAATGAGAGAACTCTGTAAGTTTGAGTTATTATACAAATAGTGAAGGAGCTTGTAGGTATAAATATAATGTTTCTCTACGTCCCTTTCTAGAAGCAAGGAAATTAAAAGGCATCAACCTCATAATTATTTCCTTTTGGAAAAGTATATTTAGCGTTTTTTTTGGATGTTTTTAACAGATGTAGCTTTTCTTTCTTTGTAATTCTGGGGAAGATTATCTTGAGAGAACATATAAGGGAGTTGAATTTAAGTTCAAACCCCAAGCATTATTATTCCCAGTATATGTGATTGCATTTGAAAACTGACGTGATAGGAATGTTTCAACATGTATAATTGTCACTAGATTAATGACAAAATATATATATTTAAATTTATTCTCCTGTTAATATTATGGTTACAGAAACTATGTAAAGCTATGAAATCAGAGTTAATTTTTTTCCCTGTTATACATAAAGTAAAATGCATTTTTCTGGACTAAAGTTGCCAGAAATAAGATACATGGGGAAAAAAAATGTTACACACAAAATGAGTGGGTATGGTGTGAGGAGTTGCATATTCCATTCTTTTATCCTCAGTCTTTCCTAGACAAGAATTAATTCACGTAGTCTGGTTCTGCATAGAGTTGTACTAGTTAGAATAAGTTAACTATGATATTTCTATAGCTTTTTATGAAGTTCAAATTAACCTTTTGAAATAGATTGAGGTAGAAGGTCGTTTTGTTTCATTTTTTATAGAAGTCCTTTTGGTTCTAATTTAATTTTTTATAATTTGTCTAGCATTTTGTGTTTTGTTATAGTACAAGACCAGCTTGATGGAGAAAAGTAGAGCTCCAGATGTTCTTTTTCTCAGCTTTTGGAAGCCTTCTGGCACTTTCCTGTAATATTTTCAAAGACAGCTAATGAAGTATGGACAGGGAAATTGACTGAAAGCTGGTTGAGATTCCAGGCCTGGAGAATTGTCATCAGCAGCTGAGGTACAAGAGGCAACGGACACGAAGTGGAACAGGAACTTTTGCTTAAAGCTAGGAAAATTCTTACTGTAAGGGTGGTGAAACACAGGAACAGATTGCTCAGAGGGGTTGTGGAATCTCCATCCTTGGTGACATTCAATATGCAATCAGCTACAACTTGCTCTACCTGACCCTTCATCTGGACAGTGTTTGACTAGATGATCTCAAGAGATGCCATCCAACATCAATTGTTCTGTGAATCAGGTCTGAACTAAATTTCTCATTCTGATTTTAGATGTGAATGGTTAAAATGTCAAGTGGTGACATATACATTGCAAGTTTAATGGATTTTTTTAATTTGCAAGACAACAGATACTAGTATAGCTAACTCTCTTTATCAGCATGACTTAAAGCTACACATTAAACTGGAGAAAAAGGCAAAGCAAACCAAGAAAACCCAAAGCATAAACCAATTTGGGTTACAATGAACCTGCACAATCAAGGTTGTTCAGTCTCCTGAGCAGTGGAAACAACTCTCTAAGTGCTGTGTATAAATGTTTAAATACTAGTGATATCTGAGAGAACAGAAAAGCTGGTTTTCAATTTGAAGTGATATATAACTGTGCCAATTGTGAAAGTGAAAACAGGCTCCAGTAATTTAACCACTTTCATGATTGCCCGGTCTTGATTTGGGAGTGCTAAAGCCACAGCTTCATTCTTGTGATGGTAGACTTTAAAAGCATAAACACCACAGATCTAAGAAGGGGGCAGGATTTCTCCACATTCTTGCACATGGAAGCTTCCTGCAGCTAATTTGCTACAGCCTCAGCAGACTTTGCTACGGCACCAACAGCAGCAAGCAGAGGCAGCGTGTTCTCTGAAATGCTTTTAGCCTGCACATCTTACACCTGCAGTTAATGCAATAACTGTCTGGTCAAAGGCAGTTGGATAGGAGTTCCTGTCGGTGCATAAATACCTGTATTCAAGTAAAACACAGCAAATAGATGTGTAACACAACTAGTCCCAGCTAATTTTTTGTGGTTGCTTTTTTCCCCCTTGGTCTCCCACAGCTTCTCTCTTGAGTTGGCCTCTTTTGACTATTGTATTATAGATTTTATATGTCAGACCTGTGTGCTGCCAAAGTGGAATGAATTTATACATACAGTTTAGAGCTAGTTTACATCCCTCTCTGTTATGCTTCAGTCTGCCCTGTAAACATGTTCATATATAATTATATCAAACGTAGTTACATACATCTCAGATTTGAGGTTTTTGTTGATTTGATTTTTATTTTGTTTTGGTTTGGTTTATTGTTGTTTTTATTTGGATTTTTGTTTGCTTTTTTGTTTGTTTTGGGGTTTTGGTTTTTTTTTTGTTTTTATTTTAATTTTTTTTATTTTACTTAAAATCTCTGAGTGCTATTAGAGTAATAAAAAGAGGTTATTTAAGGCAAAAGTAAATATGAAAATGATAGGTATCACATTGTTCAGGTCTCTGAACATGGTTGTATGAAGAAAAGAGAAATAAACAGGATAGCCAGTTTTGCTGATTACATCTCTCTGTAACTGAAACACAGCAGGTGCTGGGAGTAGACTGCCTGACACACTGCTATAGCAGCAACCAGGGCAGAGCAGTGAGATCACATGCATTAACAACATTTACAAAGTTAATAAATAAAACACAATTGAGAAAGAACATAACTGTACTCTTTTTTTTGCCTCTGAATTATGAGGTAACTTGAGAAAAATTTTCTTCTATATCGATTGTCTAAATTCTTATGCTTGGTGATGAAGAGGTCTATGAACAGAACAAATGCTGCAGACAGGTCTCATACACATTCCTGGCAGACACTCAGTAAAGGCATCTAAGGTGCAGTACAGATACTATTTAATTTTTTAAGACTGAAATATTTAACTTTTTTAGTAACTGGAGGATATAAAAAAACATTTTACCACTAAGAAGAAACCAGGGTCTTAATATGTAATGGTATAAGAGAAATATTCTGCTGTATGTGTTTTGGATAACCTGCTTTCCTGACCTGTATTTTTGGAAGACATGGCCAATTCAGCCTTTCCAAAATCATGCTTACATTTGCTCTCAGTGCAAAATGCATTTAGAATTCTGTGCTTTGTACTGGGTTGTCTTTGTTTATCAATTCTGGACTGACTTACACAATTCTGTGGTTCTTTTGGAGTGCTGAACCCTTGGCTGCAGGATAGACTGTGGCTCAGTCATGACCCTGCTCTGGACTTCTGCAACTGCATGATTGTCTGTCCAGCACATGAGTGAGCTCCAGGAACTGCATGGAGGGGAGGGGGATTTCTAAATCAGAGTAGCCAAAATGTGCTAAAGTGTGTGTAAATGCACACATATAGACTGTGTATATATGTGTGTGTACACGTATATATAAATATATGTATAAATATTGAGAGAGAGATACATGTGATACTTATGATGGCTGTCTTCTGCCCTCAATTTTTATTATTCCTTCATCCTTAGCAATGCTGAGGAATACTTTTAGAGATCCTAGAAGTGGATGGGTAGGCTAGACAGCAAGAATTTGTGATGGTGTTGCAGAATTCGTACCTACAGAGTGCCCCAGGCTAACACACCTACACAGACTCACTGGCATGACTGTGCCTTACACAGAGATCTCTTCCTTCCAGAAAATGTGCTGTGGAAGTTGTGCTTGGTCAGTAGAAACAAGAAGTTCCCAAGATTCAGCAAAGACCATTTCTGGCATTCTGCTGCCTACACTAAACAGAACCGTTTCCCAGTTCCAGTTCTGCAAACCATACTGTCAGCCACCACCAGCTATTTCTCATTCATACACCAAAAGTTCTCATTTCTTAAAATAGTCTGGTCATGTAAAAGCTGTAATCTTAGCCCTGGTCAGGCCATCCTATATGGTGCTTCTTCACTGTTTTGGAAAATGTTGTTTGGTCCAGAGCAAGCTGGACAACATTATGAACAACAGCATGGTAGTGGCAAGTCTGTGCCACTGATCTGTCTAGTCAGGATGAGGAACTGAGCCCCAGTTGAGCATCTGACGTGAATAAGAGCCTTGAGACCATGGAAAATACATGCTATGCCCTGGATTATGCTAAGGAGCAGAGAAGAAACATGGGGAGGTGGCTGGGTTTTGTGGTCTCTGAGCACGGGTACAGCTCTGCTGTGGGAATTTGAGCTCGTGGGAAGACAGGTAAGGGTTCATGACTGGTCATACAGTTATAGGTAATGTCAAAGCAGGATGAGTATGCAGAGGCCAAGAAAAGAGACCACAGCTGCCTCTTGTGCAGGCTGAGGAAAGATAAAAAGTGCTATGTTAATGTAACCAGAGTGTTCTCTGTGCATCTCCAGCAAGGGCAGTGGCAAGGCTTTGTTGCTGTTCACTTAGGCCTTCACCCACAGTTATCTGCCCTTTGGCTATATTCCAGAATTTCCATAGGGAATTTCAATACTCATTTATTATTGCACAAAGGTTTTAGCAATCAGACAACACACAAATCACATATTATCTTTCACAATTATATTAAAAGCTTACAGGAATTAAAATAAAGATTAAAATCATTTAGCAGCATTCACACAATAACAGTTCCCCGAAGATCAGCACAGGCAATCAAACATTGGCAGGAAATAAATATTTAGGCAGGTGGCCAGCATAGATAACTTGGTTCATCAGTATTCAAGCAGGAGCAGCTTTTGCATTATTAGTCAGCCTAATTTCCCTTTCCACACCACGACTACCTCCAACCCCAGGTTCTTTTCTATCCTTCACTTGCTCCTTTTAGTTGGGGTTGCATCCTGCAGAGTCCTGTGCTAGGTCTTGTTTTAAATTCTGTTGAAAGAGGGAGACAAGCTATTTCAATTAATGTTTATCAGGATGACTTGGAAGTTAGTTAAATGCAAATAAAAAAGTTTATGCACCAGCATTAAGCAGTATGTGCTGTGCTAAAAATGGTGTGAAATAATTTCTGTGTACAAGACGAACAGGCTGGGCTGGCTGTTTTACATACATGGATATACTGTGAGCAGGTTTGAGATGATCATAAGAAAGAAATAAATGTTGCCAATATATCCTCCTAACTTAAATTAATATGCGCATCTGGCTTCTAAGCAGAACTGGTTAAATTTGCTAAACAGCCTCTGGAGATCTGCAGAGAGAAATCAAGTCTGCCTGTCTCGAGTTACTTTTACAGAAACTTTCCTCACTTTCATGGTATCATTCAGATTTGGGTCTCCAGCCTGTTCACTGCAGCTGTAAGCTTAATAATCTGTGAAGACTTTCTAAGATAAAGTGGATCCTCTCCCAAGGAATTCTTTGTAAAATGGTCAACATATGCTCCAGAAATTCAGAGGAAGAAAGCCTGTCTTAATCTGTCCCACAGACACCTGTAAAAGTGAGATCTGATTCCCTTTGACTCTTCACACATCTTTCCCCTTGATGTTCTTAAATCATGCATGATCCATGTTTTGGGAGACCAGTTAAAAGAGCTCTCACCCTTCTATATATTCCAGCTACTTTATTTAGAGTCTCTGATTTGAGTGTTTCACAGGAATGGGAGGACCATCCTACTGTTGTATAGTACAGAAACATCCAGCTGTCTGATTCTCTGACTTATGGACCATTATGCAAAAAGGGGCCTCTAGAAACCCCACAAACTGGGTGAAACACTGTGTGAGAGACTGGGCTGGTTAATGACTCAAACAATCATCCTCTTAACCACCCAGGCAGAGGGCAGTGCACACTGCACAGGAGGCTACAGATGGGTGTTGAACGAGATAAGGGAGAAGGCTGGCAAGAGGCAAATCCCATGAGGCAGGATAGTGCTTTTTATCATGCCAGTGTCCTCCCTTACATAATGGCTCAGGTATGAAAACTCCTCTCCGGGGAAGTATCTAGACATTCACAAGTAGCCTGAGGGTATTTGCCCCTTCTGATCGTTTATTGTTGACTCAGCTGCGCTGAACTGAGAGGCAGCTTTAAGGTCTTAAACCACGTTAAGACTCCTGAAGTGTCCTGTGATCCACAGCATTACATCCTTCAGAGTGAAACTCCAGTAATCCTACCTTCATGCCCCAGGGAAGGTATTTGGGCATTCCCACCTGAACCTGAGCACATAAAACCCAGTGGATGCTGTTTTGTGGGTTTTCCCCACCCCTGATGGATCAAGATAGCGACCATTGCTTTAGCCAACAGACTGAAGTTGCAACAATCAAGTCTTGTGGCAGGATCCCACAGGTATAGGTGAGTACAGACCTTTCTACTCTTATTCTTTCTCTTTCTTTTTCATATTTCTTTTTCATATTTTTTTTTCTTTTTCATATTTCTTTCTCTGTATATGTCTATTTCTCTACCTCACAATTACTGTTAAATAAAAATCTGTATTATTGACTTCAATGTATGGTCTCATTTGCACCTTCAGGCAGTGGCATCTCTCTAATAATTTTAATAATTGGATCTGAACACACTGATAAGGGCAAAGAAAAATCTCATTAACTGAAATAAATTTCCTTCTTTCTTTTTTCCTTCAAATGTATCTATCTGAGGCAAGGCTGGCACAGAGCTTAAATTCTTCCTAAAGCTAAGTGAACATAAATTATTCTTTGAAAAGGACTGGTAAACATCCAGATTTCTGAATGGCTTTTTAACCTGGATTCATGAATAAAGTATTTCCCATGGGAAGTTTCAGTCCCTCCTCTCAAAGCTGTTTATTTGTTTGACATCATTGAGACATCATAATAAGAATGGATACAGCAATTCATATAAATGCCTCAGCCATTAGCCCACAGCATGTCGTGAGAAGTCTTGGGCTGATGTAAACACTGTATTTACAATAAAGTCTCCAATTAAAAGAGAGAGACTTCATACACCACAGTTCTTCTGCTGGTTGCTATAAATTTCCAGTGTCAGGTCACAGTGTCTGTTTTGGGGCAATAACTTACCTATCAGCTATGATATTGCTCCTCAATGATTAGGAAATGTTAAAAGGTGCAGGGATGCAGTCTGAAAATGGGATATATACAGTGTTGAGGAATTTGTATGGTATCCCTAGAGTTCAATTAAACACATATGCGCACTTAAATATAAAAGAGAAATGGTTAATGAATAATGCGTTGGCCAGAGTTCTACCAGTATATGCAGTTCTACGCAGAGTCTCCATAGCTGTGTCATAAGCAGATTCCTTATGACCTCTTTCATCAGCATTAAATCCTGATAGTGGTTTCATGTAGCACCTCAGGCCAGTTGTGAGTCTTTCTCCCAGCCCAGCTCTGCTGTCCAAAGGTTGTCCATAAGCTTGTGTCCCTGAATATTCCCATTCCAGCATGGTTTATATGGCAATGTTGAGGTTGTTTCTCATCTCATCACCCAAGGAACCTTTATTCCCTTGCAAGATGACTGTCTTTGGTGTTCCTGCTTCCAGAAAGGTTAATCCTTTCTTGAAGTTAGGCCTTCTAGCCCTGCATTCCAGATTGTTAATTGGCCACAAATTATCCTCTTGAGCAGTTACAATTAGACTTTCCCCTTCAACAGCCAGATTTCAAAGACTAGACCATTCAGTGGAGAGCGCAGATCATATAACTCCCTCCCTCTTAGAAGAGTCACCTCAAGATTCTTTCCTGGTCCAAGCTCTGCCACCATTTGCTTTTGGTCTGTTTGGGTTTTGGTGGCATCCACAGAATCTCAGCATGGCTGAGTCATTGCCTGTTTGATGTACCCTGTTGACATGTTTGTAACACTTTGGGCACCTTTAGCTATTTACAAAGAGGCTATGACAGCATAATACATACAGCTATAAAGTATATAGCAATTATTCATTGCTTGGCACAAACAGATGTTAGCTACCTAGTAAAGAGCTAGGCTAAATGTTAGTGTGCTCAGCCTTCACTGCTTCCCATGGGACACTCAGAGGCTCCAGGGAGAGATAGCCAGGGATCAATAATGAGACCAGGTCAGGAACACCCCAAGTCAGGTAAAGGCACCAAGGTTGGCCCTTGATGCTCTCTGGATTTCATCTCCTGCTGAGTCCTCTTTCATCTCCTTCTTCCTTCAGTTTTTCTTTTCCACCTTGGCATTTTTTCCTTCAGAATCTTTGAACCACTCACAGACACAGTTTCAATAATTCTACCTCCACTGTCAACTTTACCTTTCTTATCTCACATGGTTCCACTCTGCAGATGTTGTCACAACTCTTTCTTTCAACTTAACAATTTCTTCAGAAGTCTAAATCAGGTTTCTCTACCAGAGGTAAGCCTTGGATTCTTGAAACACAGTCAGCTGAAATCCTGTGAGGGAGGAAAAGTCGTATGAAAGAGGTACATTCATAAAACATATATATATATAGTGGAACTTGCAAGCCACTTACCTTGAATTCAGAGAGAAGTTGCATGCATTAAGTGCTTTGTGTAGTAAAATTGTCTTTCCAGAGACTTGCTTTTTTTTTTTTTCCTCCCTATAAGAATTTTATGTTAACCATGAAGTGAGAAATCAGGGGCAAAATGAAGGGAACTGCAGCTTGTTAGGAGTCAGACCTCTTTATATAGAAAGCAGATTATTTACTTGTTCTCTCTTCCTCCCTTCACATTTTCAATCAAGGTGCCTGAAAAGAACGAACATTGAGCAATCAAAGTGTGAATGCCTGTGTCTGTGTCTATTCATATATAATAACTTCTGAACCAATGAGCCAGTTCTATCCAAATTTCACTAAGAAATAGTGGTTTCCCTCTCTCTGCCCACTCCTCTGCCCAAGCTCCAGTGTTGGAGATGCCTGAGAACAGAAGGTGGTAATGGTCTCTGTGAGGGAAAGAGTCTGTGTACCTGTCCTGGAAAGAAAATATTTCAGGTGCCAAAAGAACTTCTCCTAGTGTTCTCATTTTCTCATGAAGTCAATCCACCCAAGGCACAGAAACAGGAACACAAGCTTCTTTGATTTTAATGTTCACGTGAAGGGGGAACGGTGAATGCCCAATCACATGAACATCTCATATTTCATTAGGCATCAAAGTATCTAATCACTAATCTGCAAAACTCTTTGAAACCACTCTCATCAGGTTCTGTTGGTCAGAGAACTCTGTACGTTCAGCATTGCTGCAGTGTGTGATGTATATCCTGATGCACACCGCTCTTGCAAACGTTGTGATTTTTATTTGTGTTGTTTATTCAGACTCTCAGAACATAGCACACTCCTGCTGTGTTACTGTCTGCTGTAATACGGTGCTGGTTGTCATTTTTATTTAGTGAGAAAGATACTAAAAGTGCAATGCTATTACATCTTCTTTATGAATATTCCGTAAATCTAAAGCAAATGGAAATAAAAGGAGAGTACTCATGTAAGAAAGCAATTTCTACCTGAACAGAAAGAACCAAATATGAGGAAAAGAGACTGATAGACAAAAAACTGTTTCTTTTAGTTCCACAAACTACATAATTGCCAAGCTCACAGCATAGGGAGAGTGATTTGATAACCAATAGACAATCCTAACAAAATCATGTGATTCAATTATGGTTTGGTTTAGGTGGTATCCCAGTGCTTCACCAGAGTACTGGACAGTATGTGGGATGAAGGATTGCTGCACTGTCCAACTCCAAGGAAAACTCTTTATTTTATATTTTTGTTGGTAATGCAGTTTCAGAGTATTCATTTTTCTAAAGACACTGCAGTTTCTTCCTTAGAAATTTTAGGGCTATGGTTCAGTCCAAGTCTTTGGCAGTGCTGTGCTTTTCCTGAAATGGTCACAATAATATGTCACTAAAAAGCATTTTTTAAAGACAGCTTTGTTCTTCAGAATCCAAAATATAAAAATTAAAATATAAAAACAAGTATGATACAGTTTGTTCTTTAACTTGTTCCCACATGATTTGATAATGTTGTTGTGTAATATTATCAGTTCTAATAGTCCTGCGCTCAAGAGGTATATCTGTTTCCTTCATGGTCCACAGTGTAATGTTATTTACACTAAAATAATAGGGAATAGTTAAAAGAGTGGCAAGTTACAGATTTAAAAATTAAACAAAAATTTAAAATAAAAATGTGTATTTCTATAGATAGAGGAGGGTTCTAAAAATTCTCCTCCTGAATAAAAAATTCTACCTTTACAGTGAAAAACTTAGTGTTGTAATCCAAAGGATAAGCTGAAATTCCTGGATGATATTGGAAACAGATGAAGTAGCTAATACAAAAATTAATTGTCCCAGGAAAAACAAATTCAAGAGGGAAAGAAACACCCTTGTGCTGTGAATGATTTAGATATTAATGAGTCTGCGTTCATTAGCAGTGATGATTGTTAGCACTTAAGACAGCATAAAACATCAATATCTCCTTTTAAAGACACTCATAAAGCAGACAAATTCTACAGCAATCAGAGTTGAATGAAAGTACTTAAAAGTGAATAACAATCAAAGTAAGCAATGACTTTGAATTTCTTTTTTTTTTTTTTTTTGGCTGGCTATTCTTGTGTTCTGTAACCCAATAGCACTGACAGCAGCTGGCTCTTAATGCAGACAAAAGATTCCTCATGAATACTGAGTTGACATTTAAAGTCTTATGATCACTAAACTTGGGAAATACATTTGTACATGAAAATTCAGCTGACATATAACTGAAAAAATCTGCTGAAGTAACATAACTTTAACTTCTTGAGCACAAAAGTAAAGCAAAGCTATTAGTCTATGTTTTTGAAATTACCAAGGCTCTGTAAAGGTTAAATAAATGAAGTATTCTATCCACAGTTCTTGAATCATCAGTCAGCATTCCCAAGTGCTGAAGTGAACAAGACCAGAGTATGAACTATGGCACCACTGGAGTGAAACATTTAATGAGAAAATGCATGTTCAAAAGATACCAATCAGCTTGCACAGGCTGGCCTTTACCTCCTAATTTGTAGTAGTTCCAATGATGCGAGAATTTTCACCTTGTATCGTTCTTGTTTTCTAGGTCCTCTGTCATAAAAGCCCTTTGTTATCTTCATTTTGTTAAAGTTGCAAAAATAGAATTTAGCTGTTACAAACACACCTTAGGCAGAGTTTAGGCTTCTAATTAGCATCTGCAAGACCTCTCTAATTTCTACCAAAAGCTCCTAGACCTTTGTAAGTTATCCCTGGTTGGGTTGGGCTGGGCTCTGAGCAGCCTGATCTATTTGAAAACATCCCTGTTCATTGCAGGGGGGTTGGACTAGGTAGCTTCCAACCAAAACTGTTCTGCAATTCTATGATTCTAAGATCCTTGGCACCTTATCTTAAAAAAAAAAAAAAAAAAATTGTCTCCTTCTTCTGAATGTGAAGAGCAGCACATCAGTTTTCACAGCACTGAGCACTGTTGATGATGAAGGCTGATAATATTCCATCCACTGCTCCACAAGGACTCAACTCAGTTATCACTTCACAGCAAACTTGCTTCTGTGGTTCAGCCTGGTATGCAATGAAATTTGCAGTTTCTCTAAAGGGATGCCGATTGTAGCTATAATAAATGTTAACATGCAGGATGTGGGAAACCTATGTTAAATATCCTGCGACTGAGATGCTGCAGGGTCACTTGTGCCACTTTTCCAGAGGAAACTCAGGTGAGCAGGCTGGAGGACTTGATGTACTACAGGCATTCTTTAATTTACCTGTGGAAGCTGTGCCAGGAGTACTGCATTGCCAGCTCTGCTTTGAGAGCTGGTTATAGATTTCATGCAGAAATTAATGCAGAATGCAAAAGCAATGCTTCACATGTAGATTCAAGTTTAGAGCTTCTGCATCCTAAAACAACTAAAAGCCAGTGGATTAATTTGTCACTGTATATATATATACCTTGCATATACATATTAGCTTTGTATGTATGTATATATAGGTACACATATATTAAACTGGTGCCCTCCTCCAGAAGACATTCCACCTGTACATTTTAACCAGATAGAAATGCCTCTGGGTAGCCTAGAGTTCTGTGTCTAAGCCCTGGAGGTAGGTGACCTCTGAGGCACACTCATGTCCTTGCTTACTGTGTCATGCCTCCTTCATAGTCAAAATAGAAATAACAATCCTTTTTCTATATACACCTGTGTATAATTTTGTTTCCTTATGCCTGTATGAGTACTAAGAGAGGGATTACAGATACTTAGAGCTTTCAAGATGTATTCAGTGAGAAACCCCATCTGACTATTACTAATGTGTAGGAAGAGTTGCAGAATATTTGGAATATAAATCAAGAGTTAAAATTTACCTTTACCTTAGTGTCATGCAGAAAGCTGAATGACTATGTTTATAGAAATGACATTTTAAGAAAAGGAAAATCAAAAAATAAGAGAAATATATCTGGATAATCATGTTCTTTATGGTTTTGTACATTTGTATAAATATATCTTTGAGATTAGAATGATATTGGTTTGTATTAAAGTGCTGACTTGGCAAGAGCATCACTTTTATTCTGGTGATATCATCAGTGAAGAAGCAGTGCATCTGCAGTAATAATTGACCTTTTCTGTTTTCCACTTTTTAAAAAACTTGAAGGTATGTTTTTCTTTTATTGCTGTAAATGCATTTGCTCTTTGTCCTAGGTCAAATCAACACAGGCAAAAAGCCCTGTGTCAGTTAGTGCATCAAGAGCAAACAATTTTGTTCATGTGTCACCCTCACAGTAGATGAAAGATCAAAGGCCATCAAAAAAGCCAAAGGAATTCAGTGCTTTGACTTGTAGCATTTTTGTTGCTCTTATCCTGCAAACTGCTTAAAAATATTGTTTATTTTAAGTGTGGAAGTGGTTTTACTGACTCATGTATTCATTGAATTCATTTTTAAAAGGCTTGTATTTAAGCATGTGTAGGATTGGATTAAAATTTAAATTTTTGTTTTCACCTCTGATATGCACAGATTATTCTGGGCATCTTTATACATTTTGAGCCAACCCTTTAACTTACAAAAGTTAACCTGCTATGCTTTGATTGAATGGTACTATTTTATGCTAGCTGTGATCAAACTGGTTTTTTTTTAGTTTGCAGCAGAGTCAATTTTTGGTGGTTTTGGTTGAGAGATTCTGTGGGTGAAAGCACAAAACAGTGTGGAAACAATTTCCTTGTCAGATAGTATTTTAGGAGACAACCCGCGGAGTTCAGCAGAACAGAGACAGCAGCAATAAAACTGAAATGCAGTCTATTTGCCACTCTGTTTTGACTAAACCAAAGCGAAATACAAGATAAAATAAAAATATTTGGATGGAAAGGATGCCATTAAGAGAGATTCTCTTGACTAATCTTGTATGTGTATTTGTCTGAAAAGGAAAGAAGAGATCCTTGCTTTGGAAGTATATACGCTGCCACTTAGGTGTTATCAAACACATGTGCCCATAAATATGAAAATATTGAACTGATGAGATAACTGTATAAACATGCCTCAAGAATTATAAAACATATTTAAAAAGAGCAGAAATAGAAGGAAAATACTTCAAGACAAGATATGTCTCCACAAAATTCATAGTTTGTAGAGTGACACCAAAATGACAAGAAATGGCCTATATAGTTAAAGTGGCATGGCATCCCTCCACTGAGGCTGGGATTCTTCAGAGTAAGACAGAGACAATCACTAAAGAAGAAAGAAGCAAGGGCTTCTTAATTTCCTCCCAAAGGACATGTTGGGATTTCTGGGACATGGTTTTACAGTAACTCTTTTTAAAATTTATTTTTTTAATTTAAAAGAATCTTACACCAAATTTGTCAATATTTATTTTTTATGCTCAAACCCCCTTAATAATGAAATATTGCATCTGTAACTAGTACAGTGCAGTTTGTAGCACTAGCTGTTTCCTGGAAAAATGTGTGGTTTATTCCCTGATTACATTGGTCAAAACGTGGGACAGGTCTTAAGGGAACAAGTAGTTTTAGATTTCATGTTTAAGATAAGAAAAAGCATTGGAAAACATGTTATAAAGATGGAGGGGAGAGGCAATTAATTTAGGGACAGGATCATGCAGAATCAATTAGTTTGGAAAATACCTCTGAGATCATTGAGTCCAACCAATGACTCAACACCACCATGTCAACTAGAACATGGCACAGAGTGCCCTGTCCAGTCTTTCCATAAATGTCTCCAGGGAGGATGACTCCTCCACCTCCCTGGGCAGCCCATTCCAATATCTAATCACCTGCTCTTGGACTTCATGCTCTTGGTCTCAGCCAATCTATCCAGCCTGTCCAGTGGGACAGGTCAGAAAGGAAATGGGGAAAGACTGCATCAAAAGGAGATCAGAAAGTTAAGAATTACTGTCATTAATGGCTAGGAAAGGAAGGCATTGCCAGCAATTCCATTGTATCTTATCCTACAAGGGAAGTCTCTTTAGCTTAATTTGGTAGTTTAAAATTTTCAACCATAATTCCTTCTCTCACAAAAATCTTATTGACAGAACTGTCTCTGAGGGTAACAAGAAGCACAAATCACCTCGAGTTTCCCACGAGATCCTTTGCATGAAGTCTTTCTTTAATCTTTCTTTACTCCAATTTATTAAGCTAATTCTGACTGAAGGATGACTCACAGTGTGACACTGAAGGAAACATGCAAGTAAAGCAAACCAAAACAGCCTTGCCTCTCCCCATTCTCCAACAGATGGAAGGAGAGACCTTCACATTTCCTGGTGCAGTGATTCCTGGGCAGCATGTACAGTTTTTCACAATGTTCAGGATAGACAGGTCTCAAGTGAGGTGTGTTCCACTGCCGTTCCAGGGATGACATATGCTAGCACTGCTCCTGGAGGTGGTATTCATACAAAAAGGCTCTGCTTTAAGGAGGAAGGCAATGGGGCTTTTGAAAGCAATGCATGAACATATGGCAAAATGTTTTGACATTGTAACAGTTAGAAAAAGGGAGCTTTGAGAGTTACTAAACCATGAGGAAATCAATCAAGTCTTGCAAGATAATGGTTATGACTGAAAGATTTGAAGTCTATAAATATAATCGGCGAAAAAGAAGAAAAGCAGAACAGGGATATTAAGGGGAAAAAAAAAGGCATTTCGTTCTGGAGAGTCTGTACCTGAAGTGATGCCTGAGATTGCCGAGAAAATGTGTCCAGGGGCTGTCCAACCTGGACAAAGGGAGAAAAAGAGCAAGAAGAGCAATTTTGATGGGCTTAATGGGTAAAATAGTGGAAACAAATGGCATCGGTAAGGAAAAGAAAAAGTTAAGTGACAAGACCATTGATGATAAAACCAAAATAAATAAAGGAAAAGGAATAATTCCTTACTTTATTGTTGTTATTAATATTAGCACTTAGAACTAAACATATTGTTCCTCTCATTGGCATGGGTATGTAGTGAAAAAGCACACAATGGGCTAAGTGTAGGTTCTGCTGGGGTGGGAAATCCTTTCCATGTTTTTGGCCAGATGCTGGTTGTGCCTTAGTTACACTCAAAACACTGTAAAACCTCAGAGAATATCTGCATAGGCTGGTGAGGGAACTGGTGTTCTAGCCCTGCAGTGAAGGGCTGCCTAGGTCATGAGACAAGGAAGTAGAAATGTACCCAGTTCTAACACTACTCATAACCCCAAATTTCCTTGTGTGTGTGCTCATGCTACACTTGGAGCTGGAGAACCATTTCCCCATGGCCTGACCTACATCACCCTCAGTGCAAGACGTGCTGCACATCCAGTACCTGGGTGTGCATTGCACAGACTCCTCTGTTCCCTCCAGCCTGCTGACACAGCTATGTCACCAGATGTACCAGCAGTTAGGAGAGCGTTTTCAGTGCTGGGTTTCACTGCTGGAAAGTGGCCACTGCCATGGATAGGAGGAGAAGGGAATGTAGAGGGAGCTGCCATTGCCTCCTGCTGCCTTATGCCTCTGGTGGCTCCTGCTACATTCCAGGCAAAACTGTCCCACAACATGGAAACACCTTAAAACACTGGAAACAGTGTTCCTCACCTCCAGACAGCACAAGTGTCCAGCCAAGGTCATCTCAGCATGGGGCTGATTCCGCTCTGCCTCACCACCTGGCAGCCCACAGCTGGTGTGGGTTTGGGCTCCCTGTGTGGACTGAGAAGAGAGAAAATTCTACGGACTGCAAGCCATCCATGCACTGGAATGACTGGCAGCAGGGACAAGATGATTAGGATTTGGTTTCTTTGGTTTTTTTTTTTGTTTGTTTTTTTGGTTTTTTTTGGTTTTTTTGTTGTTTTTTTTTTTACAAAAAGCAAGCTGTAGAAGCTAGAACAAAAACTGGATTTGCTGCAGGACAATGTGTTTGGCTTCTCTTATTATCCCTTTCTGCACTTGTACATTCTAATGTAGCATAAGCACTACATATGCACATGAAAAGCATTGATACAACATAAACCTCTTTCTGCCTTCTTTTTCCTCTACCCTAGACTCAATCTTTTTTTTGTTCCTCCTCCAAAATCTTGAGTGGACATAACAAACCATTTTCCGGATTGTGAAAACAGCCTAAGCCAATGCGTTGACAGTACTTACACAGATTTATACCTGCTGAGGATTTGGTGAAAGTGTTGTTTACTCACAATTAGCTTTTTGTTTCAATTTGGAAAAAAAATCCCCAGAGGAATATATATTAAAATAGCCATATAGAATGTATCCCTTATCCCTAAAATATTCTTATTCTAAAAAGTAATCTTGACATCTTGATTTCCTGCACATTTCTTAGCCTTTCTTTGAGTCCAATGGACAACTGGGTAAGAAAAGGTAAATATTTTAATAATTAATGCTCTGAATGTTTGATCCCTCATGGCTTGATTTATTTAAAAGAAAAAAAGTATGTTCACCTTGAATCAATTGATAATTTCTGTACTAATTTTCTGTGTTTGGAAATGGTTAATGTTCATAATTATTACTTAATTTATTTTCAGTTTCATATCTACAACAGGACTGTTTCCTAAATTTCCATGCTTCTTAAAAAATGCTGAACTCCAGATATTACAAATCATATATAACTAAGAAACTTTCAGGGTTAGAAAATATTTGTGTGAATAGCTAGTTAAATTAGCATCAGAAAGAGATGCCAGCAATCTAGCTGTATTTTAAATCTGAGACTGGCTGCCTAATGCAGCTTTAAAAGCTCTGAAATTGCAAAGGCAATTTCAGTTGCTTACAGCAGGTGGTAGTATGTGCTATTAAAATAAAATATTTACTTCCAAGAAGGACTGCAGCTTAGTTAATAAGAACATGAGTAGAACAGGCAAAAAATTGACTGCTGTAACTGTTTTAAAAGCTTGTAAATTAGAAGTTTGAGTATTTATTACTTCTTTTTCTTCAACTTTTCTTGTTTGTCTGCCACAAGACTACAGCACTAACTTCTTGTTGGACATTTATGGACAAGTTAAAGACATATTACCAAAAATAGCTCAAATCGCATAACTCTTACAGAGTTGTCTTCATCCACAAATCCCACTGTTTTTTAACTCCATAGCCTTTTATTTGAAGATGGATATAAAGTACTTTAAAACAGAATCTAAATGGAAATTAAGTATGTAAAAATAAACTGGTAATTCTGATATTCCACCTAAGGCTGGAGTGAGTGGAATTTCCGGATTCTCTACTGCAGACTCCACCAGGGGCCCAAGACTGCTGTTTCTGTATATGTGCCCTAAGACCAGTTGGGTCTAATTCCAAATCACTGGGACTAGATATGCTCCTACAGGAATACCCTTGACCTCATATGTATGTATACTTGATGCATAGAGCCAATAAGATGAGGTGATTTGCAAAGGAAACTGCACAGATCCTATGTAGAAAATATACCTTTTTATGGTGTTTCAGGATGGACTCCTCACTCATCTTCATTTTCCCTTTACCTCCAGGATAGATCAGCTTCAGAGAGATTTACATCTTTCTGCCCTCATACCCTTGGGAGAGAACCTCCACCACGCCATGAATTCCTGTCATTGGGACAACATATGAAAAACAGGGGGTGAGATGCCTACTTCTATTGTCAGGGGCAGTTTTTTATGAGTGTGAACATGGGTTTCCCACATTGGATGTGAGATGCTGTGGATGTGAGCTCCCCCTGCACAGCTACTTTCTATTTTCCTTTGGGTAGGTGGATTTTGATGTCATCTTTCAGATTGGATTCTAGAGGTAAGATGAGGCAGTATAATTAATGGATCATGACAATCACCAAGATGTCTATCAGCTTCTGGGCTGCAGTTGATTCTGGGTGAAGCTAGCAGCAGATATTTAGGGCAAGTTTGTCCATAGAATTATAGTTGCCATGGCATTTCAAATGCCTACAAGACTGATAAAATAGTAAACATATTGTGTAGGAGCTCATAGGCACAGCTGCAAACCTGAGTTCTTTTGCGAATTTTTATAGGTTATTTTTCAGTCTCTAAAGGCCTTTTTGCCCTCATTTACTACATTAATACAATATGTCTAAAGGTTGTTCCCCTTGTGATATTAGTTTAGCACAGCATGGTCTTTAACTGAGCCATCTTCTTGGAGTCTGTAGAGTTATTTGCAAGTACATAAACCCAGCAGTTAATCTAGAAAAGTAATTTTTCTTCTCACAGAACCTTCTAATTAAGGTTTTGATATTTCTCAAAATAATTTGTTAGCTATCAGTTCTGCTCAAACATCGCTAAGGTAGGACCAATAGGATCTTTGTTTGAGTTAACATCAGGGGATGAAATAAATAATAAAGGGCTGAAAGGGTCCCTGAGAGCACAGGTTCTTTAAAAACCATGTCCATCCTCTTGTGCCATTGGTTTTGCACAATTGAAATGTTTTTCCTCAGACATTGTGTTTCCATTGCAAAGTGGAGAAGCTTTTTTGTCTTTTTCCACCTTGGAGGCTCATTTTTAATACTAAACAAGTCCATACCTCTGCAAATTGCAATCCTCAAAAGAGCAAGATTTCCCTTCAATGAATAGGATCTTAAAAATTTCAGTGTCAGCTTTGGCTGAAGCTGTGCTGTTACTCTGACATCCTTTCATTCTATACTGACCTACAATAACCCCATCATTTCCATACTCCCTTGAGCAAAAGTTAACATTTATACCAAGCTGTATTAAGGGATCTTGATTGCAAATATCCACTATGAATTTAGCAGAAACACTCTTGGCTTGTGCATTACATAAAATTTCAATCCAGGAGCAGAGATAGATAAAAGAAACTATAATCAACTGTGAATTATCTGCGGGTCGTTTATGCAATTCCTGATTAATCACTCCATTAATCCTTGCAAAGAAGTGAGCTGACTCAGTGCAGAGCCAATTCCTGTGTGCTGGGCTTCTAAACTCTAGTGCAGTGCTATATGAATCTGGCTGTGTGTGTCTGGAAGTATTCACTTTTCACAGTTTGGAAATCGAGTCAGTAACTGCCATTCAGAAGCTCCTGGGCTGCTGCATGCAAACCATGCCCTGATCTCCCTGCACTCATTCCCATTACTGAGAGCTCTGAGAAGAGTGACACAGAGGGATGCTTCATAAAGCCAGCACAGATCCAGCACAGGCTGGCACAGAGGGAAGGTGAATGAGGTCATGGATATCTGAAGGAAATTCTGCTGAAACATTTTGTATCAGTCTTTCTAATAGAATTTTCCATTTCTGGCACAGAATGAGGAATATAGAACCAACACACAAGGAGTGCTGTGTCAGAAGTAGTAAATCCATGTGAAACCAGAATTTTGATGCAAGGAAGCAACTGTGAGAGTAATTTCAGGTCCGGTTGGTGATTCAGTGATTATTGTGAACTGGAGTATACGCAGAGGCGTTTGGAAGCCTCCGTACAGTGTTGCCAAGCATCCTTACAACCTAGGCTGGTTCACCGTCTTGCTTACCCATCTGCCCTAATCCACTCCATTACCCTGGATGGAAGAGAGCTAGCAGTTCTCAGATGCATCATCTATTTGTCCAAATACACTGTGAGTTTCAGCTGCAGCTGATAAAAATCCTGCTAAAGAACTGCAAAGACTGCAAATTGAAACTGAGAAACTGAAGCAAAAGTATTATGAAAGCTAAACAGTAAAGCTTATACTTCAATTCTACTCTGGCTTTCTATGCTTTTTAAAGCTTTGGGTTACTGAAAGATGTGTCTGAGCCTAGCTGAAGACCCAGGCCTGTAGTAAATAGTAAAAGTCTAAGGCTAAACTAGGTGATTATATTTGTTGTTTTCAGTTTAAAAAGTCAACATGGTGATGCTTGCAATAGAGATAAAGCATAAGGCAGATTCTGCAATTAAAATCTATTGATTTTTCAGGACTGATGAGTCTCAGGTTTAAACTTCTGATTTTTTGTGTCTAGCTTACACACAGCTATTTTTTATGAAGAAATAATTATAAGGAAGATGAAAGGCTTTCCAATCTCTCCCTTCCCAGTTGAAACACTAGTATGAAAGAGGCAGGTAGGTGGCAGTAACAAGTGACTAATACACTGCTGGATAATTACATCTGCCACAGGCTTATCTCTTAGCACCAAGTGCCGCAAAATTAAAAGCAGCGAGTACAAGACAAATGTTAGAGATATTGAATTAAGCAGAAGGGAGAAAATAGCCTTTAGAGAGTCAAAGAAACTGTAGGAGTTCAGTTGGGCAATGAAGATTGTAACATAACAGAGAGAAGTGTGGAAGCTGTCTTAGGGAAAAGCTTTCAGGACCAGAATTTGCATAGACACAGGCATATTTTGGGCCTGTGACACAGATGTGGCAATGATCTGAATGCAATGCTCTTTGTCATAATTTTCTAAGTCAAGGTGAGGTGCCTAGGTTTTCAAAGCAGGAGGAGAGAGATGTGCTTTCAGATGTCTGAGCAAGGCATTTGTTCTTCTCTGTATAAGGAGCCAAGGATTTCTCTAAAAAGGCTCAGTACTTCTTATACAATCGCCTATGTCCCTGATTCAGAGCTCCACAGGTTTTCCCATTTCATAAACCTGAGCCTTTATTTAAATGTATACAGTAGGAGAGGAAGCACAATTTGTGTAGTTGCATGTGAATTGGTGAGTAATTTGAGCTACAGGCTCTCCATAACGTGACACATGTTAAAATACTTACTGTCATGTTTTTAAAGTGTTTGAACCACAAGACTGTGCTGTTGCAGGAGGATGGTCATCTGCTCTTGAAGGAAGACCATTTTGCTGTGCTGAATGCAAAATTTAGGGCCTTTTTGTAACCATGGCTATTCTCTCAAAATAGATACCCACTTTCAAAAGGGCATTCCCCACAGCAGATATCAAGTGGGTGAAGATATAGCACTGTAACCCAAGAAACACATGCTGGGGGTGTGCTTGATCTCCAAAAGTTTTAGCACATTTTTTGATCTTTAGTCCTCTAAATATTCATAACAAATGCATCTTATAAGAAATGGAAAACAGTTTCTCCTCATTTTGAAAAAAAAAACAAACAAAACAAGATGGAAAAACATACCAAATTCCCTATTAATTTCCCAAATACCTGTTCTTATCAGTTCTTTCTATCCCTCTAATACATACATATCCCTCTAATACAATAAAAGTACAGCCTGTTTTGGTCACCACCAATCTAAACATATTTCTAAATACGAATATCCTGGAAAATTCTAAAACTGAAGGAAATTATCTTGGTGGAGCCTGAATATTTTACTTTTTATTAATTAAAAGAATGCTTTCATATCAAGACCTGTTTTGTAAAAAAAACAAGATAAAACAACAAAAACTCCCAAACCACTGTTAATCTAAAAAATGTTAAGGTTGACACTACTTGAAACAATTAATTAGGACAGAGTGGCTGATGAACCATGGCTGGTTGGGTGCAGTCTGGCACCCGGTGCAGAACATACTTGAACTGTAGCAAGTAGCTTTACAGAAAGTAAGCCACAGAAGTGCCACAATTCTGGGAGAAATTTCAGCTATGGATTTAAGATGAGGAGCTTTTCAGGGTCAGAAGTAGATGGAGAATGAAGGTAAATTTGAGTGCAGGCAATGGTGATTATACAAATGTCTTAGAGGCTTTTCTCCTGTATCAAAGCGGCGTACAAATGTCCCTGACAAAATGGAGTTTGCACATGCTTACGTCCAAACTCTGGCCAAACTCCCAAAGATTCTGTACTGGAATAGCCTTTTCCCTCCATCTAATGCTGTACTGTGTTTGCATGGCCTGGTTTTGGTAGTGGGGGCATTACAGGGGTGGCTCCTGTGAGAAGCTGCCAGAAGCTTCCTCCATGTCCAGCAGAGCCAGTCCCTGATGGCTCCAAAGATGGACGTGCCTCTGGCCAAGATGGGCCAATTAGAAATGGTGGTAACACCTCTGTGATAACATATTTAAGAAGAAAGAAAAACAAAAGTTGTTGCCCAGTTTTAACTTGCAGCCAGAGAAGAGCAGGGTGAGAACACGTGAGGAGAACAAATCTGCAGGCACCGAGGCCAGTGAAGGAGGGGCAGGAGGAGCTCCAGGCACTGGAGCCAGGATTGCTCTGCAGGCTGTGGTGAGGACCATGGTGAAGCAGCTGTGCCCCTGCAGCCCATGGAGGTCCCTGGGGATGCAGAGATCCACC
>JAWWMU010000001.1:79771613-79795508 GCA_035048155.1 Cinnycerthia olivascens | reverse complement strand
TACAAAGTCTGCTTTGTATCCCGGGATTAATCAGGGCAACTGGTTGTCCTATTAAGCTTCAGAAAGCAGGAAAACACGGGGCTGCTGACAGACAGTCAGGCACCTGCTGGTTAGTGTGGAGGAACTGAACCAGTGGGTGCTTTCTTCTCTCCTCCACTTCGAGTGTACTGTGACAGATGGCATTTGGAATTGATTGGCGTATCTTAGAGGCTTTGCGCTAATTTAAATTATCCTTCAGGTTTATCATATAAAAAATTGAAGTAAATGGTGTGACTCGGTCGATCAACTCACTGAGAAAGAAAGAAGAAAACTCACTTTGAAAAATTCCGAAAATCTAACTTCACAGTCTAAAGGGGTGAATTAGAGTGTCACCTAAAGATCTGTGCACTACAGCTTGGAACAAGTTGTGTAGCATTGTCAGCTTGCAGATTTACAAGGTGACTGTATCAAAAGTCCTTCAGATGACTATCAAAGACAAATGGTCTATTTAAGCAAATCTATATTCAGAAAAATTAGGGTAGTATACAGTATATAAAGATGTTTCTTCTTGATCAAAATTTGCCTGAAATTATTATTTTAAATACAACACCGATGAGGGAGGGGATTACATAACACCCTCATCATCTATTTGTATTAAGACTTAATTTCTCTGGTATTAACATTTTTCATAACATTTTGCACTTGTATTTTACTATAAACCAGTCTGGTTCAGATTCAAACAGGTGCTGTAGATTTGCTCTTGCTGCTGGCTTATCAGAAAGGAAAGCCCAGGAGGTCACAAGATCATTTTAGAAGTCAAGGAGAAGAAATCAGGATGAAGCCTTATTACAGCTGGTAATTAGAAGCAGTGACAGCAGCACAAAGCTGCTTCATCGGCTCCTAAACTCAAGGACTACACTTGGGAGAATAAAATGTAAGTGCTTGTGGGGGATATCAGCGCAGTTGCTCTGCTCCTGCAGAGGTCTCACAATGCAGACCCGGAGATGTCCCAGCAAGGGTCCTGGCACCATCCCAACCCTGCCACTGGCAACCCTCCCCTGCTGTCAGCACTGCAAGGCAGGTCACCGCCTCCTCTCCTCCTGCTCTCGCTGCCAGCAGCAAAGGGACAATATTGCTCGGCCCAGCGCCAGTTGCCTGGTGTGACGGCAGATCAGCTCCTCACCTGACATAAGCCGGGCAGAAGGAAAGTAGACAATGTTCTGAAAGGTGAGAAGAATCAAGAAGAAGGTGACAGCAACCTGGCGAAGTGTCCAAATTGGGAGAGGAGGGAAAGGGAGTTAAATCTAGGAGGGTCACCTTGAGGCAGGGCGCCCACTTCTCACAGCACAGTGAGAGGTGGTTATTTGTCTTTTCTGAGGGCTGTACTTGGCCCAGAGAAAGAAAGAGATTGATTTTTAAAATATGCAAATTTTTGATAATTAAATGTTTTATAAAGTAAATATTACCCCTTTAAAGGAGATTTCATGTTCACAGTAAAGCAAAGTCGATGATTCTATCAACATTCTGCTGTAATATCTCTGCTGCAAACATTCTCCTAAAGCCATGGAGATGATCCTGAACTGAACTTTCTACTCAATACTTTCATCTTTTAGGATCTTCTTGACTGCCAGTTGTCAGAGTGTCTGTCAACTGTGAAAGTTTGCAGCATATGCTGAGACAAGCTGGTAAGGGCAGGGTAAGAGAGATGACTTCTCTGTTTATAAAACAGGAGCTCAGTAAAGTGACTACAGCAACTCTCAGGAGGAGCAGATGCAGCTGAAGGTATGAAAACAAAGCAGTCTGAAGTACTGCAGGGAAATTCATTTAATGCACAAAGGAAATCGTCCTAATTCATCTTTAAAACTAAATAGGGCTCTGTTTTCTGTCTGATGATTCACTGTTATTATGCACATTATTGTTTACGACTAATGATTACTTAGCCTATCACTCTGTCAGGTTTCTGCAGTGCAGATCGTATTATCAATGCTAAATGGGTGTTACTGCTCAGAAGAGGGATTTACACTTTCAGTGTTTGCTGCCTGGTATGCCAGAAAGAAAAACAAAACAGCCTCAATATTACAGAAGAGACCTGTACATCTAATGAACCACCTAATGCTCTTCAGAACAGGAAATGTCAAGATTTGAATCACTGTCAGAACCCTTCAAGACTTTCACTGTGGTCATTCCTGTGTACTGTTTTTCCACCCATAGATCTTTTCAACAGGTGGTTTTATCCAAATTATCTTTTTAAAACTGGGGAAGATCAAAAGAATTAAGACACGTGGTCTGCTCTATCCACTGATCTCCTTAGGCAAACAGGTTATCATCTCCATTTTTTGCAATACTTGGAATATCTTGCGTGCCAGGATTAATTTAGGCAACATCCAGACTGATCTATGGCCTTAAGCCATTGAGGACACAGAGTACTAATACCCCCTCCTTGTAGTCACTCACCAGTTTTATTTGCCCTTGTACTAAAGCATTTAGACCTGCCTCTGAAAAGTGAAAAAATGTAGAAGTGATCCCAGCAGTGATATCAAATCACAGAATAATTTGTTTTGGAAGGAACTTGTAGTACCATCTAGTTTAATCCCCCCTGCCTTGGGCTGGAGCACCTTCCACTAGACCATTCATGCTAAAAGTCCCATCCAACCTGGCCTTGAACTCTTCCAGGGATGCGGCATCCACAGCTTCTCTGGGCAGGCTGTTCCAGTACCTTGCCACCCTCACAGTAAAGAATTTCTTCCTTATATCTAATTTAGATCTACTCTCTTACATTTTAAACCCATTCTCCCTTGCCTTATCTCTACTTGCCCTTGTAAAATGTGCCTCCCCAGCTCTCTTCTAGCTCTTTTAGGTATTGGAAAGCTGGTATAAGGTCTCCTTGGAGTCTTTTGCTCTCCAGGATGAACAACTCCAGCTCTTACAGCTTGTCTTGAGAGGAGAGGTGCTCCAGCCCTCTGGAGCATCTCTGATCCCAACACAAAGGCTGTGTGGAGCCAATCTGTAATAACATCTGCAGGCCATGTAGGGCATTGCTGCTGCAAAGGACATTAATGTCTTGACCTAATAAGTAAATGCATTCCAGGTGTCTCCATTTGTGCATTCAGGTTAGAACAAAAAGTTTATCATGCAGCACTAGAAATATGGTCTAAAGCTCATCTATCAGGCAGCTTGTTCATCGTCGTGACAAAGCTGTCACGGGGACTTCGAAACACTGAAATGTAGCAATGCTTGCTTGGGTTATTGAAATTCCCACAAGAAAAGGAAAATCTTGCCTTCTTTCCTGTAGTAGAAGCTCAGTAATCATTGTAACTCCTTCTTAGCTGGAAGCATATAACCAGCAAAGGGTTACAGATCTAACAACATCAAAAGGCAGTTTACAGCTATATATTTGAAGAGGCTTATCAAGGCACGCCTAACAGAAAGTTTTCAAATCCACTGCATTTGGGAATTTATCATTAGACAGCAGTGTCAAATTTTAATGAGTGAAATTAGTTAATGCATGTACAGCGCTTTGAAGATATGAAATGCTATTTAAATTATGGGAAGTCAAATCAAGGTAAGCAATGCGGGCTGAGAAATGGGGAAAGAAATTTCTTTATGATACATTGGCTTCATGTCCAATGAAATTCTATGTACTCCTTGATCAGTGGAGAGTCCTCTATCACCTTTTCGTGGGAGTAGTCTCATATTGCTGTTGTTAACCTTGGACTGAAAACCAAAGCATCAGCTTTTTTCTGTAGATTGCATAATTTCTGTTCCATTTTATCAGAAGAAAGAAGCTACTTCTAGTTTTCTTTTGTAATTCATGTTTCACTAGGGGAACTTTGGCAATATGATGTGACATTACGAGAAAGTCAGCTAGGATTTGAGGTGATTATTATCTCAGTTATAACACTGATTTCTACAGCCTTTTTTTTTTTTTTTAATTAGTCTGTTTAGGGAAACACATATTTGGGGATTAAATGATGCATGGGATAAAAAATTGTATTTGCAATTAAAAACAACTGATAAATCTCAAGAACAAAGTGGATAAAAAGAGGTTTTTAAATAAAAAAATGTGAAAAATATTTTCATTTTGGTTGAATTTTCATTTTTTATGAAGTTTGACAACCCAATAACCTGATGAAAATTCTGGAAAATATATTTTAATTTTATTCAATAAATTTAGCTTTTATAAAAGCAGATATATTTTACTGATATAAAACTGATTGGCTCATAAATCTTCTTTTTCAGTATTTGTAATGGAAACTCTTAGTCATCATGGCTGACCTGGTGTAGAATTTATGAAAATTCTGCTTCACATGGGAAGCTGAATTACAGAATTGCCAGAGCTCACTTCCAGTCAACATTTCTGATTTTAAGATACTCAATCTTTGACTTAAAATCACAAATAAATATAAATGCATGCCAGATGTCAAGGCATCTGCACAGATAGTCCAAGAATGTTCCTTGGTGCTGCAGATAAGGTGCTTTATCTCTTGGTCTTGCTAAAACTAGCAACGCATAAATGCCCTTAAAGATAGTGGGAAATTTTTCCTCTGCCTCATGGAAAAAGCATATATATATATATTTAGGCGGGCAACTTGGCCTTTTTTTTTTTAATATATTTTTGACCTCTCAAGCACTTTCCTATAGAGACAAGCATGAGCTTCACTCAAAAAACTGAAGCCTTCTGATGGTCAATTGTTTATTCCTCAGTTATCTTCCTTTGACCCTTTAGGGTTTCTAGATTTTGAAGACAAAGGAGATTATAGTTACTTAGTGGTGTTATTACTATCTAAGACAAACCATAAGAAGTAATGTATATGCATTGTAAGTCTGTAAATCTTTCAGCAGTGTGCTTCTATTGTGCTAGTGGAAGTGTCTCTGTCTAAATTAAAGCTGGAAACATCCCCTTTATATTTGTTTAAGTAAGATTAGAACCAGAAGATATAACTTTTATCGATCACAGTAGCTACTGTGATCCTGGCTGAGTGCCAAATGCCCACCAAAGCAACTATCACTCACCTCAGCAGGACAGGGGAAAAAAAATATAATGAAATATAATCTCATTGGTTGAGATAGGGACAGGAAGAGATGGAAGGATTCTTCTGCTGCTCCAGTATGGGATCTCTCCCATGGCAGACAGTCCTCCACAAACTTTTCCATGTGCTTCAGTTTTCATCATCTGCTCTAATGTGGGTCCTTCCCATGGGATGTAGTCCTTCAGGAACAGGCTGCTCCACCGTGGATCTGCTATGGGGTCACAAGTCGTGCCAGCACACCTGCTCCTATGTGGTCTCCTCTCTCCATGGGCCACACATCCTGCAAGGAGCCTGCTTTAGTGTGGACTTCTCATGACATCATAGCCTCCTTTGGACTTCCACCAGCTTCAGTG
Organism: Cinnycerthia olivascens; assembly: GCA_035048155.1. Lineage (NCBI taxonomy): Eukaryota > Metazoa > Chordata > Aves > Passeriformes > Certhiidae > Cinnycerthia > Cinnycerthia olivascens. The sequence continues at coordinate 79,790,146 of JAWWMU010000001.1, read as the reverse complement.
TGGGGTCCTCCATGGGCTACAGATGAACCTCTGTTCCCCAGTGGACTTCCAGAGGCGACAGCAGCACAGCTACCTCACCATGATCTTCACCACAGGCTCCAGGGGAATGTCTGCTGCAGCACCTGGAGCACCACCTTCCCTGCCTTCACTGACCCTGATGTCTGCAGAGTTTTATCTCTCACATATTCTCACTCTTCTCTCTGACTGCAGTTGCTACTGGTTTTTGGCCCGTCTCAAGTACATTATTTCAGAGGTGCTACTACCATCACTGATGGGCTCAGCCTTGACCAGTGCCACGTTTGTCTTGGAGCCAGCTGGTATTGGCTCCATCAGACATGGGGATATCTTCCAGCAGCTTCTCACAGAAGCCACTCTCTTAGCCCCCTCAAAACCTGGCCACACAAATCCAATACACTGCTCTGTAATACTGGGAAAAATACAAACACAAACAAATTATGCAGGGACTACATGGGCCACAACTATGCTGGAGAATGTAGTGAGACAGTAGAGAATACAGCAAAAAAAGGTATGGTCAAAGGGACTAGCAGGTGGTGCTGTGCTGTAACTTATAGTCTGATTTAGAGAAGTGCAGATCCTGCAGGACAATTTGGAGTCCTGCTCAGGGCATCTGTAGGGAATAGAGAATTTGGCAGTGAAAAATGCTCACTTACTGATGCCATTCAGAGCTTTAATGCCTAGTCAATGTTGCAGGGCTATGACTATATCCTCTTTGACTTCACCCTTTAGATCATATGCTGATAACAGAGCGGAAATCAGCCCTTTCTTTTTATGGCATTAATCCTGGAAAGACTACGGTTGCCACTTTTATTTATTGTAACCTAATAGGCAAAGCACTGATCCAGCAGGCTGCCCATATGTTGCCTTTAAAATCCTCTTTTTCTATAGCTTTACACACTGCCAGGCTAGAAGGGAAGAAATGGGAGGTACTTTCTACACGTTTAGTTGAAACTGCTCCACTCAACAGTAATATGGGGACACAGAAAAGCAGTCACAATGAGCCTATGGATTTGCATCCAACACAGCCACCTCCCACCAGGAGGGAGAGGAGAGAAGCCCTGGAAGCTCCAGTCATCAAGATTTATAATGTACTTTGCATTAAAACACATATTAAATACCATTCATAAACAGCTCTTCAGTCATGCTGAAGGTGTCCAGAATGGAGCTTGTCACATGATTTCAAAGATATTGGCAAAGTTGTCAAGGGAAGCCAGTGTAATACTGCGCTGCAGTAGATCTGCTTACACTGTGCACAAAAGCCACAGACATTACCTTTTTCTCATGTGAGCACCAAAACCATTCTTTTCAATATAGTAATATTGATCCTACCTTTGGGAATGGCTGAGCAGGCTGCATTGAGGGAGCTGTATTGCTTGGAAAAACCGATAACTTGTCTCTTAGGCTCATGCTGTTAAATGCGATGAAGTAAAGCCTACTGTGGGATGCCAAAGAGGAGCTTACCAGCAAAACGTTGACAGAAGCAGCACTATTTCCTGTCTGTTTTTCATGTAAAAAGTAAAAAAAACTGAAATATAACAGAAGGATCCAGGTGTGGGTATAACATACACAGCAACATTTGAAAAGCCCACTGAATATTAAAAGTACTAAGCTTCTCTTTTAGCAAGTGACAGTGTCTGATCCTTTCTGGACTGTTTCAGTTGTTGCATATGTTATCCACCCTGTGCATTGCATGGTACGTGGGTTTGGTGGAGGATGGAGAAAACTAGTATGTCCCTAAATTCTCTGTCCAGCTCTTTCCTTATGAAGGTGGAAAGTGGGTTTGATTATTGAATCAATTGCATCTTCTGGATGAAAGCCCCCCTTGCCCCCCAAATAAAACCAAGAACAAGACATTCACTTGTTAAAGTCAAGGGAAAATCCACTATTGTGTGTATCATCCAGGTTAGCAAGGAGCAGACCACCAGAGCTAAAGCTCAGCTAAGGGTCATCTTCCAATATGAGGATGGCTTTAGTATTGTGCACCAGCAGCTTCACCACTGAAATGCAGAAGACCCAAATCCCTATGTGTAATAACATTAAGAAGTCATTTTGGAAAAATGATGAGCAGGAAAGCTCTGACTGAGATGACAGAAAAAAATGTGTATCACCCAACTCTACAAATAACCTGGTCCTCATGAAACAAACCTGTTTACCTAAGAGCAAAAGAGTAGGACATATGACCCTCAGTGAAGTTACTTACGATTCTTTTTACAACTAGCTGCTCAGTCAGCCCTTTCCCAGTTGGAACATTATGATTAAATATTACACTATAAATTTGACTGAGTTAAAAAAAAAAAAAAAGGATGAATATAATATACTACAGCCTATGAAATCTTCAACACCTGAGTGAGATAAAGATTTGCTTTTGTAAGAAGGCACTCAAACTGCCTGCAAACCTTAGAGAGAAAAACCCCTCAATCCATTACACCATCAGACATTGGGCCATAATATAGGCATAGAAAGCTCTTCTTTCTCTACTACCTCTAGGAAACCAGCTAGAAATATGTTGGATTCAGAGAGACTAACTTTAATCCTGATTTTTTTTTGACCTTGAGATTAACACTGTTGATTAGAGCATGCCCAGGTCATGGATTCCACCCCTGTATGGGCCATTCACTTAAGAGCTGGACTTGATGATCCTTGTTTGTCCCTTCCTCAGAATATTCTGTGATCCTAATGGATTTTATTAACAGTAGTAAAAAAAATCTCTGCACACTCTCAAGGACAGTTGGGGTGGAATACTACTACCAATATTTGCTGCATCAGGCTGGGTCATGCCAGCTGGTATTCTATAAACTTAATTTGGATCCCTAGTTTATGGCAAAGAACTGGTTCAAATGTATTCTGATCACCTAAAGCTTGCCTAAATTAACGCATCAGAAAAGTCTACAAGATGAAACTGCTCTGAAATTCAGAGGTTTCCTTTTTTAAAAAAAGATTTTGTGATAGTATCTGCATTAAAAAATTGAATAAATTATTAATGTAATTAACAGCATATTCAAATGCACATTCTAGCTTCTACAGAATGAAAGAAGAGAGGGAAAATGACTATATACTAATATTAATTAATTAGCCAAGCAATGTTAATTAGGCAACTACATAATTAGGTTTGGGACAATGAGGTTTCTTTTTGCTCTATTTGTTCATATTTTCTTCCTTCTAATCTAAGTCTATGCTAAGTACAAGATCTCAGCTTACTTGAAGTATATGTTTCAGGGAACCTGATAGGAAATTGTCAGAATTTCCAGTGTGACAGAAAAGCATATTTTCTGAGATACTTATGTATTATTTTCTTAACCTGTTGACTTTTTGTAGAAAAGAAATCCTCTAGTTCCCTAGAGAACTGTAGAATATCTGAAAGAACATGAGTCCCTGAATAATTAATTATATGTTTGATATAAAGGCGGGAGGATGTTTGTTGCAATTTTGAATATAGTAATATAATGTAAGTTTTTGTCAATTATATTCAGAAACTACAAAGACTTTTCAAAGCATGAACAATAATAATCAAATAAAGCTAGTGATTACTCCTTAACTGCTATACTATGCCCCCATTCCCACAAAATTAGTTTTATTAGATAACTACATAAAGATGTTCAGAAATGTCAACAAGCTAGGGATTCAAATTTTTGAAATTAGTTTGCATTATTAAGTTGATAGCCCTTGTCTGTCTTGTTGTGATTCTATCTTTATCTTTGTACTTCATCAGTTTCTTTTATCTTCTCCATTGCATTCACATCTCTCATTAGTGTCTAAATCTAACTGTAGAGAATAATAGATGCCTACATCCAAAGCTGATAGTATTGTTACTGTAATGATCTTTAAAAGACAAATGGAAGACAATAAAGAATGCAACAATTAGTTCACTTAGATCTTCAGCATCTCTCTCTTGTTCTCACTTTGTTACCTATTCATCTCTACCTATAGTAAGTTTTTCATGCTGTTATCATTCCCAGAGAGTTGGCAGAAACTATTTTCCTTGCATGCCTATTTTCTCAGTTGGATTTTACTCCAAAATCAATGCATTTCTACTCTTTGCAGAGCTTTACTTTGTCTGAATCTTGCTTCTGTCTAGGAGCCAGGAAGCCTATTACTATTTCATGACTCAGGAAACAAATGACTTTCAGCATTCTTCCTCAAAAGCCATTTTACTTTTAAAACTATCTCTTCTTTCTTGTACTGGGAAAAGTAAAAACTTCTCATCGTGTTTTATAAGCATTTAATGGAAGTCCTCTCAACTAGCCCAGAGTGCATGTTGCTGTAATCAGGAGCATCAAGGAAGGAGAGAAGGAAAGGAGTCACTTGCAATTAGAATCATAAAATCACAGAATTCCCTGAGTTGGAAGGGACTCACAAAGATCATTGAAATCCAACTCCTGGTCCTGCACCACACAACAATTCCAAGAATCACACACCATGTGCCTGAGGGTATTGTCCAAATGCTTCTTGAATCCTCTCAGGTGTGATGCTGTGAATTTCACTGGAGCCTGTTGCAGAGCTCAGACACCCTGTGGGTGAAAAATTATTTCCTAATGTGTAACCAAAACTCTCCCTCCTGATGCAACTTCAGGCCATTCCCTCAGGTCCTGTCACCAGAGAGAAGAGATCAGTGCCTGTCCCTCCTGTGCCCCTCTAGAGGAAGTTGCAGGCTGCAGAGGTCACCTCTCCATCTCCTCCAGATAGAACAGACCTCAGCCACTCCTCATGCAGCTTCTCCTCAAGGCCCCTCATCATCTTTGTTGCCCTCCTTTGGACGTTTTCTCATTGTTTTATACCTTTATTTTGTTGTGGAACTCAAAGCTGCACACAGGACTTGAGGTGAGGCCTCCCCAGTTCAGAGCTGAGCAGGACAATCCCCTCCCTTGCCCGGCTCTGATGTTGTACCTGATGCACCCCAGGGCAAGGTTGGCCCTTCTGGCTGCCAGGGCACTGCTGCCCCATGTTCAACTTGATCAGGACCCCCAGGTCCCTTTCTGCGGTGCTGGTCTCTGGCATCTCATTCCCCAGTCTGTACATCCAGGGTTTCCTATCCAGGGGTAGAATCTGGCAATTGTCTTTGTTAAACTTTGGATGGCAGGTGATTGTCCAGCCTTCAAATTTGTCAAGACCTGTCTGCTGGACCCTTCTGCAGACCCTCTCGGCCTTCAAGGAAGTCAACCGCTTCTCCCAATTTAGTATTGTAATGAAACTTATTTAGTGTTCCTTCCAGTCCTGTGTCCAGTCATTTAGGAAGATGTTGAAGAGAACTGGGCATAAAATGGAGCCTTGCAGACCCCACTAATGTGAATCCACCAGCCCAATGTAACATCATTTATTATAATCCTTTGTGCCTCACCCATGAGCCAATTGCTCACCCATTGTGTTAATCCAGATGGTTGTTGTCCAGTACCAGAAGCTTTATTGAAATCCAAAAAGATTACATCAGTTGACTTCCCTTGTACATGGTCACTTTTCATGGGTGCTCCTCCTGTATAGCTGGTATTTAGAGCGCATGCCATGAAGTTTGGTGAGCTGGAAGGAGGAGTCAGGAATTTTGGTCGTCTACCATTCAAAGTGCTTTAGTTAACTATCCAGGTCAGTCTTAATTCTCTTAGTGTATGGAAACCAATGCAGACTTTTAAGATTTTTCTTAAAATTGAAACATTTTAAAAAAGTAAAAACATGAATTAATGACCCCTCATATGAGAAGATAATTAATTTTGAAAATGAGTGGCTTCTTGTTTTGTAATTTGTCTGATGACAAGCAAATGATGAAAATCAGGAGAGGTTAAAGCAGTATAACTCAGTTAGAAGAGCTAAACCAGCCAGCATTTTTTATCAGTGTGTGCCCCCTTCTGTGTCACTGGGACACCCTGGTTTTGACCTTGTCTCCTGCCTATATATAACTTAATCCTTCACTTTAGATCTGTTACAAAGCAGGCCAATTTAAGAGCAGATAGGAGGTAGGGCAAACTCTGGCTCCTAGATATAGTACCTACTGATTTTAGGCACAAAATAGCTGCAGAGAACCTGGTTTTCTGGCTCTTGTCTTTCAGGAGTATCCAGTATCGCCTTACAGGCAATCACTGCAAACAAATGCCTCTGCTGAGCTCCAAACCAGCTGTCTCATTTTTGTGCTTGACTACGAAATGACACATTTGCAGAGGGAAGTGACTTGTTTGTCCGTAAGAGAATGGGACCCTTGTCAATACATGCTGGGACCATTCTTTCAGAGACAGCTTTGCATCTGGAGAATTGCCCAACAACAGTATGATGAAAAAGACTTGACGCTGGCTCAGTCAATTAAACCAACAGACAGCTCTTAATCTTAAACCAGCATGCATTCAAATAAACTGAGCTTCTGCATACAGCTCAGCATAGTTGACTTCTATTTTGCAGAACATTCAGGTAGGAGGTTATCAGAGGTATGAATGGGAATTTCAGTTCCTGCTCAGTCTTCCTTGGGGCTTCCTCTTTTCCTCCTCCCCATGGGTCTTTGAGCTCCATTTCGGCTCAGCCTTAATTCCCTCCCTGATCTGTCTCATAGGTGTTCCCATCTCTGCTCATACCTCCCAGCTGGACCTCAGACCTATCCTATAGATATCTTGCATCCTGAATGGGATGGGTTCATATGGCTCTATCTACCAGACAGATTTTGGATGCCCATTGTTGCCTTCTCTCTAGTCCTGTTTCTGGCCTGGTCTTGTTCAGCTCCTGACAGGAACAGGGAGAGGCATCATTGATCAGGTTCATTGCCTGCCATTTCAGGGGCTGCCAAAGAGCCCTGTGACCAGAGTTTGGTCCTACCTTCAGAGAAAGAGCAACACACTTAGGGATATGCTTAGGTTTTTTTGCACAAAAAAGCCTCTGCTTCTGATTCACGGTCTGAAGAAAAAAGCAAACTCTTTTATCAGCCTTTTTAAAGGAAAATCAGTTGTCTGCCCAGCAGGTAAGGATCTTCTGTGGGTATGTGATGTGGGAAAACCCACAGAGCAGATTTGAACTTGCTGCGGACTGTCCAAGGTGGAGTTGACAATCCAGCTCTATGTACTGTACTGGCAAACTATCCCTTTGTCAGCAGGTGGGCCATACTAGACTGTTACCTGGGTGGAGGTTAAAAGAAGCAAAAGAATGGCCCCTCCTTGACTTCAAAATTTAGAGAGCTGAAATCCAAGCTCAGCCTTTCTTGGTTTGGATCACCTTGATGGTACATTAGCCCAAGGAGTCAAAGGATAGTTACTCCACTCTCTTTGGTTGAAGTGTTGGCAGTCTCATTGTCAAATGTATGCATAATCATTTGATGGAAAAAGGTTATATTTGGAGAAAAGTATTTAATTAAGTGTTTGATTTTATTTAACTGTGTAAAAATACTAAAATCTTAAGTTACAGGCAGTTCATTTTTTGCAGGTATAGTACTTAATTACTAAGTTATCCAGTTATACATGTAATCTGAAAGGAAAATTATTCGAGCCTTTGACATTTCTGTGGCTTGATTTGTACTTCACATGTAAAGCAGACATAGCCACCAAATTTAATGTTATAAAATATTTGTTTTATAAGGAAGTATTTAATTTTTAATGAAGACTTAAAACATTCCTCTATGGAAACGACGCATGAATATAACTGAAAGCCCTGTGAGATTTTAATCTCTAAATACTTGAATATAATGTAATACACATACTAGAAGTGTTAGGATATTTTCCTAGTACATCTTTTGTATGTCTTGTTTAGAAGAATATACCCTTTTTGGCAAGTCAAAAGATGTGCTGGTGAGGTAGTCAACATGCTTTTAGATTCAAACTGCTCTTCAGTGCTCTCTCTTGCCCTGTGGGTGTTAGGAAGCTGTACTTATTGTGGCAGAAGGAAGGCAGAAGAATGAAAGTCATAAATCAGTTGGTAATTGTCATTAGTGCCTGTAACAATTTGACTTCATTATTAGCATTGGACATTATACTCCGAAAAGAAGGAATTACTGTAAAAATTCTACGATGTTCCTTGTAATTGTTCTAGTTTGCTGTAACAAACTCCTAGAAATGTTTTCCTTGCGATAATTAGAAACCATGACAGAACCTCTGCCCTATTAAGTCAGTTGGCATTTGCTGTCAAGGAACTTAACACCACCCACACAGTTAGCATTTTTCTCATATAAAATTGCAAAACCTTCAAGGTAGATTTTGTACAGTTTAAACTCTGGCTGCCAAATATTTGCTACTGTGCAACAGTGAAAGATGCTTGAAACCAGGGAGAACAAGAAACTGAGAACATGACCTGCTTAAGAAATTAAAATATTTCCCTAGAATCTGAGATAAAAACAAAAAAACAATGTAGATAAAATTAAAAGGCTAGATTCCCTAAAATAAATATGCAAAGCTTAAGAGGGGATATTTCTTTTGGGTAAGGAGAAAATTGACTGGAGAACTTATTTTTCAAGAGATGAAAAAGACATTAGAAATGTTAATGAGAAATGTCTATAACTTTATCATAAGAAGTCAGAAACTGTGCCAAAAATCACCTCTATAGTTTGAGGTAAGATAAGATATTGTGGCTTGATTTTATAATCTTGTTCTGAATTTTTTTCTTTTTAATGGATGATGAAATTCAGATTATAATGGATAAGAGAGGTGCACTAACTATCAAAAGCCATTTCTAATCATTAAAAAGTAGGACATTAGGACTGGTTATATTGTAGCAAAAATTTTTATAGTTAGCTTCTATTCAAACATGCAAAAGACACGTCTTCTCTGAGTTACATTAAGAAACAAGATGGCCTTTAATATTTAAATTACAAATTAGATAAACTGAAACTAGCACTAAAGACCATTAATATTAAAATCACCCTAAACTGACCAGGTTTAGAAGTGAAAAAATGCATAGCTTATTGTAGTCCTGTAGCAATTAATATGTTCAGTAAAAATCATTTTTTGTGTAAAATTATGGAATCATAGAATGCTTTGGATTAGAAGAGACCTTAGAAGAGATCATCTAGTCACTAAAAGGAGATAAAAAATCCTTACAATAGTATTTTCTAATTTTTAAAAATATAATATAAAATACTGAAGAAAAACCAGAAGAGTTTAAAAATTGACACGATCTTTAATGCATATGGAGATGAGATTCTGATACTGTTATGCAGTAGTATATCTGTCATGTTTCAAAGCTGTCTCAAGATTTCAAAGCGCTTATTGTGGAAGGTGAAATGTACTAAATCTAAATTATTAAACAAGCTTTAGGGTGAATGCTAAAGTAACATTTATATTTATTTACCAATAGTGTATACTATGTGTCGCAAATTTGAATAGTCAGCCCAGATGTTGTGACTTCTTAATAAACAGTGTTGCTGTGCATTAACGTAATTCCTGTTTCCTTTTAAAATTAAGTTCTTATGCCTTTTCCCAGTGACTGTTTACTGTAAAATACAATCTTAGTCTCTGTTTAGAGAGCATTAAGTAAAAACACAAGCTGAGGTGAGTACTTATCTCCTTTATTTAGCTATTTTTTGTACCCATCAACTATTGATTCATTTGTAGCAATCAAGTAGGTCTTTTACCAGGAGAAGTCAGGAGGATTTTTTCCCCATTCTGGATTTAAGTCTGAAGATTATGAGACTCTCCTGGAAGCTTAGAGATATAGAATTGGACCCTTCTCAGCTGAGTTGGAGTTTCAAAGTTTCCCTTTCTTTTCATTGTTACGGTGCTGTAAGTATCAAGCTTCTAGGCAAAAGCCAAACCTTCATCTCTGTGATTTTTTTGGAAAGATTGCTACCATGTTTTTGGAAGTGACCTTAAGAGACTCCATGTTTGATCACAATGCAGCTATTGAACCTAAATACTTGAAGGAAGGAATTGAAGGGAAATAAATATATGTATGTGCTTTCACCGAAGGAAAACAACTGCATACAGTGCTGTGTGAGCAGGACTGAAGGCAGCAGTCTGGTGATAGCGGTTATTCCCTTCTATTCAGTTCTGGTTATCTTCATCTGCAGTGCTGTGTCCAGTTTTGGGTTCCCCAGTGGAGGACCTCTTAGATGACTGGCATGTTTGAATGTATGTGATGTACAAGAAGAGGCTGAGAGAATGACACATTCTTCTTAGGATGAGGAGGCAAAGAGGAGATGTCACTGCCTTCAGGTACTTAACAGCAGGGAATGCTCAAGAACAAAAGCTGCAACATAGGAAATTTTGAACATTAGGAATATATATATATATATATATATACATACACATATATATATGTATCTGAATATTTGGGGAAAAAAAATCACAATAGGGTACTGAAGCCCTAAAAGAGTTTGTATAAAGAGGCTATGAACTTTTAATCTGTGTGGATATTAAAAACTTCACAAGGTCTTGGGAAGCCTGATCTGAGCTGAACAGTGGGTTGGACTAGACTGGTGATCTCCATGCCCCATCCTAAATTACTCTGTGCCTCCATGACTCAGCAAACTCTCAAATTTTAGACTTATGTCTCCATAGCTCACATATTAAAGTATACGTCATTTATCTGACTCATGGTGTAAGAAATTAGATGCCTTGGTTCTTTTGAAAAATTCCTGTGGCTCTTTGCATGTTTAGGCTTCTAAGTACTTTAAGGTATATTTCCTGCCCTTTTTTCTCATAAAATTAATATGTGATATTTCTGCTATATCCTTTCTTTCTCATAACAATTTCCAGTAGGATACTTAATCCCCTCTGAATAAATGCAGAGTAGCCAAAATCAAGGGGGACCTGTCTGTGAGAGTACAGAGAACAAAACATTGGGTTTTTTTCACAGTTAAACACTCAAATGACAACTGGAAATTCATCTATATGTTTTTGGATACATATTTTTGAGGAATTTAATAAATTCTTAGATACAGAAAGCTTAATATTTCTGATTTGAATGGATAGGATTCAGTGTTACATGATTTAGGGAAAGATCACATTTCCTAGACCAGCACACTTGTTTCTAACTGTTATAGCACATGGAAAATCCTGGCTGTGATATGGAGACTAAACTGCTGAAATAAAGTTTTAATTTTGATGACATTTCCTCCCAAGTCACTCTTCATAAAACCTGTTTTCTAAGTGAAATTAAGCTCTGTAGAGAGTCCTTTTGAAAAAGGGTTGAGAGGGTTTAAAAATTATTCCTCTTTCATACATAAATTTACTTGCTTTTCCAAGTGTAGTGCAGGAGATCTAGAAGATAAGAAATTGATACCTCACCAAGATATCAGTCTGGGCAAGTTTCAAAGAGATAGCTCTCTGAATTTAAGAGCTATAAATATGCAATTACTGTCATGTCCCTGGAATATTTCCAAGCCTCTTGGCAGAAAAAAAAAAAAAAAAAGATATGGAATGCAAGTGACAAACAGTAACAGTATGGAGCATAGATGTGTCAGCTAGTTGCCCTTGGAGCCTCTATTCAATCAATGCAGAGAAGCACACACTTTTAAGTCACTGTTCTTATCTCAGAGCCAACATTTAAAGTGGGAGAGGTGTGTGTGTCATTACCATCGAAAGTTATGAGGCACAAATAATACTGAAGATGAAAACTCTCATTTGGAAAAATCTTGCTTGATAATATTCTCCCAAAGCTACCCAAGAGTGGAGAGATGTAAGGGCTACCCAGAAGTAAACTTTCCTTTTGTATTCAGAATATATTAATGGGAATAAAAAGGCCTTCATGACTTCTAATTTGCTCTGCAAAAGCTACTCATTTTAGAACACAGAAAAAGACAAAATGTTTTTGTCAAGTCATTCTGATCTGACCCAAATACATCAAACTGAGCAATATTTTTCTGTCTTATGTAATAGATAATTAATGTACTTGTCTGGAACAAAAGCTAGGTCCTGGTTCAGAGGCAAATGTACTCTTTGTAATGGAGCATGTGGGCCACTTGATGGTGCCACAAGAAACACGGTAGCTGGCCTGGCTCTGGTGGCTCCTGATTGTCCGATTAAATTGGGAGCTCGTTTCGCAGTATCTAAATCACAGATATAAAATATAGCCATGAATTTAAAGAGTGAGAAAAATTCGTCCTCCCATTGTGTCTTTCACCGTTTCAGCTACAGCCTCCAGGAGCTCCACTGGACCTTGCTATTGTGAGTGGCCATGCCTAGTTGTGAAACACACAGCCATTTTCCAAGCTTCTCCCAAAGCTCAAAGCCACTCATGAAGGTGTTCACCAATGATAAATAATAACAAGACTGGGCATTGTTGAATGAAGCATCGTTTTGTTGTGCGCATCATACTGCATTTATATTGCTTCTAAAAATCCTGACAAAATCTTGACAGAAATATGCAGTTGGTGTACACAAAGGCATTTTTAATTCAATGAAGTGGATAAGGACTTAACCAAAAAATACGGAATAAAAGATGTGCTTATAAAAAGGACATATCTTAAACAATTGTAAATAGTATTTAAACCACTCTGAGAAATATTTACTTCGAAATTGTTTTCCTTTAGAAAATATTAATTTGAAGACAGAACAAATGTAATTCCTTTTTGATTTCCTGGTTAGGTTTTGGGATTTAATTTGGACTTTAGTAGGCATACTAGCCTGAGACACAGTAGTGAATCATGTGAACTGATTCATAGTCTGAATTCTGTGTTACCAAAGAATCTGACCCTAGAAAAACTGCTATTTCTCCATGACTACGAGATATCTTAAGGACTTGTCATTTCTGCTTTAGAGTGCAAATGTTTATATTGAACAAGAAATGTTGATCCTTAAGTTGACTCATTCTGTAAAAATTATCTCTTAACACTTTTCTATATTTTATAATTTTAATGAAAACTTTATTATCATCATCATCAACTCAACATACTAAGACATACAATGTAATAGTTAATGTACTGTCATTTGACAATTCATGAGGAAAGAAAAGATTCAGTTATTGAGTAAAATCAGGCAAAATATAAGCCTACTTAAAAAACATAGGATGGGAACAATATTGCTTAAATATCATATTCCATACTGAGAAAGTAAGCCTTCCTTTTTCTGAAAGGTTTTCTTCACAGTCAAGATGAACATAATGAAGTGATATATACACACATATAAAAGAACACATCAGGAAAAGTAATTTGTGCAAATACAGACATCTCAGTGAAATGAATTAAAAAGACCGGTAGTGTTGCTGTCATGTTTTATCTTTTTTCCAACCCTTCATCTGGTTGTTATTTTTTTCATCACAATTCATAATCCTGCCCACGAGCAGGAGTTTGTTAGACAAATGAACTGTCTACTGAGTTCTTTGCAAAACTTCTTGCCTTAACCTGATTTGTAAGGGCATATTTGCTTGAGAGGAAGATCTGTATTCTTAATAAGGAATATTCCATACATCCAAGATGAGAGTTTACAGATATGATTTATACTGTATTTAAAAAGCATACAGCCAGATCCCATGAAGAGTTTTATCACAATTTGGATTAATAAAATCAGTATTTCTAATTATTCCATGGCTACACAATCAAAGTGGTGCATGGAAATATTAAGCAGTTATAGAAATTGAGTATATCTGTTAGAAATATTTAATATCAGTTTAATGCCTTACATTAACATTATAGTGAGGTAGTTTAATTTTTAACCTCACAAAAATTCTCAACCCTACACTCAAATCAAGAACATACATGAAGTTCTACAGCAGTAGCCATGTAAGTTGCTTAAAATATTCCATGCATATGGAATATTGCAATATGGCATTTATTTCTGTTTTTCTATGTTTTTAAGAAAGCTTGTTGAATTTTTTCTTTCCTTATTTTAGAATTCATTTCTGAAGAATAAGAAAAGATTAAGTTTATCTAGTTTCTTTTAAAATTAAAAATATATACTCTTTCTGTTATGTGAACAAATCAAAATTAGCAAACTATTTTAGCTCTACTGTCTTTAAGTTCATTCCATTTGCAAAAGACTTGTCCAAGAAATCCTGATATAAGATCTTTGTTAACTCTACAGAGATCTGGACAGAAGTTAGTTTTAATCCCATTTGCTATGATGAGCGAAAGAGACTGAGAACACAAAAGATTTTCAGTGTTCAAAAAAAGCCATTTGAGCTAAATAAACAGATGTAGAGAATTTTTTACATTATAATGAAGTTTTATTTGTCTCAAACGACTCACAAGACACAGTGCTCTTGTTTGTGTGGTAAAAAACAAAATGAAATTCCAGCCTGAAAGTTCTTTGAAGCTATTTCACAGAAATATTGGAATCTACCTGGAAGCTCGTTAGAGCTCCAGTAGTATCCCTAATGCAAACTTTTACAGTGATCAGATAAAGAGTAATAAATACCTTTAATAACAAAAATATACTTTCTTTATGTGATTTCATAAAAGCTTGTTCGGTGCTTTGATAGCAGGTGTATTGCTCAGCTAAAGATACCCTTATTTCCCCTATCACTAGTATGTTTTAAGTACTCAAAGCAATATTTTCCACTGCTTTTGGTGATAGTTGGTCAAGAAATTATTCCTCTCACAGATATGAGGAACAAACAGATTTTACTGGGAACTTATGAACAATTTCCAAATTTCTCATAACAGGAATGCTGGTCAGTTGTAAATGACTGGTTTTTAAAAGTCAGTTTGTCCTTAAAAGAATTTGACTTTTCACCTCAATTTGTTGAAGCTGCTTTTGCTGAGTATCCTCTATTTGACTGAGACTCTCTGTTATCATTCCTTGCCACCCACCACTAGACAATGGCTACCTTTTTACTGTTGCTTCTACCTACTCTGAAGCTTCCATTTTCAGATGAAAAAGGCAAAAACTTCACATCTTTATCCCAATAGTTCTATTTGCAGTGTTCTCTCACAGTTCAGTCCTGATTGTCATTTCTGAAGGGGTTAGTTTTTCTGGTCTGTATGGCTTATCCTGCTGTCATTGGTGCCTTATTCACCCCTTCCCTGTGTGAAGCAACAATTTCATTAACACAGCAATAGGTGCAAAAGGAGATGTCTAATTTCTCTAACCCCTCAGTGTAATTTCGAGATATGATCATAGGAGCTATTTCCCTTTCCTTGCTTTATGACTTCTAAAAGCAAATATCTGGAGAACACCGGAAAAGCGTTTTCAAAGATTACAGTGATTTTCCTGTAAGTAAAAATCTTGATTTTTGTTAGATTGTGTAAAACACTTGCTTTTGTTGAGACTCAGCAAGTTAAGAGAAAGAGCCAATAAAAGAGTCCTCCTCAAAACACAATACCTGTACTGGTGGAAAACCTTAATATTTGTGTTTGTGGAGTGCTGATGGACCTCTTAGACAGGAAGCTGGAGATTAATTGTACAGTGTTTCGGCTTTCTTGAATCCTAATAGCTTTTCCCCTGACAAAACAACAAACTTAGTACAGCTTAGTGCTTTATTTCCTATTCAGGGAAATCATTCAAGATATCAACTATTCAATAGTCAGTTTTCAAGATAATGAATTGTTGTCTCCATTCATATATGGTTCGACACTGTTCAATAAGGTTTCAAAGTAAATAAATGCCAACTCTTAATTCCTGATGAGAATTAACACAACTCATAGAGGAACTGGAAGGTGGGAGCTGGAAGGAGAGATATATTTCAAACTAAATTAAGGTAGACCAGTGAGCTCCTCAAGTGAGAAAAAGTGTATTTTTTTACTTATTAGGTTGACTTCCATTAACGCATACAACTTCATCACACTGTAGCATGGCAAACATACTGGCATTCTTATCTGTTACCTTTTAAAAAAGTAATGAACTTTCAGCCTTTCTCAGTTTGTCTTTCAAATCACAGAAACTGTGGTTTATGACAGCTTGGAAAATATGTAAATGATGTGGTTATTTCCCTGGCTGTACAGCATAATGGATTTAGGATGATATCTCAGCTCCCTGAGAGGCTGGGGAAAATAAACTGTGCAGTATTTATTGTATTTTTTTCCTTAGTATTTTGCAATAACATATTTGAATTTAAAGAAAATACTTGGGACATGTACAGAAAGTTTTATTTCTTCCAGGTTTCTTAATATTTTCTCTTGCCTTGCCAGCTGTATTGAAATTCATCATATTCTCTTTAACATAGACACTTAGAACTCGCATGTGAGTGCCTAGAATTATCTAGGTAGAAAAAAATCAATGTTTTATTTCTCTCTAAGTCGTGTATAACACTAAAATGACTATTTAGTGATTCTTCTAAGCAAAACAATCAAAGGTGCTTTCTTTATTCCATCACTTTCATTTTCTTTACAGCAAAATTTGTATCATTACTGTATTAAAATCCAAAAGACAAAGCTAGAATTGACTGTAATGAGACACTTTAATAAGAAAAAATGATCTTAAGAGTAGATACAATAAATGTAAGTATAAAGAACTCGAGATTCAATTAAAAATAATTTAAAAATTAGTTGCAGGAGTTAGTCTTAAAGTTGGTATTTGTAAAAATAAACACTGTTCTGTGAACACAATTTTCTCTTTAATCTTCAGCTGATCATCTTAAGATATGGTCATTTACTTAATGGTAATTAATTATATTTTCAGATAATTTTCTGTAAACTACTGACATGAGATAATGTAGTATGCAATAGTTAATTTCTCTATGATTTTACAGAGACAATTTGTACAGCCAGTTTTAACCATGCACACTTGGTAATTTAGTATTATATTAGAATGGAACTGTTTAATTAGAGAACCAATACCTAACACTCTGATATCAAGGAAATGAAATGTCATCCTATGGTAAAACTAAACCGCAGGTTACAGAACACAGGACAAGCAATCCCTGAAACACTGTATAATTGGATACTGCTGCATCTCTTGTTTCAAGACATTAATACATGCTTCAGGGTATGATGGACTTTCCTTCGATTCATGTCTCTGCATGCAAGAGTTTGGAAAGGAAATTAGTGCACACCCATTAGTTTTGAACTCTCCCCAATTTTTTATCTATTGTCTGGGAAACTTCTCCACTCTACTTCTGGTCACTACTACAAAGCTGTAATAATGAAAATTTCTGGATTACTGAATTGCTTTTTAGAGGTTTATGGTGGCTGAGTAGGATTGAACCTGACATATATCAGCCTAGAGTCAGTAGTTAATAAATGGATTTTCCTTATTGCCTATTCCCAAGATAGAGTTAGGGATTAAAATGACAGAGTAAACATAAAACTTCATTTGAAATTAGTAGAAAGAAATTGAAAGAGTGAATGCTTATTAGGAATGAAACAAAAATGTGTGTGGTAGATGAACAGCAAGAAAAGAATTTTAAAAAATTCTATTTTAACAGGAGAAGAATAAGTAGTGTTTTTTTAACAGCTAAGATTAGAGATGTACATTGGATCCCAAAAAAAAACCAAAAAGAAAAAAACACTCCAAAGGAAAGATCATCAGAAAGTTTATTTTAAACTCTCTTTCTTTCATAGGATTTATTTTTTATGCCTTGTGTAAAGCCTCCCTGTCTCAGCATGCTAAGAAATGCTGGGAAACACCTTACCTTATGCCTCTGGCAAGATTTAGTAAAGCTTAAAACTTTGGTGGGTTTTGACAATGTGGTTGGTGGCAGGGGACATGGTATTTATAAGTAAAGAGGTGGAAAGTGAGGAATTCAGTTAGGATTGATAGTTGAAATAATGACTCCAACTTTTAAGGTTTTTAGGTAAGGCATATGAAAGAGAGGTTTCACATTTCAGATGCATTTGCATACTCCAAAGCAAAGTCAGAATATGGATTTAGCCGGTGAACAAAAGCTCAAAACATTTGGGAATTCAGCAGGTGCAGTTCCTTATAGCAATCTGTGCAACTGCCATGAAGGAGCAAGGGACAAACATCATCAAATGGGGAAAAAGTATGATGATGTTTTCCAGGAAAAAGCAAACATGTTGAGTATATGCATTGAGAGCATAGCAAAAACAAGATGCAAAACCATGTATTATAAAATATAGAAAATTTGCAATTTAGAACACTAAAAGACTCAGAGGTGCAAAAAATTAAATTCAGAAAGAGTATGAAACAGTGCAGAGCATCAAATGAGGGCAATTTTTAGTGTTTAAATGTCAGGATGGCTTTAAAGCTTTTGATAGATTCATGACAAAAAATTAAGAAGTGGAAAGCTGTGTTTTTAAGAAAAGAAAGAGTAGGGCATAGTTTTGCTTCTGTTTCAAATATTTCATATCTATAATATCTATAAGCATTTTAGGGATACATGGAAAAGGGTGCTTCAGATGGTGTTATAGGAAATGTAAAATGCCTACCTCAGTTTGTGTCACGTGCAGTGTTTCTGTGCTTGTCTGAATTATGACAAGCTATTACCAGAGCTGAAGTGCCAATCCTATCTAATGACAAACGTCAGGTGTTTGCAGAGCACACAATGTGTGGTTTTCTTTAGTATCATATTCATATTTATGTACCTGCTTTGTAGCAAAATACATGCCTCGTTGAAGTGCTTTTGGACAAGAAAAACTTTTGTTTTTAAGGAACTGATTTGCCCACTGGCCACTGGAAATTGTTATACATTTTGAGTAAAAGGAACCAAAGATAGATATTCAGGAACATTAGAAAACAGAAGAAAGCAAGAAAGGAGAGGAGAGGAGAGGAGAGGAGAGGAGAGGA
>JAWWMU010000001.1:79751213-79769347 GCA_035048155.1 Cinnycerthia olivascens | reverse complement strand
CATAATCAATGTGGCATATATAGTTTACATTTAAAAATGTTACTTTTTCTCTCGTTTTAATGATTCTGATAACTCAAATAATTTTCAAACAGAGCAGCTATAAATTATATAAGTTAATATTAGGAATTTAGTTTTTAATAAATAACAAAAAATAACTCTAATGAAAAGAGGATACATAAGCTATTCAAGTATTTCTTTTCCCTGTTTTCTGTTAATTTCTTACCTCACTTCTCTAAACTATCTTTTGTTTTGTTATTTATTTTGACACCTGTGGTTAGCTATACCATATATGTTGACTATTAGATTGCAGAAGAATTTAATTTGACTTCTAAGTAAATTTTAACTTCACCGAAAAGTAACTCTCTGGCTTTTTTTTTTGAAAGTTCTATCTTCCAAACTTTTCTGTTGTCTATTGTACAGAATTACTGAAAACCCATTATAATTACACAAAAAACTGAAATATAATACTGCTATAGCTGACAAATCTAAGGTATGCTTAAAAAAATCAGTCTCTCTAAACTTTATTTTAAAAAACATTTTAAAAATAAATCAGATGCAAGAATATCAACACAATTTTTTTATTGTTTTCTTTCTTATTTAGATACCTTCATCAATAGTGAACATTGCAGTTGTCTTCATCAAAATTAAGAAGTCTGGAAGCTCTTTCTATAGCTTGGGATTTGCATGGTGCCTTATAAATGCAAAGCAATATGTCTAAGTATCAATGATTCTGGATTTAGCCTTTCAAAGATAATCCTTGGTGTCTTCAAAGTGATTAAGTTTGTAGATTTAGGGCATTCCAAAATTATGTTTACATCTTAACTTGTGTCAGTACTCTGTTTGAGAGGGAAGAAACATTTGGAGAGATCACTTTCAAAAATTAAAATAAAAACCTACAGAGGCTCAGAAAAAAAAAAATTGTGTGTAAATATTTTCCAATTTATACTTAATATATTACTAGTGGACATCATGGATAAAAATGGCTGCTGGGTGTGACTTTATACTAAAAGCCTGTGATTCACAGACTTGGTAGTTTTCTTCTGTGCTGCGCTTAATCATTCTGCCCTGATACTTCAGGGAACAACAGAAGAGATTGCAGCCCACCAGAAGGAGAGGTTTAGTAGAATTTGTACTGAATTCCAGTCAAAGGCAATCATGCTCTCTCAAAAATGCATACTTTGCCCTGGGTTGTACCACCTTCTCTTTTAGACACATAACACAATACCTTTTTCCTCATCTGTGCCAGACCTTAGCTGAAGTGCCTGCTGTGATATTAGGATCCCCATTGCTGGAAGATTGTGGACAAAAAAATAAACAAACCTCAGTACAGAGAAGTAGGATTAATCTGATTTTTTTAAAATAGGAAACATACGGATTGGGGATTTTTAGTCTTGAGATTATAAAACCCTGGCAAGATCATAGTCAAAGTGAGGGGAAATTGTTTTAAATGTTATTTAAGCCCCAAAAAGGCCGTGACTCTTCTAAGTGACCAAAAAAGAATCCCCCTGCATGGTTGGGAACTGGTGAAGTTACATACAGGGCAGATGCTGCTGAGGACCATGGGAATGGGAGCAAGAACTTCCCTGGGAAAACCAGTGAGCCACAAGCAAAATCGATCATATTCTAAAGTCCTGCAAAGTTTGCAGAAACCTATTAAATATTGCAAAGAAATAAGCTGTTCTCCAAATCCACTATAGGTAGGACACAAAAGTGAGGTAAAATTGTCAAATTGTTCTGACTGAATATAAGCAGATAGCATTATTTATGTGTAAACTAGCACATGTCCAGCTCGACAGTGACAAACATTTGCTAAGGAATAGAATTCACTGCTTAGTAGGGATCATGGATTTTTTTTCCAAGAAAATTTTTTAAAGGGTAATGTAGAGAGAACTCTGTTTTGAATAGTGAAGAATTAATAATTGATGTTGCTCTGGGACAGGGAGATAGATTTAATGGCTTATTTTGATTAGAGTAGATATTCTATTGTATATACCCTGGGAATCATTCCAGTGCTGCAAGGTAAGTGACAAGAATTGATCTACCATTCTTTCAAAGTATTCTTCATTAAATATATCATTGTATGTTCAAGAAATGACAAGTTTTTTATGAAATACTTAGATATACTTTTTGTGTTTTGGTTACTTTCACATGTTCAGATTTTTAAATTGGGATAGATAATGCTATGTAAAGCAAACCACCTGTGGTAAGAGTTTTTTTAAAACATTCATCCCAATGGTAAATCCATTGGTACTGTGGGGGAATAGTGATGATATCATTTCAATCCATAATCATAGAATCAGCCTGAAAAATAGTGTCTGATTACTCATCCTACATGTTTTAAAGCAGGCAATTTATATATATATAAGTAGCAACACAGGAGTTATCACCCCTATATTTTAATAGCACTTTATTTAATAGTGTACTCATATGTACACAAACTTTTTGAAGCAAATTGTAACACATTGTTTGCATGTGATTTCATAGCCCATTCTTTCATTAGCATGCTTAGCTTGAAAGCACAACCAGCAGAGTTATACACTCAAATTAACCACATGACCACATAAGACATTCCTGTTGCAGTTCTTTGACAGACATGCACAATCTATGTCCTTCTGATGTAAATTTGAGGCACTGTTGCACAAATTGCACACTGGTTTCTGTTAATAGTCTACCCAAATTTTAACCACAGAAAATCCATGTTTGTGTTCAAGTAAAGGAAAAATAGAGCTGGAGGTTACAGGGGGGAAAGGGAAAAAAGGAAAAAAAAAAAAAAAGAAAGAAAAAAAAATGAGTTACAAGTCTAAGAGATTGGAAAAGAATAGGAGATAATATAGTAAATGAGGTTTCTGACTTGGATACCAGCTCAGGCATGAATTTTCTACCTAGATGAAGATCTTGAAGTACCAACTTTCACACATCAGTTAGCAATTTCCCTGCTCTTTCCCAGTAATTATGTTATAACTATCACTCTGCTCTTTCCATCTAATGATTGCAAGCACTGTCCATATATAAGCAAATACAAGTTCATCTATGCTGAGCATTTATGAAAAATATATTCATATTTCACAGATGGGGAAATAGGAAAAATTAAAATACCTCTTAGGATTTTCCAAGAGATTTGTGGCAGAACTATAAGGGGAATCTGATTTTTCCAGTCTTTAGCCTTGCATAATATTTTCTGGTAAAATTTTTGGCACATAGAGTGAGAAATATTGTCTTCATACGAATGGATGGAAATTTCCAAGGAACAAGTTGTTTCTATCACTATTACATAGGGGTAAATAATTACAGAGGATATACAGCTTCTACACAATTCTAGTCTTAACTTTCTTGATTTTTTTGCTTTACCCTATTGTTACTTCTCAAATATATTACTAGACCTAAAAGACCAATACTAATATACAGAGTAAAAAGATTGAATTACCATGATAAAAACTCTTGTTGCTGTGTTGCTGTGCTCTGACAGATACTTAACCTGAGGGGGGAAAAATTAAATGGCAAACTAAAAAAAAATTTCCCAGTTTGAGTAAATCACATAGAGAGGAAATAATGCTTCTTCATGACATAATCTTGGATACCAATGTTCATAAAAGGAGAAATCCCAGGGCAGTATTTTTCACCAACATTTCCAGGGATGGAGACCTTACTGCTTCTGGATGTTCCTCCCAGAAAATTAAAACCTTCATCTGTTTATGAACCTTTTGTTTTATGCAAACAAACTCCATGAGTTTCAATGGGGATTTCATTGCTGCTGTCATTATGCTGTAACAGTGAAGCTGTTGGAAATTTCTCTCCAGAAGCTGAGGACAAAATGAGCAGATAGGATAATTCTGTGTGCTCCTGGCAAGTGGATCATCCATTTCTTTACTGTAGAATGCTCAATTCTGCAGGCAGAATTGTCTGTAGATATCAATGTAATCATTTTCCCTCCTATAACTGTACAGATTTAGAAGAAATTAACTATTGTAGTAGTTATTTATTATTGCCATTAAAATCTTACTTAAGTTGGAGTCTGTCTTCTAGCATTTGAAAAACCAGCAAGCATTGCAGAAGAAAAAATATACTGGCCAAACTACTATTGCTTGTTATCTGACTGCAGTCCTTAAAAAACATCTACCTCAAAACTGTGAGTATACTCATCTCACATGAATGTTAAAAGACAGCAAATAAACATTGCCAAATGTGTCTGAACCTGCATTGGCAGTATGTGTAAAGCACTACTGTAACATTTGCTGCACAAGAGACACAGTAGAGTTCATACCTAGTATCAAAATAAGTAGAAAGCAAACAGCAATTTGATTTTTTGGAGGAGTACCATAAGAGTGATGCTTGGTTGAAGGTTTGTTTTTGAAGTAGAAGCACTATGCTTAATCATGATTTTGCTTTCAAAATTAAATTCGGATATGAAGTTTGTATTGGAGTATGTTTGAAAGGTCTTGTTCTAACCTTTATTTAGGGAAAGCATTAATAAACTCTTCTACTTTCTTCCCCGTTTCCCAAAACACTTAGCATCTTGCTAAGATCTTGTTGAGGTCATTGGTTTAGTATCAATTAGCATGGAAATCAGCCACCAGGTGCAAAAGTTACTGAGTAGAAAGAATGGTTTGCAGATGGGCATCTGCAAGCAGAATGACCATGAGTGTCCTATTTCCACAGCTAACTGGTCTGAAAGTTGCTCAGATTTCAAAGACAGCCTATTTGTTGTAGAGACATTTGGGAGTAATGTTGAATTTTTCCTTGCTGCACACTCCTGCCAAGATGTAACTACTATTGACAGCAACGTAGAAGCAGATCTGAGGGTATACTGAGTTAGATGTCAGATCAATATTGGATAGAACAATGCAGAACTTAGGTATTTGCTGCAACATAGATCCTCCAAATTACATAGGGTTTTAAACCCCTAGAAAAATGATGGGAAATTTTAAAGGTTGTACATATTGCTTGAATTAGGACCTGAATCCTTGTGGTTTTCTTCCCATTTATACATCTGTACCATGGTAAATTCAGAATAATTTACTAGTAACAATGACATATTTGAATTATTACACAAATAGATTTTTTTTTCTGAAGTCACAATTAATGCTTTCTTTTGTAATGGCCTTTTGTCAGATTTCATGAGTCACCATCATTCAAATCTCTACCACAGAGTGATGGATGCAGCTGGTCGAGCTCTATTACCTGGAAATTCATGGGCTGACTATAATAAAAACCACAGCTTTCTCAAGCATTTCTGTAATATTTGGGTCTTCTCTGTATCACACTTACTGAAATAGTTGATTTTTATTTTAATATTACTTACAGGGCACAGGAACAGTCTATTTAACCAGCTTATCTATTCATGTTACATTAGCAAATAAATTGCCCACAATTTAAATTAGCAAACTACACTTTATTTTTGGAGTCATGGTCAATATGCTTGCACAGAACAGCATTAATTGTGTCTGCATGGTGTTGGCAGTGTAGTCTATCTTAGACACATATAACTATGAGATGTGCACTGTATGATAAAACAAAAGGAACCTCTAAATCATCCACCTTTGAGAATCACAAAAATCCAAAATCTAGGATTGGGAGCTTATGATCCCTGTGCAATGCCTGGAGACAGTTGCGTGCCTGAGAAGACTTTCGTGAGCTGCTGAGGGAGGACACTCCTAGCAACGAGGCAAAGGGGAAACGTTAAGCCTGGGGTATTTCTGAAACTCCATCTTCTCTGGAAATGAAATAATAGAAGCAAGGCTGCAGATAGATTTCTCTCTTCCCTCAGGCTTGAAACCTCCATGTACATAGAGCTATTAATTCAGACAACAAGCTGGAGTTGACTATTTATTTTTAAATGCAGTTATTGATGTTTACAGCTTTGAAGAGCAAATGGGAATCCTAGATTTAATGTATCCTCAACCTTATAAGTATTCCAAGCGGTATCTTCTGGCACTCTATGCTCCACAAGGTCTGGGCTGCTGCCAGTGTTCTTAACACAGTATTTTAACCAGGCAGCACAGAATAAGAGATTTAGGAGGTTAAGAAAGAGTAATAGGAGAAGTGAATGGAAACTTAATATCAAGCATTGTAATGAGTGAACTTTTCAATGTGCTAGTGGAATAAATATTGGGAATCAGATCTCAGAATTCTCTACATCCAGCTCAGGATTAGAGGGGCATCAGCTTCTCCTGGCAGGGTGGAAAGTGCCACTTCACTTAGTTCAACAAGTAAGGAACAATCCTGTGAGTAGAAGTTTGATTTGAATATCTAATTCAAACTGTGGCAAAGTTGGACATAAGGAGAGGTAGATGCTTAAAGACAATCATAGGTGATAATTTAGATAACTCTACAATATTAAACTTTTGTGCTTGCTCTCTTTTGGTTGTCTTGGTACTTATTTTGTATCTGGTCTTCATTCTGTTCAAATATCTCGTTGTCAGGCATTTTAAAGTAGAGGGAAAATAGAGTCTTGTTTTATGACTTTGCTATTTGCCCTGATTTTCAACATTTGAAACTTATATCGGCTAAAATCATTGAGTCCTTGAGCAAAACTATCAAAACAGTTGTGATTGGTATTTGCTCTGTATTTCTGCCCTACTTTTGGCTAGGATAGAGTTAATTTTCTTGCAGTTGCTGGAGGGGGAGGAAATGTCTAGGCTGTTATTCTATATCACTTACATCCTCACTGGGGATGGGAGGATTGGCTTCAGGTGGAAATAAAAGGGAACTGCCACCATTTCTGTTCCTTTTTTATGCTGGAGAGTAAAGTGGTGAGCAGTGTGGCAGGGTGACAGGATGAAGATTGTTCAACATAGAGAATTTATCCGTCATTGGTTTTTGCTGTTTTGGACTCAGGGAAGAAGCCACTCACTATGGTACTCTCTGCCACTTTCTCCTTTGCCCCGGGAAGTCACATGGCTCTGGCCACTGTAACATCAGGGAAGTTGGACCTCCATAAACATTTTTTTGCATGTAATCACTTTCTTTTATGCAGTGTTCTCATTAGTATTGTTGTTGTTACTATTTGTTTTCCCCATCTCATGATTTCTTTTTTACATTAAATTGTTATTTCATCTGATAATCTTCCTTTTTGTCCGTTTCTCACTGAAAGGAATTGGGGGAAAGGGAAGAAGATGCTTGGCCCTTAATTTCCAGGTGGCTTTAAACCACAACAATTTCATGTCCTTTTTCTTACTCATATCTACATGTAGGTGTTTACATTTATGAACCAAGGTGTTCTGCCATTATACAAAAATTGATCCATGATACTATAGGAGATGGCTTAACTTTTCAATTGATGTTTATAAAATTCTCTTTGGTATCCTGAAGTGATGAATTCTTTTTCTTTATTCCTTCAGCACAGGAAAACTAAGCATTGCAGTGAAGACCTCTAAATAATTTGACAATTATTATTCTGTTGATTTTCCTTTTTAACTTTGTTTTTTTCAGTGTATTATCCGTAAATTTACAAAACTGATTTGTGAAATTTGTTTTTTCTTAACTATTCATGCTTCTCTGGAATGATTTGGGAAGCGAACACTTAAATGAGCCTGTGTGCTCTCTTTTGAGAAGCAGAGGGAAATCCTGAAGTAGCTTGAATTCATTAATTAGAGGAGGAAGAATTTTAAACTTAGAAGACTATTTTCAAATTTTTATGGCTATCAAGAGATGTAGAGAAGCAACTAAGATCTCAATAAAACTTTGACAAATTGCTTAGGTAATTATTCTGTATTTGGTGTTATTCACAGGTTCATAAACAGCCTGCAGCTTTTCTGATTATATGCACATGTGGGGATTCCATGGTGAAGTAAGTCTGGGCGTGGGCAGCATCACCTGTTGCACAGGTCCTGTCTGCATGTGCGTGGTTTTGCACAGCGATATGAGGTGTCTAACAACATTTTTTTACCGAATATTGCAAGGAAGTCTTTAACCCAGATTAGTTTTGATGATGGACTTTGTCATCTGAGAGCTTGCATAAGTGGTCTCTTTCAGTGTAGTACAGGAAACTGATTGCTAAGAGGTCTGAGACCTGTTCAGCTAGATAGATGAAACAGGCCATTAGTGACATTTGAGACACAGTTTAATGGTCTCTCATCATCCTCACTTCCCTTCAGGATATGCTACCACATAATGCATTGAAAGAGAGGTTTTACATAAGATCAGACGGACCTGGAGTACAGAAATGTAACATGCTGAGAGGGAATGATGAAATCTGTATACCTCATGCAGCATCTAACAATACAGCTGGATATATCTAATGTGATGTGACAGCAAATATGGAGAAAGAGTGTAGGAAAGTCACTAATGCCACCTGAAATATACTTGCCTTTGGAAATACACGAAGTATCTCAAGTAGAGATTCCTGGAAAAAGCTAGATTCAAAAGATGAGGCAGATCGACATTCCTGGAACAACCATGTACAACCTTGAAGCAGAGTAGCAGTCGGTGCACTTTATTACCCAAACATCTAAACATGAATGGAAGTTATAGAAGATTGGCAAAGCACTATGCCCAGTGTTAGGTGATACAGATGAATGAGTCAGTATTCGTGGCGCTTTTTCTTTTCATAGAAATTTATGACTCTTCAATGCAAGCCAAAATAAGTATCATCTGAAACAAAGCTATAGGATAATTAAATTAGAATAAAAAGGGTTATTTTATCAACATGATGTTTTGTCATGAGAGAAAGCAGTGTTGAATCACAGGTGGCATGTTCCCAAATATATCGAACCAAGAGATCTTGACAGCAGAACAATGTTGTTTATGAAAACACAAAATCAAGGGAGGTGTGATTAATTATGCCTGCTCTTGGAAGATGTCAGAATTGATTAGCAGATAAATGGCTCAATGATTCACCTCCTGCAGGTCAAAGTGATTGCATAAAGCTGAAATTAACATACTTAGTACAGGGGTTGCCTCAGCAGTTATCCCACTGCAGGGGAAAGCATGGGAAGGTGATATCAACTACCTGCAACCCCTCTAGCTTGGCTTGGGCCACCTCTTGATTTCATGGGAAATCAGAGTTCAAGGAACATTATAACAATCATCCTTCACGCAAAAAGATACAGTTTTCTATCTTTTTAATTAAAGAATAAAAGTATTTTTCAGTGACTCCTTTCACATCTTTGTTATTTTTTCTAATCTGAGTCTTCAAAAAGTCTAAAAGGAAACATTGCTTAATTTAATATGAAAATGTGGAAAAAATCCTGTTTAAATGAAAGAAAATGGAATATTTGGGAATAATAAACAGCATATAGACCAGTATATCTGGGGATTACTTATTCTAATATATAGTAAATAGTATATAGTAAATGTTTAGGAAATAATACATGAATGTATTCAATAGCAAGAGTTTTGGAAAAGCCTTGGAGCCTTGAGAAGGTCTATAAACATATAGAAAGATCATGAATTGTACCAATCTTCCAAAAAATGTTATTTCAGTCAATTTTTAAATTATTATTAATAGACATCATTACTTCTAAGTTATAACATCAGTCATGATATAAAAACATAATTGGAAAAATATTGCAGTTATTTCTAGTTATTTCTACTGACTTTCTTTTTATAGAAATGAATATGAGAATTAATCTATTTTCCTGATACCCTACCACTCTAATACTCCAGCCTGTACATGACTCCTAAATTCCTTAGGAAGTTTTAAAAAAATGTATTGTAGTAAAATGCTGAAATAATTTGAACACCTTAAGAAAATGCAGAATGGCAGGTAACAATTCTATATTGAGTTCAGTGTTTTATCTATACAAATATAAGACTATGCATTTTGCTGTGAAGATTTAGAGGCACAACAAGAAAGCTCTCACTGAGATTGGGTTACCCTGCTGCTCTTGATGGAAAGCCTCTTAGAGCTGCAGGGCTCCTTTGGGCACCAGCTGGAACTGTGTTTGAATGAAGAATAACAGGAAAAAAAGGAAATATTTTAATAATGTACAGAAAAACAGAACTCTGTTATTTCCAGATTTTGAATTATTCGCATTAGCAGTTCAGCAGTGCTCTTCGACTGCAAGAAAGTATCTCTACACACACACACACTCCAAAACCTTTGTTGAAAACAAGAAAAAAAAAACAAACTATGCCTCTGCCATTAACTTGTGTATGACATTTAGGAGCTTCCAATACAGAACAATTTAATACAGTGTTTTTGAAATACAGTAGAAATTAAATGGAATTGAAAATAAAACATTAAAAAAAATTCAAATGAGGCAAAATATGCTTAATAATTGGTTCTGATTGTAGTCCACATGAAATCTTATTTATAGACTGACTAGTGGTAACTTTGTGATGAAATAGGTTGGTATAAGTTATTTTTTTCACAGAGAAACAGATTTTTCTACTGCGTTAAAATAATCCCAGGGCACAACATTCCTGTGCCCTGAAATTCTCTAGTTTTATATTTTATCATTGAACACAGAACCAGTAACAAGACTATCTAACTGCTTTGATTTGCTCTAGTGAAGAAGCTTTAAAGCCACTAAAATATATATGTTGCAGAATTTTGTCTCTTTTCCGTGTTTTAAGATACCTATATGTTTTAGTGCTATGATTTTCTGAGAAGAGTGTAAGAATATCAGCAGGGATATACTTGGTGAGCCTATAACTTTCTGCATTGAAAAGCCATGCTGTGAGCTCTTTTGTCTGACTTTCCTTCCTCATCAGGATAGTGAGCTACATGTTTGCACAGCAGAAGTCCGTCACATTCATAGCTGTCAGACACAGAGGCAATAGAAATGTCAGCTGATAACTAAACATCAAGCTTATAATTTTAAATTCTCTTGAAAGAAAATACTGGCAGAGATTTCAAGGGAACAGAGAACATTTAGGGTCATCACAGTAAAGACACAGGAGTTCAACCAGCTCAATAAGCAGCTCAGTAGCAGTATTTTAAGGGTCTTTAAGTCTGGGGTTTTTCTTTTACACTTGGAGAAATTACTTTGTTTTTCTGGTGTCTTTTTTTCCTACTTATTTGGCACATATAGTTCTTTTCTCTGGTTCTTACAGCTTTGCACAGCTTCCTCTACAATTAACATTTCACCTTCAATAAACATTTATTGGAGCAACACTGAAATCCAAAAAATTTGCTGAAGGGACAAATCCCTAGAGTGGCCTTCATCAGATTGACAGCCCAGCAGTAACCTGTACTGTAAATTAGTGAGTTTCTTCTCAGGAGCCAATCAAGCACTAATCCTAAAGACTTAAAATTAAATGAAAAAATAACCCCCCATCTTGAAGAAGTGAAAAAAAAAAAATACAGTAGATATTTTCCATCTTATTTTGTCTTGATGCATATGTTATTACTTCCAGTCAGGTCTGCTAGGTACTTACCACTGCATTAAATGTTTCTGATTCATGAGCACCAGCATAGGAAACACTCAGAGCTGATTCTAGCAGCATAAGCCCATTCACAAAAGGGTCTGATGACTCCATTTTTTATGACACCTTGCTACAGGTACAGACTTTTTCTTTTTAACTTTTCCTTCTCACTCTAAGTAATCTGAAACCACCATTCAGAAATCAAGGTTTCATCCTTGTGTTAATAGCTAAAGTGCATTTCCACTTCAGTAGCACTGACATCCTTAGTGGCTCTTATCTATCATTTAACATCAAGGTGGCAGTCAGACTTTCCCCACAAGTTCTATGGGAAGACAAATTCTTTTCCATGGGAATAAAATCTGGAAGAAACTTTCTCAGATTGACATTAGAGTTTTAGTGGTTTGTTTGTTTGTTTGGGTGTTTTTTGGTGGTTTTTGTTGGTTTTGGTTGGTTGGGGCTTTTGGCTGTGGTTGTATCCTTTTGCTTGTGAGAACTGCAGCAATTGAGTATAATTGAGTATCCACTCTTTCCATTGCCTCTTAAACCTGGCAGAATATCTACATGATTAATTTTAGGTCTCTTGAACCTCAGTTTGAAAATAAACAAGCTTTGAAAGCCAGAAGTCTTCTATAGTGAGTTTGCAATATAGCTAAAAGTATAAGTTACATTTAATTCTATTTATCTGACTCATTAAAGCTGAGTTTGAATGAAATCTCTCTATATACACACATATAAATTGTGCCAAACAATATGAATTACTCTTGCCACATTTTCTTTCCAGATATGACGTCTGCAATGAGGTACTATTGAGTCCTACTTAGCACTGAATTACTTATTTTCAAAATTCTTGCTTTTGGAGGAGGTGTTCCCTGAGTAGAGCAGCTAAAATCAGTAAGGGATATGGGAAAATAAATTCCAAAAAATATATTTTATTTACTAGTGAGATAACTTCTAGATAATTACTAGGCAGAAACTCAAGCACAAAGATGGCCAGGGCAATAATTGTTTGAGAAGTGGGTTTTGTTTCCTGGTGGTAATTTTTTTTGCTCGTCTGATGTTGTTGTAGTTTTTTTCCTTGATGTTTAGCTGATTGTACTTCCTGTAAATTGCCTTTTAGCATGAAAATTTGCAATTTTTTTGGTAAGATAATTGCAGGCTCTATACAACTCTGTGGAGTCTGTTGGCTGCAGTTATACCTTACCTTTGTTTTAAATAACATTTGAGAAATGCAATAGACTGCTTTAGAAATTATCTTAAACATTGTGTCTTCGCTTTGCCAGTCTCCAGCAGTGAACACTGCAGAAGAGCAGCAGGTTAAAGAATGCAGATTATAGTAAATAGCACTTCGTCCTATTTTACTGTAATCCTATTAAGGGCAAACAGCAGGGCAAAAGAAAAATCTAGGTGGCATTATATCAGAAGCTTTTGTCCTCTGCTAGAAGATTTTAATTTTATAATGTGTCTTGTATCAATTTAGTAAAAGAAGTATTTTTTTCTGTCCAGATATAAAATAGTTTTAGTGGTCCAAACCGATATTTAAATTTACTTAGTAATATCACGATTTTCTGGATAGAAGGAAAATCTAAGCCAGCCTTTCAGAATTGTTAATGAAGTTCTACCATTCTATCAAGTGAAGAGGAATCTTCTAAGTCCAGGTGTTAGTTAAGTGCTGGGACTAGCCAGAATTGTACACAAACCCCTTTCTCCTGTGAGCTTATTACCTAACATGTTAACGATTGTTTTTTTCTGTGAATTCAGAAGATGGTGAATAACTGGGAGTTTAAACTTGCTCTAAGCTCTATGTTTCTGCAGACAAATCACAGACATAATGCTACTCGCAATATGATGTCAAATGAGGTAAGTTCAAAGTTAAACGTGGGTAAATTAATTAGTGCACTGCACTGCTTTTCCACACTGCACCCTTGTAATGCCAACATCAGACAGTAACCGGTGGGGGATGGGAGCCAGCAGCACTAAGAGGACAAAGATTTGGAAGCCAATCAGGCTTCCAAATGGAACTGGTTGGAAATTCCAGCTTCAAAAAATCTGCCCTTAGATCCATACGTATCTGAGGCTATTTCACTATTACCTTGAAACTGAGGAGCATTTAGAACTGCTGAAACGGGGACTTTTGTCCTCTCTAGCTCCAGAGGAAGAAACCTGCTGCTAATAGGGTGACAGGCTGTTTGCTCTGGGGATGCAGCTGGAAGGGGAGAGGAGGCACTGTTCTTGCACCTGCTGTCTAATGGCCTCCTGTGCAGGCAATGAAAAGAGAAAGGCAGTTTAGTGTGCTGATAAGAAAGGGCTCAAAACCATCCAAACCATCAAAACCATCAAAACCATTTTGATCTGTCAAAAGCTCAACAGATCTCTGTTGCATCTTGTTTCTGAATTTCAGCTGATAGCACTGTGCTCTGAAGCCTTTATGTAGCTGGAGCTGGTCTGTCATTTAGAAATTCACTTGCAATTTTAGACTTACAGGGCAGGGAGGCGTCACAAAAGATTTCATGGGAACAGAAGCAGTGAGCACAATGCGCCCACTGGCATAATGCAATTACTGGAATTTCAGTGACATTTGAAATAGAGGTTTTAGGCACAATCTTGTCACATTTTAGGTCTTCTGTCACAGGTATTATATACCCAAAGAAGCAAGAAAATCCATTGGAAAAGTCTCATTAACTTAAAAAAAATCTTAAAATCTTAAAAAAGTCTCATTAAATAAAAAAAAATTAAAAAAAGAAAGAAAAGAAAAGAAAAGAAAAGAAATAAAAAGAAAATAAAAGAAAAAAGAAGGAAACTTGAAACCACTTTTAGCAGGGTTCTATTTTATCACCATAATAATTAGGAGCAGCAGCAAACTGACAGATTAATGTGACAGCACACTGGAAAGGAAGGAGGTAATTCACTTGGATCACTGAATCAGTTTTTAGTACCTCAAATCCCTTATAATTTAAACCACTGTGTAAACTACTTTTGGCATCAGAAGGAAATTTCATGACAATTTTTTTAGTAGCAACTAAAAGCTGGACCATCAATGGCTCTTAGCAACAATTCACACAAAAAACCACAAAACAAGTTTTTTCACTGATAATACTAAGAACACCATGCTAGCACAATGCACGATAATTCAAAATCTATCTAAATTTGGTTCTCAAATATGGTTCACCTTCAAAAATTCTGTTTAAACTTGATCACCACATTACAGAGCTCTCTTATTAATATAACTACTATTTGTGCTTTGTTTTCTAAATTATTTTACTAAACTGACAGCTATGGCAAATACTAAGGTTGGCTATGAAATTTGAAAATGTATCCTTTGTCACATACATGTCCTTTAGAGAGAAAAAATATCACTCATTCCATTTTACTTCTAATTTTTCCAAAGCAGAAGGCCATGCTGCTACAGTTCTCAGGTATGTTTTTCCAGGAGTAACTTAGCAGGCAGCAAATCCTGTCTGGAAACCTCCAGTCCCCTCTGCTTAGAATATAGAGAGGACAAGGAATCACAGATGCCTATTGCTCCATTGGAAAGAATGAGGCTTGGGTTCGAAGAAAAGACCCTGTTTCCTACAGGCAGGAAATTATGCTTTTCAGCTGCATCCTTTAACATTAGAGAAGCCAAGAAATGACAACACCAAAAATTTTGCAATCTTGCTGCTGCCCATAGCATGTGGTATCATCCTGCAACCTGTGGGAAGCATTCTCATGCCGTTTTCTAAAACTACGATATATCAGATAACAATGTACTCAGACATATTGATCAAGAAGCATTTAACTGGCACGTCTTTACCAAATTACTTCCCAAAAATCATGAAAATTACATTGAAAAATTACCTGACAAACAGCCAGGTTTGCCAATCTCCAGATTTTATTGTGGGTACCAGAATGCTGATTTTCTTAAATATCTAGTAATACAAGACCTTTGAGCACAAGGGTAAATTCTTTCCCCTTTAAATTAAATAATGGTAAGTTATTTGATTTATTTACAATCAATTTTATCACCTAGTTGAAGGAAATGGATCATCATCAAAGTGTGCACCATAGAAATACAGAAAGAAAAAAACCACTTTCAAAACACTTTTCTGTTTCAAAGAACCTTTCAAGGCAGACACTGATTTGACTATTGAAAGTTTTCAGTGACAGTAATGCATTTTCTTATTTCCCATTTATGCATGTACACCATAAGGCTCCTCTGGAGGTACCTATATTATATGATAGGACTTCATTCTAAGCTAAATAAAACCTGCTGGTTTTAAGCTCAAATGTGCCAGCTGGAGTCCAGAGACACTTTGGACCAAATTAAGAAACAACAAAGCTGTTAAGAATGGACTTAAACAATCGCACAGAAGTAGCAATTCCTGCTTTCTGAGCCCAAAAGTAGAACTAGCTGAGATATGCTGCACTGTGTACTCCAGAGCTTCCTGTGCTGATGTCAAAGGCTCTGCAGCCATAGCAAAGGACAAAGTTGGGTTTGCAATGGGTCCCAGGTAAAGACAAAGCCTTGACCTAGATGGAATGGAAGAATCCTTCACTAGTCCATTATATTTGGGGCATCTGAACAAGGCTTTGGGCCCTTGTTTTACCTATTAGTTTGCACACCTGAGTTTGGTTTTGAAGGTGTAAGTATATGTATTCTTACATCTAACACTTCTGTTGAACAAGTAAACACATTACACAACTACTGTTAAGCACGTTCCATGCTGCTTCTCCTTTACATATAAAAGGATTCATGATTTTGGATAGTTTTCTTCTGCATACTTTACTGGTTTAGGTACAGAATATGAGCTTACATTAATTTAAAACAGTATTACTATTAAAAAAAAAAAAGTACAGAATACATGTATAGAAGGATTTATTTTTTTTTAAATTACCTCATTTAAATTTGATACCTAGGCAACTTCAACTAAACTGAAAGAAGTCCAATTTAAAATGATGAGTCTTCAATTGTTCAAAATCGTACATCAAATAGATCACTATTATTTTTTACAAAAATAAACACTCGTGCTAGATTTTCCTGTGCCCTACCTCTAGCATGGATAATTAACTTCATACTTGAAACACTGGCATTCAGTGCTGCTAGTAATTTACAACAGAATGTTCACTTTGTGTGGCTGTGAATGCCCACTTAAAGTAGAGCTCCATTCCTTTCGGCATCTGTGATCAGATTCACAAATCAAAATCTGTCCTAGTTTACACCATAGGGATTTCTCCTAAAGAGGTTCTAAAGCATAATAAAAATGGTTACAAAAAATACAGTCAGAGCTACTCTGCTGGTTAGAGTGAAAGATAGCTGTGTATGAGCTAGTATAAGAATTTGTGGTATTTTGACAGCACAAGCATAGGAATTGGCTGTCCAGGGAAAAGGAGTCACCATCCCTGAAATTGTTCAAGAAATGAGTGGTGAGGCATTTATGGTTTAGTTGGCTTGGTGGTGTTCAGTCAAAAGATAGGTTCAATGATCTTGGAGCTCTTTTCTGGTTTTAATGATTCTGTGAGTCTAAAACTACTTTATTGTGTCTATTTGAAGCCACTGTAGGATAAAACCTTGTATAAATTCATCGAATGGTTTGTGTGCATTACAAGTATTTCCTTGGTTGTGTTTGTAACACAAAGAAAATAACAATATGTCACATAGTAATAGAAATTTTTAAGTTGTATGCTACGTCTTGAGATTGTGTAGTCCAATTTTGCTGGTCAAGCAGGATCAGACAGACCCAGCAGTCCTGGACCTTGTCCAGCCAGGTTCTGAATATCTTCAGGGCTGGGGATGCCACAATCTATCTTGATAGCCTATTCCATTGTTTGGCTGTCTGTACTGAAAAAATTAAATTTATTGTGTTCAGGTGAAATTTCTTTTCTTTTTTTTTCTCTTGTCCTGTCAGTGGGTGACACCAGGAACAGTCTGGCTCCCTCATCACTCCCTCTCATCTGGTATTTGCATACCTTGAGAAAATCTCTCCTGAGACTTTTCCAGACTGAAAAGTCTCACTTCTCCAGTTTGTTTATGTTTTCTATCCTGTTCCTCCTCCATCAAGGGTAAATTTTGGTCCAACATTTCTCTCTGTCCTCAGGGGCACAGCCAGGAGCCCTAAAGGCCAGCAGTAAATAGTACTTTTAATAGTAAACATATTTTTTAACAAGGAGGGAATTTTTCTCTCTCAGGCTGATGGAAGCAGAAATATGTCGGGGGTCTTCCCTCTATCACTGCCAGGAATTGCTTACATGGGTCAGCAGCTAGGTTTAGTCTGCTACTGTTAAACAAGACCTTGCTATGGGCTTAGTTCATCAAGAAAGTGAGATTCCTGATGGAGCTTCTGCTGTCTGCTATGGACTATGCTGGAACAGTTTATTATTCCCTTAAGATTTCAGGCAAAGGGCAGATAAAGGCATGCAAAACAGCCTGGGGACCTGATCTGCAGCTGGTGACAGCTACACGTACAAACAATTAAGCAAGGAGTGATGATCAATGCAGTGTGAATTATTAGTGAGTGGGCAGCTTCCAAATGAAGCAAGTTAATAAAAATAAGGTCTAATTAGGTCATGTTCCCTGTGTCTTATCTCTGCCTGCATGCCTGATGCAATGGCTGTTATTCAGGGAACCTGTCTGGAAAGCAAGTAGTTTGTTGCCCCTCTTGGAAGAAATTAGGTAGGAAAATTATTTGAGAAAACTCTACTGGAACTCCCACTGGAATATGATTTTTTTTTTTTTTATTATTTCTCTGGAAAAAAATGAAATCTGACATACTTTGTGTTAAAACTTTCTGGGTATAGAACTGCTGAAGATATGTGAGACTTTGTACTTTTGGTGCCAGAATATATGAGGTTAA
>JAWWMU010000001.1:79723513-79746772 GCA_035048155.1 Cinnycerthia olivascens | reverse complement strand
CTGGGTCATAGCCCTTTCTACTGTCGTGGGTATACTGAGATCTCAGAGCTGGCAGCAAGACTTAGATCATTAGTAAGGTCCATATTTATCAGAATTCCCACTGTAGGTGAGAAGGAAAAGGGTTTGGTGAAGCAAAAGTGCCTTTCCAGGGTCATAAGAATAAGCTTCTAAGTTGTCACAAAATTCAAATTTTTCTCACAAATTGTAATCTTAAAACACATTTTGGATTATAGCATGCTCTGGATTTATATGTTTTGACATAAATGAATTAATTTGGTTTGGAAGTCTGGTCATAAGGCAAAATTGAGGGCATAAAGTTCTTATACTGTAGCTCTATGAATATTTTATATTTTGATAAACCTAAAGAATTGACCCAGAATTTAACCATATACAAATTATTTCTTATTATTAGCTGGTGTAAAGCCAAAATTGTCAGTGAACTAGGATTATTAACTCTATGTAAGTGTCTGGAATAAAGTGTAATTTCAAATTTGAGAAGAACTGTGAATATAATTTTCAGTGTTTAGAAAAACTTCATGCTGTGGAGTTCACCAGTCTGAAAAAATAGCAACCTAGGTAGATTTTTTTAAAAATAGAAAGATTTTTTTCTTCAGTTCACATCACTTTCCAAGTTCAATTTAGTGTGATCAAATTTATGAGCTGGAACACTGGGATAAGGAGGAAGACAGAAATTTCTGTGTTGAAAACCAGGCCAGAATATAAGACAGGAATGTGAATATTTAAGCTGGGATTGCCCGCAGAAAGAACATAAACTGATGAATAACTAAGTAGATTAATTAGAGCTTTCTCCCTTTTTTCCTTATATTTATAAACCTTTCTAAATGTGTAAACTGTTTCTGTTTACCTTTAAATTAAGCTGTTGGTTATTCAAAAGTATATCTCTGATACAAAAGACAATGTGCTGCCTTTTTGTGGTAGTTTCTTTAGCTGGAACTCTAGAATATTCATACCCAGCTTGGATCTCCAATGCATTTCTTTGTAGTAACTTAAGTATTGTGCTTTCAAGGCTGCAAGAATCAGTTTGAGAATCTAAGGAACCAAGATGAAGAAGTGTCACTTCTCAGATGTTTCATGAAATATTACAGTTATTTAGGAAACACACATAAACACAAATTATAGCCTGGAATGTAAAGTTTCTAAACTGAAACTTGCAAGCAAAACAATATTCAGGGCTTAGCCCCAGCTTCAAATCAAATACATTTCAGAATATTGATGTCTGCTTGTGCAAACAATTTCTAATGCCCAGTTAAAAAATATTTTTGTTGTACCTAATATATTTAGTCTTTAAAGCTTATGCTCCAAGACATAAACAAGTCATTAAGCTAGAGAAGGTATGAAGAAATGTGTCCTACCAGCAATTTATCCTGTATTTGTCTATGCTGGAACTTCTTGGTCCTTTTTAAATCGTCTGGTGCTAACCACAGTGAGACAGGAGGCAGAATAAAACAGGCTAACAGTCTGATCCAACCTGGCAGTTTTTGTAAAGCTAAGTCACAAACGGAGGTGGCTTTATCTTATAGATAACAATGGCAATTACATGCTTGTTAGTACATCTTGACCTAGTTTCCCCTTGATTTATGCAGAAGGTGACAACTAAAGCTAATCTATCACAACTATTGTTAAAGCACATCTATTGTGGAATTCTAGAATCGTTTAAGAGCAAACACTTTTTTTCCTGCTCTCTCCAAACACCTTTGTAAGCGTCCATAGATGTGTAAATTTTCTTTTGTCTTTGCATCGTCCCAAAGTGTGGCAATACTAATGGAATTTGGATTCTGTATTTAACACAGAATATATGATGGTGGTTTATTACCCTGTCTGCCTCTCTAATGTATTTATAAACTCAAATAACTGCAATATTGGGAGTTATACTGCATCTTAGAAATTGTGACTTCAAATGAACATGGTATTCTTTTTTTCTGCTATTCCTTTTTCTAATACCTGTTCTTCTCCCCCCATACACTTCCCCTCCCCCCCCTCCCCCCCCCCCTTCACTCTAGAACACATCCCTTTTACTTCCTTTTACTTCCATTTGGATTTCTTAGCTGAGAAAAAAGTGAATGAAGACTTTAGGAGTTGACTTCCTGGTATTACTTGCTAGCAGGACTGTGAGGTCTGAAATATTTCTTGAACCAACTGTTCTGTGCTTTTATTCAGTCTTTTTGACCAGCTGGTGTGACCTGCAGAGATGCTATGTTACTCCAGTTATTTGCTGTCTTTGCAGTCCTGAAACATAAGGAAGGCAATAACATTAAATAAACTTCCAGTGTTCACCTCCTGTAGATTTAAAGTGCTTCCTGTCTAAATAAATTATGTTTTTCTTAAAATGTAAGCTCCCCTGGTTATAAACAGTGATGTTTTATGACTTAAAAAGTCCTGGATACATTTATTTGTCTTTAACAAAAACCAGCTTGGCAACGTGCTGTGACTAACCCTGCAGTGCATGGAAAGAGGCAGGTGCTGCCAGCTGGGATGCACCAGTCCAGAGCACGGGGCACGGAGCTGCCCAAGGAGCCTGCTGGGGACAGCAGAGGAGGAAACTTGCATTTTGTTCCTCTGTTGACTTCAGTACCAAACTGGGATGGAATGGAGAGATTTACATTATTCTGCAGTCCTTAGCCTGGTCATTAGAGTTCTCTGTAAGACAAGGAGGGCTAGGGCATGTACTTATTTAAAAAAAAAAGCTATCAGTGAAGATGATATTTGAGTGGGATGAGTTTAGCCACTTTTGAAGGTGGGAGGGCAGGGTTCAAAGCCTTTTGCTTAAGAAGGTGTATTTCACACTTAACTGAAGTTTCTTTAACCAACAGCTGTTCTGGGTTCACTTTTGTTTGAACTTTCATTTTGCTATAAACAATACAATATTCATTGCCTCAGAGACATGGATAAAGGAAGAATGCCTGGATCCCAGAGCATTAGCAACCCAGCTAACTCAGGGAGAAGAAAGTACAGTGGAACTGCCAAATCAAACTAATAAAAATCAGAATATTAAGGCTCTGTCTACATAACTATTTTGAGTTTTGGCTGCAGTGCAATACTGAGACAAATCCCTTGATTACTCCTAACAGTGGTTTGGTACAAAAAAAGATTTAGGTGCAAAAAAATGAGACTCCTTTCAGGGATAATGACATTAGAAACTTTGCTTCAGGTATTCACCAAATGCAGTCTAACCTCTAATGGGAAAATAATGTTCCCAGGCAAAGGCTATCTCTTCCAGCAGATTGAAATTACATGTGGTGGAGTGCCAGGCCCAGGAAACGCACTGGCTTGAATTAACCCCCCAAATTGCATTTATTAGGGACATAGAATTCTTAGAAACTGCTTTGTTCTTCTGCTCTTCTTGTGCTGAAACTTGGATCAGGAGAGAAATAAATTTAAATTATATTGGGCCATAAATGAAAAGCTAGATTTTTGAAACAGATGGAAGAAAGAATTCAGCTATGAAAATGGATGCTACCTAGACATCCCTGATATTAGACTAATTTTAGAGCAATATGCATAAAAAAATTTGTTGAGATAGAAGCTATTAAACTGAGAGGCAATGGGAAACAAAAAGAAAAGTTTTAAGAATCGTTAACTGGTTTTAATATAATTTTGTTTAGCTTATTTGGTTATTGAATTAACAGCCCTGAATACAAGATAACACATAGCTTTTCTTTGAAGATATATAGGCTACACATACACTCTTATGTTCCAGCTGTTGAAAGTATTGCTAATAGAATTTCTGAAAGTCTCCAGATCATTCCTTTTGATATGTACTGTGTCATCTGGGGAAACCACGCTAATGTATTTTTTTAAATGCCTGAATGGCCACTTGTAAATTGTTTCTGTTGTTAAATGTAGTTCTGTATTCATATGCAAATGAATTATTTAATAGGATATATTTCGGTAAAATTGCTATTTTTCTTTAACAATTGCTGTTTTACCTTTTTAGATACTTTCTTAAGAAAAAAAATCTGGCAATTTGAAATAACATAGAAAAGTAGATCTTGGACTAAACTCTATCAGCTGTTAAATGAAAATGCTTTTCAGTTATATTGAAATGAAAGTCCATCTACTGATAAAAACAGTAGTATTAAAAATATTGTACTGTATTTTAGAACATTCTAAATCAGATAGTGTAATCTAAAATTGTAACTCTAATCATCTGCTTTATCTCCTACTTTTGGCATGGTTTCAGCAGTTATAAGAGAAAAAAATAAAGTAGAAACAGTGTGTAGAAATTCATAGTTTCTTGGAAATCTGGATTAATTAAAATGGCATTCAAACAACTCAAATATCTGATCGTCTCAGAGAATAATTGACATATTTTATAAAGGCTTTGGAAGAGGTGTGTTCAGCAACACACTGCAGCAATATTTCCAGGATGATTAAAGACTTGACAGAGGCTTGCAGAGGCTTGGGTTAACAAAATTTTCATCCAAAACCAACCAGTTTAATGCAGTAAGGGGAACTGCAGCTCCTTCCTTGAAAGCAGTTCTTGACTTAGAGGTGCCTTACTCCCAAAATGACATCCAAAATACAAAGTTAAATTCATGGGAGGAAGCAACATTAAAAGAGATCAGAAATGCAGTGCTGAGCAGCGTACCCCCTAAACCTGCCTGATAGAAAGTGCTGGGTAGTTCCTGAAGCTTCGTCACAGGCTGGGAACTTGCCCTTTTCTCAAGACAAAGTGCTGACATCCCTGTCTAAGCACAAGGAGCATAAAATCATATTTTCTAATACTCGTGTAACTTGAACTTCTATATTCATGCAGTAGAGTGGGAAGGCATCTTTCATGTGAGGGCAACGCTGCAGTTCCTCAGGCAGCACTAAATCTGCCTGTGCTAACATGATGCAGCTTTGGGGGTGAGCACAGTGTGCATGGAAAGGCACGGGATCCTTTTGGCTATATGGAGGAGCTGGGTGAGCTATGCACAGCAGATTGCAAGATCCATACATCGAAACATTGCAGTCACAATGGAAGTGGAGGAATCGTAAGCTAAAATTTGTCACGAAAATATGCATATCTACTTTTACAATTAATACATTTAATATATCTTGTGATCAACAATGATATTTGGCATTCAGCAATCGGAAAGTGCAAGTTGCCAAACTCTGGACAAGTTACATTTAGTAAGGAGCAACAAATACAGTCTTAGCTCTTGCAGGAATGTAAATTAAATCCTAGGAGAGGAATTGCTATCAGCTAGCCATGTCACTAAGAAGGAAATGTAATGAATACTTAGATGTTATTTTAGAAATCTTTCATGTGTGGTCGAATCTGACCACAGCTTCAAGTAACACACACAGCAACCAGACATGAAGTTTCAGATACTTTGGATCAGAGAATAATATGCCTAAGAGTTCAGACGCACATCATATCAACCTATTTCAATCTAAACTTCCAAGAGCTTAAAGAAGATTGAAATAAATAGGAAATTTTCCTTCTGCCACAGCAGCTGAACAGTAAAATAATGGGGTTTTTTTTCTGCATTAGTAACAATTTACCTTTTGCATTATGGTGATATTTGAAAGCCAAATCTCTCTGTGTTAGATAATAGTCCTACCATTCAGTGAAATCACTTCTGTTCTGAAAAATCTTACAATGTAAACATACAAGCAGAGCTGATACATAAAACAAAAGGTGGGGAAGGACAAGAAAATTAGAGACCCAGGAAAGTAATACAATACCATTCAACATCACTCTAAAATAAAAACCACTCGACACTGTAAAGAAATAGACTCATATTTCTTATCTCTGGCTGGGCTAGGACATAACTGATAAAGAAAGACATTTCCAGGTGGCAAGGCTACTGTTCAGATTGCAAGATACTGGCCCAATTTCAGAATTCAAGAACCATCATACTGTGTGTGGGTTTTTTTTTCCTGTAGGACTTTCCTTTAAGAAATCTATGGTTGACATCGAAATAAAAACTTAACATGTTTTAAAATCTGACTAGTGAGCTGATTCAGGTTAGTGTTCAGCAGCTTTTCTTCTAGAAATAATATGTGGTTTGAATAAGTCACAGATAGATCTAGCAGAGGAATATGGGGTATTGTTAGTTAGAAATTTGCATTACAAGTGGGCTAATGATAAATGACAGGAGACAGGAGGTGCCTCTCTTAAAGGTAATGTAATGATTAGTATGCATTGTGAAAATCTGTATGTTCAATTTTGGAAGCAAAGAGGTCTGGACAATTTTTCTTCATGATTAGCTAAAATTAATTTTGATATATGAAACTTTAGTAGGTCATCCATTCTTACAGGAGTAAATGCACTTTAGGTTGTGCTTAGATACTGGAACTGTATAACCCAAACCATTTATACATCCATCCATACATGCATATATATAAATATAAATATAAAATTAATATATATTCCCTCAGATAAACTATTTCTTGAAAATTTCTCACAGTTGTTCATACTTTTTAATCTGAAATAAGTGAGGCTGCTTTGACTGTCTGAAAATACTAGTTTTCTTCTCCTGTGTTAGTTACCC
Organism: Cinnycerthia olivascens; assembly: GCA_035048155.1. NCBI lineage: Eukaryota > Metazoa > Chordata > Aves > Passeriformes > Certhiidae > Cinnycerthia > Cinnycerthia olivascens. The sequence goes on along the minus strand of JAWWMU010000001.1, from coordinate 79,740,269 downwards.
TGACTGCCTAGTATGCACTGATTTTCCTGCTTCTGAAGCCCTCCGACCAGCCACTGGAAAAAAGTAAGCACAAAATCTATCTTCACTACAATGTGGTGTGCTTGAATGTTAAATAATAAACCTATTAATTAAATTGGATTTAGTAACTTCGCATTGATTGCAACTGCAATAAAAAACTATATATAAAAATATATATAAAAAGTAATAAGATATATATAAAAAAATTTAAAACTACCAAGATCCATTTTATCCCCTTTCATCCTGGTCATCAAGAAACTGAGGACTCCTTCCCAGTGGAGAACCCTGATTTCTTTAGACTCTTAGGCTGTTTTGTGGTGGCATCCATGGGTACACCTTTACAAAGAACCTGACCTGTATTTTCTTAGTGTCACTCTTCAATAAGAGTGTTTGATCACATCCACATCACCACCTCTCCCTTTATAAATGTCATACTGTCATCTTGCTTTCTTTGGAGGCTAGGCACAATTAGTCTCTTTAGAAGATTAAATCCATTTAAAGTTACCAGCTAATGGCCTAATCTTCTTTAAAAAAAAAAAAAAAATTGGAATGAAACACTGTCTTTACACAGCCTTATGTAAAATTTTCTCCTATCTTATAGATGTATACCTTGAATGCCAGGTACAAAGATGAACATAAAACTCCAGCATATCATCTCTATTTCTTAATTCTGGGAATGGATTCTTTGGAATTTATTTCCCAAAATATTTCAGTGAGAAAAACTCCAAATGGACAAGTTCAATACTTGCTTTTTTCCACTTATTTCTTTCAAAACTTTTCATTGAGTTTTATATCAGTGCATAAATATTTTTATTCACTCAGAATATTTTTTCAGAATTAACTAGTTTAAAAAGTTACAAATTCTTTATCCTAGGGAATATGTGCAAAAGAATGAATTAGTGGATTTGCAAAAGTAGCAGTTATGCTGGTATTTTCTAACTTTTGTTGTTTCTGACGTTTTTGCCTTAATAATGTTCTTCTAAAATAGATTTCTCATGTGTAATATATTTTATTATTTCTTCTTCTTTTTCCTAATATTTATTCAGCTGCAGTCTGTGGACTGGCTTTGTGTGCTCTTGTGTCTTGAAATATTTGCTTTTATGGGAAGAATCCTACATGTACATTTCTGGTGATGATCCTAATGAGCTACCCCAGCCTTCAGGGCACAGTTCTGTCAGCAAGTGCTTCATACAAAGCAATGCTCAAGCTTGCAGGTTATTTTCACAATAGTGTAATTTTCTGTAATGATTCAGCTTGCAGTGGGGGAAATACTGGCAGAGAGCCCAGAGAACTTTAGCATCTTTTTTTCTTCAGAACTAATATTTACAAGTTAAATAGCACATGCTTTAGAATATAAATAAAGAGTTAACTTTACCAATACTGGTGTCATTGTACTGGCAGTATTTTTATGGTGGTCAATTTTCGTCATTTAAAAAACAAAAAAAATCCAACAAAAGCCCACTCCTCACCCCTAAAACTTTAAATTATTGTTGGACTTGTGATTACAAAAACAGAGATGTTTTACATCAGTTTTAAGTTTGTTAGATTTGCTTGCAGGTCTCTCATTTAATTCTATTATTTGGTTACAAAACCAAGAAATAAACCTTGATTAAATTATTCACTTTTTTGACTTATGTGATGGCTGTGCACAGTGGCCATCCATTTAACAAAGGCCCCTTTATGTGCCTGTGGCAACACTTATACTATATAAAAAACACCCGCGTGTTCCATACGTGTCACACTTGTTTATTGATGATGATAGGTTTGTAAAATATTGTAAAAAAGAAATCACACATTATTAATTCTTTCGGTATTAAAATCCATCATAATTATGGTACTGTTTACAAAATAGGGTATTAATTAAAAATCTATAGTTAGAGAGTTTGAATTTTAAACAGAAGTTTAAAAAGAATGTTATATATCCTCCTTCCAAACTTCCTTTTTACAAGTTCATGTTTATAATATGTAAGATTAAAAAAATTTAGTTACAAAAAAAAAAAAAAATCAAAGAAAAATAGTTTGGCTTAAGAAGTCATTATGCCAAACACAGTTGTGGTCAAAATTAAGCAACCTTTCTGTAATGAATATTTCTTTGAATTTTTGCAATTTTTCTCAAAGAATAGGTTTGCAGCGGAGAGCACAACTTTTTGTCATCTCTGTATGCTGGTCCTTAGAATAATTGCAGCCTTGAGTCCAAAAATGAATTCTGCAAACAGTCCTTGCTGGAAAGTGTTTTTAAATGATCTTGCTGCAGTTAAGTGTATCAATCATCAGTCTACTTTTTGACAGTGTTCTTTCTGCTAAAATCAATATGAAGCCGCACAGGTAGTGCACCGAGAGATTTCCATTTTGTATCCACTGCCGGGAGGTACTGCCAGGGAGCAGCCGCGGTGCTGCCCTGCGGGGACTGGGGAGCCAGGACACAGGAGCTGGAGGCAATGGTGGGGAGGCAGGGCCAGTGAGATCATCAATCACAGAACACTTAGTGTTGGAAACGACCTTCAAAGGTCACCTAGTCCAACCCCTCCACAGTAAGTAGGGACATGATCAATTAGGTCAGTTTGCTCAGAGCCCTGTCCAACTTGACCTTGAATATTTCCAGGGATGAGGCATCTATAAGCTCTCTGGGCAACCTGTTCCGGTGTTTTACCATCCTCACTGTAAAGAGGTTTGTCCTTAAATCTAGTAAGTCAACCTTCTTTTAATTTAACCAACAATCCTTGTCCTATGGCAAAAGGCCTTGCTGTAACATTGTACAAACATGTAGAAGGCGGGTGTACAGCCTATGTCCCCATGATTCTGGCATCACCACATTCCAGTCACCGCAGCGAGGAGTTGAACTCAAGCTGGCACACCCATGGTGGTGTTGAAGGGGAAGTGATGTCCAGCGAGTCAGGCGTGTGCAGCTCCTGTCTGCACAAACAGCATGTGCTGCAGGGGCCACAGGCAAGGAAGGCCAGAGGGCAAAGTGTCAGTCAAACTGAGGTGTGAGGGCAGTCACCCCATCAAGGGCTTTCTGACCCCTGTCATGTAGCAACGAGAAGTTTATGGTTGAACAGATAATTAAATGTACCTCCCTTATGCTTCAAAATTCCCTTATACTTAAAAGATCTAACAGAAGATCTGATAACAAAAGAGGAGCACACAATGAATAAAAAAACAGCAGATGGTCAACTGGATTAAAAATTTGGATCAAGGCTAAATATTTGAAACTAGGTGATAATTATTTCCATTGACAAAGTAAAAGTTACAGTAATTTAATATAAAGGGGGTACATTGATGACGAAGCTTTTCAAAATGAAATGTTTCAGATAAGTCTGAATAAGATAGTCCCAGTAGGTTAAATATAAATTCTTTATCATTACTCTTCATTTAGTGGAAAAGATCTTTCTTTAGTTCATTTGAAGAGGGTAATTTAAAGTCAGTCAATGTATGCTTGGAAAGAATAGATGAGAACACTATCCATTGTCTTTTTATTCCATTGTATGTATTCAGGAAACGGATCCACATAAAGATATCTAGACATTGTAGTAATGAATACAATTGTTATTTACAGGTAGTAACATCATTCAAGAGCATCTGAACTGAAGATTCTTGAACTAATCATGTTTTTTCATGTCTTTTAAGAGATTTTTTTAAATGTGGTTTTTTTTCCATTTTATGTGTTTGTGAAGACCATATGAATATCTACTGTTTATGAAATACATTTATAACAATTTCTTTAAAAAGCTTTTTCAATTTCAAAATTTTCTCTGAAACCATATTTTGCATGAAGAACAACGGTGATTAAGAATTCTCTTTGAAGCTGAACACTTGTGGAGAAACAAAGAAAACATTTTATGCTCTTTTCTCTGTGCTTTCAGCTAGCCAAAAGTAAAGAATTTACAGATGGTTTTGAAGAAGGTGGGAGGGAAGGAATCATTTATCTCATTTAGCAATAAAATTGTGCCATAGTGGTGAGATTTTAATGATGGATTTTGTTTTGAAATACAACAGAAATAAATATAATTCAGTGCATGAGAACCCCTAGGTTTCAGGAAATTTGATGTGAGGCAGTTTGAATTCAACAGCCAAGATAAAAAGCTGCTGCCTGGAAATGAAATATATATTTATTGCAATACTTGTCCTGGGGGAGATCAGGGTGCTGTAACCACAAGAACAGAAGCATACCACTCAGTGGCACAATATATAATTTGTTTATATAAAATATGTGATGATGACTTCTGTGTCAGACCCCAGTTCTGACATGTCTGTTCCTTGGCAGCAGCACGCTACACAGTCATGATAAAACAAGTCCCTGTTTTCTCTTTGGCTTTGGTGCATCTCTGAGACCACAGTGGAAAGAGGATTCACACCAACCAAATCCTGTCTGGAGCCCCAGCCTCTGACTGCAGCTGCACTTAAGCCCAGACTAACACAATGTGCCAGAGATGAGTGACTGAGTGACTCCTGAGAGGTAACTGTTTTCACTCTCTATTGATGTTTAGAAACAGGTTGACAGAATAAGCTGAAAAAGGCTTTGGTACTTATGTAGCCACAAGCTGATGTCTGCAATTTTCCCCATCCCCATCACCAATCACAAGTCACTACCTGTGTTACCATCACCTTCCAGTCTCCTGCCACAAATCAGTTCTAGAGATACCAAGCTGCTAATTATCATCTGCTTCCTTATTCCTTTCCTGCACATACCTAAACCACTAGAGCAGGACAGATCAGCCCAGTCCATATCTCATTTGACATTACTCTTGGATGGGCATCCCTATGACTTTTATCTGTGCATCTCTGTTTCTGTGAGCAGACATCAGTACTACCAAAACAGTGAGGCCTGGGCAGCTGTGCTCAAAATCCCACTTACCTGAGCTATGCTTTCAGATAGGCTTTATCTTCTGAAGTTAAATATGCCTATCACCAACATACCTTTTTCTCCTGAAGACAGAATTCCCTATCTGTTATATGCATAATTTAAAACGTTATTTAAAGAAAAGACAAACTGGTCCCTTATAAAAAGCATTACAGTCTAGCAGGTAGTCAAAAGCTGCCTAGAAATTTTCCTAGTTCTATTTTTGCATTTCCTTTGAAATTGCTTCAGAAAAATAAGATCACATTTAGATACTTAGTGAATTTTGGTTTTGGGATGATGTATTATGAGAAGAGGATAAATGGCTTTCAAGTTTCAGGCATAGGAAGAAACATTCTGATTTGTAGCAGAGTAGTCATAATATCTTCTAGATTTTATGAGGAATTTTGTGAAAATATTTTCAACTGCAGACAGCCTGATACTTCATAATAAAACTAAAAGATTGATTTTAGTGATCTGAAAACAGAGGAGTAATTATATTCTCATTTTCATGTTCATGATGTGCACAATTCTCCTATCAAACTTTAATGGTTGTTGCAAGTGCAAAAACATATGCAAGAACATAGAGAAAACACCACAAAACTGTTAGCTTTGAAACTCATTGTCAGATAGCAAATATTATCACTATAAATCTTAACTTTCACAGTCAGCGAGAGCTGCAGGCTAGACTAGAGAAAAAGACAGGCATAGAACAGTAGATGTGCATTAAAAGTAACACACTGTACATTGCTGAAATATGTATTGTGATTAAACTAGTATTGAACAGTGAATTTTATAGCTTTTTCTGATTTTCTTTTCCCTAGGCAAAAATCAACACTTTTTAAACTGCAGTATCCTTCACTATTCATTTTCTGTAGCATCAAAAGGGTTGTATTAAACACTCTGGGAAAAAAACACGCTCTCTGATATGGTGACAGCAGGGTGCATATGGTTTCATAACAACATTAAAAGCTCGTCTTTCCTACTCTCTCTTTCCAGGAGTTGCTGTGGGAAGGGTGACACAGAAGTGAGATTGCAATCCCTGTGGTCTGTTTTCAGAGAGCGGTGAAAAAAGACCGTGTGGGGGAGTGCAGGGTATACTAAGTAACATCTGCTCCTAAATGGATGCAATAACATCCAACCTGCTTAGCACAAACAGAAACATGTCAAGTTAAATAGGGTATCAGCAGGACTCTAGGTACAGCATGTGGAAGTCATGAAAATAAGCAAGTGGATCACTAACATTTGTGACACCTATGAGCTTCATAAATAGGCTGGTGCATTACCGGTGGCACGTCCATTTATTAAAAACACAGGGAAATGTGGAATACCAGACATTTGAAAAATTGCAGAAAAGAAGCATGTGAAATTGTGATTTACAGTATGTGTTTATAAGAATGCTAGAGGGCAAGTAAAACACTGTCTCTTGGGTTTTCACCCAATCAAAATTTTAAGGGTAAAGCTGGACAGTTAAAACACACGAAAATAAGAGGAGTGCAAAGTTTTCAACCAGAAAACTGAACTGGAATTTGAAGGGTTAGCCAGAGAGAAACCCTTTGGACATGCCATTGCCCATATCAGTGCTTCATGTTAAATCCTCCCTTCAGAAAACATCTCAAACACATCTTCTGCTTCAGCCTTTAATTGCAAGTTTTCATTTCCCCAAACCAAGCTGCTCTAGAAGAAAAAAAAAAAGATTTTTGTGTCTTCCTGGAGACACTACAGAGACATGTAATATGTTGGATAATTAAACCTTTTTTACAGTAGAAAAACACAAAAAAGACACAAAAAAGAAAATTTACCAGTTCTTTTGAGAAAGGATAACACTGCCTTCTATCAGAAATTAGATGATGGTTTTGAAGCTAGTTTTATACTTCCCTGCAGGGGGGAATAGTTTTATACTGCTTTTCCACCAAGTACATTAAACATAAGTCTAGCAGCTTCATCGAGTTTTTCGGTTGTTCTTCACTCAGTGCTACACACTGAGCAAAATTTGATTCACTCTACTCTGGTAGTGCTTTTAGTGGGTTGCCATGAAAAACAGCATGGCATTTTAAGCTAACAACATGTGAGCAAATACAGTCATGCATCTCCAGTGGAAACAATATAAAATAGGAACCAAATAAAATTACCAATGCTATATGCATGATACTACGCATATGCCAGCATCCTGTGCCATTAATCAAGTGCTTGTAAACATTACAAAATAGAGAACACTAACCCACAGATTTTACATTTTTAAGGTTTGATTTTGTGGAGCCCCTGTGCCTGGCAGCAAACTCTGCAGTGTTTAAACTACTAGATGCCAGCTTGTTTTGATTTGCTCTTTGGTTTACAGCTGAATATTGCAGACTATCAGGTTTATTACTTTGGCTCCTTATTTATTTGCTTTGTTTGTGTGCATGGAAAGGAAATAAACAATTCTCTGTTTGTCAGTAAATCTTTGGGCTGGAGTGTAAGGTGTGACAGTCCTTAGTCTGAACTAATTCAGAGACAAGATTGATCAAACAGTGACTGTAGAAGAAAGGGAATCAGTTTGCTGTTAAAAGATTGCCTATGAGAATAAACCTGTTAACAGGGGATGGTTTTCTGTATGTAAGAGGGGTGGAAAGCAGGAAAGGAAATGCAAACTAGCCAAAACATGTTTTTCAAAGTTTTTTGTAAAAAAAAATCCATACTTTATTGTGAAGAGGCAAACAGGGAGAAGTATCCTTAAACATTGCAGTTAGTGTAAAGTGTCTGATCTCAGTTTAAAAAAAATATCTTACACTTTTAAATTTTTTTAAGAACAGTTGTGACATGAAAATCATCTTGAAACTATTTTTGTTCTGAAAAATACAGGAATTCTTTTGGCTAAATGCAGAGTAGCTTTCTTTGGGTTTGAGGATAAAAATAAAAGAGAGAAAAAAAAGAGAAAAAACATATGGAAGTGGCATATCTTTGAATAAATCCAAAAGGGTCACAGTAAAAATTAACCTATATTTGCAAAGTTCTTCTAAGAGGTAACACACTTTCTCACTAATGTAAATTTCCATCTGTCTGGAAAGACTGGATTTTATTCCGGGTTGACTGGTTGATTAGGCAGGAGCGCAGGTGGTGTTCTGCTTAATTCCTTCAGTAGTAGGGATAAACACTGAAAGGAACAGGAAAACACATGTTATAAATAAGTGGCTTAAGGACTGCTGCTATCAGTGCAATACTGTTTTTATTGTTCTTGGGGCAGTTTTTATGGCAACAGACCTGCTAGGGTCAGATGGGCTTCCTCTGTCTAGCAAGGGCAAAAGGATTCTAGCCCATGAGTAGGCAGGGCTGATATACAGGGCTTTAAACTACATTTGAAGGGGGAAGGGGACGAAACCAGGCTTCCAAGAGAGGAGCCTGGGGATGGTAAGGCAGAGTTAGGGCTGAAATCAGCAGCCCAGCTGAAGTGCATGCACATGGGTAACAAAACAAGAGAAGCTGGAAGCCACCATACAGAAGGAAAGCGCTAATATTGTTGCCAACATGGAAATGGGGTGGGATGACTCACATGACTGGAGCACTGCACGGATGGCTACAAGCTCTTCAGAAGAGACGGGTGAGGGAGAAGAGGTGGAGGGGTGGCTCTATGTGTTAGTGAGACCCTTGACACTGAAGAACTTCAAGTCAATGATGATAAGGTTGAATGCCTATGGGTAAGTACCAGGAGAAGGCCAAGAAGGCCAACATCCTGGTGGAAGTCTGTTATAGACCACCCAACCAGAATGAAGAGGTGGACGAATTATTCTGTAAGAAGCTGGAGGACCTTTTGAGATCGTCAGCCCTTGGTCTTGTAGGAGACTTTAACCTGCCAGGTGTCTGCTGGGAGCTCAACACATTGGAGAAAAGACAGTCTAAGTAGTCCCTTGGTGTATGGAGGACAGCTTCTTGTCAGAGCTAGTGAGTGAGATGACCAGGGCTGGGGCTCTGCTAGACCTGCTTTTTACAAATAGAGAAGGGCTGGGGGTAGATGTGGTAGTTGGAGGCTGTCTGGAGCACAGTGACCATGAAGAAATACAGTTCTCAATATTTGATGAAACAAGGAGGAACATCAACAAAATTTCCACAGTGAGCCTCCAGAGGGAAGACTTTGGCCTTTTCTGGATGCTGACTTGGAGAGTACCTGTGGAAGCAGCCCTTAGAAACAAAGGGATCTGGGAAGGATGGACATATTTAAAGAGAGAATTCTTAAAAGCATAGGAGCAGACTGCCCCTATGTGCTGAAAGATGAGCTGGCAGGGAAAAAGGCTGGCTTGGATGGACAGGGAGCTTTTGAGGGAACTCAGGGGAAAAAAAGGTGTTTCACCTTTGGAAAGAGGGGAAGGCAACCCAGGAAATGTTTAAGGATGTTGTTAGGTCATGCAGAAGGAAAATTAGGGAGGCAAAAGCCCAATTAGAACTTAATCTGGCAGCTTCTGTGAAGAATAATAAAAAATCTTTTTATAAATGCATTAATAGCAAACAAAGGGGAAAGGAAAACCTCCATGCTTTTTTGGACCTGGTGGGGAATATAGTTAACAAAGATGAAGAAAGTGCAAAGGTACTTAACAGCTTATTTACCTGTGTATTCAACAATAAGACCAGTTGTCCTAAGGACAACTGTTCTCCTGGGCTGGTAGACAGGGTCAAGAAGAAGAACAGCCCCCTGTAATTCAGCTGGAAGCAGTTAAAGACTTGCTGACCAACTTAGGTGTTCACAAATCTGTAGGACCAGATGGGATTCATCCTAGGGTGAAGAGGGAACTGGCAGATGATCAGTCCTGGCTAACAGCATAGGTCCCAGATGACTGGAAGCTGGACAGTGTAATGCTCATCCATAAGAAGGGCAGAAGGAGGATCCAGGAAACTACAGGCCTGTTTGCCTCAAGATTATGGATCAGATCATCTTGACTGCTATCACACAGCACCTACAGGATGGCCAGGGGATCAGACCCAGCCAGCATGGTTTAGAGAGGGGCTGGCCCTGCCTGACCAACCTGATCTCCTTTTATGGACAGATGAACCCACCTGGTGGATGTGGGAAAGGCTCTGGACTACTTGGACTTCAGCAAGGCCTTTGACACTGTCTCCCACAACATACTACTAGAAAAGCTGGCAGCCCAAGGTTTGGACAGGAGCACTCTGCTGGGTTAAGAACTGGCTGGATAGCTGGGCCCAGAGAGTTGTGCCACATCCAGTTGCTGGGGATTCACTAATAATGTTCACCAGGGATCAGTGTTGGGGCAAATCTTGTTTAATATCTATATTGATGATCTGGATTAGGGGATTGTGTCCACCATCAACAAATTTCCAGATGACACCAATCTGGTAATGAGTGTCAATCTGCTGGAGGGTCGTGGGGCTCTTCAGAGAGACCAGGACAAGCTGAATGGATGGACCCAATACAATGCTACAAGGTTTAACAAGATCAAGTTCCAGGTCGTGTGTTTTGGCCACAATAACTCCCTGCAGCTCTACAGGTTGGAGACAGAGTGGCCTGAAGAGTGTCCAGATAGAAAGAGACCTGTGGGTACTGATTGACAGCAGCTAAACATGAGCCAGCAGTGTGCCCAAGTGGCCAAGAAGGTAAACGGCATCCTGGCCTGTATCAGGAGTAGTGTGGCCAGCAGGAGCAAGGCTGTGATTCTTCTTCTGTACTTAGCACTGGTGAGGATGCACCTTGAATGCTGTGTCCAGTTCTGGGCCCCTTAGTTTGGAAGGACACTGGAATGTGTCCAGAGGAGGGCAACAAAGCTGGTGAAGGGTCAGCGTTGCTTTGATTTTTTAAGTTTTCTGAGGCACTTTCTAACTCGATGTTTTCACCGTTTTTAGTTCTTTCTCACACACACCAGTGTCGTTATCAGAAGTCTGTTTTTGATAAGATGAGGTTGTTTGCATATTTTCTCTTAGTGTGAAGAACAACTGATGGACAGTTGTCTTGATCAACGGGATGTTGCCTTCTTCAAGAAGAAGGTGTTAGCCTTCTTCTCCAATCCCTGGCCTGTGTGGAAATACAGTGTGGAAATACTGTGTGGAAATAAATATGGAATCAGATGTTTTAATAAATAGTTTTTTAGCCTTCTCAAGAGAAAGTGTCCGTGTTTGTCCTTGCGTGTCCCACAGCAACAGGTCTGAAACAAAAGTCCTATGAGGAACATCTAATTGAGCTGGGGGTGGTTAACCTGGAGAAAAGGTGGCTCAGAGGAGGCCTTATCACTCTCTACAAGCCCCTGAAGGGAGGTTGCAACCAGATGAGGGTCAGGCTCTTCTCCCATGCAGCCAGAGACAGAACAAGGAGACGCAGTTTCAAGATGTGCCAGGGAAAGTTTAGGCTGGACATTAGGAAGAATTTCTTTGCAGAAGAGGGGATTGGGCATTGGAATGGTCTGCCTAGGGAAGTGGTGGAGTCCCTGGAAATGTTTAAGAAAAGACTGGATGTGGCACTTAATGCCATGGCCTAGGTAGCATAGTGGTGTTAGATCATAAGTTGGACTTGTTGATCTCAAAGGTCTTTTTCAATCTAGTTCATTCTGTGATTTTGTAACGCAAATTACTCTTCCACTGCTCATAGCATATGCAGCAACCTTAAACCTTGTTCTGAAAAGAGAATAGAAAGTGATTCACAATTGGTGCTCAAATATAGAGGATTAGAGTCTGGAGTCTGTTGGCAAGGTTTTCTCAAAACAAGTGGAGTAGGCTTCATCTCGCACTGTTTTCAACTTCCACAGCATAGATAGTTAGATCTGAATGAACTTCACCTTATAAGGATAGAACAGAGAGAGAATTACAACTTATCTTACCCTGTGATAAAACTATGAAATGATTAGGTAAAAAAATAAATTTGTTAAAAAAAAATTTCTTCCTCTCCAGTTCCTTACAGAATCAATGGTCAGGTGTAGACATTTGCATTAGACATATGTATTCTGTTTAATGAGTCCTCCTGTGACATTTCTGAGATTTCTCAAAACAGTGTCAGTCTTCTCTGTGTTCTAGCCAGCGTCATGAGTAGCCACAGTCCATCCCCCCTGTGCTGAGGGGCTACTGAGCCTTTCTGGATGACAGAGGTGGAGGCTGGATTTGGCTGAACACTGTTATAAAGCTGACCCTGGTAGACCTAGAACAGAGTAAAATTTTTAAGACATCGTAATACCACTTTAAATATTTTTTAAATTTTCTACTGATTGTTACCAGAGCTCATGTTTAAGGAGACTCCAAGCTCCAACTGGTTTAGAGGTGATTAGGCCGTGTCTTTTGCATATTTTCAATAAGCATTGTCATTCTGATCCCAGCATGAGTCTCATATTAAGTTTGCTTAAGGAGTAAAAAAGAATTAACACCTCCAATGTTTGCAGTAACCCCCCTCCATCTTCAAATGATGTGACAGCAGTACATCTCTCAAGTTTAGTCACTGACCTGGCAACAACACTGTGATATGGATGACAAATTTTCTTATCTGTATAACAGGAATTACTTTTTCATCAATAAATCCTTTGGATTCAATAGAAGGCTAAATTAATTTTGTTGATGTTCTTTGTAACTGTATATGATTTAGAAGTGGAAGCAGGTCTCTGGGATTGCACTGGCTTCACCTCCAAAGAGTTTTTTTACCATTATCCTTGTTAGCTTTCTTTCCAGCACTTTTTTTTTTTTTTTCCATTCTGTGTAGAATTATACTACAAAAGGCTGTAGAGAAAACCCCACAGGTTAGGAAAAACAAAAGCATTCTTTGGAAGGTACAAGGATGGCAATGACTCTTTAAACTTGCCTGAAAAATGGAGAGTTGGGATAAGATCATCAACAAAACTCTTAGTAGCATGGTCATATGTAGTAGCTGCTGGGAAGAGAGCAAAGGAAACTGCTGCTGTAGGAAAGAACAGGCAGAACACAGCAGCAGCACAAAAAATTTGCTTGCTGATAATGATGTAAATAGTGTGTTACAATGAAGAAGAATGAAGGACACAGTAGAACAAAAGGCTGACTGACAAATAGTATAGTCTCTTTATCAGGAACCAGTAAGGTGAAAACAGAGATCCTCGACTGGAGCTTTCAAGAGCATTTTGGAAAAAGCTTTTCAAGGCATTATTATTGCCAGAAAGGCAAATGACAGCTTCATTTTTTGTCCTAAATGCTAAGATGCCTCTAAATGCAAAATGTATTTTTTTCTACTGGGAAGTGAAACATCTGATTTTTGATACACGTTTTCATTTTACAAATTATGTTATGAAATTAATTAATAAAAAAAAGTCATGAGAATTCTACAAAATTCACACTGTACAGAATTTGTTTTAATTTACTAGTTAACCTTTGATTTTTATGATAATATAAACTATATTAAATGCAACCATGGTTAAATTATGGTGGTGATGATGATGGTGATATGAAATATTTTTGTACTGTAACAGCTACTGAGGAGAAACTAACTGTACTCCAGCTGAAATTAGGGCAACTATTTTGACAGATATGATCATTGATCAGGTTTCATAGTTGCATTAACTGTTCCTCTGCTTTACTATCCCTATAAATAGATATTTCATAGAATTTTCTAAATTAAATCTCCCTTGCTGCAAATCAGGCAGATTACATAACTGAAATACAATAATTATTCACCTCTTTTCACAGTAATACACTATAATTTGAAACTGGAGTAAACTTGTTGGTTTACATTTCAGAATTAAGAAATTTGAATGAGTAGAAGTTAATATTGAGAAGTCATTGAAAAGTAAAGTCAAAGCACAACATGTAAGAGTTTTTTTTCTTATCTTATTAATGTTTTTTTAAAGTGAAAGTGACTATATTTGTAGGATTGTCACACAAAAAGACACAGGAATGCATGGTGTTATGTGGAAAAGAGGTGTGCTATTTTTCCAGTAAAAAGCAAGTTTTACTAGTTGATGCCAGAAGTTCGTCTTTTGAATTATATTACCAGTTCAGCTGCAAAATGCTTGATTGCAAATATTTCAGTAACAAATTACAGAATTGACACACTAAAATTGGGCTTGACACAGCTCATCCAGGATAATTCACAATTCAATGTGGAAGGAAAAGAATCCTTCAATACAGCATACAAATAATAAAAAACGAATCAGAAAAAAAATTGACTTTTAACAAAGACAGTGATGTGATAAAATACAGGAAAGCAGGGAAAATTACCTTAAATTTTTTAATCCATGTTGATGAACCAGGTGTGTTCAGAACACTGATGAGAATGTTGATCCATTTTTTTTTCCCAAGAACTGATATAACATTTCATGGGCAGATCTGACCATTTATCAGGTTTCATAACCTCAGTAACTATTTCTTTGGCTTATTATCCTTATAAACAGATACTGGGTACAATTTTCTAAACTATATCTTGCTTGCTTGAAAATTAGTTTACTGAGATATATTAATGGTCCGTCTATTTTTACAATAATTTAATAATTACCTGGGGACACCTTTTACATTTCCTTACATTCTTCTCTAAACAAATACAATTCACTTTTATTTATTTTCTTTTCTTTTTCTGGTTTATGTTTTCAGAACCTTGTTTTTTGTTGTTCTTTTAATTTATTCCAACTTGTTGAAATCTTTCTTAGCATAGTATCTAAAGTAGAAACTTATTTTCTAGCTTAGGTTTACATTGCACGGAGCAATGTAAAATAATTGCCTTCCATAAGATAGCACTGACACATAAATATTGGGTTTTATAATTAGCAAAGTGGCCACTGAGTTTTTAAGTCATCTATGGTTTGCCTGCTGCAAATATTCTCTGCCTTCCTTGTTTTTCTATATTGTTTATAAAAGTTTTCCTAAGTTTGTGTCCCTTGTTCTTTTTTCAGTCCTTTGTTTTTCTGTGTTATGTCTCTATATTGGTACAAATTTTCTGTGGGATTTGGTCTTAGAGACAGGGACAAGTTGCCTACCAGTACTAGATTCTATAGTACTAATGGCATATAATTTTCCTTCTTTTTTTTTCTGTATTGAAATAGTTTGTTCATTTGACTTAATAGTGACATTTTTCAAAACAAAGCATTTTTTAAAAACTAAAGCATCTTCTGAGATTTTTCTTTCACTGCCTGGGATCTATTCTAGCAATTTTTATGCTGAAATTTGCATTCATTTGAACATTTTTATTCCATTGCTCACAATTTTTCCTCACCTTAAAATCAGAAACTATTGCTTTGTGATCAGTTTTATCCATTGTGGTTTTCTACATCATGAATTAATGTCTTTTTATTCAAAATGTACTGTAAAAGTGCTGCTCTTAATTGTTGCTTCCAACTTTTTCAAACCTATTTTTTCAAATACATATTTCTGTGTATTTCTTTCAAAAACATGGTGGTAAAGTCATCCATTATTATTTTTTGTTTCACCTGGCAATTCACAAAAAACTAATTTCAGCCAATATTTTTGTTAATTTTTTATTAAATTTCTATATCAACTTGGTTTATTTTATTTTATTTTCAACCATATGCTTTCAGTAAATATTTCTCTCAATTCTTTAGAAACATCAAAAAACCTGAGACGATAAAGGTTGCTCAAATGCTGAAACAAGAAAAAAGCATATGGTGCACTCATCTGTGCATCTCCCTTCATTCATCTTTTACTTAAAACTTTATTCCAGGCATTCCCAAACAATCCTGGACCTTGTCCCCACAAGATGCAGAAGCTACCAAAGCAGGAAGCAGAGGTGGCTGTGCAAACTTCTTTCTCTTAGCTACGTTTGTCAGTGAAGAGGATGTACCATGTGTACAAAACACTCCAAAGCAAGAGATGCTCTTTCACATTGAAAAGGGTGTAGAGCAGATCACTAGTCAAAACAATCCAAGCATTCAAAGATTGTCTCTTTTCAGTAATCGTTGCCTGTTGCAGTTCAGGAAAAATGGTCTTTGGAGACAGCAAGAGAGAATTCAGAAGCTTCAGCTCCTGGCCATCTTTCTGCGTTAACAGAACATCTCAGGGAAAGTAATTAACATAATTCTCAGATCAGCTCTTCTTTGTGAATGGTGAAGGACTTAAGTTTTTTTGAAATTTTTGTTGTTTGTTTGTGACTGTTTTTTTAGTTTTTTTTTGTTTTTTTTTTTATTTTTTGAGAAATCTTATACTTATTTCCAATTCTCTTATGACATTTTTGGTCAGGGACCACATCTCTATTTTCACTGTAGTATGACATCACCACCAGTGAAGTTTGATGTTGGTGGCATTCATGGCACTTACTTCCTTGCTTTAATATTATTAATTCTAAAATAAACAATCTTTTCCCTTCATAAAAACAGCCACATTTTGTCAGTCTGAGGATTCATCTGATCCAGTATCTTTGTTCTAACAGTGGCAGTAAAATTAAAAAGCATCTACTAAATGCCTTTCTGACTTCTGACAATCAACACTTGAGGGATTCCTGCTATTAATTATTCCTAATTGCATAAAACCGTATATATATATATATACACACACACACACATATATATATACATATATTTCCTGCCAGTCTGTGAATTCCAGTGCAATCATGTGAAATAGTGTGAAAATGGAAGGATCATTTACTGAGGTCCTTTACTACACATAGTATGATATCACTTAAGAATTAAGTGTAACCATGTAAAAGGATCTTTTCTTGATTGCTGTATAATACAACAATACAAACATAGGCAAGAAAACCTCAGCTATTTCATAATAAGAAAATAGTAATCAATGGTCATGGCAGGTAAAAGAGGGTTAAAGATAAAAAGTGTGTTTTAGTTTTAACTGCATTATCTATATCTATATCATCTATATCTATATCTAATCTATATCTATATATCAATATCTATATCTGTATCTATATATATCTATATCTGTATGATCTCTATCATCTATCTATCTATATCTATATCATCTATATCTATATCTAAATCTATATCTATATCTACATCTATGTCTATCTAT
>JAWWMU010000001.1:79709027-79719318 GCA_035048155.1 Cinnycerthia olivascens | reverse complement strand
TATTGTTAGTGTGCAACTAGAAGATTGCATCTAACATTTCCTCCAAAAAGAAATAATATTTCCTTTGTCTATAAGTTAATGTATACTTTATGTTTCTTATTTAACCAAAATTACACAGAGCTAGCCAGTTCTGAAAAAGAGACACCCTTCTAGCAACAGATAATGAACAGTGCATCTATTGCCTAATTAAGGTGCCAGAAGCCATGACCCCCTGACAGAAATATGTAACCTTTATTTTGTGTTTGAGTGTTATATTCCTGTGGTGCTCAATAACCTTTGTCTTACAAAAAGACTGCATCTGTGCTCTTTATGCAAAAGCTTTTCTTTGTATTTTTAAAATTGGCAGCAGTGGGAGTTTTACTTTTGCAGGATCTGGTTTAAGGAATACAATAACTAGGCTCTCAGAATGGAGCAAGGTAGGAGAAACAAATATGAATATACACAGAAATTCAAAAGCCATCTGCATTGTCCATATTCTTCTTCTATATAAATGCAATGAGAGTTTTACTGCTCCCTTTGACGGAACTAGTGTAATTAATTTTTCAGTGCTACTTCTGACTATTTAATGTCTGAAAACTTCCATCCACAGCTGAGGGAATATTGAGCAGAAAAAAACAATGGAGATGAGATGCTGGAAGTCTTCTCTGTAGCACGGGCTACATCTGAATAGCTCTTTGTGCTCAGACTATTCAATATTGCTTTTTTAAACAACAATGGAAAATAGTTTCTTCTTTGCATAACTTTCATGTTTGGTTTTGGAGGAGCCAAGAGACAGCCAGTTGTGCAAACATCAGACTGATAACATTGCTTGTCTCCAAGATCAGCTTGGTAATCTGATTTCTCACTGTCTGCTTTGGTACAACAAGCCCTTAGTAAATAAGAGTAGGAGCAGAAGTCCAGAGGTCAATTTATTTTGAAAAATCTTCCTATATTTGATTGCAAATTATCTATTTGTCTATATAAGTGACAAAGAAATTACTGTAAATTCATTAGATCCAAATTAATGGATTATTTGTATTAAATTTATACTTTTTTTTTCTTGAAATGGGTTGGTTTTACTTCCAGTACATTTCCTCTTTTTGTTCTCAAGATGCTGAACCAGGTGAGATCTTGATTTTCTGATCTGTTTTTGTTTTCATGTTATAGCTAATGAAGCTACGATCCATCTCCTTGAAAGCTTTCTGGCTGCTATGATCACTATACTACAGTTTTCCATATGATTTTGCAGGATGTTACTCTGGTATTCCCCACCCCCACACCCTAAATCTTGTCATTCAACTTGTTTCTTTTTTACCCAGTCTATCATCTGCTGAACTGAACATCCCAGGCTGGGAATGGCAAGTGGGGTGATGTACTCACTTATGCTGGGGAAAGCCTACTTCAAACATCTTAAAACTGGAAAACTATGTCAGCATTTATCACATGCACTTTTAAAGTCCTTTTGAAAGTTAAATACTAGCAGACAAATGTTTCACCAAGTAGGTTATATTAGAAGTTCAGGACAGAACAGATGATTTGGGGGTGGGGACACTACAGTCCAGACACTGGTTCCCACCATTTCTTTAAAAATAGTTCTTCCTAAGGCTTTGCAACTATTCTCTGTTTCCCTCTTACTGTAACCTAAACTGTTCTGTTATGAAAGAAATTTAACTTAAAAGAAAGGGAGTTTATTGTTTCAGCAATCTGTCTCCTCTATCCTCTCAAGTAAATCCTTCAGGTGTTTGAAGCTCCTAATGATATCCCTGGCTTATATTGCCTTACAGAAATACCCCCTTTTGAAAATACCAGGTAAATTAATTTTCCGGCCACACAAACATTTAGGTGTATTAAAGATGATAAGATAACATGGGATAACTCACTGTGAAGAAACT
Organism: Cinnycerthia olivascens; assembly: GCA_035048155.1. Classification (NCBI taxonomy): domain Eukaryota; kingdom Metazoa; phylum Chordata; class Aves; order Passeriformes; family Certhiidae; genus Cinnycerthia; species Cinnycerthia olivascens. Next base: position 79,717,447 of record JAWWMU010000001.1, on the reverse strand, counting down.
AATTTATTTCAGTAAGTACTGCCAATGTTCAGTTATTATATGCTATGATTTATATGCTGATTGAAGAGTCGAGGTTGATCATGAAGTTGTGTCAAGATGCCAAAAGTTTATATGAACAAAACAATCTATGAGGGAGCAAGACTGGAAATTTCTACTGTGTTTTTCAAGTACTTCATCCTGATCATCCCTTGTGTTGACCCCAAGTTCAGTAATCTTTTCAAATCCTTTAGAAGGCATAACTTCACTATCGTTATCATGATGTGAGTTATTAAAATTTAGTTTCCCAATTAACCTTCTTGAAAAACACAGTTCAATCCTGAACTGCATCAAATGAGTGCAAGACATGCAAAATATTTTAGTATTAATTTTTATTTGTTTCTGTATCAGATGTATTTTTAGCTAAAAATAAGGAAAACAATTCACTACAAATGATGAATGGATCCTCCTTGATGTTTGTGTGCATGTGTTTGTATGTGTTTATGTTCCACCATTGACATAATATTCCACGCAGTGAAATCATATAATGATACCTTTAAAGAGTTCAAGAAACTCCAGAGTAGTAGTCCATTAGAAAGTACAAACAAACAGTTTCTGAGAAGTATGTGATGCCGAGGACTAAAAGAAAGGTTTTTAGGAAGAAATGGGAAACATTTCTGAGATGGTTTACTAGATCTCTTTGTAGTGGTTTCTCTAGCTCTCCTTTGCTTGGAGGTACTGGGAGCCTAGAGCATTTGAGTGAGGCTGTTGTTACTCTTCAAGTCTGCTCATATATATCCTGAGCTGTTAAAAAACCAGCTCTTGCAGCTCCCATGTTCTAGGCAGAATGGCAGATTTCTTCCAATAGCACTTTGATTTCTGTGTGCAGTTGGGTTATACTGCACCTCCCAGAAATTGTGGTTGTGGTTATTTTCTTTTTAAGTTGCCTCCATCAACTCTTTGCATATATTTTTTTCACATACTACTAGAGCACTAGCAGATTCTAACGAAACAGAGAATTCAATCTTTATTCTGCAAGTTTCAAATAAATATCTCTTTCTAAGTGTCTGTTAAGTGCCTGTCTGTATGTAGGCTCAGTAAAGTGATGTGTCTCTGCATTTTTCACTCTGAAGCTGGGCTGTAGTGCATTCCTCAATGATTTCTGGTGCTGGAAAGAGAGAGGTAACAGATATCTTAACTCTAATTTCATAGGAGTGAGAAAAATAATGTCTGCAGCGAGGCCTAGTTTGTATTAATCAGATACTTGGTAGAAAAACAGATACCAACACAGGAGAGGTGCTCAGACCTCCCTGAAATGTTTATCCATGAAGGTGTTATGGAAAGAATTAATGAAGAGTTAACAGTCATCATCAGTGAAGGAAAACAAGCCTCACTTAACTCTTTGCAAAAACAATTTGTAGGCATCTGCCATCAGTATTGCCTTCTCCAGATGTTGATCAGACATAGACACATCTGTTGCAGCCCTTAATGAGATGCTCAAAACTCAAATATGAGTGGGATTATAGGCACAGTCTGCAGCATTTGATTTTGGATTGGCACCTCCCCACTTTCCCTGAAGCAACTTTAAACTCTTCCCTGAGGTACTTAACTATCTCTGTATATTGTGTGGAGATGACAGATATCGAAATTTGGCCTTTGAGAGCAGGGTATCAAAAGGTAGTTTTCATTACAACCCTTTTTTATATAGCTCAGATTCTCAGCCACTGGCTCTCTCATCAGCCCTGTTTGGAAGAGCAGGGAGTTAAAGGTTCCTCTTTTTTTAGTGGCTGAAACTCTTGAACTCTACTTCATCTGCAGTATCTATCAAAAGATTGTTTCCTTGCTGAACGTAAGGGCAGAGGGAAATGTACTTGTAGATTTACTTTGTAAATCAGCCATTTATTTCCTGTCTTTACTATCTGATTTTATGCTATGCAGACTCCTCTTGCTGAGAGAGTTTTTAATAAAAGTTGGTAACTGATGCCTAGGATTACATTAATACTGATATAGCAACAACATTTCCTGCTCCTTCAAGAAGATCTTCAAAAAATGCAGGGAAACAGGGAAGGCTGCCATAATCTTTCATTGTTTTACTTCCTGTAGTAGCTACTTCCAAATAACTAAATATTGCACAGAGACTCCAAAACCAAGGAAAACATTCTCTCGGATTAAATACCCTTGTGAAAGTCAGCTGCTGGAGTAGTGCAGTAACTCAGGATAATATTTCCCATGAATAGGGTCCATAGCGATAGACACCTTGGAAATATGCACAGTGGAAAAAAAAAAAATCTTTGGCAACTGTGAAAGCACATTTCTGGAATTTGGCATAATCTAGTTAGACTGTAGTTATCTCTTTTTTGAATAAAGGCTGGTGCTATTCATTTGATGTTGAGACAAATCAGAAACCCTGCTGAGAACTTTAATAAGATACCTAACAAGGGAAATTCTCCACTTTAGGCAGTCTGGCTAGTTGACAGTCACTGCTGTGCTATTCCAAGATGCTTTAATATGCCTCAAGTTAATATAATAGACCTCTAGGTTCCAATTTTGTTTAATCTTTATGGAGATATTATATGTATATACATATGTGCACATAAACTTACATTTATGCCTGCACTCTACAAGATGAAGTAGCACAGTTGGATGAAGTTTTATCACAAAGTGAAATTCTTGACCACAGTAATAATCTTCCATTTCAACCTATAAAAAAATAAGATTGTATTTCAGGGACAAAAATACAGCATTTAAATGCTGCTGCTGTTTTATGCTAAGGATTTAATTGAAAATATAACTCGAAGTGAATTTCTTTAGGCTCAAACTCAATCAACTTGAAAATTAGCAAAGAAAAAGGGAATGAGTTTGCAGTATTTTTTTAAATTTGAATTTCTTATACTGTTTCTCACTTTTAAAATATAAATTTATACTTTTAAAATGAGCGGTATCTTTGAAAAAATAGAGACTTGCAGTTTAAAAATGTAATGACTTCTTTCAGGTTATTTTCAATTAAATTTAGTTGAATCTAAAAGTAGGGACAAGCAGCTTCTATTGAATGACTAAAAATTGTCAATTTTTTTTTTAATTACCTGAAGCATTTCCAACAATTGAAAAGAAAAAGTAGCTTTTTTCTGGTAAACATACGTTTGTTACAAAGTTATATGGGATGGGTTGGAGTAATTTCTTCCATTCAGCTTGGGACAGAAACATGAGAGAGGCCAGAAAGATTATGATATATGAAGCATTTCTGCTTTAGGGGACTTTGATAGGAAGGGTTGTTCAATGTAAAAATAAAGGAGAACAAGTAAAAATAGTTTTTCTCAATATCCAACTTAAATACACATGAAAATTTGGAATACATTGCTTTATGAGGGTGAGGTGCTGAAGCATCTTGGTAACAAGTGTTCAAATAAAAATCTCACCTGATTTTTCTATACTACTCATTTTCTCAGAAGAGACTCTTCTGATCTTTGTGTTGCTGGGTGATTCATGTTTCTTTCTACCCACCAAGACCTGACCCTCAGACCTTTGTTGCAGACTCCATACTTGCCAAGTCCTCCCATAGGATTTGTTTGTGTTAGTTTGCTAACAGACCCTTGCATAAAGTTGTTTACCAGATATTTAAAATAAACGTGGGCACAATTGCTTTGGCTGTCATATAGTGCCTTCTGGACTTACCTTCCTGTAACGTCATTAGTTACTTGAAGCAGCCCTGAAAATTTTCTTCCTACAAGAGGACTCTCATTTTAAAAACTAATTTCTTTATTCTCTAGGTTGGATTCTTGTAATTTTACCTATTAAACCAGCTTTTGTTATTTAAAACAAAATGCTGCTGGACATGATATATTTTTTTTCTCTCTTTAATATAAATAAGGGAAGCAGTTATAAATAGTTGATGAGAATCTGTGCATGCACAGTGATTTTTAATTGCTGAGAAGTTTCTACTACATTCAGCTTGCAGCTGGCTGTATTGTTATTGTGTCGGTCACATTATAGTTGGCTAACTTATTTTTTGCCTTCCCAGCTATATTTTTGGCTTTGGCTTATGCTTTAATAAGCCCAGATGGATTCCAGCCTAAGCAACATGTTTAAACTTAAAATATAGATTAAAATCATTAAAAATATTGCTTCAGCCCCAGTGTGAGTAGTTACGTTTATTGAATGATATTCCTGTAAATAGGTAAAATTATTTATATTGGGTTCGGACAAATTGTGTTTGCATACAAAATATGATTTTCTATAATCACACTATCAAACTTTGTAATGATGATTTTGTTCATCTCGAAGGAGGTCCTGGGTTTATGCTCACATACCCATACTCAGGAAAATATTTAACTGTGCATTGAGTCTGAAGAACTGCTTAACTTAAAATGCTATTATATAGCAAGCAACATTCAAAGCCGATTTGTATACTTTGGTGTTTCATTGTGGAGCCTTTATTCTCTTCTGAGCATAGCTCTGAGAATTACTCAGACAGTCTTTATCCAAGCTCTGAAAGTTTTGGTGGCACAGCAGAGCCTACCCCTACTGAAATCAGCTGCAGGTCAGTCTATGGACTTCCTGCTCGAAGGAAGAGACAGTACGATACGTTGATATAGAAAAATGAAGCATACAACTTAATTATTTGATATTATCTTATTGCAAGTTAATAACTTGCTAATAACTGTGACCTTAGTGCCTGCCACACCCCGTGCTCACACGTCCCATTGCTTGTCTGGCCTCATGAGACTTCAGCCAGGCTGTGGTTTCATTCTCTGCTCAGATCAACACCAGATCTTCCCTGGCACTCACAGTGAGGATGCTGCTGCCTGCTTGTGCTACTGGGAGCTTGTGTGAAAATTCTGCAGTTAAAAGAGAATTTCAGTGATTAGTCAAAGCCCATGAGACTGTTAATTATTTTTATTGAATAGTAAAATAAAATTTTAAACAATTCTTTTGCTCCAAAACACAGAAAAAGGACTAGTGTTTCAGAGTCCTTGTAACTGTGGGTGTTTCTCAACAGAAACTGTAATTTTATTGTTATTGTTAGCAGATGGTCCAGTACCAATGATTTTAATAATAGTTTGGTTTTTTTTTTTAATTGCATAGTACTATACAGCTGAAAAATAGTAAATGTGGTAGGTAGTTTAAAAATACACAGAACATTAATAGTCTTACACCCAGGATGTAAATGTTCTAAAGTCTTCCTTTAAAAAGCAAAAATAATCAGCTATGATAGTAAGTAAGAAACTGGAAAAAGTATATAAGTAAACTGAAAGCAGTATATAATACATATTTGCCAAATCCATCTTCCTGTACTTATGTGATATTTTCTTTGATAGGGTATGTCAGTTTTTTCAATAAAGGTCTTTCATTGCTGGTTAAACTAAAGAAGATAATGGAATTGTCTAAGAAATGTAGGGTGTACAAAAAGCTACTGTAAGGATTATGATTAACATTGTTTTGGAAGGAATTTAGTAATGATAATATTTAAAAGTTTTCATAAAGAAAAATGTTGTATAATATTTTCATTTCTGACCACAGCAGAAAGATTAGCAGTTTTCTGGTGTTTTTGGTTTTTTTGCCATCAAAAAGGTAGGATATATTATCAATATGCAGATAATGTAAATGCCTTAAAATGACTAAATGAGATTAAATAACCTTGTATTCATCCACAGTAATATTCAGTTAGTAATCATGTTAATGACTACTGGTGTAAGCAAGATTTTGGGCTGAATAATGGAGGGGGAAAAAATCAAAAGGTAGTATTGAGGCATGAAAGACAATCAGACACCAGTGTAATGTGGCTGTGAAAATCAAAATCTTAAGATTTACCAATTGCAGTATTTCTCTAGAAAGAGGAAGATGTAGTGCCATTGCAATATTCAGGTGGAAACAGAGGAGTTCAGACAACCCAGCTCTAAAAAAATCTACCAAAGTTTATCTGAAATAGCCTTAGAAAATATTACTTAGATAATCAGGAAAAGGAGAGCCTATATTCTATGAATCTAAAGTACATGTCTTCTTTGGTCAAGCAAAACAAAGGTTAATATCTGCGTTTAAATCCAAGAACCAAGCACCAGGAGAGGAAAACACTTTTTAAAGAATGGCATTGATAAGAGAAAAGTGAATGTGAATTGGTAAGGAACTGATTCAGGCCTGAAATATCAAGTTTCCAACCATGTTTAAAAAAAAAAAAAAATCTGGAGAAAACTTTCTATAGGAATAGCAAGGCAAAGATTTAAACTGGTTTTGAATGATCCTCCATTAATTCAGGAAATGGTTCCTATTATACATCAGATACTGGTAGTATCTTTATGGCTGACCAAGGAAATCAGGGTTGGGAAACATTTTTCTGGTTTTACTGTGAAGAGTTTTAAATAGTGCAGCCAGGTTATAAGTCATAGACAGTTCAGATTAGTAAGGCACAAGAATGTTTTAACATGAATAAAAACAATGATTCTAATGAGGTTTTGACTACTATTTCCTAGAGATTTCAGTGAATCCACATCAAAATTCAGTAGCTCAAGGCTGTATATTACATATATTTTTTCAGTAGTCAATTCCAAGAAGTAAAATTTCTCCAAGGTTTCTCTATCAAAACATTAGACAAATATGGTAAAACAATTACCTTAAAGTGACATAAATTGATTATTCACATTTTAAACATGGAAATAAATTTATTCTCAACATTGCTGAGCAGATTTAAGAATAATTAGTTTCATTAAAATTCAAATTGTTAAAGATAATTATTAATTTGTCTTTACCTGAGACAAGTAATTTAGCCATCAGTGTCTGCTTGATTCTTTCTTTTTCTGTACGGATTTTCATTCCTTCCTATTAAGAGTTGAGGCTTTTAATCTCCTTTTCCTTTACTCACTTCTCAGACTCAACAGTTCTAAAGAGTGCTCTTTACATTCTTGCAGCTATATCCACTCCATATTGAAACACTCTTCACTTTTTGTGTTTAGAAAAGGATGAATAACCCAATAATGAAATGAATCCTTACCAAGTATTTTCTCCTGACAAGGACAACAAATTTTCAAATATAGAGAACAAGAGAAATCTTCCTATCACTATATAAATACATATTTATCATCTTTATATTGGAATGAAAGAGAAATTTTCCTCTCAAGATCAATGATTCCCCAAATAAAAATAATGTTATCTTTGGAAAGATGAAAGCCACCTCTCTTTTTTGTATATTAAAACACTTCCTTAAAAATATTAGGATGCTCATTGTTAAACATTATGTAGTTTGGTCAGATTCTGAAAACATAAAGATGTAGAAAATCAAATATAATGAACCATGAGAACAAATACAACAATGTATTACATTAATATAAAGATTTTCATCCTGAACAAGAGGTACTAACAATCATGCAGTCTTGCCTACTTTGATCCAAATTATGTGAGCACTTAGCTATAGATTGATTTTTAACTGCAAGCTAGATGAATTACAAAACACCGAAAAACCCTCGCTTCAGCATTAGAAAAGAAAAGAATGTTCTGCAGCTCAGTGCCCAAAAGGCATAACATAGCGAATGAACCTGGTTTGACAGTTGATATTCCCTCCCTGAAACCTACATGCAATACTGGAAACCTACTCTTGAAAATAAACAAAATGTCAAGTTGATGAGAGTTTAATGAAAACAATACCTAACTTCAATTATTTACAGTGGAAGCTCACTAATTTTTACTTGGCTAACCCCCAAACTCCAAAATTTTAAAGGAAATGTTATCTCTCCATCTCAACAAAGACTTCAAAACCAGAGAACCATAGAAGTATAGTTTCAGAAATTGTTACCTTTCTGAAAAATAAAGCATTATACTAAAGAGCACGTCCGTGGATCTTGCTGCATCATCATGAGAGATAACTGGTAACACATTGGTCATACTCTTTGAGGTTCCTTAAATAGTAGTGAAAACTGAACCTAGCCCTTTAGTGCTCTATTGTGCTTATAGGAATGAGATGTGTAGTTTGCTTTTCCTAGGTCATAGTTTTTGGCCTGGAAAGCAAATTCCTTGAGATAATTGGACTGAAAATAGCTCATATTTGATTTTTAGTTTTGATGCATTAGAACTGGACTAATCTTTTAAATTGTTTACATCAGCTTTCTTAATGTGCCTGATTGGATTTATATTTATTATCAAAAAACACTTTATATAAATCAGAAGCAGTGTCCAGGCCTAAAATAACTCTTTCTTCTTTTCATTAAAATTTTAAAAAAGAAAATGTGGGCTCTAAATTAAACTGTTGCCTAGTTCATACAGCAGGATTAAGCAGGTACTAAACAGGTAGCTCACTCAGCTGAAAAGCTGGCTCAGGTAGCTCTTTATTGAAAAATAAGTCCCTAAGTGTAACTTAGAAATAACTTTAAACATGCATGTGTTAGAAAGAAAGAAAGAAAGAAAGAAAGAAAGAAAGAAAGAAAGAAAGAAAGAAAGAAAGAAAGAAAGAGAAAGAAAGA
>JAWWMU010000001.1:79693860-79709005 GCA_035048155.1 Cinnycerthia olivascens | reverse complement strand
AAGAAAACAAAACTCGACAATGGTGGCCTCCAAAATATATCTTATGGACCATACTTCTACCTTAACAAGTGTGCGTTTATTACTCATAAGTCTTTAAAAAAAAAAAAAATACAAACACAAGAAAACAGAGATACTTTCTATTGGAACAAAGAGCGTTAAAAATAGAAAGTTCCACTAACAATGACAGAGAAAATCCATTTCAGAAGTTTTGCCTAATCATTGATTTTTTTTTGAAAATGAAATCAACAGCCTGGCATGAATCACTTAGCTAAATTGTCACAAAGGATTTCACTTTTTCTGTATTTTTATGTAAGATACTGTCTTCAGTTTTATGAAATTAGCTGTTCACTTAGGGTAGAATGCTGGAATAATCTATGGCTTTTTAAATCTTTTTTATAAAAATTAGTCTTCAATGTGCAGGAGGTTGATAGCTCGTGTAATTTATGCAGCACTTAAATTTTCTTTCTATTTTCTTTCTTTTCCTTCTTCAGATATATTTAAGACTACTTTCATTTCACTATGCGTAGTTGAAGACATTCACATTTACTCAGAGGTTGTAAACTGTATTCAGTGCTTAATAATATTCTTTATAGGCATTGCACAATAGTCTTTTTTTAAAACTGGAACAATCAGACACATTAATCTTAGAAAACAACACTTTCTAATTAAAGGTAAAACCTTTATTTAGTAGTGACCAATCCTGAAAATCGTTCTTGATGTAGAAGGTCTTCACTGAAGCTTCCCATTAACTTAAATAAATGGAACGGTGTTGCATATTATGTATATTGTCTGCTTATCAGGATATTTTCCTGTCCCTGTTTTTAATATTTACTATTTACCCTAATCTTTGTGATGTGTGGTTACTTCTTCTGACAGTTCTACAGAGTTGCAAGGGTTAGCAGTCTAAAAACTTGCTGCTCTGAGCAGGTTTTTTATGGCATTCCACAGAGAAAGAGACAACAGTCCCTACATCGGTTCCTTATGAGAATGCCATCATTACTTCTTTTACCTGAATCCTCATGTTGTGGTTTTTTTCTTGTTCCTTGTTAGCACATAATACAGGGTAGATAATGATTGCAAATTCAGGTTATTTTCTCTTATTTCTCATGTGGCAAACTAAGCCAATGATAAAGCAAAAATCTTTTCTATTTTGTTTTGAAGACAAATATAACACCTCACTTAGTGGAATCTCAGCTGACTAACAGACTCTTTGGCAAACATTTTTAGAAGGTTGTAGCTATAGCTACAATTGCCCTGGAATTGGCCTGATGCTCACAACACTTAAAATCTGCATTCTTCCATTTGCCTCTGTAGGCAATCAGAGATCTCAGCTAAGGAGACTCCGATAGTTTTAGTATTGAAAAAATAACTTTCTGAGAGGAAAAATGCCTTTAATTTAGCATAGAATGTTGTAAAAATGTAAAATGCTTCTATGTTTCTGCCTCCTAGGAGAGATCAAGTTTTGCTAATGAATAAATGTATATGAAATTGTTCTCCTGGTGTAGCCGTTACTTTTAACAAAAGGTTGAATCCAGTGCTCAGAGGTGAAGAACGAGTATACTCCAAGGTACTCAGTAGTTGTTTCAGTTTGCATTGCTTCTTAATTAGAAGTGTTTGAGTGCCTTAAGACATCCCAGTACATTCATCATTGGGATATAATTTACAGGAAGTTCAGCAGGAGGTTTTATAAGCAGATGAAATACCATCAAAGACATTTTTCTTTTTTAGCTGATCAAAGATAAAGAAAAGGCTGTCTGGTTTGTTGGCTCAATTTCTCTAGTATGAAGAACCCGATTATGTTTTCAAGACACATTTAAAAGTTTTTTGTAAGTAGTTGTCTCAATTTGCACCAAGTGAAAATTTGGTTTACATTTCTCCTTAAATAATTTACCTTTAATATCTTTGATATACCTGAAAACTTTCTGGTTTACCTCAGACTTACCTTAAATAATTTGCAGTGCATTAATAAAGAAGCATTATTAATGTTTGTTACTTTTCTTGCATTTACTTATCCTGTGCTGTGTGCCTATTTGTTAGTGTTTGCTTCTCTTCTCTAGTTTGGCATCACTGTTCATTTTTTTACCTTCTCTTCCTTTCAACATACCCTATCATCAAATATCTTCTGTCAGCTTGAAAGTAAATGTTATGGTATATTCAGAGGGTGGGCTCAAGCCAGGATCCTGCCTTACTGATATTTTTACTTTAAATATAAGCTTTATAATGTGCATTTATTTTTTAAAGATGAGATTAAATACTAAATTAGAATTTCTGCACTTTAGAGATTTTCTTACAAATTCAGATCTGATTCCAGGCATAAACATTTTTAATCTAGCATTGCTTGAGTTTAGCATTAGGGTTTCTCACATGTTGACTCCTTGACAGATTGGGTTGTTTTTTCCTTATAAACAATGTCATTTTCTTTCAAGCTGGATTTTCATTTGCACTATTTAGAATTTTCTCAATATATTATAACAAACTGCTCATCAAAAAGTACTCTTTCCAGAACTGTTAATTAAAAGGGCTTGCTGGGATAAATAAACCCATATGTTGTTGATTAACCACCTTTTAGGGGTCAACAGTTGGAATCTCCTGCTGTGCTTATGTTAATTGTTGTCCAAAATTTTACCAGGAACTGCTTTGTCCATATGGCACTTGCTGAAAACGTAAGGCCTATAGAGAGAATGAACAAAACCCAAAGAAAAAAAGTGCCTCAGGCTGTGCTGTGTATGTGGAAACTTCATGGTAGCACTTAACTTGCTCTGTATCTTACCTTATGTAAAATAGAAAAATTTGAAATGCAATAGAGAGTTTATGTGGGTGTATGTGTGTCTGTGAATACCTGCCACTATTTATAGAGAGAATATCTTACCTGTATGTAAGGAAATATAAATGTAGACTTTCCAAATAATGAAAAATATAAGGAGACTGCAATATGTTTTAAAGCCCAAAACAATATAGCAAAGAACTCATATTGTTGACTTTGCACATGTTGTTTTTCAGCTGAAGAGAATGCACTTTTCCTTGTAATACCTAATATATACTGACATTTCTTCTTGTTAGTTAATTATCCCCTGAAGATCTCTGTCTTCACACAAGGTGAATCCCAGAAGTGTCTATAAGACTGGAAGATTTGCCCTTTGAGTTTTTCCATTTTGAAGTTTAAAAACACACTCACTGAAAATTATTCAATTTTTTAAAAATTCTTTTAAAATTCAAGGCATACAAATTTTTTACTTCCATCTTTCACAATATAAAGGATTTATGAAATTATTTACGGGTGAGTTAAAAAAAGTCAAACAAGCCCCAGACCTTATGCAGAGTTTTAAATAAGACCAGAAGTTTTGCCTAAGGCTGTTAAAATTCAGTACGGTTGCACCAAATCTCTGCTGAAATTATAAATCATTGCTGTCCAAGTTTGAGCTTCAAACAGTGATATCAGCTGGGTTAACTCCAGCAAAAAAAGGTTTTATTGATCATTTCTTTTACTTACTGTGTCTTTTTAAGATAAAAAAATCAATCACTATTGAGAAAGCTTCAAACTCTAAAAACCCCCAACTTTTGCTTCAAGAAAACCAGAGAATAATTGATTGATTTAGTTTGCCAGTTCAGAAGGAGACTGTGAGTGACACACCTAAAAGCCTGCACCACAGTACTTTCAAATGCAGCTGAGGAAAATTTTCATCTTGATATTTGCTGCCCAAAAGTTTCTACAAGGTGAACAGCTGGATCTGATTGAAGGTGTCTCTGCATAAAATCCTGTCCATCAAAGAATGAGAAAATCCTGTGATAAATCTACTGTAGTTAAAGAGGATGAATTAGCACCCTTTTGTTTCAAATACAATCAAATTATGCTAAATATATGGCTGCCTCCACTCATGCTGAAATGGCTGTGTCTTCAGTTCAAGAAAAGCTGGAGTAAGTGATGGACTCAATAAAGTCCTTGACTAGGTTTAATGCTGTGTGACACCACAATCTCAGAGAAGAAAGCCACTTACTCCTGGTCCAGTCTGTGTTCATATTTCACACTGGCAAAACAGTTTTGTATGGAGAGAAAAAATAGTGAAATTTTTGATTTAGGAAAAAATATAAACTATTTAAACAAAATATTGCATTACTGCAGCTATGCAATATACAGAGGTAGAGTTATCCCTCATTCTCCCTAGGCTGCTCAGATTTTGCTGTTGATAGAAGCAATTGTGTATAAATATTGTTCAGAACAACCTCTTCTGGTTCTCCATTGGCCAGAAAAACTAAAGCAGATACTCCAGACCTCTGCTTCTGCAGACTTCTCTCCTTTTCCACAATGTTAGTTCTCATCTTTGTTTTATAGGCGTATGATCTTAAGGAGTATTTTTAGCTTGTAAAATAGTTATTTGATTTAACTCTTCTCTATGAAGGAAACCACAAACAAGCCTTTCTGGATTAAATGCCTCTGAAGCTATTCAAGCTTGAATCAGCATCAGCAGCAGTACAGTAAAACTATGGAAACAAAGATTAAAATGAGTTTCTCTCTCGCTTACTTGCTTTCTTTCTCCTTTCATGCTCCTATCCTATGCCTTGCTCACAGTATCCCAGCTGTAGAGCTAGTTTCTTGACATTTCATGATGTCCCTCAGTATTTGTGTCCTGGTTATTGTCAGGGAGGATCCAGTGGGAGGCTTGCTTTGTTATCCCATGCAGGTCCAGGGTTGGAGTAATAAGATGTTGGACAGAGAAGGTGAAAAGGTGAGTCAAGCCCAAAGTCAGCCTGAGGAGTCCAGAGAGCAAGTCAGGGCTGACAGGGACAGAGCTGGAGATGGGCACTCCAAGAGCATCAGTGGGCAGGGAAACTTGGCCTGGGATGGGCTGGAATGGAGTCCTGGGGTATGGAAAGAGGGACGGCAGACACCGATGGAGGATGGGCAGCCAGAGGTCAGCGTGTTGCTGCTTTCAGGGCCCTGAGAGGTTACAACCCTTCCTTTTGAGTTTTCTCTTTGACCAGATATAATTCTAATTATCTCCAAGTTTTGTACTTCACCTAGAGCAGGCAATCACACAGGAGTCTCTCTACTCTCAAATTCTTTGCAAATATTTCAATTATTTGTATTTTCCTCTAAATACAGAGTTCCACTTTCTTTTCACTTATTGGAAGTAGCAGGAGGATAACGAAGAAAATCATTCTACCAGTTTCAGGGTGATTAGAAAACAGTTTAGGTGAAAGGAAAGGAAAAAAAAAGGAAATTAGTCATATTCAGAGAGCAATAGAGAAATGGTTAATTCATATTTCCACTAAATATCTTTTGTTTTTCTGAGAGCTCGCTTAGGTATCAAGCATATTTTCTACCATTCATGACTCCAAAATATCTCTTCATATTTTCTGGAAATAACTTCATCAGATGCTGCCCATATGTCTGTTCCATCTCGAGCTTCTTGAATTACTCCAGGCCAAAGTTTTTACAGGATATTCACTAAATTTGTTGAACAGTTCTAAAGGTGAGGCATATTCCTGTTCTCAGCAATGGCTGACGATTGCCAAGGGTACGCTTTTCTGTCATTTCTGGTGCATTATCAGAGACCTGATGTGTACAATTGCTGGACTTTTCCAGCTAAAATAGGTTTGTTAAGTCCTCGGCTTCTTGGCAAAAAACAACTCGACATAGCACAGAATAGATATATAGCAATGAAATTGAAATTAAATGTTTTACAATAACAGCTCCACACTAAAGTAAAATAGCTTCTGCAAATCCACTATTGGAAATTCAGGATATAAGAAGAACCTAAAAAAAACACCTTCAAAATTAAGTTGGGACTTAAAAAAATACCTTAACTTATGGGCAGTGACTATGAATGAGGCATGTCCAAAAAAATATAAAAATAAAACAATCAGCAGTTCAAATTTGCCTTTTCCTTTCCAAAAGCTTAAAATATTCCTCTTAAAATTCAGGAATTCTGCGTGTATATTTTGACCAAACGAATGTTTTTTGTGGTTTTTTTTTTTTTTTTTTAAATGTCATCTGGTTTGGTGGTTTTGAAACTAGAGCTGCTGCTGCACTTTTTTCCATAAGAAAGGTACTACCTTGAAATAATCTGTCTTAATGAAATGTGATTTCTCTGTGGCACAAGGATGAGTATTACCAAAGAGTTGGATTTAAGCAGTCTAGGTATTGGATTTGGAATGATGGTTTTGAGATATTACATGGTTGCGAATGAAAACATTGATGTTTTTGAGTAGATCCTCAGCTGGTGCTTTTTCTTAGTGTAGTTGCTCTGATTCATGCCTTGCAAGAATTGACTCTCACTCTTTGTTCATTTATACTAAAGTTGTCTTCTTTTGTCTCATTCACTAAAAAAAAATAAATATTTAAAACCTAGAGGAAAAGTGTATCTATAAATAAGGAAACTTGCAGATAATGCCTTGCTTAATTTAGTATATGTGCACGCTCACATGCTGAAGCTGTTGTTGATAATAGATGCACCCTCTAATGCTCAGGAATCTGCTTTCAAATTTCAGAGCCATCTAGCCTTGGGTTAGGCAGTTCTGCATGAGAGAACATAACAAGCCAGAGTGTCTGTGATGAGTATACTCTACAGCTTAATACACTGCTGATCACTTATAAATATTCTACCAAAGTATGTTATTAGATTTAAATTTCTTTATCATTTTTTCTTTTGGTTTCTATTAGAAATACCTGCCTGAGGCATTTGGAGATGTCATTTTGCATAATGAAAGAGGACTAATAGGAATGAAAATTTCCAGCAAATATTTTTCTTTCTTTTAGAGGTAAATTCCAACGAAATTTTCCCAAATAAAATGCTACTCTTTTGGTAGTTTGGGTCTATATTTCTATATGCTTTCCCTACCTCATTTTGAATGTAAAATTCAATCTTGATCCAGAAAATTTAATCTAAATTAAAAAAAATTGAATTAAAATAGTAAGTTGAAGTGGTAGAAAGTACTTGCAGATGAATGGAAATAAAGAATATAGAATCTTCATATTTCATGTTACTCATCCTAAAACATCAAACAGGAGAGTTTATCTTAAGTTCTTACTGCTACACTGCTGAGAAGGATCTAATTATAAGAAATGGAATTGTTTCTTTTTGACACAGTACAAATGCAGTGCAACTGACTACAAGAACTATATTTCTTAGGTAACTAATTGGGAAAATCATAACATAAAAGCCCAGTTCTTCCTTGGCAAGCACGCATGCTTAAAACTGTAGTGACACTACTCATTACTCAGCAGCACCTTTGGAAACTGGAGAAGTGCTCCCACTTAAGTGCTTCTTTAGTGTTTACAAAACTAATTTGAGGAGATGTGCAGTCATCTTCCCATGACTAAGTTATGAAAGAAACTGAAAACATTAAGGAAAAGATAGGTCAGATGTATATAAGAGTATAATCTATTTCAAAGCCTTGCTAAATCAGGAAAGGATGTTTCATGAACATTTCAGAGATTTCAATATTATCTATGCTGACTCAAGCCCCAAGTCCACATCCTTGCTTCTTGAACACAGATGCAAATAATTACTTTAGTTTTAGTGTGATACACTGATTAATGCCAGGAAAACGAAGATAATAGCAGAGAGGGATCCATTCACACATTATTTCCCTTTTATTTGCATAATTAAAGTAACTTTTGTTTTTTAAAGCATGTCTTTCTTCATTCTTGCACTTTTTGATGAGTCCTTTTTCCAGTTCTCCCTTGTCTCTTAGCAAACTTATATTGCCTTTCTGCAACTGATTTTCTTGAACTATTTCTGGAGCATTTCTATATTTTTCCCACTGCTTTAAATGCAAACTCTAGCTAGCTGAATGTTTTTATCTTGGTATTCCAAGCTGGTTCTACATCTGAGGACTAGTAAGTACCTTTGTCTCTCAGGACTTCTAATTACAGCAGAATTTGCATGGAGGTATAGAATACTGTTCTAAAACTGCCTGAAGAAAAATTCTAGGTCATTCATTCCCCAAGTGGTTTTAACTTAAGTATTCCAATAAAATAAATCATTGTTTTTTAACCAATATTTCATATCATTAATTTGCAATGTTACCTCATTATTTTCACTATTATCTTTCCTTATCGATGCATACCTTTCCGTTCCTCTGTTTTAGTCATTTGACTTTTACTTCAACTCTGGCTCCATTTCCTGTAACATTAGATCTTTCTGCATTTTGTTGGTCCTGTCCTTCATTCTCCTGCAACCTACATTCAGTGAGAGAGGGTAACGCAGATAATTAAAGAATAAAAAGCAACAGAAAACTAATTTATGAAATTAAAATACAGTGTGCTGAATGTTACCAAAAACCTACAAAAATTCATCCAATTTTTTCTGAACACATGCACATTACCACATGGCTTGCCAAATCTGATAACCTGCTATTCTGATTTCTGTGCAATAGAAAACCATGACCACCACGTTTTTGACAACAACTGTCATCGGCACTGTAGGCACAGGTGTGCATCTCAGCCCCTAAATTCAATTTCATCCCCTGTCTGTGACTCCTGTGTGCTGGTCTAGAGCTGGGCAACCAACACTTTCTTTACTCAAGAGGGATGTGTGAAGGCTGTGTTTGGAGGGAAACATGATATTCCAGTGGGTATAGTAGGCACAGGAGTTTGTGACCTTTGATCTCCACAAAGAAGTATTTATGTTAAGACGTCTCTTTTTATTGTATGGAATACTTTGCTTTCAATATGTGGTGGAAAATATTTGTTATTTAAAACAAAAAATCAGTTTCAAGTCATTTGCAGCTGATCACAAAAAAGGGGGCTATTTTACTTATTGTCCTTTCATTAAGAAAAAATAAGCATTTTTAGCAGGTTTATGTAAGAAAACTTCCAATAAGCTTGTCTACTGTTATTAATATGTGTGGGACTGTTTTCCTTAATCATATGAATCAAATGATTCTTTCCCAGACATCAAGAAAACATTTAATTGATGTTTGTATTTACTAATTTTGGTATATGCTTCTTTACCTTTAATAAGGTGAGATACAATGTTCCTTCCTTTATAATATATTTTCCTGATTAGAAAATAAAAATATAATTTAATATAATTTTAATTATTGCTAATTTGATGTTTATGTCCAAGTAATTTTTGTAGTGCCTCGTTTTAGCAACCTCTGGGAAATTACTACCATAAACTCATATTCTTTGCTTTTTTAAGTAGCTATAACCTTTGAGGCTGATATATATATATATATCTTGACTATGCTGTTAGAAAACATCAGTATCTATTTTCATTCTGACAGGGGTTGAAAGACCTTGCTTCACTTTTTCTGGGTGTTTAGACATGGTGATAAATATTAGTCAACAGTTATGTGCGTTGCACTAACTCGGGAACAGAAGGAAAACTTTTCAAACAAAATTGCTGTGATTTCCATCCAGTACACATGGGTGTTTTCTCTTCCACAGAAACATCCACTAACGTGTCATTGTCAGTATCTCATCCTCCCTCAGCAGTCAAAACATGCTTTGGAAATAAATGCCACCTACCCTTAACATACTCCAGTGTAACATGCAAACAGACACACTATTTGTTGTACTCCTCCCATGCTGGGTGATTCCATCTGAAATATAGGTAGATAGCTCTCTTTCTCTTCCAATTTCATAGAGTGTTGCTGTGAAAAGAAAATCAATTTTAGTATCAGGGGATATTTTCGAGGTTTTTATTTTTTTTCTTATGTTTTTCCTACTCTGAGTCTGCTGCTAGATTCTTCAGTTGCCATGGTGAGCAGGGGTGTAGGCAGTTCTTCTATCAGAGAAAAAAGTAAAAATCATGAAATGAATGTTAATGTGAGGGGAAACTGGCAATACTTGTTTTATAATCCAGTCTGATTCATAAATAAATAGCTTTCCACCTCAGGCTTTCATGGGTAAACAAAGGAAAATATCATAAAATTAGGCACTCATCTTGAAATAAACTCGTAGCTATTTTCTTTTTTCTTCCAATCAAGAAGGCTATGCAGAAGAGAATAGTCCAGTGAATAGGTAGGTGAAAGTCTGGCACTACATTCAGGTCTCTTTGGCAATCCAGCTTCTGGTCTCTTTTGTTAAGAAGCTCAGCCAACAGTATTTTTTTTAGAAAAACACTAATTTGTTAGGTAATTGTGTACTAGAGCCTCATAAATACTAGAACCTCATAAATGAAGTTAACTAGAAAGCATGCAAAATTCTACACATGCTTACACTTTTTCCTTTTAAAATTTTGTTTGTCATAGAATTATAGAATTATAGAGTCATAGTATGGCCTAGGTCACAAGGAATCTTAAAAATCATCTAGTTCCAACACCCCTGAGGATGTGGACAGGGCCATCTTCCACTAGACCTGGTTGCTCAGAATCCCATCCAATCTGTCCTTAAACATTTCCAAGGATGGAAAATCCACAACTTTTCTGGACAACTGGTTCCAGCACCTCATTACTCTCACAGTAAAGAATTTCTTCCTAATAGCTAACCTAAACCTACAGTCTTTCAGGCTAAAGCCATTGCCTCTTGTTCTCTCACCACATGTCCTTGTAAACAGACTCTCTCCATCTTTCTTCTAGGCTCCCTGAAAGCACTGGAAAGCCAAAAATAGGTCATCCCAAAGACTTCTTTTCTTCAGGATGAACAATCCCAATTCTCCTAGTTTTTCCTCACAGAAGATGTACTCCATCCCCCTGTTAGAGTTTTGGTGACCCTGCTCTGGATTTGTTCCAAGAAGTCAATGTCCTTCCTGTGCTGGGGATCCCACAGTTGGATGTACTTGCCATCCTTCAAAATACATCACCCTTCAAAATATAACAAGTTTCCATGAATTACATAAATTTCTTCATATCTATGTGGAATACAGTTTTCTTTTCTATGTTCTTCTTTCCATTAGGACTTTATTTCCTCTACCTTTTCTTAACTTTGCTTTTCTTTCTAATTTTTTAAAAGACAGACATGGAAGTAGAAAACTAATAAAGAGAATATTTATTTGAAGAAAGCATAATTTGGAGAACTTAAAAGATTTTCACATAACATTTTTTCTTCCCCTCTTGCAGTCTTCTCTCTAGGAATACAGTACCTGAAAAAAGTAGATGTTGTTGACTTTTAAATAGTGTGTTACATAGGTTATTTATAGGTACAAGGGTTATTCTGAGACATAATTAATATCCATAAGGTATCTCAACAGCTTGTGTAATACTAATGCCTAGCATTACTGTCATTGACTTGGAGTCCCTAAAGAGCTTTCAGAAACTAGTCAATCTCTTAGCTTTAATTTAGACATGGTGATCCCGTAGATTAGTGATATTAAATCAATATCTCATTGGAGGAACAGCAGTATGTTCCCTCCCAACATATTAATGATGTACTTAATAGAGAAAATTGCTCTCTTACTTTAGACCTGGAAGAAATTTTGTTGTTATGGAAGCTTGCAAAAAGAGAATTTTAAGTTCTGCTTCTGAAAAATATCTATAATAATTTTTTTTCTGCAATTGGAAGTTCCAATCCCAGTCTTCACTGAAGACTTGCTGATAAATAATCAGTAACAGTGAAAAAAGTGATTTACAGTATGTTTCCAATGGGATTTGCTTTATATTTATATAGGGTAACATTTGTTGGAATTGTTTTAAATTTTCTGTAATAGAAAATCTTTTACTAGAAATAACTACTTTTACTTGCTCAGCTTTAAGCTTCTTGATGGCTAAAATTATGAAGATAATTTTTCAAGGAAAAAAAATTAATTGGTTTGCTTTTTGTGTGTTTGTGTATGAGATTAAATGACAGCAAAGCACAGTAGTTCCTAGACAAGTCTAACCTAGGACTCACATAGTCTTAAGCTAAGGAATTTTTATACCTTCTTTGCCAGGGACAGGGAAATGAGCCCCAGAAGGCCATGAAGACACCTTCTGCATGTAAAACTTTAAATCTGAGGCTGAGACATAACAATTGCTCATTGCAGTTATCCCAATAAATCCCTTTACAACTCAATATTGTAACAATGGAACAATGCTCTAGGCAAGGTTTAGATGGCCTGAAAATAATTATTTTACTCTTTCCTAAGTTTTAAAATACATTTCCTAGCTGTTTCTTTCATATGCTTAGAGATAAAAGTTCACTTGACAGATATATCCAATCACATGTAAACTGAAACATTCAGCTGCTAAGCACTAACAATATTCCAGTTCATTTGTTAATGAACCTGTTACACCCTGAAGGATTGAAAATAAAATATAAAAAAAAATTAAACCAAAAACCCTCTCACTAACTGGAATAATATCTACACTTAAAGATGTAGAGGTCTGAAGCACCTCTCCTATGAGGACAGGCTGAGGGAGATGGGGCTGTTCAGCCTGGAGAAGAGAAAGTTCTGGTAATACTTGACCAGTATCTAATGGGGGCTGACAAGAGAGCGGGAGAGGGGCTTTGTGCAAAGGCACATAGAGACAAGACAAGGGAGAATGGCTTTAAACTGAGAGAGGGTAGGTTTAGGCTAGATATTAGGGAGAAAGTCTTCATATGAATGTAGTGAGGGACTGGAACAAGTTGCCCAGAGAGGCTGTGGATTGCCCAGCCCTGGAGGTGTTCAAGGCCAGGCTTGATTTGGCTTTGAACAACCAGCTCTAGTGAAAGTTGTCGCTGCTCATGACGGAGTCTGGAAGTAGATGGTTAATGTCCCTCCCAACCCAAATCATTCTATTTTTCTATTAAAATAAATCTTGATTTCTTTCACCCATAAACAATAATTTACTCAAGTAAGTTTGTTTTATACATATTTTGTCATTACTATCTTGATAGTATTAATCTCTTTTTGCTTGAAAAAGAAGTCTAAGGAATCATAATCTTCCAGGACAGCTAACAAAATGTTGTCAGAAGAAATTATTGCTCTTACCTTATTGATTTAAAAAGCAATTCTTTGGGATAGTATAGAAGGCAAGCAAGTTTGCTTCAGCAAGCAACAGGTTTAAGTTAATCCAGACGTAATAATTCTCTTGTATTCATTTCATCAGAGTAATTGGTACTAACATTACACAGAAAAGATGACTAGTGATAGTATATTCATTGTAGAGCACAGAAAATGTTGAAGTCAAATTATGTGGCTCTGAGCATTTTTAGAGATAGAATGAACAGTGATTCACTGTGTCATAGTCCTCATGACCTGTGCTTATTACAGCTACCCGAGATCTGTGCATGCCTAAAAAAGAATTAAAAGGTACACAAATATAACTACTGATTTTAAAAGTCACATAAAAATGTCGTAAGGTGTAAAAATATAAAATATTCATGCTATTGTGAATAGGGTTGGATGCAGTATGGATATGGAACCACTGTGGAACAGTCTACTTACCTCTCTCTCTTGGTCACAAAGTACCTGAAATTCTGGGTCATGCTGGCATGAGGGTGTATAGTCCAGCCATAATTTTCTGAAGTCCTCTCTTTGGCAAAAAAAACACCCATGATTGAAAGGGAGAAAACGCTATTACAGAAGTGTCAGTGACAAATAGGCTTTATGGATTGAGATACAAATTTTAGATAAAGAAGAAGAAAAATTGAAGCCGGATCCATAGGTGGAAAAATGGCTAGGGAGAAGTTCTATTCACATCCTGACAGGTTATAACATTATGGAAGCTGTAGGGTGAAATACAGCTTTTACTCCCTGGGTGGAACACGGTTGGCATGGTCCACAGTGATTCTCCAGACCACAGTGAGCACCTATAAGGGAGACAGAACTGAGGGTGGAGCAGTGTGGAAACACCTCAGCCAGGCTCCACTGCAATCTTTGCAGGGAGGAGAACTCGATGGTACTTTTCAGCTAGGGAACCACATAGCACCTGACACTGAAGGGAGATAGATGTCACGCTGCTGAGCCAACAACTCCTACAAAATAATTTTTTTCAGATGAACTTGGTTCATTATAATCTAATTGTAATATTAACACACGTCTCCATCCCAAAGTTACCCGCCTCTGAGGTACCTTTGTTTGCTTTTTCCTATGTGCATGCACCCTTGGCAGCCCTGAAGTATTTTATACTTAACTGATTTGAAAGTTCCATCAAGATTTACTTGCTCTCACCTACAAATATTGAATCCATTATCATTGTCAGAACATGACATTAAGTTATTCCGTGTCTAAAATGCAAGAGGAAAGATTCTGGCATACTCTTGCCTAGGGTAGAGTAGCTCTGTGACAGACCCCAATTAGGAAGGGTATGTGCCTGTTCTTGTGGAATGGCTCATTCAAAATAGCATTTTTATATGATAGGAACCGAAATATTCTGAGGTTAGACATTATTTTTTTTTAACTGTTTAAAAATAATTAATTAAATATACAGAGATCCACAAAAGGCAGCATTACTCTGAGGTAAGGCTTTTTATTTTTTTAACTATTTAAAAATAATAAACTAGATATACAATGATCCACAAAAAGCAGTATTACTATTCTGTTATAATTGACATACCAGTCTGGTATATGAACAAGTAAAGTTTGAAGCTCTAATCTTGGCTGTATGTTGCATAAGAGTGGGTTCATGTAACTCTAGGAGAGGATTTGAGTGGCTAGGAATTTCAAATTCTGTACAATCAAGGATCAAAACTTGGGACTTTAGAGGGACAGTGAGCCTCCAACAAGAAAATTCAGGCAGCTTATAGTTCTGGTAGCTGATTTCTGTGGATCTCAGTCTTCAGTCTGATTCTTATGGTATACGGGGGCGAGTAGCTACATAAATTGAATTTTAAGTTGCACAGGATGCATTCTGAATTATTGACATAAAATATCTCATTTGGACTCAGTTCGGAGGAGTCAGCTGTTGTCATGTTCTATTCCCCTTTAATGGGCTCTAGTTAGCTCACTGAATCCATATTTCAACACAGCGCGCACACTGCTTTCCATAAAAATAAACCCACATGATTGTTCATAGCAGTGTCTATGAGGCGTAAATGGTACTCTGAAGAAGAATCTGCTTTTAGAGGATTTTGGCATGCCTTCTCATTAAGTGTTTAAGACAGGAAAGATCTTGCTTGACAGAGAATCTTAGAGTAGGTCAACCATTTTTATTTCTTCTCAGTTAGAGATGAGCTTACACTGAAACATACCAAAATGTGATAACTTGGGCCAGTCTCTGTGTTCACAGCTTAAGTAGAGATAATCCATGTGTCAAATCAGTTTGGGCTTGCTGCAAGCAAGATCAACTGTAATCA
>JAWWMU010000001.1:79643944-79692242 GCA_035048155.1 Cinnycerthia olivascens | reverse complement strand
AGAATAGAATAGAATAGAATAGAATAGAATAGAATAGAATAGAATAGAATAGAATAGAATAGAATAGAATAGAATATGTTCTTTAAATTTCACTTAAGACAGAAGGTCTTAGCTGGCTTTTTTAGAAACTACCATACAAAGTCTCCACTGGCAAGGGATAATATGTGCAAAACTCAGGCATGAGGAATCAGGCTGAGACAACAGAGCCAGCTGTGATCTTATTCTTAAGAAAATCTTTTTATTTCATGAAATGTTTGGTGTTGGGGGGAGGGGGGGGATGTATTATGGTGTGTTCAAAATCACATATCTTATTAGCTGTAGAAGTCCTTCCAAAAACCGGATTTCATCAAACCAAACAAATATGATGGCTGATTTTTCTTCTCTTTCCCTCTACTTTATAATCCATGAAAGTAGGAACATCTTGAGGCATTCTCTTCATTCATTTATCGTAAGGAAATGTTTCTATAACTGAATGTTCAATTAGATAAGAGAAGCTCAGAGCAGGGCATCCACTCTGCAGTTGACAAAGTACACATCATATCTTGTCCAAAGAGAAAATTTTTGATTCTTAGCCTTATCTTTTAGAGTATATGTGATGTAGGAGCTTAGATTTCCTAGAATTACAGTGAAGAAGCAGATGAAATCTTGACACATGTGGCTGTAAAATGTGCTGCCATTTTAGTTGGTTGGCAACTGCAGGATGCATGACAATGTACAGCAGATGTTAGAGTATTAGTCACCATGTTTTACTTTCTGTGCTGAAGTATTTAGGAGTTATTCCAAAGATAAGCCTTGACAGCTCACCTAAGTTGTTTTTATTGTGCTGAAGCTGGAGAAATAATGGGGCCAAGCTGCTCCAAAGAAAAGAATGAATTGTCAGAGTTTGTGTGAGGTCTGCTGTTAAAAAAAAAAAAAAAAAAAAAGAAAAAAAATTCCTAGAAGCTCCTTATAGGTCATTATTTAAAGGCTGCTTGGATAATAATCAGGACTAAAGTGGTTAAGACTGTGTCCATGAAGAATAGGTTTTCCTCTGAGGGGGGCATTAGGCTTATCAGAACCGCTGACTAGCAGCTAGTGACTCTTGAATTAAGAGACATTTTCTTGGTGAAAATTAAAATGGAAGTCTCAAACTTGCAAAAAGGTGTCTTGTTCAAAATGTCAAGCCTAGAAGACTTTTAGGATTCAGGAAATTAGTTATTTCTCCTGGGATTTGAAACCACATTTTGAAACCACATTGAAACCACAGTGGAGAATATAACTCCACTGTGAGTCAAATTCACAAACGAGTCAAATTCACAAATCCTAATATTAGAAAAAATGATTATTCTCAAATTCTTATTTAAATTATTAATTTTCCTGTTTTGATTAGTATTATTATTCTTTTACTGTGTTTCTATTACATATTTTAATAATACTCTTTTCTCTATTGACATGAATAAAACTATGCAGGACTTTCAAAACCACTATGACCAGTTCAACATATGGTATGATATCACAGACAAGTTACAAGTCTTTGAAAATCACCTCTCTGACCTATCACCCCCACAAACAAAGCCACTGGCCTTTTTCAAAAGCAGTTTATACTGAAGAGCATTCTTCTATGATTAGCCTAGCTTAACAGAGTCAATGTTGAATCATTGTGAATACCTTCCGAATTCTCATTTCCCAGGGGAATAGTTTTGGAATATGAAATTCAACTTTGTCTCTTGCCTCAAGTTCTTTTTTTCTCTTTTTTTTCTTTTCCTTTTTTTTTTTTTTTTTTTCCTGATAAATTCCAATTGAATGGGCACTGCCTACAAACAACATTCATGCCGGCCACTCTGAAGTACAGGCAGGGTCATAACATACAGGCACCAGAACCTGAGCAATTCTGTGATGACAGGAGAAAGGTGTGTATCTCCTCATGAAAAGAAACACTGATCCTATGGAGACAGATGACTGTTCAAGATGCAGTCATTATTTCCCTGTCCATGGGTTGAATGATGGATTGTACTTTACTGACAAGTGGGTTTTCAGCCTTCCAGACACCTCAAATCATGCTTATTTATACTCCAAGTTGAAAAGTGAAGGTCTATCAGTAAGATAGGCATTTGCATGTGGTGTTTCATATCTCCAAATTTGCCTTCATTGCCATATCTCTTTAATTTGTCTTCAAATCCACTTTAGTGAATGGTTAAATAAGCGAAGAAAAAATAAATCCCTCTGTATCACTCAGATCCCAGACTCAGAATTGCTTATTACAAGAGACATAGTTTGATGTTAGGCAGCTGTATTGTTGCTTCTCTCACACCAGCCTATGCTTCTAATTGACTTTACTTTAAAACAACTTTTGATAGCACCAGATCACTTAAAACAAACTTGATTTTAACATATGATACAGAAATGTTTGGGTGAAATTCAAGAACTATTAAAGCTTGCATCTTATCTATACTTCAATAACACATGTTTTTGCTGGCATTTTATTTCATGTTGCTTCATCAGGAATAAGACTGAAAGTTTCAGCTGAATTTTGAGGAAAAAAACCCACATGCAATATTTTGGCTAAATATAATTTTACTTTCTGTCATATCTTGTCAGACTGTCTTATTCTTCTTATCTTTTCCAAACTTAATTTCTACCTATGTTGAGCAGAATAATGTATACTGTCTAAAGACACGGTACCAGAAAGCTGGAATTTACTGGAGACAGGTAACTGCAGAAGCAAAAGGTAGCTGAAAACCTGTAGTTGTTGTTTTTGAACATACACACCACCACAGTTGTTGCTGCCCCACCTGAAGACAGTAATTTAGAATATATGGCATAAAAGTTCCATGCTTATTGAAATACTGTTTTTGAAATTAAGTTAGAAAATGGAACTAAGACTCATAATCTACTGAGATATTCAGGAAATTTTACAGCAAAAAATAATTGGTCTGACTCAACCTTAAATATTATGTGGGATCTGCTGGAATAATCAGTTTGGTCACAGAAATATTTGATTTGCAACTCCCAAGATGAAGGCAAAAATATGTCAGGCTATCTATAAATTTGATATTTTTAAGATATTAAAACCTGTACTTTAAGTGTAGAGCAGTCAATCAGAATTACAAGTCTAACATCTTACATATTAAGAAAATGAACTTACAGGAATTAAGGATTTTTGTTTTATAAAGTAAAGCCATTTTAAACAGATGAAAGTACAAAAATTAATTTCATTTTCAAAATAATTCTGTAGTGTATTACCCTTCATGTTTTTTGTAAAGATATTCACATGGACCATATTTTTATATAGATTTTCATATCTTAAATTGTTTCATATTAATATAAAAAAACCCAAACCACAAATAAAGCAATGTACACTTTTTAAAAACCAACATTGTGTTGTGCAGTGGAGTTAATATCCTGCTTATTGCATTTTTTTATTATTATCTTTGGACACAACCTTCCTTTAAAATTGCACAAAGGAGAAAATAAACACACAAGAATTCCCAAATCCTACAGACAGCATAACATGGGGAGAACACATATTTTCAGGTAGCATTTTGTTTTTTAAAGATATCTTCTTTTCTTTTGGCTTGTTGTACCTGACACCACTAAAGTCTCAACTTGATCCTTCTGTAATTCAATAATTCTAAAGAGTGAAGTTGCATATTCCACGGTTAAAATTTATTTGGACTGTAGCTAAGAATCTTCTATATTAAAAACTGTAGAAATAAACCTTCAATATGTATGTTTTGCTTTTATTGCAAATATTGGCTAAAAAAGGCTATATGGGGGTATAATTTAACTAGGCAGACTGAAATTAAATTTGGTTTCATTTGATTGTTTTTATAGTGTGGAACATTTGCATCCATACACATCACTGAAGACTAAGTTACAATCACTGGGGAGAAATAAACTCTCTCAAAGGGTGATTTGTTGAAGCTAATGTAGATACCTGTTTCACGAAAAAGATGTATTTTACTATTCTAGTGTCTATTTTCTCTGCTGTAACTACGGAGAGACCCAAAGGTGACCAGCTCAGATATCAATATGTGCAAGGTGTCTTCTGCATTTTATCAAATGAATCAAAGCTCAGGAGTCAGCCTGAACAAATTTAACTGTTACAGATCCAGGCAAAAAGTTTCTGGCTATCTGTCTGTTTTGATTGAAAATCAGAAGTTATAATGACTTTTTAATAATTTATACCAGGTTGATTTTTTTGTATTTGGCATAATTTGCTTTTCATGTTACTTTTGGTTTTATTTCTGTGCATATGACTGGGGAGAAGAACGACGTGCATATTTTCTTCTTTTATGGAATACAAGAGTGAATGAAGAGCTTAGGCAAGTCTTAATCTGTAATAATTACTGTGTTTAATTGCCACTCCAACACATGAACTTTTGAAAGAATAATTTTACTTAAGCATGTTGAGTATCAACTCGAAATTTTAAAACACCCTTAGGAATTGCAATAGAAATTGTCAAACATGATTCTTAGCAAAAGCTGAAGACAGCCACCCCATCCTTTTCATACATCAAATTCACGAACAGATGTCTCAAACAGTTAAGCTTAACTAACAAAAGCAAATATAGTCATGTCATCCATGACATGATTCTGAATACAATTAATTTTCTCCCATCACACTATATATTGCCATAACCCTTTTTTATGTTAAACCACTCATAAGATCCTAATTTATTATGAAAAACATTCTGCTACTTTATGAATCTATTTCTTTCCCTTTTTGCTTTCTTATTTTCTTTTTTCTTTCAATATGTATTTTCATTTTTTTTGTCATAAAAGCAATGCAGGTTGCCTGCTTGGGATTTTAACTCTCACAGGTGTCATAATTCTGAAGAGTTAATCTTCTTTATTATGTTTTCCCCTTTAAAAATCATTCATCTGTAAAAACTGTAGAAATTTTTCACCTATGTAAAATTTTAATTTCAGAGAAGGAACGAGCAAAAATAGAAAGTTTTTGAACATGATTGAAGACATACTTGAAAGTATTATTAGAGGAGTTCCAGAAGTTAAATGAAACCAAAAAGAGAGCTAATACTTGACAAGTAGGGATGCTGTACATTCTCAAAATAATTAGATGTTCAGAAAAAGAGATAAATCAGTCAGACTATCTGGTTAGATAAAATACAAGGGAGTTAAAGACTGTTTGGGGCAATTGTGCTATGGAATGTTATGAATTTCAGTGTTAAAAAAAAGCCATTTTCTGTGATACAGTTGAGCATGATAAAAAAAAAAAAAATTAAAAAACATACTTTAAAATCCTGAAGGTATATTTGCAGAGCTTAGATAATGAGGAAAGAAAAGATTTTTAATAACTAAGAAAATTAAGAAATGGGATACTATTTTCAAAGAAACAATTGAAACCCATCCTTTACTAAGATTGTGTAGAGGTAAAGCACTTCATGGAAGTGATATTTCTTCTTTCCTTTCAGGTTTGTAAACTATGTGTCCATTCCCAGCCTTCAAGCATTGCTCAGAAATTATGAGTGCACAGAGGAAGCCACTCTTTCATATGTTCAGAAAAATATAAAGGAAGAATGTGTCATTTTATATGTTTTGGGTGAATAGTCATTGAAATTAAATTAAAAAGGCTTTGTAAAATAAACTCATCTGCCTCAGTTGCATGCTACTTAATACAGGGTTTATATATTTTCCTATATATATATATATATACATATGTTTTTAACATTTTGAGTGCTGGCTAATTTGCTTCTCCCAGAATGTGTAGATTCTGGTGATAGGTATGAGAAAAGCCTCCAGTCCAGTTAGGAGACTGGAGACTAATTGAAAACAGTTGAGTATCAGTTTTCTATATCCTACTGAGATGTCAATAAACATACCAACTCTGGAGTTGTGTCTTCGGTCAGATTCCAGGTGGTCATAAGGACTTGTTCAGCTACTCTAAGTTGCACGAAGTGACCAATTCTCTTCGTGTGGAAGCACAACCATATCAATTGTCTTTATTTTCACCAACACACATTTTACAGTAGGAGTCACTTCTTTTCATACCTGATGCTTTCCTTCAAGATTTCCCCATGTTTGCTAAAAGGGATAAAGTTGATCAGGGTAGTCAGGATTAAATTAAAACACAATAAACACTAATAATAAATTATCTTCTTGAACTCATTAGAAAATATCTATATTCTTACTAGGAATATTAAATTGCTATTTTATGTAACTCAAACACAAAACAATGCCACTTTGGATGTGAATAAAAATACACAAATAATTCACAGAAGTGAAAACTTCATGAAAATTGTACCAGATTTTCACTGCAGAAAACTCAGTGTTCATCTGTGGTCAAAAATGATCAAGATGCTTCACTGTATATAAAAAGAAACAATAAATAATATAAAGAAGGTTTTAATTCCTTGATACAAGTCAGTGCTATGCTTTCATCTAGGATATGTAGTTTTGTGCTAGTCTGCTCAGTTCCAAAAGAAAAGCAACAAGAACACTGTTAAAGAAGGGTAAGAATAGCCAAGACCCCTCCTTGACTCATATAGAGATAAATTGCAAAACATGAAGCAAACCACCCAGCTGAGCACCTTACCTGGTTGAGGACGTCATCATCTTTCAAAATGACACTGTGTGCGTCACAGCAAGACAGCAGCACATTTCTTCCACACACTCCTACAAAAAAGTGATTCGTGTATTCGTCTCCACCTGGAGAATTTTGTTGCTGTCACAGTCTATCCTGTGTTCAGTCATACCTGTTGTGTTACCTGTGTTATCTTGATCTTAGCACAACCACAGCGTTACTCTCAAGGCTGGCCTGGAAAGGCCAGGAGTATCTCTGGAAAACAGCTCAGAATAAGAGCTGCAGCCCACATGAAATGACCTACTGGGCAAGTCTTAGAATCTTTCTAGGCTGTCTTAGAATTGTCTTGGAAAAGACCCCTAAGATCATTGAGTCCAACCATTGCACTGCCATTCTCACCACTAAACCATTTCCCCTCATGCCACATCCACTTGCTTTTCACAATTCCAGGGATGGAGACTGCAACTTCCCTTGGTGGTCTATTTTCATTGCTGCCCACTTTTCCGTGAAGAAAGATTTCCTAATATCTAACCTAAACCTTGCCTGGTACAACTTGATGCCATTTCCTTCTGTCACTTGTTACTTGGAAGGAGAGTCTGACACTAACCTTGCTACAAACTCCTTTTAAGAGTTTTGGGACGTGCTCCTGCACTTCTCTTTCTTGTCATGAAGGGCCAAAAACTGAACACAGGATTTGAGTTGCAGCGCCACCTGTGTCAAGTACAGGGGTAAAACTACTTCTTCTTTAAGGAGGTGATCATGGCAGAGAATGGAATGGCTCAAGGCATCAACTGAAGGTCAGAGGAATAAAGGTAGCACCTTCACAGGATATATGATTCTGTTCTTGACAGAGAATTCTACACCTCAAAGAGAACTTCACTTCATTTGAAAGGGTGCCAGAGATATATCCTCAGTGACACCAAGCAGGTGCCTACCACAGTGTTGGTGTCATGCTCAGGCCATCTTGGGCTGAGATGAAAGACTGTGCAGTGCCTCTCACATTACTTTTTATTGATTTTCCAAAATCTGTACAGCTTTCTAGCATGCTTTTTCCTGTTCACAAGAATTGATTTTTTTTTTAAAGCAAAGTTTACACGTAGTTCAGATTTCTGCTAAATCCCTCCTTAAAATAGAAGTTGTTATCTACTGTGATATGCAGATATCTTAGCAGAGGTGGTCTGAGTACACAGATCAAAGATGTGGGGTTACGAAAGGATCTTGTCTACCTATGATGGCTCCTGTCACAACAGCATGTAAGCATCCTCAAACATAAGATAGAACAAGGGTTGACAACCCAGTTAGCACTAAGGACCATGCAGCCCAAGTGTCTCCTGCCTGACTGTTCTTCAGTCAGGTGGCTGAATGCACACTTCTCTAAGGCCCATCAGAACTGAAGTGAGCAGAGTCTTCAATAGTCCTGAAGAAATTTCAGAACTCACAACTGTAATGAGTAGGTAACACCTGTCATGATGAAGGATGGAATAAGGGCCACACTCAGGTTGATGACTTACCAAGATTTGCCTTTTACATCACTCTGGAGTGCAGAGTATGTTGAGGTATGTAGTGCAGTGGAATTCAGTGGCATAGCAAACAGTGTTGATTGTGATGATTTCCAGAGAAGTCTTTGGCCTTCAAAGACTTCACAAGGTAATGATCACTCATTTCTTCACTGGGATGGACATAGATAATGCCCAGCAGTCCCTGTAAAAAATGACTGTGTGCCATGGATATTCTGCACCCATGACTGATCATCCTGAATGCTGCCTCACGTATCTTCCCACTTGTCCCACTGTCTCCAGGGTGCCAAATATCCATTATAGACAGCAGGTATTGTGTACGGGGTGATATCTGCACCCTGATGATTTGTGCATGTGCTGCATGTGGGCAAAACATCTGCCATGCATGGACGGTATGTAAATCTTGTGAAATGAGTTTTGTGAAATTACAAGGCCTGTGCCAGCTGAATAGCAGCTAAGAAAAGGATATTCTGCTTTAGGAGACTATGAATATAATAGAAAGGATGGGTAGAGAACAACCTTTCATATTAGCACAGAATTGTCAGAGAAATGTACATTGTGTAGTTAGTACTTATAGTACTGTTACAGTAATGGGAGTAGCAAATTCTTGGAATGAATAAGTTAAGGGTGTGAATCATTTTGAAGATGTTTTCCATTACAAATAATCTCTTGATAGTGATTCTTGGTTAAGTGAAGAAAGGAGCTGCTAACACAGTGACTGCAACTACTCCTACCTAATATACTTTGTTCAGTAATTTATACACCTTAAATTGGATTACTACAAGGTGTTCTGCTCAGAATTCTTTCAGGGCATTTCAATGGTCCTGGTCATAAAAAAAGTCAGGCAAACCAACTTTATAAGCACATAATGGAAATGCCTTGTTATTCAAGCAGCATTGTTGTCATAGGGCATCTTTGGAAAGAGAAGAGGAAGGGTGTGAAGGGCAGAATGTGAGGGAAATGATGTAAGACACATTTGTATCAGCAAGAAGGAAAAAGATTAATTTATACAGAAGTAGTGGAAACAGGCAGGATAGACAGGAAATCCATAATGAAGTGCTAATATGTAGTTAGGTCTTCATAAAAAACCACCATTTACCTGACTTGTTTTTCATGTCTGAAATTTTTTAACTGGTAATAGGATCCTGAAATGTGTGTTGCTTATACTTATTTAATAACTACTTTCCCTTTTCATAACTTATTCAGAAATTTTATGTTGTCAAAACATGTTTATTCAGACATGACACAGGATGTAGCTTCTGTTCCTGGATTGGAAGGCCCTTCCAAGTAAAGTTTCTCTGTATTTTTTTATTTCATCTTAAATTGCCTGTGAATTTTTTCACTAGAATGTAACTGAATGGATGCATGAATTCATAGAGAACAGTTTAATTATGAATTGGCTTTATTTTGCCATATACATTTTCTCAGCTCTAATGATCTACCAAAAGCTACCAGTTATCACCAGTAAAAATGGGGTGATAACAGGGGAAAGTATGTCAGAAGGGTCCAGTGCAGTGAATTAATCAGGCTCGTTACTGGAACTGTAAACCAAAGTATTACTTCTATAAAATAAACAAATAACTTAAAAAAAAAAAAAAAAAAGGAAGTATAGCAGAGAATCCAAAATCTTGTTCCAATTCTTACAGGAAATAAAAAAAATCTTACTTGAGTACCCTTTCACTTATTCTGCATTAATTGTGTATTCTTAGATCTTCATTTAAAACAAACATAGTCAAACATGTTACTATGATTGAAAATTCAGAGCTCTTCATGCACATTTATTAAATGATATTTGAAAAAAATTCATGTTTCTGTTTTCCACTAGGAAACTCTCTCCCTCAAGATAAGTTTGAAACTACAAATCCTCAGCAACAAAACTTTCTGAAAAATGTCCATCAGTAATTTAAGCCTTGAGTCTGATACTTAAAGAATATAAATGTGCAGATAAAATTACAATGGATGTGTGGCAACAGTGATTACCTGGAGGTGCAGGTCATTGTAATATGATGGGGATGTCAGCATGTATTTTTGATTAATCTTTCCAAATACATACATTTTCTAGGAGAAAAATAGAGAGTGTCAGGAATACAGTTAGTTTATTTAAAGAGTGCAAAGAATAGCAGGAAATATAGGCTGTATACAGGCAGAGAAATTAGCTTTATGTAAACTAATGCAGATAGCTTTAATTAATATCAAAGCTCATACTCTGCCCACCTTGCCAGCTTAGATTTAAAGGAAAGCTTTGAGAAATACTTATCTGAACAGATGTCTCACTAAGATAGTTGTACAGAAATACATCCAAGAATTATGCAGTCCTTTCAAAATTAATATTGCTGAGTTTGTTTCATATTAAGAACATGATTGAAAATACAAGTGTTTGAAATATTAATAAGGCCCAAACTGTTTCTGTATTTTCCTGAATAACTCTTCCATGTTTAGAATGAGAAGAGAGACATTACTTGGAAAATTCCTATAGCTTGACTGGGGCAAAAAAACCTAGTGATAGAGTAGCCAAGTTGATATCAACAGAACTTTGTTCCTCTTTTAATTTTTATTTTTTTAAATTTATGTATTAAAACTGTACTGTAAATTTGCTTGCTGTAGCATTAGAATAATGGCAGAACCATTTTTTTTACATACAGAATGTTTCTGCTTCTCCTAGGTGCACAAGCATTGATGAATTTGGGAGCTGAAGAACTACTAAGTTAGGAACAACTGAGGATGCTTAAATCCATATGACAATATTTACTGTGAATCCTCGGATGGTTTTGTATTCCCTTGTTTTTATCTCTGCCTAAAATTAAGTACGTTTGGACAATATATGCATAGCACCTGTGGAAATATTTTCTCAAGATGAAACATGTTCATCAAACCATAAAAGCAAAAGATGGACAAATCTAAATCCTCTGCTGTGAAGGTTTTCTGGAATGGTTACACATGTGGAAAGGAGGGAAATTCCTAAATTCACCTTATATTTGTGATTGTTGCTTTCAAATGGTTCAAATATTTTGTAATTCGCAGTGTGTGGTGGCACAAGTTGTGATTTTTGATCATAATCACATTTTCCTGTCTCTTCCCAAGAATCTGTATGTGCTTATGATAAGTATATAATTCTTCATTCTTCACAATGAAAAATTATTAACAGGCACAGTTAATATCTCGAAAATAACTTTTCCTAAGGTTCTTGTTTGGATCACTCCTTAAGGTAAAGAGGGTTTGGTGTATATAATTTTGTGCATTAACCTAAGAACAGCATTCTCAAATGCGTCTGTGAAACTAAAATCTTTAATTTTCATATTGAAATAATTTTGGCACTGGAAAGCTAAACCTAAATGCTCTGAAACACCCTGAAATAGCCTTTCTCTTTTTTCTTGGCAAGAGTCTTCTTTGGAATATAACTAGCCAATAAAATAGTTCCTGTTTCCCCCAGGAATCACCAGTTTACATGGTTCTACTATTCCAGTACCTAAAGAGGGAAAAAGTTGCCTAGGAAATACATGAAAGCCTTTCAAATGAAACAATGTAAAGTACATAGAATGGTTTTGTACCTCTGTAAAAGATCATAACAAAACCGTCATGGTAACTTTTACCATGGTAACTTTTTGAAATGCCTAATATTAAAAATATGCCAATATTTATTCATTTGTAACTTCATCATCTGATGGGTAGGTAAATTATGATTAAGAATTCGAATTTCTGACAGAAGGCTACCAAAAATTTTGAAATTTTCAATTCTTAACTTCACATTTCTGGATGGAATTTCTTCATATGACATGGAGTTCTCCATATCACAGTGTCTATAAAGCAAAATATGTTTTCCATTTTCCTTGTCCAGTCTTTGTGTCACTTCTTGACCTAGCTATGTCAGCCTTGTTTTCAGAATTCCTTAAGACGAGAGTATATTCAATCTAGGGGTAAACTTAAAGCCAGCAGGTCAAAGAACTGTTTAATTTGGTCTAGCCTGACACCTTTTATGAGCAACACAAATTTCACTCTTCTGAACCCCCAAATGTATCTCTTTATTCAACCTAGACACTGCAGAAAGTAGACTTTAAGGAAAGAGGGTGGCTTTTACAGCCATTGATAAATAAGGCAGCCAGAAACATTTATTTTAATTAAAAAGAAAATAAATTTAGAAAAAGTAAAACAGAAGTTTTATTTTTCAAAAGGAT
This sequence comes from Cinnycerthia olivascens, assembly GCA_035048155.1. Classification (NCBI taxonomy): domain Eukaryota; kingdom Metazoa; phylum Chordata; class Aves; order Passeriformes; family Certhiidae; genus Cinnycerthia; species Cinnycerthia olivascens. The sequence continues at coordinate 79,680,030 of JAWWMU010000001.1, read as the reverse complement.
TTCTCAGGTGTCGGTAATGTCAATACAAATTGCAACATCCCCACTGGTTATCCCTTAACAGTGAATTTACTGCTATAACACTATCACCCTCCCCTATCCTGTATGTCTATCAACCACTTACTACACCTTCTTATGATTTTAATTTACGTGCCCTACACATCAGAGACTCTGGAGAGCAGTCTTCACCCTCACTTTAGGAGCCAAATTAAATCAGCTCCCTCCTGGGGCTCAGTGGACAGAGAGGAGACAGATGTTCTTCAGGGTGATGTGTAAAAGGTGTCTAATTCAAATTGTCCCCTGCAAAGGAGCCTGTCTCTCTACACTGACTAAAGGAAAGACTTCAGAGATGAGCTATTCTTACTTTACTGAATTCTCTCACTGTCAGTGTTAATTTAGGTATCTAAAGTAAAGAGCTGACTTCCCCTTCATTTTTGCATTTTTGTTTACTAAAAGGGATCTGGTCTGTAATTCAGGATTTCAATGTGTTGCTGCCTTTAAGAAATGATAAGAAATATTAAAAAGAAACTAGAGACAGTGAAACTGCAGTATCCTTTCAGAGGAATTGTGGAAAGAAGCTGAAGATCACTGCCCTTATGAAGTACTTTCTCTTTTTGTTTCATGAAGCCCTTATGCAGCAGAGCAAGCCAACCTTTTATGAAATGATGGTCTGTGAATTCTGAGAGCATGCAGTCACCTCAGCAACACACAGTGCACTTCCACTGACCCTGAGCCAGCCCTGTTTGTGGCTTGAAGCAAATTATATCCATAATGGTGGTACTTAGAGACAGAATCTCTCTGCCTATCCCTAGAAGGACTCAGAATATGTTCAGTAAGAGGCTGGGAGCAGTATTTGCTCTGGTGCTCTGGGAAAAGTGTCACACTGCCACAGCCAGCCACCAGGGTCTGCCTCCAGAAACAAAAAAAAAAAGAGAACAAGATAAAAGGAAAGAGAAGAAAAATTAACTTCATCAGAATGTAAGAGTTAAATCTAAGACCCAGTAAAACTAATTAGGAGACTAAAGCACCCAGTGTAATTACATTTCTTTTCTCTGTCTTCCCCCCACAAGATAAAAGCATGCAAATAAAGTAGAGCTTTTCCAGCAATCTAATGCAATGAAAATGTAATATATCACCAAATATCAAGTAATGTATTTTACTGGAAAATTAGAAAAGCAATACTGTTTGTTTACTCTAAGACTGAGAATGATCTCAATGAGATCCCTTTTGCAGAAAATCTTTGTGCATTCACAGAGATTTGTACGCCACTCAGAAATGGAGAGCATTCTCTTTGAAACAATAACAAGTGTTTAGTACTTAAGAGCTAGATGAGATACGAAATAACATTATATACTGACCTGTACGGTAACCCATCAAGACTAAATTAATTATTTTTATTATTTAAAGCAACACTTTGCAGGCAATACCTAATTCTTCCAGCCTCCCCTGTTTATAAATAGAGATGCTGAGGAAAAGAGAATGTCCAGAATCACACCCATTTAAAGAGTGGAAATAGATTAAAATATCAGGAGCTCTTTGCTTTCAGCCTGTGCTCAGTTTTCTGAATCTCTTGCAAGGCATATGGAACAGGAGCCAAAGTTTAGAAAATTGCTGGTGATGTTGCAGACAAAAGGAGACATTTGTCTTCGGGTCAGACACATTAAATTGATTGTGGGATGACTCCAAGAAGACCATAAGAGCTTGAGTCATCCTACAACTTGAGTCACATGCCTTCTTCACGGGAATAACCCTGGAAGGCAGAGTGAAAAAACTCACCCTATCTCTCTCTTCCTGGCAGATGGCATTGCAGCCAGTAGGCAGAAGGCAAGATATTACATTTTGATGGAAAAGGATATGACCTGGCTCCAAAAATAATGATAGTCAATGTATGGTTCATTCATATCTGCTTTACTAGCAACCAAAATTATAAACAAAAATATAAAAGTGTTAAATTTGTACCTCAACACTCATCTGCAGTTTTTTCCTCAGGAAGAATCTTTTACAGGACACCAAGACAGAGCCAGAAATCTTGCTGATTAATTTAAAATGATTGTTTGTCTTTTAAATATTGCAAGCTGGTGCAACATTATCATGTCCAAACCTCACCCAGCAACTCAGCTGGCACACAGCTCACTCCTGTCCTGTGGGATGATGGAGACAATCAGGAGGGTAAGAGAAAATTTGTGGGCTGAGATAAAAACTATTTAGTAGGTAAAGCAAAAGCCACGCACACAAGCAAAGCAAAACAAGGAATTCAATCACCCCTTCCCATGGGCAGACAGGTGTTCAGCCATCCCCAGGAAAGGCAGGCCCTATCATGCACAATGGTGGCTTGAGAACACAAACACCATCACTCTGAACATTCCTGCTTTCCTTCTTCCCCCAGCTTTGTATGCTGAAAGAGACACCACACCGTCTGGGATAGCCCTGTGGTCAGCTGGAGACAGCTGTCCTGGTTGTGGCCCCCAGGTCCCTGTGAAGCTCCAGCCTCCTCATGGATGGAATGGGGGGAGAGGCCTTGATGATGTGCAAGCACTTTGCAGGAATAACAAAACCACGCCTGTGTTATCACCACTGTGTCCAGCACAAACCCAAAACATATCCCTGTGCCAGCTACTCTGAAGTAAATTATTCTCAGTCAAAACCAGTTTAGATAAGCAACAATGGAAAGTTAATCAGGGACATTTCTGCATATTTTTTGTAAAGAGATGGCAGAAGATGGCTTGCCATACAAGAGTGCCTGTCTTAGAAACCAATTTACAGATGGAACGAGCTGTGTTCTGCAGGTAGCTGTATTTTCTTTTAATAACATGGTGAAAGGATAAGCTTTCTTTGGATGCCTGAGCCTACATAGTCAAAGCTAAATTACATGAAAAGTGCTGAAATTGTTTGTATTTTTAAGAAACATATATATATATGTATGCATGTATGCATGTTTTACAATGATAATTATTCAACCTATATTCAAGTTCTATATCAAATCGATAGATAACAATGTAGGTTTTAGTAGTAGGAATATTCCTTCTGGTCAAATAAGAAACTCCCATATATAGGAACGCCTTCTGCATCCTCACACTGTCATGCATTGAGTGCTGAAAAACCTGAAATGAGTTTTCTCAGATGGTATACTTCCAAAGAAAGTGGAATAAAATGTGTGGTGCAAAGTAGAGAAAAGTTTACTTGCTAGCATACATTATATCTAAATTAGTTCTTTCTCTTTTCCACATCCTTCATTCCCCAGACATGGATGAACATGGGGCTACAAATTCAAGTTAGTCTGAACTCTGGAATAGAAACATCATAGCAGTACATCAGAAAATGAAAACTACTTAATGCAGGTGTTGTAACTCAGACTGATACAAAACATTCTACAGTAACATGTTTAAAGAGGAAACCAGAATGTGAATGGAACAGCGAGGTTATCTCTAAAAGTACTTTTTTTCTTTCCATGAGCGTAAGAGAGAGTAAAGGAAAACTATTTGGCTGATTAACCAAAACCTAAGACTTTCTACACAGTGCACAGATATTCATATTTAAGAAAAAGATTATAAAAGAGTATTTCTAAGAAAAATCAAATATTATCTCTTTCCTATGAGTTGAATTTTGACACAAGGGAGAGCCAGGGTACCTGTAAGTTAACCAAGGAGAAAAGATGAAAAAGATATCTTTGATGACTGTAAAAGCCTAATCACATGGTGTGGTTATTACATTTATTAGAAGACAGCTAATGTATACAATTATTAAGAAAGGGAAACAATGAAAACTATTTTAAAAGCCATATTCTACCTTTTGATGGTGCTTTCAGTCTTTTTCCTTCCATCTCCATATGGGGGGAATCTTTATTCTTCTGTCTCTTTCCTTTCTACATGCTTGGTTTAAAAACCCATTGCAATCTTTCCCCTGATCTCAACATGCTTTGGATCAGACCTTACTCTAACAAGCATAGGCTAATTTGCATGAGACATTAATATCATCTTCTTCCTGCTGCAGTCATGTGCAAAAGTTATATTTCACTTTTTTGATGGCTTCAGTTAATGAAGAATAGCTTTAGCTTATTTCAGATCATGCCCAAATATACCCACTGGATGTAATATTATGGCTGAGCTGTCATTATAAAGATCCCATGATAAAGATAACCTACAAGTTTTGGAGAGACATTGTCAGACTCCTTATGTTATCCATTCATTGTTCCATGGCTGAAAATGTCAACAAATGAAAATATGTTCTAATTCTCTAACAAGAAGTCTCATAGGATACCAAGAAAATATCTGCAAGATAATTCAATCAATGACCTCAGTATCTTTCAAGTTTTTACTGCACAGCCTTTTAAAATCCAGTTGGCCAAACTTTTATAACCGGTTGTGTGATAGTCAATTCTCTAATTTGGTAAGAAAAGCTTAAAAAAAATCAAGCCAAAGAGACAAAATTGAAAGTAATGTGGAATGTGTGAACAAAGGAGAATGGAAGAATCTTTAAATCTGCATTAGTGCTGTTCGAACAAGGATTAGAAGCTTCTGATAACATTAACATAAATTTCCCATTGCTTTGGAGCAATCAGGCCCAGATGCCTGAAGCTTTCTCACAAAAATTGAGCTTTCTGGAAAATACTGAATAGGAAACTAAGACATTAGGAATGTGATGAGAAAAAAAATTAATTCTTCAGTATTCTTAACTTTGTATCTTACAACTATCATGGATATTATTCTTATCAAATGGATTGAGATAGTTTAATCTCTAATCCATTTCCCAGGTAATGGGTAATATAATACCCAAAATTTGCTGTAATATAATATCCAAAATTTGATATTGAATTAGACCAAAAACTAAACAACTCTGAGGATGTTAAACCACATAAATGACATATCATCTTGCCTACCAAGAATGTGTAGATATTCCTATGGAAGACAAATAGTTTAAACTGTAAAAAATCTCTAACAGGTACTAGTCAAGGGCCTGATTATGTTTGCTGGGTATTAAAAGTGGTGGATGAGCCTCCAGTGCAATGGTTTAACTGAGTATTTCTGTTAATTATTTTTGCAACAATTGCTCCTGTCAGTAGAACCAATCAACACAAAAATAAAATGAAATTTAATCCCTTAAAAAAATCTGCCTTTTACAAAAAAGAAATGTTGCTTAACAATTGCAAAATAAGTTTTATCTTATATAAATAATATGCTTTCCAAAGACAAGTTGGCTCTCTAACCTGTTAAAATCATCTGAAAGACCTCTATACTGCTCTTTTGAGGTTACAATTTTGTAATCAACAAAGCAAAGCAAGAAAATTATGCAGGAAATTACTATTTGCATGATATAAGGCAAAAATACAAGAACATTTACTTTGAAACAGCAGAACCTTCTTTTCTGAAAAGTGTTTATTACCATTAATGTGTTACATCAGTGAATATTTCTGCTTGTTAAGCTAAAATATTTTCATAAAGAAAACACACGGTATGTAGGTTAAACAATAGCTCCAAGTATCTTGAATTTGTGCATGCTCATGCTATTAGACTTTGTCTTTAGTGCTCAATAAATCAGTTGTCTTGCATGTTATGAGTCAAAGAATTGAAGAACATCAGCTCTGATTGTACTGATTAAAGCACAGTGTGGCAGAGATGACACTGAACCACATTACTTTAAGGAGATCTGTCTGTGAAACATCTGGTGACTCCATCAGCTAGGGAGACAGGATTCCGTGAGTTCCTCACATTTGCCAAGCTTTGAAACATGAATAATAAATATTCCCAGTAAAAAATGCAATTTCAAAGTGAAGTATTTTGTGCCACTAGAGTTATTTAGGTAGAATGATGAATATGGGGACATGTGTAGTGTTATTTTTGAGGAAAGTTTATTCACTTTTCTTCCCATTCCTGTAATTCATTAAACTATTTCAAATAAAATACTGTCATTTCGATCAGATTTATGGTAACAAAATTTTGAAGGAACTTTGGGAGAAAGCAGCTACAGTATATACTTCAGATTCTTTCACTCACTGTATACAGCTTCTTGATTTTCAGATATTATTTTATAGCCTTATTTTTTCCCTTGAGCTCCAAGACCTAACACTAAGGGGCACCAGAGAACTGAACTGCTTCTGTTCAGATCCATCAGGAACCGGCTACTGCAACTAAGTTGCAAGTTATTCACAGTGCTAGATGGAGAGAGAATAGGGTCTTTGGGTGAAACACAAGAGGAGAAACAACAGTTCTGCGTGACATGTTCTCTGTTACAGAAAACTGTCACTGGAAAAGCAAGGACATGTTCATCTTGCAAATACCAAATGTCTTATTATAGTTTATTTCTAGGTGTTGAAAAAGAACTTTCACTCTATTTTCCAGACAAAAGTTGGGAAAGGTGTGAAGATATTACATGACATGAAAATGGATGGTTTTTTTTGAGAAGCCAAGTATGTCTAAACCATCTTAGCATACTGATTTCAAGTATATTTGCTTTGATCTTAGACAAGTGTAAACCGAGGAGCAAAGACTTAGGAATTCATTTTTATGTTAAGTTTCAAAGGATATCTGAGTATCAGCACAAATTCTTGAAGTCCCACTATGGAGATAAAGAACTTTTATAATTTCATTGTGGATTGCGAAATTGCCTATTATCCTCTCATTTTCCCAACAGGACAAAAGGGAAACAACACTATATATATATATATATATGTGTGTGTGTGTATAAATTAAGCCTATTTGCCAGGTGTGGACTCCAAAGTCAACTTTCTTCACCTCAAGTTTGTCTGCCAAACACAGAATAATTTAATTACACAATCGCTGTCACATGTCTTAGTAGAGCACTTTTTGAAAATCTCAGACCTGATATCAGGAATCTGTTGCTTATCCCAACTGTTTTTTGTTTGCTTTGGCTTTTCCTTACAATATTAACATTTATTTCTGTCTCTTTAAATACCTTATCAAAGTGAAATCCATAGATAACTTCTGTTTGCTGTAGTTTTTTGACTCATAGCTCTTGTAAGGCCAGATGAGACCATTATGATAATGTGCTTTGACCCCCAGCATAACACAGGGCATAGAACCTCACTCAGCAATCCATACCTCAGGTCTGCATCTTCTGTTTGAGGTTTATCATCTCCTTTTGAAAGACATCCAGCCTTGATTTACTGCTCAAAGTGACAGAAATCCCAGCACATTCCTTGGTTGAGATCACCCTTCTGTCAATGACAGCTGCAGTCAGATAAGGTGCAAGTTTTATTCTCCTCTGATATGGTTTAGTCTCAGGCCTTTTCTCACTACTCTTTTCGAAGCTGAATTCAAGAACCATCAGCAAACTATATTAGTTTACAGACCACGTCTGTTAAGAAAAAAGGCTTTCTTTAACCAAAAAATGGGACAAAGCCATGTTTTGTGGTAATACACACCTTTTTCCAGGGTAATTATCAGTCGCTCAGGATAGAGAAAGCCTCTGGAACAAGGAAAAATATGGTTTCTAAACCTTCTGCCAGTCCAATGGAGAAATTAAAATACATGTCTTGGTTACCCTCTGGCCAGATAGCATACTTGATGTCTCAAGGTGAACACCAGGTCTTCCTGTGTTAATGGTCAATATCTAGTTGGCCCCTTCTCTTGTCTTATGTGTGGGATCTAAGTTTTTCTGTTGCTGTTACATTAAGGTGCAGAAATGAGCCAGAATAAATGTGTAAGGGACACTCAGGAGTGTCTAAAGAACATGTTTATTTGATCAAGAGACCTTGATGGTTGGGGACAGAAGGTGTTTTGTTCTCTGCTGTGGGTCCAAGTGGAGAACATCAGCCTAGGTGATTCTATCATCCTAGAAAGAGGGCTAAGCATGGCCCCTCTGTCTTTCTAGGCAGTGATATCTAAACAGGGAAACACACAGACAGTATTTACCCAGCTCATGGGCTGAACCAGGGTTTTGCAAAACTTCTCTTGGGGAAACAGCTTGGGGTTTATGATCATTTTGCTTTACAGCTCTCTGGCTGAGATAGAGGCAACTGTGTTCGGGCATTTTACTGTGTGGCCAAAACTGGCCAGGATGCAGAGCCTGTAGTGTCATATGCCATTTGTGATTTGCTATGACAAGGACAGACACGGAGACAGATCTCCCCAGCCACCATCCTGCGTGGACACGGTGTTCCATGGCCACAAAGGGAAGAAGACTCTCAAGGACAGAGGGTTGGACAGTAGTACTGAGCAGTCCCTTCGGAGAGACGAGTAGAAAGTGTTGTATCGAGGAAGCCCTTTGGAGGGTCCATGTGGTCCCCAGTGCATCTCCCACCTCCTCCTTTTCAGGCAGGAGGAGGCAGAGTTGCTGCTGCTGCCAATGCGCCAGGATAGAGCGATCTCGGCGCGGGAGGAGATGACGCAAAAGGCAGAGCTCCCCCCAAAAAAGTGTTTCTCCAGGACGAAGATGGCGGCAACTTAGCCCAGGGGCCCAAGATGCCTGTGCCCATCGGGGGCCCCCAGCCAGGCAGTTCCGCCCCGTGCGCCCGGGGACACCGCGCTCGGCGGCAGCAGCGGCGGCAGCCGCAGCCCATTGTCACCAGCAGCGGCGGCGGCCCCGGCAGCCTCCTCCTCCTCTTCCTCTTCCTCCTCCTCCTCTTCAGCATCCTCGGCAGCGCTCCGGGAGCCCTGCAGCAGCGTCTCTCCAGTTAGAGCGGAGCGGGGAGAGAAGAAAGAGACTGAGACAGCGGTGCAGGCATCTGTGCCGCGGCTCGGGGCTGAGGAAGAGGAGCAGCGGCGGCAGGGAGGAAGAGGAGGCGAGGAGCCCTCCCGTAGCCGTCCGTCGGCAGCGGGGGACGCGGCATGCGGTTGTCCGGGGGCAGTGGGCTTTTCTCAGGAGGGAGATGGGGAGCTGCGATCTGACCATGCCTGGGTGAGAGGGGGAAAGGACCAGTCGCGCAGCCCCGCCACCACCAACTATCACCACCACTACCACCACCACCATCACCATCTCCTCTCCCTCCTCCTCCTCTCTCTGCGTTATTGCTCTTATCTTCTCCACGGCACTCCGCGTTGGATGGACTGGAGCTGTTTCGTGTGGTGAGACCAAGGCAGAGCCACCGGCGAAAACCAACAATATCTCGGAGGAAGAAAAAGAAGAAAGAAGAAAGAAAGAAAAAGAGAAAGAAAGAAAAAAAGAGGAAGAAAGAGAGAAGGGGGAGAGTGGAAGAGAGAGAGAGAGGGAGAGCTAGCGAGCGAGAGAAGGGAAGGCAGGCAAGAAAATCCCCCCAATCTTTTAAGTCAATGCATATTGTGGTGACACTGGCAAAGGAGCCCTCACGGTGGAGTCGGCCAGGGCTGTGCGTTCCCAAAATATGACCAGGGGTGCTTGGATGTGTAGTCGGCAGTATGATGACGGCTTAAAAATCTGGTTCGCACCCCGGGAGAACGAGAAACCCTTCACGGATTCAGAGAGGGCTCAGAAATGGCGACTGTCCCTGGCATCGCTCTTGTTTTTCACGGTCCTGCTCTCTGATCACTTGTGGTTCTGCGCCGAGGCCAAATTCACGGGCACCGGAGAGAAGGAGCAGCCACCGCCCGAGAAGCCGGAGCCCGCGGAGCCGGAGCTGCTGGCGGGCATGGGGGAGCCGGCGCCCCCCGCTCCCCGGCTCCTCGCCCCCCCCTCACCCTCCCTCCCGCCCTCCCCCGGCAGCAGCGGCGGCGGCAGCCGCGGCAGCCGCACCAACGGCACCGAGCCCCGGCACGGCAAGGCTGCTTTCCTGGGGAACTCCACCGCCAGGCCCCTGGAGACGTGCCCCCCCCCGGACTCCTCGTCCGGGCAGTGCTTCAGCGTGGGCGACGCGGAGGCGGTGTGCCGGCAGCGAGGGGGATCGGGGCGGCCGCGGGGCACGGGGCAGAGCCCGGAGCCCGGCTGGGACCTGACGGATTTTTACCTTTCCTTTTGTAATTCCTACACACTTTGGGAGTTGTTCGCCGGGTTGTCCAATCCGGACACTTTGAACTGCAGTCTGGATGTGGTGCTGAAGGGGGAAGGCTCCTGCAGCCAGTGCGTCCAGGCTTACCAGCGCTACGACCAGCACGCTCAGGAGAAATACGAAGAGTTTGAGGTTATGCTCCAGAAGTATTTACAGTCGGATGAGTACTCGGTGAAATCGTGTCCTGAGGATTGTAAGGTAGGAGCCCCTGCTGTGTTTCCGGTCCCTGGCTGTCGGGCTGGCGTGCCTCCCTCGGCTGTTGTGGCTGCCGTGGACCCTGTTGTGCCTCATTCGGTCTCTGCCCCTGGCGCCGGCGGCCGCGGTTCTCAAGGTGCAGGCGATGCTGCGGAGGGTATCGGCCGGGATGCCCCTCGTAGCGCATTATTAAAAGAGAGGAAGAGAGAGGGGGAAGCTTGAGAAAGCGCAGAAAGAAGTGATCCTCGGTCCTATGGGAGCGTAGTGCTGGATTTCCCCCTCCTCATGAATATGCGATTGGCTCCGGCTCGGCTGCCGGCTTCCAGCGGGCTGGGATGAGACTTGGCGGCAGGCAGCGACAGGGTCTGCATGACAATGAGCGGGGCTCGGAGCGGTGACGGGGGTCGGGGATGCCAGACGGCACTGCCCTGGCCGCGGTGTCTCGGGGACGGGCGAGTCGTCCCCCGCGGGGGCAAGGGCGCGCACCGGAGGCTCCGGGTCGGTTCCGTCGGGCGCTTGGCCCCGGGGCTGGCGGTGCTGGACGGCGGCAGAGCGGTGCTGCGCCGGGCCTCCTCGGGAGAGCGAGCGGGACGGTGTGTTCAGGCGCTCTGCCAAAATCTGTGGAGTTGGGGAAAGCTGGAGGACAAGAGTGTGTGTTGACGGGCACCGCAGTGGCCCGTGGTTGGGAAGTGATGGTGACAGAGTTTTGATAAGATGCGGCTATTTCCTTTGGTGTCACTGGTGACGGCTCAGAGAGATCCAGAGGTTTTTCTTTTCCTTTGCTAGAAGGCGGAGGGTCCCACTTTGGCTTTTGCAGTTGTTGTCTTCTCTTTACTTCTGCACAAGATTGGTTGGCCTATCTCTCAAGACAGGGCAGGAGAAAAAACTTATCCTCGGTGCCTAAAATAGCTAACTGCATGCTTTTTTCCCCTGTTTGAATACTTGGTAGGAGGTGAGTATATCTGCCCTGAACTAGATTATCTCAACTACTGTAGCACTAACCAGTGTGAACCAAATTCTGCTTTAGCAGTGGAGCACAACAATGCATGGGAGTCGCTGCTCTAAATAGGAGGCCTGGCAGTACCTCTGTGCTCTGTAACTTCAGCAGGGCCTTCTGAAATAATTTCATGGTAACAGCCTATGCCTAAAAAATCCCATTCATCAATAACTTATATAATCTGCCCATATAATTGCCAGAAAAATCGATCCAGAGTCCCTCCAGAAGCTGAAATAACCTGCTAATTGGCTAAAGTAGGAAAGCTGCTGTATTTTTTTCTTTCAAAACCTGACAAATGTAAGGTAGACTAACCAGAAGTGTTGACTCAACTGTTTCTAGTTTGCAAACTGTGTGTGTACACACTCATTGTATATATGCTATACACTCAGTTACTGATAATGTAAACATATTTTATTTCCAGAGTGAATTGGATAAGTAAAAAAGGGTATCAAATGTAAATAGACACTCATTGTATATATGCTATACACTCAGTTACTGATAATGTAAACATATTTTATTTCCAGAGTGAATTGGATAAGTAAAAAAGGGTATCAAATGTAAATAGATATCTATTGCTGTAAAGGAATCTTTGTCATTTCAGTAGCTCTAAAATTAGAAATCGACCAACTGTCCCATACTGTCAAACAATCACCATTTACATGCTTAAAGTAATTTTTTTGTATCACAGTTTAGTTTGACTGAACTTTGCCACAAAGACCTCAGTTCCTTTACAGAATATCAAGGTGTAGAAGGTGTTGAAAATGAGCAGAGCAGCAAATTTATACTGTTTAACGATTTTCCCTTCACACACCCAGCGTGGAGAAATACTTTCTTAATGACAGAGAAAAAGTTGTTGACATTAAAATGATTGTGTGAAACTTTAATGAACTAGACAAATGCCAGCGACATACATTTCTGCGGTTCTGAGTGCCAGATGATATCGCTTTATGTTTTGAGAATTTGGCCAACCAATCTGTGTTAAAAAAGAAAGGTACCTCAGAAGGAGAAAGGAAAAAAAAACCCAAACCATGGGTGCAGCTTAGTCTGTTTTCCCTGTCTCCGGGGAATCTGGTGGGCAGTGCAGATGCCCACCCATTGCGGTGGGGTGTGCTGCGGGGCTGGGCTGGGCTGTGCTGGGCTGGTCTGTGCTGTACTGAGAGGAAGGCCAGGAGAGCGCTGTCCAAGGTCCTGCAAGACAGCGCACGCACGGCCAGTGGCCAGGAACAGGAGATGCCGCTCCCTGCCCCCGTGCCCTGATTTGGTGCTTCTGGGTCCCTCTGGAGCCTTTTGATTCGTGCGGGTGTTCGCGAGAGCCAAGTGGATGGCAGGTCCAGCGGTCTGACGTGTGTGTTCATGTGCTTGTGCATGGGCTGCCCTGAAGAGCGTAGAGATGAAACTTGAATACTTTGTGACTCTTGCAATATTTTTCTGGGTTTTCTGGTGTTTTATATATACTTTGTTTATAAAACTCAATCAGGACATTTTTATTTATTTTTGTGTGTGTGTGTGTGTAAGTAAATTTTAATTTTTTGCATATTAGATATTTAGCTAATTTTTAGGTAAAGCATCAGAATAGAAAATATCTAGCTATGTGGTTTAAGTACACATTATTTGGTGGATGTCATGGTTTATATGGTGATCTGCTTTTTCTTTTAAACAAAGTGCTAAAAATACTTTACTCAATAACCTTGTATGTAAGCCTTGGCTCAATGCAATGAAAGGCTTGTTAACTAGTCTATTTGCATTTAAGATGTCTTTAGCATTCTTGGAGGGCAGCTTTGGTCACAGAAAAAGAGAGATTTTCATCCAGTTGACCAATTAGAGTTGATGATAAAAAAAAATAAATTTTACTCTGAATAACAGTCAAACATAAACTTGCTATTGGGTATTGTTTCCTCATTCCTCAACTCACCCCAACACCATACACCATCCTCAACTCAGTTAGCTCTCACAGTAAAGAGTGGAGATTATGATGGGCTCCTCAGAAATTTATGCCTTTCTAGAAAGCGCTATTGGTACTTTCTGGAAAGGCATAAATTGACAAATAGTACATATCAAAAATGATGCACGAGTATAAATGTCAGACTTTATGTTTTCATTCTGTTATCTGCAACCAGAAGAAGATTCTGTCTTCCACTACACGTCTCCTGGTCTCTGAAGAATATTTCAGATTAATTGCTTTATATTGCAGAAGTTTGTAGACAGGAGTTTTTTGACTTACAGATCACATTTAGCTGCTCTATGTGGAGAGCTTCAGTTTTAATATATAAGTATACTCAGGTTTTTTAGCTTTTTTGTTTTTTTTTTTTTTTAAAGTATACTGTCCATTGGGGTTTTTGAAATTTTTGTAGAAAATGCTGACAATTTTTACCATTTAGAAAACAACTATTTTTGACGGTATCAACCAATATGTATATGCCTTTTATATGTTTTGTATGTCAGTAGACTTCACGTGCTGTTTAGAAGCTTGGGATATCAGTGCTGTCTTGCTGTAAATTTGTGTCCAACTTATTTCTTATAAACTCTTCTTGAAGTCTGATGTCTTGATGCATTGTTTCCTTGTCTTCATAGTCACATATTAGTAATGGCTCAACAGTAAACATAAGAGAAATACTTGAATGTAGTACATATTCAACTAGATGGCAAAACAAATTGCTGTAGCTTTAGTGAATCACTAAAGTAACAGAGTAAATGGAAATCTGGATTTTCTTTTCTGTTTGAAATTTAATTCAGATTTTAAAAAAATGAAATCTTATTATTGCCTATTAGAAATTTGTGGTTATATTTGCAGGGATTTTTCTTGGCAATATGTATAATTTCTTGGTTTCCAGAAAAACATTTTTACATGCAGTGTGTCACAACACAGTATTCAGACAATTAACAAAAACTGTATTGGCTTGACGTTGGAAGACACAGTTCCTCATTATGACTTGTCAGCCTTCTATCAGGGGAAATACTGAAGCTTTTATTCTTAAGGCAGCAGGCAATCGCTCTGTGGAATAAAAGAAAATTCTGGCTACTTCTGATTAAGAACTGGGTCAAATAACTAAGTAGGACATAAAAATGTAAAGATTTTTAATATTTTTCTTCTTTTTTTTAAAAGATGGAGCTTACATCTTTGTGATTAAGTGTCAGAGTCCAGGAGCTTTCCTGACAAATGTGTTTATTAATGTTTGAACAAGATACCAGTCACCATTTTTGACACAGTTTCCTTAACCTAGTGCAAGTTGAGAATGTTTAAAATGTGGGCTTTCTTAGCACTAGTTAAAACATTGAAATGTATAATTCAGGTAAGTGCATTATAATTAAAATAACATTAAAATAATTTGTAGAATAATTTGTAGAATATCAAAGAGAAAAAGTAAGATATCAACTCTTCTTATACCAACATTACTAAAAAGCAAACTTTGGCTGAAATCCTAGATGCTCAACATGTACACCCAGATTTTTGTTTTTCAGGAATTAAATATGATCTGCTAACTTCTGATTTGAGGATTATGGTATTGGTATCAAAAATATGTAATAGAATATCTGAGTTATAATACTACTTAGTTGAAAAACGCGTCAATAAAGGCTTTCATCATTAAGTGTAGATGGTATAAGTTGATAGGAATATAGAGTCAGTTACTGAAGAATTTTTTTTGATCAAAGAACAGTGCTGAACTACTTTTATTTGAGTAAGAGGGTGATTGGAAGTTATTTAAAACAATTAAAATCACATTTCTTCTTAGATGTTATCTGGAAATATCAAAGCTTATATGAATCATTACTTTCCTAAGAACTTTATCCTAAACAGCATATGTAGTCTAATTAGGTTTTGATTTAAAATCTCTGTTAAGCTGGCAGAAAAGAGCGCATGAGAAATACAAACCCAAAAGCTCAAATGATAAAAGAACCCTTCAGTTACAAAAGATCACATAGAGCAGCATCTGCCACAAAGTTAGATATTTCAGTTGCACATCTTAATTGCTTATTTATTCAATGATAGTTCTATGCAAGAGTCGTACCTAAACTAATCAGAAGAAACACATACAAATTAAACCTTGAAGATTTATACTTGTGGTCTAATACAAATAAGAAAAATCCCCACATTAATTACTGAACTAGTGCCTTTTCTGAATCTCCTGAAATAAAATTATTCATTTTAAAGCTCTTTTTTAGTATGACTACTATGTTGTATTTTAAAAAAGAAACATAATACTTAAATGTTTGCACTCTTTACAACATTGGTATAAAATGCTATGGAACTAATGTGACTCTGTAAATTGATGTTTGCACAGCTTTATGTTTTTTTGATGTTATTTGTTCAGGTGATTTTTTTTTTAAGTAAATGTTGAATTATTTTTCAAAACTAATTTAAGACAAATATGTTGACAAATTTAGTATAACTCTTCTTGAAATATTGGTATAATACAAGAAGCAACACTGACTATGTGCTAAGGGATTTGTATTTTGGCCTAAAGTCCTGAATCAGTCTGTCTCAGTCTCTTATTTTCAGCGAGGTGAATGGTACTGCTCTCAGGGAAGACTATGCACATGCCTGTGGCCATTCAATTGCTTAAATAATTTACTGGATCGGGGTCAGATCTCTTCACTCCTAAAAGAGAAATTCCCCAGGGTGTTGTTTCCAGAAGTGTGTTAACCCCACTTAACTTTTAAAAGTTTGCCTCTAGTTGACCATCGAGATCCTCATCCCATTCATAGTGTCAATGGGTACATCATTCCTGAGTTTGGAAAAAAAATGGACTGCAGATTACTAGGACAGAGTAGTTGAAGTGGATTCCACCCTAATCCAGTAACCACCATTTAATGTTTCATGGTATCGACGTCACATAGTTTGAGACCTCATGGCTCTGCCCTCAGTTTCACTTTGTTCACCTGTTCTCTTTACATCAAGCAGTGTGCTTCACATGCACCTTGTAGAGACTGTGACAATCTTGCTTCTTCATTTCAGGTTCTTCTGGGAAACGTAATCAAAATGCAAATTATAGTTCCATCACTTATCCTGCCTAAAAATCATTTGGTCTATACTTAGTCATTTATAACTTCAATCTTGCACTAAAATCCATAATGTATTTAGATCTGTGAATTGGCTAAAAGGGAAAAAAAAAATCCCTAAACTTAGAAGCTGAATTATTAAATATTACTTTTTGATAAATATCAGTCATAACACACCAGAAGATAGAAAAATAAAGTAATCCATATGACAGAAAGAAAACAAACAAACAAACAAACAAAACCCCTAGATATCCATTATGGATATTCACAAAAATTAGAAAGGTTTAGATTCTCTTTGTAATCAGTGGAGATACATAGGTAATTCCAGTCTAAGTCAGTTCACAATGAAGCAGATATCTAAAATGGGTCACATGGATTATGCCCTAAAATTCTGTTGTCTCTAAAGAGGATATACTGTCATTTTATATCAGATACAAAGATTTTCACCCTCTTTTGACCTCAAAAGTCATATTAGATGGATCTTAACAAAGGGATTTTGATGTAAAAATTAAGTTTGGATGAAATTATGTTTATATGCAAAATTTGACTGTGAAGAAGTTTGTAAAATCCTGCTACTTGTGCTGTCCTACACCAACCTAGTGAAATCACAAGTCTGTTTCACATCTACAATGCCTGTATTCTGTTGCTGAAGAATATGTGAGCTATGTAATCTGTTAGGGATGAGAATGGGAAAGGGCCGTATGTATGACATAAATGCATTTTCTTTACCTTTTTTTTGAGAGAGAAGACCAAAATCTTCTACAAACATCTTTTCCAGTGTTATTTCTGTTAAGAAATTAGACAATAACAATTGTAGGTCATCTTCTTAATAGACATTTTTGTAGGTAGATCTGCTAGAGATTATTTCTCTTATTCTCCCTTGTCTCTTTACAAGAAGGGTTGATTTTTTGTGGGGGGTGGAGTGTCTATGTATTAGAATTTTTTCCTTTAGTCCAAACGAGAGGAAACTCCCAAGACTACCCAAATTCCCTCGCTCAAGAATCACATTTATGCCACTTTACTACAGTAAGCATACTATACTTTTCTATGTACTTTTCACTGTACTTTTCTCTTGTCAGAACTGTAGAGCAAACATCTCTAAGTGAGAATGTGTGTGAGCTTGATTTCCTTTACAGCATCAATCAGTTAGATGAATACAAACGTAGTGAGGCACTGGAGACATATTCTGGCTTGTAGAGAGACTTGATTAATTTGGAGATATGTTAAAAAAATAAAGAACAGACTTCTTTTTGGATTTGTGAATTGACCTTCTTTGCAAACAGGGTAGGTACATGAAATGTGAATTTCTCCTTTAGCACATGCACACTGAAGAACTATACCCAACTATCTCCCAGTTCATAATGACAAAAAGAATGGGGCATGATGTACGTGGCTCTGAAGTGAATCTGATCAGTGCTTGATACTCTCCCACCCTTCATCTCATCTTGGCTTCTCTCCTCCATCAAAACTGATATATATGTGTTGAAAGCTGTGTTTGGTATAAGATTGGCCTGAAGTCTTTATGGAGCAATCTGGTATGACCCTTTGGAGCACTGATTGAATGCACAAAAGTGTTATGATGAATGGTGATTATAAATGCTGAAATGACAAACTTCAGCAGTTATATATGAGTATTTTGGTCCTTTGAAGTGTCTTTGAGAGTCTGATGTAAATGTTCACCTTTATTATATATTGATTCTGAGAGTTGATTCAGATACTTCATCTTTAGAAGAAAACGTTATGATTAAAAATAATAGCAAAGGTGATCTGAATTTACCAGCAAACAATATGTTTTAGTCTAGGCTTTTAGAAGTTCTCAGCAGCTTGGAAGTCATTGTAGATATTTTAAATGACTTCAGTGAGATTAGAAGGAAATGGTACCAGATAGATCACAAATAAAAAAGACAAGTCCAAATTTTCAATTTTGGTGTATGATATTGGCATTTTAATGATTTTTTTAAATGTTATGATTTAGGTAATTTCATTATTAAGGCATTATATTTTCAAATATACCCATTATAAAAATTTTAAAGGGAAAAAAAATGTATAACATTTGCATTTTGGAATGAGCAATATATTGCAGCTTTTAGGAGATATTTTCCACAGAGGAAGTATGATATCTAGAGTGCTTTTTAAATACATGTTTAATTCTTGTTGATCCTCTGCATGTTAGATTAGATGTTGCCTTCAATTTGCCAGAACGCTTATGTAAATGGTATCTTGGGCCTGTCAACAGATTCCATCTCTGTTAAGCATCATAATGAAGAATCTTTATTACATTTTAAAGATATTAGCAATCCAGAATAAGAGGGCATTCTTTATTAAGTGGATAAGAAAAAGATGAGATACTTAGAAAAACAAAAATTCTCATTTTATTCCTTCTTTTAGGAGAATAAGAGAGTTTCCAGGGTTTGCTGATTGATGATTTTCTGGTCATTACTCTAAATTTGTTAGCTTGCTATCTGTATTTAGGGGGTTACACTTGCAGATTCCTCTCAAAAAAAAAAAAAAAGAATTTTGTATGAGAAGTGTTTATTTAGATAAACACTTGGATTTCGAGGGAGAACTTGAGCAACTCTTAAATACATTAAAGTCTATGTTAAGTTAATTACATATCTCAGAGACCTCTTTGTGTTGTAATAGACAACTAAATGTAAGATGATAAATATAAAAATTTATTCATGTAAACTTATTTTTAATGATGAACAGTATACCAGATGGAAGAGCTTCTGCTAGTGTGGAAAGTATATTCTTAACTCATATTAGTTGATTTATTGTATTAATGTGTCAAGAAAATATATTTTACTAGTATTACTTCATTTAGAGGGGTATTTTTTTCACTGTTAAAGTTACATTTCAAAGGCACTAAAATCATCTCTGTTGAGACAAATTTTTGTGTTTGTGTGCAAGCACACTGGATTAAAAAGACAGATGTTCTTTGAAATAAAACCCAGATTGTAGAACAACAACAAAATGGCAAATGAAAAGTCCAATTTATAAGCTATTTATATTGAGAATAAGTAATGCAAGTATATATATTAAAATTATATATCCACAAAAATTGCATGCAAATTTTGTATGAATACTCTTAACATTGCCTTCATATATATATATATTTGTTGAAACTGCATTTCTGTATAGAAGGGCTTTGAGATAATGAAGACATACTTCATAGCTGGAAGTAAAAATTCCTGCATATTGAACGACTTACAACTTACTATGGGACTGACTGTGGTGACATCTGCTATAGCACATCACTCTTCAAAAGTAAATTATTTTTAAAATATAAAAGAACTATAATTTCCAGCATATATTATCAAAATGATGGCAATAAAATGATGTATGTCAATTGTAATCTTTATAATTAAAATGTCTACAAAGAATCCCAAATCCATGCTTTGGTAAAGATTAAAATCTCTGAAAGGTTTGAAGAGAGGTATTACTTTAAAATCTATTTAGAAAACTGATTGCTAGTAACTCCTTAAGCAAGTTTCTGGTGGTTTCCCAGCAGGATGTGTCTGCACTGATTCTAGCCACATTAAAGCCAGGAAATCAGTCTAATCAGGGGAAAAATATCCATGTCATCAGAACCTCATTTACTGGCCTTTTTTATTATTTAGTAAAGTATCCCAAATGCATCTGTTTTAGGATATTGCAAATTTTATACCTCTAGATGTAAAACCCATCCTTTCATGTTTTTCCTTTCACACTGCATTCAAGCTTTAATTATTGTGGTACGGTGCTTTAATGAGAGACCGGTCAGTTCTTATTTCAAGCAAGAAATAAAAAACTTTTATTTTTTTGCAGAAGGGAACAAGTAAGGGAAGCTCACAGCATCCTGTGTGTGGGGATGCCCCAGCACATGCTGCTGGCCTGGAACTTCGAAGCTCTGCCCTGGAGCAGGGCCAGGGCTGAGGATATATGAGGATTAGATTCCACTGGCTTGAGGTTCAGCACTTAAAAAAGGAAAGCAAGTCAAAAACATAGCCAAGATCCCCTGGGATGGCTTTTAAAATTCTTCATGCATCCAGAGATGAGAGATGTTCATTTCCAGTCCTGTTCTGCTCTGGAGTTAAAGTCTTGATTTTTCTTAATATTTCTACAGAGAACCTGAACAAAACTTGGACCAGTATTATGAAAAAGTAGGAGTTTCTGAACAAGGTACATTTGAAATATTATCCAAATTATGCTGAAAGGAGAAACAATTTTTGTATTTTGACTTTTTTTTCTTTTCATTTATGCTTTCTGATGTATCAATCCTTGGGGAAATGACCCCTATTATAAGATGAGTTTTTCTAACAAGATACAATATAGCGCTGGAGTTCAGGAAATGAGGCTTCCTGTTTTATATTCCAATCCAGTTAGAGGTGCATTATGGTTTCTTTTGTCTCTATTTAAATCTCATAATTGTTAAAGTTGAATCTTACAAATGCACATTTTTTGTTGCAACCTCACTATATTAATGAAATGAAATCATTGATGTAACAACAACTTTTTAAAATCTGGGTACTGAGATTAGTTCCTGGGACTAGAACAGAGTAAATGTACTGCAAGCCAATCTCTATATGACAGATATGAATTTAAAATATTATTTTATTTTCATTTTTAAATATAGGCCAATTTTCTTTAGTCAGCAGTCCACAATGACATAAACCAGGACTAACTCCATTGAGATAAATGGCTTTACTTGAACGTAATACTGTTCTGAGAGGAGGAACATGATACTTTGAAAAGTCAAGTCTATGAATTCAGAAGGACAGTTTGACTCAGACAGATTTGCTTTACACACCGTGCTACAAAAAACAATATTCAGAGTGCATTAAACGCTCATTTTCCTGTCTTTGACCGACATTACTAATTTGTTATTGTTGGATTGATGCTTTTCTTTGTTGTTGTACTTGGTCTTGATTGTGTTCTCTTATTCTATTGATTTTTCAGGCACTGCTGTAGAAAAATATTATGAGCTTAAGTTGTTCAGCTATCCAGGGAGAGGAAAACCTTGAAGAAAACAAAGCAAAATTATTTGCCTTTTCCAGCCAAGAGTGTAGGTCATCCACCAGGGTTAAAAGGAGACATGATGATCAGTAGTATTGCTAGCTTAAACCCAGAGAAGATGCTTTGGTTGCTGCAAAGACACTCTGTATTTATGCTGGCATAAATACAGCTAAAATTCAGGTGTAAGTTGAAGAATTGATCAGGTAATGGAAGTTTTGCTCTGTGGTACACACACATAAAAAACGTGATAATTTTAACAATGACTCATTTTAAATAAAAATTACAAGTGTGATACACACGTGTGTGTGTGTGTGTGTGTCTGTGTGTATATATATATATATATGTCTTAAAGGAAGTTGAACAAGGAAATTATTGATGTAGGAGGATCAAGCATTCTGGAGAATCTAGGACAGTCCTGTAGTAAAGTCCTATGGAAATCTGAAAAGTCATGAATTATGAACAATTAAGAAGCACAGGAAAAATGTAACATTGTTTCTAAATGATTTTCTTCTTTTTTCAGGGTTTGTTTTCTGTGTGGAAGTGTATATTACTTAGGGTATTTTCTTTCTTTTTTTCATCAATACTTCAGAAAAGTTTCACAGTAAAAGCAGAATACACATGCATCTATTGTTGGGATATCCTGTCTTACATTGGTCATTTGTAGAGACCCTTTGTGGAACATTTTAGATTATTTTTGTTTCTGCTAATATTTGCACATTACAACAAAGTTTATTGTTCTGCTTATGTATGGTTTTTTAAGACCAGCTTATTTTGATCACTGTAATTATCAGGAGATCAGGTTTTTATTACTGTTGTGTAATGTGATTTTTATATTTTTTCTGAAGTATTTTAAAGGGCAGAATGATGTCAGCTTTTGTAATATAAGCATGAATTACAGTGACTTCTGAAATATTTTTTTAAAAGCTTTTTTTTAGCTTCTGGTGTTTTGTTTCTTTCTAATTTAAACAGTCATCTTTAAATTATGGTATGCAAGTAAATATTTACCAAATGATTTATTGGGTTTTGTGCTCAATATTTTTTAATACAGGTCTTATTTGAAGAAAGCCAATATAAGTTTGAGACGGAAGATCTTTTTTTCCTCTTTTATAGTTGTTTAGATCTGCTAAAGCAGGAGATATATTTTGCAGCTTACAGAAAATATTTGCATCTCAGTGTTTTACCAAAATCTTAACTGGTAGAGAAGATCAGTAGCTCATAAGAAGGAATGTGATAGCTGTGAATATCAGTAAGCTTCTTTTTTTTTGGGAGGGGGGGAGGTTCCTCTAAAATTTTACACCTGAGTACAGGGTAAAGCATGTATGAATGTAGAGGTGTTTGAGATGATTTTATGATATGCTCAAAAGAGAAGCAAAAGACCTGAAACCCTTCAGAGGTTTGATTTTTTTTTGCCTCTGCAAGTAAAGGCACTACTGAGGAACTCAAATATTACAGTAATTTAGCAGTGCAGGAGTCCATGGTATGCAGGTGCACTATGAGATGCAAGTGTGATATGCTCAAAGGGCTGGTTCTGCTTCACACTTCATTCTTGACTTTGTGTCTTAATAGAGTTAAAAGGCAACTTTATTTCTTACAGTCTGTACACACTGGGCAGCACAAATCACAAGTGCCCGAGCTGTGTACAGCCCTCAGGCTGTCTCCATCAGCATTTCAGTTCAGGTCTGAGGTGTGCTTTGGAAACTTCCCCCACACTCCCACTGCCACTCTTAGTGCCCCTTGGTTCCCCACACAAACTGGATTGCTGCCTGCTGAAAGCAAAGGCATACAGGGGCCCAAGAAGTGCACCTATAGTGAGCTGCAGGCACTAAGGGATGTGCAGCCCCTAAAAAGGGCTAGGGCTAGCCCGAAGTAAAACCAATGAAACACATGTAATGTGGGCACCAGGCTCTTGGCACAGTTTCAGTTTACAGAGTGTCTCTACAGAGCCACGGTCCTTGTTAATATTCATAAAGTTATAGTTATAAGAGGCTGAAATTCAACCTGGAGACAATTCCCAAAGTATCTCAGCTATTTCTTTAGGACTGCATCTCAAGGCTGTGAGCCAAATTGCTGAAATGATTCACTGCACCTGGCTCTATATAACCATGGCAGTAGTGATCGTGTATTATCCTTTTTAAATTTTTTCGTTTATCTTCTGTTGGCATGCCTATGAAGGTGATGCAGATTTTTGCTCTATGCTTTCCCTGCATCTGCCAAGCCTCTGTGCAGCAGAACCACTGCAGCTCTGCTGCATTTTGGGTCTGCCTCTGTCCTCACCGTGGATTTCACAGCACCTTCCCAACACACCGACGTAAGGCCAAACATAACTGTCAGTGCTTATTTATAATAATTCTAGAGTTTTTTGTTTCAGAACAGTGCAAAAATATCTAAATAATCATGAAAAGGAAAAATTTTTGTGAAGGAAATGGACAGCAGTGAAACTAGTCTGTCCTGTCTTCATATAATACTGCCCTCACAATGTTTTAATGTATTTTCTTGTTTCCTGCTAAAATAAAAAAAAAAAAAAAGGCTATGATGCAGTGTTCAGGCTAGATTTTAGGTAGCCAGTGAACTGACAGTTAGATGCAGGAAAGCCTAAGTAGCTGATTTTCTTTTTAAGTAATTTCAATTTCTGTATACATGCGAAGATTTCATTTCTTTGGATTTCTTCAGCATACAAGACAAAAGTGTGTCCATGTCATGGATTGATACTATTTTTCTTCATAGAGTAAACTTTATTCCTTGAATGATTAGAAAGCACTGCAGAGTTCATAAAAAATAGGATATTGGAAGAATATTTATCTGCTGATAGAATATTTGCTGTTTACACAGGAAACTCCTACCTTTCCAGTTTTTATTATTTAGGTATTTTTATTACAATATGATGAGTAATTACAGGTCATTGCTTTTGAACCCAGACAATTCATGCCATGTATTGAGTTGGTTTTAAGTAAATTTAACAGACTTGTAGGAAAAAAATTAGCTCTTCTGGAGGTCATATTCTATTAGTAACAATGTTCCCTGACTATCTGTGGAGTTATTTTTTAATGTTTTAGCCTTTGGTAGCCATCAGGAAGCTTTCTTACCTTTTCCCTAGCTTGAAACCCGAGTAGGGGTAAAAGAAGGCAAGAAGAGTGATATACTGACCCAGCAAAAAATGGATAAAGAAGTAATTGGCTGAAATAGTATCAGTGTGTGTGATTGATCAAAACATGAGGGGAATACCTGCCAGGTGATCAGCACTTTCTGCACCACCAGATGTTACTGACCTGACCAGGAACTGCAAGGGAGACCATGCAGCAGAGACAAGACATTGCCCAGCCAGCAGGAAAAGCAGTCAGAGTGGCAGACAGCCAAAACTGCAGATGTTTAGCTAAGGTCAACGTAAGAGAAGACAGAAAACATATTCACATAAGACTTCAGTCAAGTGTATCACAGGTTATATTCATGTTTACCCTGAAGCCTGAAGGAGCTGATACTGAAGAATCACAAAACCGAAGTGTTTTTTTGGCAAGCAGGCTGTAGGAACTGACATACTACACTGCTCAGTGATCAGCTCTGGGAATAAGCTTGGAAGGTAAAATGAATTTTACACCACACTAGAAAATTGTTTGTTAGTTTGCAAAGTTTCTTCTTAAATCATGTTAGGCAACAGCCAATTTATCCTGCTTATGATTCAATAAAATACTTTTCCATGTTCTTTTCTGTTAGTATATTTTCATACACAAAGGAGTATCTTACTGTTAGAAATAAATTTGGTTTTTAAAAGTACTTAGAATAGTGTTCAAAATTTTAATTTTCTGTAAGTGCATAGCAACTCCTCCAAAATTGCATCAAAAACTGGTCCTTACTGTTTCATGCCTTAAATCTGTTGGCTCTTTGCAATAATTGAGTAGAAATTTCTGTTTTTATAGTTCTTACTGATTTTTTTGTGTCGCTCCTCTAATTTTTTATTCTATATATATCTAGTGGCAAACAGATTGAAGTGCAGACTAGGGTAGAAGGAGGTGATTATATTTATAAGAATTACATTAAAGGCGTATAGCTAAACCAGTAATCAAACCCAGGAAAATATAATTTTGAATATATTGAAATACTAGTAGAGGCATATGTTGCCTATTTGCTCCTTTCACATACAGTTTTTGGGCTGTATTAATTGCTACTGACTGAGGAAGGCATTAAAGTACAGCTTCTTGTTTGACAGAGAAGGATTTTATTTGTATATTGTCCATATAAATGAGAATGTCTGTACAGCTACTGTAATGCAAGAGTTTCCTACCTGTCTAACACAATACAGTGTGAGTGTTACCTGTGATACTTGGCAAAAATAATGCATGTATAAAGTCTTCATTCATTAAGGTTTTGCTATTAGCAGCTACTTCTGGTAGAAGCTGTTTCACACATTACTGTTGTGCCCACCAGTAGTAAAGATGACAATTGAAAACATCTTTTAGGATATAACCATCCTTTTCCCTTTATTCTTCATCACTACCCAGCCTTTTCTCTTTTCTTCTCCTTAAGCTCTCTGCCAAACCAACCTCTCCTGATAAGTTTGACTGTGAGTCTTGATGCAGTAATATTCTGTACTAAAAAGGACAATTTTCTGAAAGGAGGAATAAAATATGAGTATTCATGACTGAAGATCTGCAGCTGAAAAGAGTGGTTTGTGATGTATAGAATTTGGGATTAGAATAAGCTGTGTGCCCATGAAATAGAAGATGATCACTTCAGAGGTAGCTGGATTTTTCATTTGTTGTTTGTGTTGGTTTGATTCTGACTTGCTGTAGTAAACAGAGTACTGTGAGGAACTTTATGTATAAATCCACAGAAAAATCCAAGTCCTTCACTAAAATGGTGTTACCTTTCAACATGGCAACATCAAATTCAGAGTTCTATGTGTTTGATTTAAATAATAATAAAAAACAATGTTCTATTTTCAATATGCTATTTTCAGTTTTGCCGAATTCTTAATTTTTCTCATGAAGAGAGTTAAGTAATTATATAATTTACTTTGTGATTTAAATTTACTTATTCATTATGTCTTTTTAACCTCTTCATTAAAAGTGCAAGGCTTCACCCCTAAAAAATATAAATTTCAGCCTTTGTAGCCTTTGTGCCAGTACTCTTCTTTTCTTCTTCTCTCCCTCAACAATATCTTTATTTTAGATTGTGATTAGTGCCAGAGGAGTATTTTCATTGATCTGTGCATATCAAGAGGGTCTTCCCCCCCTTCAGTGGTCATACTAGGTTTTTAATTCTAGATGAAGTATTTCATATGGTTCTTTCCCCTGTGCTTCTATTAGGCTTGGCAGTGCTGCATTCCATCTGCCGGTTTCCCCTTTCACTGAGCTCTTTTAAGCAACCTAAAAGCTTCTTGGCCAGCTTTGGCCTTAATTAACCTAAGACTTGTTGTGTCCATTGTAAACATTTCCATCTTATTGTTAGCCCCACTTCCAGATGATTAATAAATAGATTAAATGCTTTCATCCTTTGTAAAGAACCTGAGGGCACCCTGCTGCTAACCTTTAGCCACACGGAGCAGTGACCACTAATAAAAGCGTTCTGCTTCCGTGTTCTCCTTTTTGTAGTTGATTTCTAGTCAATGACAATGCTTTACTTCTCATCCTGTTGATTATTTATTTTCTCTAATAGCCTATTCTGGGAAGCATTCTCAAAGGCTTTTTGGAAGTCCAAAAACTTGTATCTGCCAGTTCTTTCTTATCCACTATTTATTAACATGTCAAAAGAATACTAATAGGTTAAAGACATATACAGGACATTAAAGCTTCCAACTTTGATCCTCATATTTAACATTTTTGCTTTTAATTGGCTTCTCAATTATTTTTGCAGTAATATATGTATCAAGCTGAATTCTTTCTCAGTTTCTCTCAGGATTTAAATGAAGATCACTGCTGTCCTATGTGGTTCAGTATATGAACTGATTTCAATGGGAAACTGCATACTTGTGAATTTCTTTTGAGTAATCTTAAATTGCATTGGGAGTCTTGAATAAACAGTATCCCATTCTTGAGATAGATTGATCTTTTATTTATTGATCCATTCCAGCAATTCCTTTTTATGATACTTCAGTCATCAAAAGTTCCTTTTCTTTATTTGGAAACTCTGGTATATCCTTGGTACTATGAGTCAAAAAGTGATGTAAAATTAATAAGTTTCTTCTTCTATATTCTTATCTTGTTTAGTTTCCCCCTTAACTTATTGTGAGGAGAGTCATGGTCTTTGTTGGTTATATTTTTTGTACCTAGTTACTACATATATTCCTCTTTAACAATCCCACTTCCCTTTTCAGATGTACCTGTCATTGTTTGTGTGTCTCATACACCTTTGTGCCAGGTGCACTGGAAAATCCACAACTCTTGCACTCCCAAAAGTAACTTGAAGCTTCCCTGTTTAAAGACCTGATTGGGTTGAACTGTGATTTATCTATTTTATTTTTATTTTTAACTCTCTACCACTTGGAAGGGCGAGTAACATGTTTCCCTCAAAGATGAGTGCAGAATTGGAGCCACGTGTGCTGGGTCATGCAATAGCGTCATAGCTGGGAAGGGAATAACAAGGTAAACTTACAGTCTGATGAGAAATCTAGGACGAAAAAGAATCCTGGGAATTCTTACTGATATACTGTTTCTAAGTACTTGTTTTCCAAATCTTTCTCCCTGTATGTGTTACGGCATCTTTGCACACACATGCCTCATTTTCTCAGGTGTTGCTTGATAAAACCATTGTAATATGCGTGGGTTCTGTACCCATTCATTCAGAAAAACAAGCAGGTTTAGGTTTTTTTAATAACTCTTTCCTCCAAAAACCCAGCAGGCTTGGGGATGGCATTCTCTACTATTTGTATAATTGGCTGGTAGCTGGAGAAGTCAGTTAAGAGGTAGGGAATTTGCTGGTGTTATATTCGGCATCCTCCACAGCTTGAAGATATTCAAAGGCACTTGAACATAGTGAAGCAGTGGAAATAACATCGAGTGGCAGCTGAAAGGCTTTAGATGAGAAATATGTAGAGATAAGCTGCTCTGCCTTCAAAACTATTTGGTCTTTTTCTCTGTATTTTGAAATTTCCAATTAGATTTTGCTGAGAACTTTTTAAATTGACTAGTAATAATAATAATTCTAAAATTATTTTGATAAAAACATCTCCAACAACATCTGCTGAATTATTTTTGATTGTATGTGTCTTGATATTGCTTTCACCTCATACAGAGCTCTGATGCTGCACAATCCCCTCCTCCTTTGAGCAAGGAAAGGTGCTTTTGTGTCACAGAAAGTGTAGAGCAACTGTTCAGACTCTCCTACCTGTCACATTAATGATTTTGGACTTAGGACAGAGCAATAGTGGAACAGCTAGCCTGTTTGAAGCCATTCCCACCTGAGTATACCTACATCAATATATGCCCTCCAGGGAATGTTTTAAACCATTAAAAGCTACAAGGTTTGAAACTTTACCAAAGCTATATATATGCAGCAAAAAACCCAGAGGAACTTTTGCCTCAGTAATAGCTTCTTCTGGGTCTTCCAGCAGACACCAGGGCATATTACAAACATCAAAATATGCTCAGTGGATACAGGCTACATTTCAATTCCTCCAGGGATGTTTTACAGTGATGGAAATAGAATCCCTTCTCTGTTCTACTCTCACAGGCACTCGAGTTGGAATTGCTTAGGAGGACAGTCTCAGAAAACAGTGTCTAAAGGATATTAAGAGGAATGACCTGGCTTTCAGAGATGCTAAACACTCACACACTGAGTTAGGACACAAATTAGGATCTAATTTCTATCACATGAGGAAAGTTAACAAAGGAAGAAATGCTTTTCAATGAAACTAAGACAGTTTAATGTACTTGGTAAGAAAAAGGGTAGTCTTTTTTGAGTATGAAATATTTTTTTTTAGATTTTTTGATGTTTGCCAGTGATCATTCTGGACACTTCTGTAAAATTTTCTTACAGCCACAGTAAAGAATAAAATATTCTGTCATATCATTAAAGTGCATTTTGTTGTGGACATTATTTTTTTTTCCCCGAGCATACAGTAGAAACAAGGAAGACAGTCTACAAGAAAATAATTGTTTTCACGACAAGTATTTTATCTAGAGATGTTGCTGATGGAGTAGCCAGGTGCAATGCCTATGTCTCTTTTCATGAGAAAGAACAAGCTCTCTGTAGACTGGCAGGAGATGACTTTTCCAGATGGAAGAAGAGAAATTTAGACAGTGTGGTGTGCAGATCCCTTTAACATGAACCTGAGCTGCTTAGCTGACTTAGAACTAGGGATTTTGTGCTTGTAAACAACTCACTTCAAGTTGACATCATGTCAGGTTTTGCATTCTGTTTGGATGTGATCAGTCTTACATGCAGGGGCAAAGGATTTTGTGATAAAGTATTTCTGCTTTCTGTTTAGATAGAAAAAGACAATTGATGGGCAGCTGAAAAGGTATTATAATCAAAAAAGAAATTCATTTGCTTTGCTTTCCTGGTTAAGCAGCATATTAAAAGAAGATCTGCACTCACGATGTAAAATAGTGACAATAGAAAGCTGTTTGGCAAAATCATTCCTTACACATTTCTTTTCAAAGATGTACTGAAGGTCAAAATCTTTATCACAGTTTGTGAAGAGGTTCCATATTGTTTTCTCCCTTTCTGTAATGAAAAAAAACAAAATCTATTTACCATTTACCTAGTTGGGTTGTATTAATAAGGACCCTTTTACACAAATGTTTTCCGAAAGACTGACGAGTCCAAATTTTTCTAGGTAATATTTCAGTCAAGAGAAGTCTCCCACGAAGGCTGACTTTTTGTTCTTCTAATAGTCACCTCCCTGAGAAGAACTGATTGCTTGCCAGAACTAGTCTCCTCTTGCAGAAGCTTGCCATTT
Source organism: Cinnycerthia olivascens (assembly GCA_035048155.1). NCBI lineage: Eukaryota > Metazoa > Chordata > Aves > Passeriformes > Certhiidae > Cinnycerthia > Cinnycerthia olivascens. The sequence goes on along the minus strand of JAWWMU010000001.1, from coordinate 79,650,039 downwards.
AAAGAGTGAAAGAGGACACTTACCATCTCCACTGAGTGGAGGCACTTTCCATACTGCTACCTTTTGAAACAAGTGGAGCACTAGCTACTTTTTGTAGGTGACATTCTGTTGACAAAGAATTTCAGGTGAGACCCTCTGGAACATGCTCTGGGGCGTGTTCATTTAAAATTTCATGGAAGCAAAGCTATCAACTGGCTCAAAATAATCGTTTGTGGTTTCCCACCATAAAACTGGATGCATTTTGCTCTCTCTGGCCTGGCTGCAAGATGTTTCCATGTACAAGATGTTCCCATGTGCTGGCAGTCACTAGCAGTTGACTCAGTTCCTTGAGATCATCAGCAAGAATAAGCAACAGTAACTCATAGTTTTGCTTGTGGCTGGCATTAAGATCAAGCTGAAATAGACATTTTGAAGGAGCATTAGAGAAATGGGCTAACTACCTTTTTGAGCAGTATAAGTGTTCTCTTTACACAGCACTTACTTTTCTAAGTTTTTTTTCCCACTAAATCAAGAAAATTGACATTTAAAGCATAGTTATGAACTCCTTGTGTCCAAAAGGAAACCAGGGAATAGCTTTTTTGGAAAAATACCTATCTGCCTATCGCTTTTTTTTTTTCTTTTAGGTTTTTTTTTGGTTTTTTTGTTTGTTTGTTTGTTTGTTTTTGTAGATAGAAGATTGTATGTTTTCATGCACATTTTAACTTTTAAAATGTAGAAACTGCAATGCACTTGAGGACATCTGAATCTGGGTTAAGAATCTGCATAAAAGATCAGAATTCAAGGTACATTAAAATAACAATGTTATAAACTTCTCAAATGCTTCTGAAGTGAAAACTTGACTGGGTATTACAGGAAGTTTAGACTGATTATCATGTGATGCTTTGTCTCTGTAATATCTGTAATACTACATTTATGTAAGAGAGTTTACAAGAAAATCTTATATAAAAACCTGGATGAATGGCTTTACTCGATAAAAAATATTACGTGCGTGAAACCTGATTTTTGTTTTGTTAATTTATGAATCAACTATAGTATCCCAGAACTTCCTGCATCTAGGAGATCAAGTGTGTTTATTTTACGAGGGTTAGTGAGTGTCTATTAATTTCATAGGTTTACATTATCCTCCCAGGGATTTTTTTCTTAGGTCAGTTTTCTTCAAAAAGGCAAAATAATTTACTTACAGAGAAATATCATCTTTATTTCTGAGGGACCAAATGCACACTGATAAGAAAAGTTAAAAGCCCCTTCTCAAAGATTGACTTTCCTATACTATAATGAAGAGTTTTGCATGGAGTTTAATGTTCTGCATTTTGAATTTGTATTTCAGTTTACTACATGCTTTAGGCTGTTAATTGGCCATTATTAAGTTAATAAAAATATAAAATGACCTATCTTTTCTTGATGTAAAAAAGAAATAGCACAGTGTCCCTTTGGAAGGTCTGAGTGCTGTAAAATATAGTACAAGTGGAGTCAGTTAAATCACTTTTGAATTCCAGTTATGGACAGAATTTGCAAACAAATTGTTTCCTTCAGTACTTTGCACTTCAACCTAAAAGGTGCTGATCACTCATAGAAGAATTAGATTTTCTAACATGAAAGTGCATTGAAGTAGTGGCCTTGGATAAGAATTGTGTAAGTCACCTTTTGTTTCATACTGAATTCTTTTATGAAGAGAAGTTTTCCAATGTGACCTTTACAATTGTATTCCATCTATGTATTGATCCAGGGGCTGAAGATGACCTAGTAGACCTTAGATGTGATATTTAGCTTGGAGTTGTTTTCCCTTGTCTGGAAAAAAAAGGCACCCTTGAATTGTATTTGTTTCACTGGCAGAAAGCTAAATCATGACTCTTCTGTAAAGTCTGAATAAACAAGGTTTATGAGGGGTTTTGCTAGGATTTGAAGGGATCAAAAGAAATCCCCTTTTGGGCTGCAGGACATTTGGGATGTAATTTGTCTTAGCAACTTTTGCTGTCCGAATGCTAAGTGTCTGGTTAAGCAAGTTAACTTGGCCCCCTACATAGTTAATGGGGAGAAATGGTTTCCTCGCTTCTCTAAATAGGCATTTAAAATAGATGGGTTGAATTGCCCTCTGGAGTTTCTCCACTCTGTCCATTAATTAGTGAGAGATTCATCAGTTCTAGCTTTAATGTCTAGAAGTTAGACTTCAAAGTCTTAGTTAAACACTGTGTATCAAAGAGGAAAAAACAGCATTTCCAAAGAATTGTCCATCTTCCTCTAATATGGGCATTTGTGATAGGGCAAATAAATGTATGAAGAGAGCCTAAGGTGGCAGATATCTTAGAAAGATGGAAGGTTAGGCTAGATAGCTAAAATTAAAGAAGATTAATTTCTCCCTGGTTACTCAGACAGCAAGTTAGCTACAAGAACTGCAGATCAGGTGTTTCTGTGCTCTGAGGAAAGTAGGACTATGAATCCATCATATTATAGATGTGCTGCTGATCTCCCATTGCCTTTTCTCCTGATTTTGTGTTAGGAAAAAGCTATATGGTACTTCAAAATATGTTTGAGAAGTGAAGTGCCTCTGCAGGATGTCTCTGCATCAGAGCCTTCTGCACAGTGGAGGCTCTTGATTGCTATGCCTTTGGATGATTTCCACAGACATTCTGAAGGCTTAGAAGTCTAAAAGAGGTGGGGCTGTTGTTTGCAACAAGACTGTGAGTGAAAATACTACATTTGCTACATGCCAAGAAATGTCAGTTCAAATTATTTTTCCATGCAAAAACAAGGATTAGGGAATCTAATGAACTGAATCGCTCAAGATGTACATGGTTCCCCTTCTTAGAAAATGGTGTTATTCTGCATAATATTCTTTGTACTTCTCTACCACTCAGTGATTTTCTTTCAACCCACACTTAAAAACAAGCTTATATTTAGCAGCAGTCTGGATTTCAGTACAAGGGTTTTTTTTTGAGAAAAATTTCAACTATTTACTATCGAGTCCTTACTGCCTAGTTTGACTGCAAACCTATTTCTCTAGGCTTTGATTTAATGAGTAAATTAGTGCAATGTCAAGTAGAATACAGATGTGCCAGCTACTATCCTCTTATTATCTGTGTGCATATGCTTGTTCTCTGACAGTATTGAGAGCAGTTCAACACTACTTATTCTACCCACATTGTCAGTGTTATTAAGCAAATTTATAGAAATACTGAAGGACACATTAAGAGGTGGTTTTCTTCCCTCTCTTTCCTCATTCCCCCCACTCCCTTCCTTTCATCCCGGGTCACATACAGAAAAGTGTGAGGCAAAAAAGAACAAACACTTCTCTAATTGTCTCCAGGAAGTTGTTCATAGAAGAGGGACAGATAGAAGTTGAATAGTACCAATGAATGGGGAAAGTCAAACAAAAGTTAAAGCTATAGTCATGAGCCTATGATCTTCCACTTACATACCCTATTTTTCACCCAGGCAACTATCATAAGATTATCCTGAAGTTCATTAATGTTATCCTTAAAATTAATCCTGGTGATCATAAGACCATATTTTATTTGTTTTATCCTAGTTTTTTGAGTCCTGGACTTGATATTTTTATTTTTATTCTCCATACACCTCTTACCATGACTATATCCATGACTCTTGGAACTATTAAATTGAAACCCAAGAAAGGAACAGAGACTAGCAGTTTATCTAATCCACTGAAATAAAAATCAGTGAGTCTCTCAAAAGCTCAAGAAAAGCCAAAATATTTAAAGATTGGGAAAATTTGCTAAAATTAATTTTTTACTTTATTCTGTTTTCTTTAGCAAGGCTTATCTTTTCTTGTGTTCCTCAAAAACAAAGATGAGTACTTTCCTCTTTCTTTCTACTATGAGAATTATCACCAAATTGCCTCTAAAGAGCATGACTCAAGGACATGACACTCAGAAAGAAAAATACAATGCCAATGGCTGGTCTTAATGTAGTTGATACTATGAGGTATTAATCTTCTTTTCAGGAATCTTCAATGAACATATCTATATTAGATTTCTTTCCTTTGCTAGTACCCTGGTTGCTGAGGAGAATGAATGATAAATATAAGAAACATGCTCAATTAGCAGCACAAATGTAAGGATCAGGAAGATCAGGCTGAGAGCTGTGCAGAGCTCTCCAAGAGGCAGAAGAATTTGTTCTGTATTATGCTGAAGTAACAAGAAGTTTCAAGTTCTAAACCTCACAGCTGCAGTATTTACAAATAAGTTTTCACCAGGTGGTTTCTGTGCTATTTTTTAAATATTAGACAAAAAATATTTGCTATTTTTCTATCTAATCTATTTTTTGAACATTTGTCTGTCTGGCTTTTGTGTGAATAAGCATCTGTCACTGACTGAGCCTGACATCATCCTTTGTCCCATCAAATGAATGTTCAGCATATGGTAGAAGAAAGTAGAAGACTTAATTAGGCATAATTGTGGCATAATGGGGAAAAACAGTAGAGACCACTGGAAAAAATGGTCACTGCTCTTACATACTTTTATTGAAAAAGAATAAGAAATGAAAAGAGTTGACATGCTAGAAGATGAAAGAAGGATGCAATGATTTAAAAACCATAAACTGGGTTGTAGCACATAGTGTTGGTTTACAGGGGTGGTATTGCAGGGCTAAGGCAACAGCCAATGAACGAAGAGAGGGATCTGTGTCCGTGTTGACAGGTTTACATGTGCTTATAAAAGTGGTTTTCCTTTTGCATATCCAGGTACACGTGTCATAGTCAGGTGTGATGAAGAATGAGGATAGAAAGAAGGAAAATTAAGAAAATCTAGGAGAAATATAAGAAGTCTTTATCTGCTGTCAGGCTGAAAAAAATTATAACAACTCTTCACATCTCCCAGAGGCAACTTGAAAGTCAGATGTTATTTTATACTAGCTGTAGTAATTTTATCAAGATCAAGCAAATTTCACTAACTAAACTAGACTAGATGAACCTCTGTCTACATAGAGAAAATGACACACTTTAAAAAACATGATGTGGTTATAGGACTTACAGGAAGTGAGGAAGTAACATAAATACAAAAGTAGCTGAAAAAAAAGTAGTTTGCACTATGAAACATTTACAGGAACACTGTAAAATTCATTGAAATAATTAGTAAGTACATCATCGAATATTATAATGGTCTATAGAGCACAAAGGATGGACTTCATATTTTAGAGGAGCTAGAATGAGTCTTGAATAGAAAAATCAAGTGATATCAGAATTGAAGAAAAACTTGAACCTTCTATGCTTAAATGTCAAAGTTTGAATGTTATCCTTTTATTTATGAACTGTGAACAGAAATAAGACCTCTGCTCTGCAGTTCAGAAGAGAAAAAGGATTACCATGAGGTTTTTTTCTGATTCTGGGAAAATATTGCAGAATGCAGATTGTTCAGAAATATTATGTTCCAAATAAGTTTTCTGTGTAAGAATTAAATAAATAAAAGAGAATGTAGTAGTCTGGTTTTGAAGATAAGCTTGAATCTGTATGAGCCATAAACAAATACTGCTGTTTGAAGTCTATGAACACAGCACATGAAATGATTAACTTGTGCTACAAGAATGTTTATGGCTTCTTGTTCACTAACTCTGAAATCTAACAATGCATGTTCCAACAGCTGATAATTTGTTAAAATGTCAGTTTATTGTCTTGGTCAACAATAATATCAAGACCACCTTAAGATAACTTTGTAGATGAAAACAAGCACCTGAACTCGAGTTTGCTTTACCTCTAGTTTGCTGTTTTCTCAAAAGGAGGAGGTCAGCTCCTGTTGGCTAAACACAATAGGGAAATAAGGCAGAAATTGCTATGCTATTGCTCCTTCTTTTTTAACTCCTGTGGTCCCTTTGCTGTCAGAAATGCTACTTCACAAGACAGGTGGACTGACATAGGGTAGATTTAAGGCCTGCCGGTTTCAATTGTACTTTTGAGATGCTATTTCCTTATTTTATCTTTGATTGGCCTTGAGCTGAGAACAGAAGTTGTATGTATTTTGTGAACAGATTAGAAAAGGATATGCCAGCCCACTATATCAGTTACAATATAAAGAAAAGAAAGGAAAAGAAAAGAAAAGAAAAGAAAAGAAAAGAAAAGAAAAGAAAAGAAAAGAAAAGAAAAGAAA
>JAWWMU010000001.1:79628993-79643844 GCA_035048155.1 Cinnycerthia olivascens | reverse complement strand
GAAAAGAAAAGAAAAGAAAAGAAAAGAAAAGAAAAGAAAAGAAAAGAAAAGAAAAGAAAAGAAAAGAAAAGAAAGAATACGATAAGAAATAAAAATAAAATATCAGCTACAATACATATAAAAAAGAAAAAAGAAAAAAGTAATTTAAAAAAATCAATGCACTCTAGAAAGTCTTTTTTTTCTGTCTCTAAATCACAGTATCATATGACTGAAGTATTAAATCAGAAAAGGAATGATAGAATTTAAAATTCAATTTCAGAAAAAACTTCAGGTATGCTTCAAAACATATTTGAAGCAGTAACACAAACTGCAGTTACGACACACAATCACCATAAGATTGTTACTTAAGACCATGGGATTTTTGAAGGAACTTAGCTTCTTATCTTTAAAAGTACCTTTTTATGGGTTAATAATGGCCTTCAAAAACGCTTAAATATGTTGCCACAGTCTAGGAAATGTGTATGTGGACACCAAATGGATATATTAGAATCATAGAATCTTTAAGGTTGGAAAATATCTCCTAGAATCATCAAGACCAACCGCCAAACCAGCACTATCACCACTTTCACCACTAAACCCTGCCCTCAGGTGCCATAAACACGTTTTTTGAACACTTCTAGGGATGATGATTCCACTACTTCCCTTAGCAGTCTGTTCCAATGCTTGACAACTCTTTCCATGGAGTAATTTCCCTAAATGTCTAATCCAAATCTCTCCTGCTGCAACTTGGGACCATTTCCTCTTGTCCTGTCTCTTGTTACCTGGAAGAAGAATCTGACCCCATCTCCCCCCCTAATCTGGCTATGACCTTCTTTCAAGTGTCTGTAGAGATAATAAGGTCTCCCCTGAGCCTGCTTTTTTTCTGGCTCCAGCAACTCTTTCTTTCCTTTTTTTTTTTTTCAACCCCAGCAACTCCTCCTAAAGACAAACTAAAGTTACTGCAGAAGTGGCAGTGGGTGATACTGGCCAGGGAAATTGCATGGATTTATTGCTGGGAAATGTTTTCAGGAAATCTGGGGAAATCATATTAACCAAGGGAAGCACAGGAAGATACGGACCTGTACTAGGGTATATCAGCCTGATAAGTGTTCAGCTGGAGAGATCTACTAGAGCTGTGATATGTGTTTAAATTTATGCAGAGTGAGTACTTCCTGGAAAGACAAACCAAGACAGTGCATATGTCTTTGTGAGACAAAATCCTGAATTTAAAGTATCGCAGAGTTAGAACTTCGAAAGCATCGCCACCCATCAGATGTCAGTAAAATACTTATCAGCATCTTCTTGATTTGCCTCAAATACGTTCACTGCTCTCGACAGGCACTAATGATGGTAATGGGATGGATGCTCTGTGGGTAGAAATAAATCTGACAGAGAAATATGATCATGGAAATGGTCCATCAAAATGGTGTAGATCATGATAATCACTTTCACCTGAGAGCACTGTCAGTTAACAGATCTGTTTGTATGTATCTACATGACCCCAATTGTTTTATCTTCTTGAGAAAGCATCTGAAAAAATGCTTGAAAAAATAGCTGGTGCACAGATGTAGCTTTAGAAAGCAGTGAAGGACATTCAGTTTCATGTCTGAATAGTTTAGGTTATTGCTAGAGGGTGAAAATTTAGTTCATACAAGCCAATGAGGCTTTGTCGGCGTGGCGTTCCAACCAGCTATTCACAGGTGGCGTGCTATTGTAACTGCACTCAAAATAGCACTGGCTTTTTTTAAACCATAATGATAATTGGAGGTTTGGCAGTCAAATACTTCAGTCATCCCACTTTCAGCTTGCTTGGTGGAGTTGGTTAGCGGAAGTACAATACACTGCATCTCTGGCAACTGCACCAGGAGCAGCTTTTGTGGCTGAGGGTAGGCATTAAAAAAGGAAAGCTATATGTAGCATAAGCATGTATCATTTAGAATATCACTTTTGTTACTGTGTAGGACAATGGCATCTGAGATTAGCTGGGGTCCCTGTGCTAGCAGAGTATCATTTCTTAACACGGGTCCTTGGTGCTGCTGAGGAAATACAACACAGGCTGTTGACTCTAAGAATCTGTCTGACCTCTTTGGATGTTGTCTCATGAATCTAGGTAAGAAGTATCATATCAAGTTGCTTGTGTGAAGCTGTGATATTGAAGTTTGCTTGGTTTTAAAAAGCTGCTTGTGTCAAACAGTTTGTGGAATGTAATAGTTCATGTCTTTTATCAGCTACTTATATTTTTCCAGAATACTATTTTTATATTTCATTGGATGAACTTTGACTGCACTCAGATAGAAGTACATTAGAAAGATAGAATTTAATTTAGAATGGTATTTTCCTCATTTTCAGTCAATAAGAATAGTAGGGTTTATATCTTTGGGAGCAAAAGAGAGCCACAGATATATAATTTTTTTCCCCAGAGAATGCAAGACACCACGTTTTGGCAAGGGTAGCCTTGTCATTCATCTGAGAAAGATTGTTCTAAAATAACTAAGAATTTTTGGTTTTGAAAGATACATCCAAGTCTGACCCTCTACACAGCTGAACACTGTCTAATAGTTTGTTTCAGTTTATAGGTGGATAGGTATTGTTACCAAATTAGATTGTGTTAGTTTTGTGAACTGACTTTGAATTAGAGCAAATGAGCACATAATAATCAGGGCAGTGAGAATTCATGCTGTTGAAAAATGGGTTAGCTAGTGCTACAAATCTGCTTCCCAGGAAAATGGCCAAGCAGAACCTTCAAAAGCTCTTATGTTTGCTTGCCTTCAATCAGGAGATGGAATAAACTTAAAGTGTGAATCAAATAATTTTTAGATTAGTGAAAAATATGAAGGAATCTGTAGCTAGGAGCCAAAGTTAGTGGCTCAAATCTGAAAGATCATTTGAAATGAGATCATTCTGGCTTCATTTCAAGCTTTGTTTTTTGACTATATTTCCCAGAGACAAATCTTGTTAGGAAATATTTACTGGGCCAGAATGATAGGGGCACAAAGATTTTGATCGAGAACTACTAAATTAAACTGGAATTAGGATATGTTTAGCTAATTTAATTAGGTGAGGGAAAAGCCTAGCTTCAGACTCTGAAGGAAGTGGCAAACCTGGTGTGACTTCTGTTAAAATGTATTGGATTCTCCTGTCCTGTACATGTGTGTGGTTCAGATCCAACAGCATTGAAATTGCTGATGTTATGTTAGGATAAAAGTTAAGGGAAAAGCAGGAAACTTGAGAATTAAGCTAAAATAAAATAAGAATTTGATTCTGTATTCAGAGGGAGCTGTAAAAGAAGAAAAATACATATCTTCTATTTTTGTCAGAAGCATGTAAGCATCAGAAGAGAGGAGACAGAAAATTAGCACCTAAATAACTTTTCCTTAAAAATCCTAAAAGTATCTTTTCTTCAAATATGATTGTTTGCTAAAATATCCTGCATAATTTGACATTTTCAAAGCAGTAAGTGTGGCTCTGACAACTATTTGGATTTTTTTCTCTATGTTGTACTCTTAAGAGGTTTATTTTTAAAAGGTGGAGTACATCTTTGATATCCAATATAAAGTACTCTTTAGGCATGTCATTTTGTTCAAATAGAGAAAATGTCTGGCTTTGTCAGAAAATACTTCCATTTCATTGTAGCTACTCTATACTTTAACCATCAATTTTTTAGTACTTGAATAAATTTCTACTGTCATAGAGATGGACAGAAAAGGTCTCAAGGCAGAATATAGGTTGAACTTAGTCCTTTCTATAGTCTGTATAGGGAAAAAAAAGGTAAAAAAAAAAATGTCATTATCAGTCCTTTTCTCTGAGTATTTTTACTAACAGCTTCTCTTGACTACTTAGATTATTCTAAAAAAAAAATAAAAATCTAGATGTCTTTTTTGAGTCTTTAGTGATTTTTGCATCGCTCAGTTTAGCTCTCTAGTAGTCCAAAGGAATGGAAATTGAATTTCAGAATTCAGCCTCAGGCTCTTCCGGATGTATCAGCTTTTTGCTATTCACTCATTCCAGCACCCATGAGTCAGGACACCAAATGTTCCCAGCGAGGCTGCTTCCAGTGCCTCGCTGAAGCTGCAAGCAGTTAGTCACAGATGAAAGCAGCATGGATAAGTATCCATGTGGCATCAGGAAAAATACCATGGAGATATCTTTTTCAGCTGAATAACACCTGGCTGAGATATTTACAGCCATAAGCAGCCTCACTGTATGTGAAAATGGGAAGGAGCTTTCCCACCATGAGGCACTGGGCATGAGGGCAGGGTCAAGAATCGGCAAGGGTTGTCTGTATGCAGAGAATTAACTGTAGAGTGGAGAGAAATATTAAACCATTTGTATTCTGTGAAAGTATATTCATTCCACTTTCAAATTATGAGAAGTTGTTGGATTTCCTTAAATCAAAGTGTGATTTATGAAATTACTGTATTATGATTATCTTTATTAAAGGACTTGATGTTTTGTAATGGTTTCTGCAAATAAAAGGGAAACTAAACAGGATTTTTTTTTCCTTTTAAGGGAACTGCTTCATTCAATATTTAAATGAATTCACTCATTGTTTGGCATTCTCTGTCTCAAGATTATGCCTGAATGGAAGATTATTCATTCTGATTTTTTTCAATGAAATTGAAACTTCTTGGAAACATAATCTGTAATACAGAATCCATCAAGATCCAAGATGCAAGAACTCATAGACAGAAAAAAAAAAAGCCCAAACAAAATGAAACCCATTCTAATTATTGAGTTAATTAAAATATGCTTGCAGTGATTTTATTTGTTTGGTTGATTGGTTTTCTTCAATTTCTTTCATGGAAATATGGAAAATATTTAGTTTTGTCAGCTTTAAAAAACCCAATTGCCACATTTATCTTGTTATCTAGGTAAAGTAATTTATCATTTAAAACCATATGTCATAAACATTTGTTAAATCTGTATATGAATGATGTTCAAGCCAACAAAAGAAATGAAGCAGAGAAAGAAAGAAAAGCAATCAATTCTTAGAGCAGTCAATAGTAGAGCTCATATCATTATGTATGCATTACTTCTGTACAGGTAGTCCATGTTACAACTGCTTTGGCAGAGAATTAAGAAATGGAGAAATGTTGTTACTTAGGAAGATTAATTGGCAATATCACATTTATAACTCATTTTAAACCCAGCTCTGTCTCATGACTAAGTCAGTATTTTACATTTCTGAACTGGTCTGTAAATAAGAGTTTTGCTTATTACTGGGAGTGTTCAGGATGTAATTATAATTTTCTCTCTATTTGGCTCAAGAATGGCCTTATTCAGGATACTTAAGAAGGCTGCTCTGCATAAGTACTGCCTAATCCATTACATGTTTTCCCTCCTCATGGAAGGCCGTTGCACTTACTCAGTATATACAAAATGCTCAATTCCTCCATGTACTATTGAGCTGAAGAATGTGTCCATACTGTTCCACATGTTATGTTGAAAGAAAATAAAATGTTAGGAGTCAGATTCTGCATTATAACCTAGAGTGATAGAGGTTTACTTGGTGAAGACCCAGAAAGCAAAGGTAACTAGCAGCTCTCGTCCCGAAAACTGAAAAGAGTTATAAGACTGTATAACATAGCAGACAGCTGAAACTAAGGATGGAGCTAACCATGTTTGTGTAGAAGAGGGCTAGCACTAGGCACAGTCCTGAATCTGGTATGTTAAAGTCAAACATGGGGAAAGTTTGATTGAGACATGACCAAAACTCTTCATCTTTGGCATGTCAGGACAGTCTCTGTCTGTGGAAAGGGTATTATTTCTAAACCCAAAAGTAATGTCCAGAGTTTTATAGCACATGACCTCTTTTCTTCAGAAATGAGACTACTCTTCATTCAGGAAGTAGAGTCGTATGGCTTAATCACTAAGATAAAGATTTTTATGGATAAATATTTCTTAGTCCCTCTGGTAGTTCTAGACTACAATGCAAGCAGAAAGACAAAATTTCTGCACCAACATGGCAATGGGCCAAGAGATGCTTAACCCTGACTTCTGCATTATTTCATTTTGATTTGGATTTCCTTCTGGACCATCTTTTGATTTTATAATTTTTCTGATTTTGACTCTACTGTGTACTGTAGCATAATATTTGTCTAACTGGAAAACAAAGACCGTAAATTCAACCACTCCAAAGTTCCATGGGGTAAGGCACCAGTCTTTGTTTTCTCAGTGAGTCCTATCACCAGAAGGCTATCACATAGTAAAGGGGTAGCAGGATCATGGTATCTTTTGACTGAGATCTGTGGAATCCTGCAGATTAATTTTGATATGTGCTAAAACTAGCAAAACAAGCTGTTTAGAGTACTTGTGTGAATGACTGTTTTCAGGAAGATGTGAAATTAATTGAGTTTACATAATGGCACAACATGAGAAAAATAGAGAAGTTCCCCATAAAACTCAGAGTTTTAAATGTTTTACAATCTTAATCAGGCATTCTTGAATTAGTTTTCTGAACACATTGCATTCAACTTGTAACCTGGACTACCCTTTCCACTGAGAGGTGTGTTGAGAGTGGTTAAAAATTATTGTTATATAAATGACAAAATGTTCTGTAAAATCTTCTGTAAAAGTAATCTGGCATCCAGTAATCTTAATCTTAAATCCATTTTAAACCACTCAATTCTATAAAAGGAAGAGCTGATTGATTTTGTCTAATTAATTATTTTTCATTTATTTAGTTGACATTTATAATCAAATAACTGGGTTTTTATTTAAATAAAGATTATTTTTGTTATTCACACAATAATTTAATAAATAAAATAATTTGTCTTAATTCTGAATTTAAGACTATTTCTTTAGCTTACTGTAATACGTTTCTAGATGTTACTTAAATTAACATTTTACAAAAATAAATATGTCACTCTCTTTTCAACAAGAAACATTAAAGGTTCTTTCAAGATTTCAAGAGATGTTAAACCTTGCTGATTTAATGGTCTGACCAAATATCTCTTATGACTAGAGAGAGGAGACTTGTGAGATATCTGAAACAAATTTGTATTTTCACTGGACGAGAAGTTAGGAGCAAAGGTGATCTAAATTTACCACTTGTATTCATCAGATTTTAGAATTGTGAGAACTAATTGTGAGAATGAAAACAAATGTATACATGCTCTCTTTAAACTTCATAATGACTTAAAATAGGAAACATACTTTATTGTGAGACCAGAAATTATCCTGAGTATCAATATCTGTTTTAGTTGTCAAACTGGACAATTAGAAAACTCACTGACGTCCTCTGGCCAATGTAAACATCTGTTATGTTAATTATTAATCTGAACTTTAAAGTCAGTTGAGGTGAAACAGGAACAGGAAAATGGGATTTATCAGATCTGTGATAGGTTATTAAATGAGACTTTTCTGTAGGTCTTGGCTTCTTAAAATGATTGTACAGATAATCTAAGTGTTTGCCTTAAATGCAGACACCAGTTGTTGACATCTAAAAATATATTAGATTAAACCTTCTGAAAAAGGTTTTCTTTTTCCTCCAGTTTTCACTTTACTGCAATGGACATGGGACTTGGATTTTATAAATATTTTAGTGTTTTAGTTCTGACCCAGGTTGCCCTTTTGAAATGAATCTCTTGATTACTTCTGCTTTTGAGCTTTGGTTCACCTTACTAAATAGCCTCAGAGCATGGGAAACAGATATCTTTGGGTTGAAATTCAACTGGAAGCTGTGCTTCACCTGCTTACAGTCTGTATAACCAGGCCTACAGACATACTCTGAAATCCTTGTCCCTCAAAACACAAATAGTGTGCATCAGAACATCATGCAAAGGTTTCAATCCATAAATTCCACATATTGAGTTGCACTCCTTGTTACTAGAGAAAACATGGAACAACACTTCGTGTTGATAATACAAACACCTCAATTAATGCAGATAACTGATAAAGGCAAAAAGAGGTGATAGAAATTTGCTAGTTAAATAAACCCAAATTCAGCAATTTTTATTATGTCACTGCATAACTGAATGCCAAAAAGGGATTCAGGGCAAGAACACACCTTGAGCTGGCAAAACAAATATATACCAACCAAAAATAAAATGCTTTTCATGTTTTCACTTAAAAAAAAAACCCCAAAAACAACTATGTATCTAATATTCAGTTTTGGTATTTTTTGCTGCGTATTTTATACAAAATTAAACTGGTTTTAAAATTTAATCTGATACCTAAAAACCTCAATCCCAAAAGTGCTCACTAAATTAGTGCTCATTATGTTAGTAATTAGGGGTTTTTTTTCCAAACAGTTTGAAAGGTATCAATTAAATTTGCTTCATCAGAAATTCATGAAGAGGCTGATCCTCTTGTTGAAGCAGAAGTAGATAGAGAGAGAAGTACAAATACAATAGAATTTCAGGGGTTGATTTCCATCAATCATTTTTATGAGTAATGTATACATGTGTTTAAAGCTGGTGGCACCACATTTTGAACTAAAGTTTTGCCAGTCCTTTCACATAGAAGAAAGTTGGCTACTGAGTAAGACATAAAGGAAATTAGATGCAGAAAAGAAAAAAAATTGCTAAAATTAGCAATATTACTCAAAACCCATTTAGGTTTCAAATCTGTTAAGTAGTCCTGTACTTAAAAATTGGCTTTCAAGGTAAGGAATTTGGGCAGGGAAATGATAACTGTGCTTTTGGTGCGCAGAATTCACTTGAGAACACTCCTCACCATTTGGGTCTTGCATCTGTTTTGATTAGAAACCAAATCTCTGCCTGGTGCCGAGGTTCAGCCTCCTACAGATACCTTCCTTTACTAGACAGACCTAAGAGCTTTTTGTTACCTGTAAGCTCATTTCCTCTGGAGATCTATGATGACTCAGGTATGCTTTCAATTCCAATCCTTTTTTTTTTTCCTTCCACCCACAAGCTGCAAAAATGTGAAGCAGACAAGATAAAATTTAATGAGACCAAGTTATAAATTTCTTTAACTTAATTTCTTTATTTCTTTGTGCTTTAATTTGGAACAGATAGTCTGCTTCATGCAGTCCATGTGTGTGATTATGTCTGCTTTGTGTTTTAGTTCAGGTCTATGCACAAAAACAAACAATAAAGAAAACATAACATAAACACAAACCCAGCTCACTCCAGGGAGTGTATTAGTTTTGAATCAGAAAATGACTGGAAAGCCACAGATGCTGAGCAGCACCATTTACAGAGTTTATACCAATAAAGAAGTCAAACGTGGGCAAAGCATTCAGTGCACATTGATGGGATACTGATGTTAGAAACCCGATAGCTGCCTTTTCCTTTCAGAGAAGCTGATGGAGTTTTGGAGGCAGCTTCCATTTTCACCCCTACTGTGTTCCTCCCAACAGCAGTCATCTGTTGGAAATATCCCATCAGGTATGTCTCAGCAGCAAGACAGCATTAGCTTTTGAAGACACATGGGATTGACCAGAATGCTTTTTGAATTCTCAGGTTTAAGCATGCTTTTTTTGGGCTCATTTTTGTATAATGATCCAGCTGACTACATTTGACGAATTTTTTATCTATTGAGAATTTTGATGAAGAAATGAGAAAAGGGGCTTTGAAGGAAAACAGGTACAGTAAAACCTGTCAAATAACATTAATACAGTAAGGTTTCCTGTATTACATTACTTTTATTTAATATTCTTGTATAACTACAAAGGTAAATCCCCTGAAAACTGTATTCCCACTGACAGCTTCCCTGCTATTTTACGGTGCATCCTCTATAGTTAATGGTCTATCACAGCTTCTACTGTAAGTTCCGATTTATCAAGGCTTTATTGTAGCAACAAAATTGTTAGAAAGGAATTTCATTCTGTGAGAGACTGAAAAATGAATTTTAGTTTAAATTGATTTAGCCATCTCTAAATTAGAGGGCTTGAGGATTTTTTTTTTTCATTTTTCAGGTTTTATCTTTCTTTTTCTTTAATTGGCCAATTTCCTTTCTATTGTAAACTGAAATAGTTGCTCTGAAGTTGGAAAAAGAGATCTAGAAGTTTGGCTTCTGCCTAGAATGTCTGTCTCCAAAATCACACATTAGTCTATTTTACTGTTTTCAATGTACTGCAGATCTGAGTCTACAGATATGTACTTGGGCAATTTTTCAAAATATGCCCAACAGTGGGAAAAATTTATGTATGAAGGAGATGTACAGATGCTATGCATGGTAAAGCCCTTGACCAGTTCCTGAATTACTGATTTTGTGTGATATTTGCATTACTATTTGCTCTTCAATTTACATCTCCAGCACCTAAAATCTGCTAAAAGTCTTTACTACTTTTCCAAATCTAAATAGCTATCATTTAAGAAATAGGCTCTTTTCTTACCTTCACAGACTAAAAATACAACAAAAAGACCGGCTTTCATTCTGAATCTCTCATGCTTGTGCCACTGAAGACAGAGTAGACATAGAGCTCTATCCTGGGCACCCTGATGCAATGTCAGGCTCTAACTTACTTGATGCAACTGCAACTAATGCTAAGGGAAAATTATAGCACATCATTTGCTAAAATGACACTGATAAGAAAATAATTTTATACATAAACATAAAAAAAGGGAAAGTGTGACAATATGACTCCTACATAAAGTCAGTGTTCATCTGTTCTTCTGGACAGAGAAAGACCATTTGACCAATGCTGTAGTAAGACAAATGTGGTTTTTTTGCAACAAATAGAACAGAATATGCCTGAACTGCTTCTTTTGCATCTATAAATCCATAATTTAGAAACAGCCACTGAATATCTGTTCCATGTAAATTATTTCTATGCTTCAAAAAGGTACGAATTCCAATTTTTTTCTTCATTAAGTTTAAATAATTGATTTTTCCATGTACAGGACTTGTGCTATAATTTTAAAGAACATCAAATGGATAGTCAGATTCAATGTTCATATTCAGTGCTAGAAATTAAAATAATGGTTTAGGTAAATTTTTAAACAATGTGAAAATATGAGTCTGTGAAATTCATAACTTGCTCATTTATTTCTTTACTAACAGAGGAATCTGACAGAGGTCCATTTTCCTTTGAAGTCCACCTTCAAGTTGTGGGGCACTCTTATAAATAGGATGCAGTGACCATTAGCAACTAATTTTTGTACATGATACTGTTCTTCAGCCTGATGAGATACAGTGAACTTCTGAAGGGTGGAAGAAAAATCATTAGTTCAGCCTGTTCTGTGAACACCTTTCAAACAAGCGA
Source organism: Cinnycerthia olivascens (assembly GCA_035048155.1). Taxonomy (NCBI): domain Eukaryota; kingdom Metazoa; phylum Chordata; class Aves; order Passeriformes; family Certhiidae; genus Cinnycerthia; species Cinnycerthia olivascens. Next base: position 79,632,695 of record JAWWMU010000001.1, on the reverse strand, counting down.
ATTTTTTTTTTTTTTTGGTGCCTACTCTAGTTTAATATCAGAATCAGAGTCTTATAAAAATATTCAGTAGTGTTTTACAAGTGTATTACAAGAATCCTCTATCTAATGATGTAGAGCAAAATGTCAAAAAAATAAAAAGGACAACCCAAAGAAACAGTAAGTGAGGACTTATACATTTGTCTATATATAGTATGCAGATAGTTTTCTCAAATGTGTATATACAATAATTTTAATTTTATTTCATAGCATTCTTTCATTTCTAAGCAGCATTATTGATCTTTACTGTATATTGTAAACTGGAATTTTCCCTATGGTATAACACTGCTGGAATCTTTTTTTTAAAGTTTACTTTTTTATTGCAGAAAATGTATGGTAACAGACAGTTGCAGTGAAACTAAGCTACCCTAAGTGTTTTGTGGCCATATCTTCTTGAAGTAGCCCACTGCATTACCATTAGGCTCTTGCCTGTCCTTCTCCTCCTTTTAGGACAACAGTCTGAGGAAAGCAATTACCCGGCTGAGAAACATATTTCTTGAACAGCAGGATCTGGCTCAGTGGCTTGCTCCTTACATCTACAGAACTATTCAACAAATGATGGCAAGAGGGAAAATAGTGACCCTTTAGCATCTGCCTTTGCTAGTTAAACTGTTTGTTTTTGCCCAAAGGCAGTTTTTTAGGAAGGTAGTATTTAGTTTATGATTTACATCAATTTCTTTTCTCCTGTGACCATTTGATGTTAAATCCGCAGTCTACATATTAGCTAAATGTCTGTGTGTACATATGCTTGTAAAAGGGAGGAAAAAAATATCACTTTCAAGTGTCTTTAAATAAAGACGTAACTTTAAGTTCAGACAAAGGTGTGAGGGCTTTCTTTGTTGACAAGAAAACAGATAATTAATTTGCTTCTCCATCCAAAGAATCCAAAGAAACTTGTCTTCTTTTGCTGATGGGTTGATAAATAGGGATTTTCTGTCAGTGAGTTCAGAGAGGAAAATGTGTGCTCTTTGTTTTGTTTTCATTTGTTTACTTTTTTCTGGAATAAAAAATGCAAAGGCTACTTTCTCATCAGAAATTTTCATCTCTGGCAGCAAAATATGTTTTAATGTGAAGAGATTGGTGAAAGATTCATTCTCTACAAAGTTCAGGTGAAGGGTACATGCCTGATTATAAGGACACAGTTAACCACCCTGCAGGTGGTTGTATTCAAAGCACTTAGGGCTTTCCTACCGTGTAGAGGAATTCCTGGATAAAAGCCTTCTGAGTGTAAGTAAATAAATCCTGATACTTTTGTTTGTAAAATAATTTTATTTCCAAATCAGTTCCAGAATGGACCTTAAAAATTGCAGGTTGCTAATCAAACATGATAGAATAAAGAAGGTTAAAAAGCTGTCTGTGTGATCAATAACTAAATATTTTAGGAGGTGTAGAGAACCAACCTTATTGTTTTGTTCTATTTGCATTCATGGCACATTATAAAGTAGTTTATAAATAAAATATTTTGTCCAATATTTTGCAATTATCTCTTTTTAAAAGAGTAATCCACAGGATATGTAAGTGGGTGGACAGGGAGTTGCTTTTCACTGCCCATGATCTTCCACCTGCCCCCTAACCTGGATGCAACTATAGCAGCCTGAGGGAAAGTTTATATCCACCAAAGCATGACTTTTACCAACGACATGAGATGATCTAATGGAAGGTATTGATTCTGCCTGAAAAGCTCACATTCCTGTCATCACAAACATTTCCATCAGATGTTCCCTTATTCATTTGTAATGAATTCTCAGTTTGGATCACAGAGTCTCTTTGTTATTCACAGTTGGCACCTGCCAGAGCAGAGCTGTGCACAGTCACCTGCTTTGCTCACAGGTCTCAGCAAGCATGACTGCACTGGCCCCTTCTCCCTGCCTTTATCTAGAGAAAAAAACCTCATGTGTCATGCATCTAGCCTGTTTTAGGTGTTATTTTTTAAGATTTTGCACCTGCATGCTAAACAGCAGGACACCTTAAATTCTGGTCAGTGCCTGGCACTGCTTGGACCACCTCCCTCCCTCCGGTCCCTTACTCATTAAAGAACCAGTTTAGCTCTGCTGGGGAAGAAAACAAGGAACAGCCTCCATAGAAGAATATTTAATTAAAGATATTCAAGGCTGTTAGAAATGCTCAGGCACACCTGAAGTTTGAAAAATCAAAAATCCAGACATGCCTTCTCCCGTTTAGGAGTCTGGAAGTCTGATTTTTAGCAGTATTCAGGCTTTACGTGCTTTGCACATGAAAAAAGGTTCCCATCTAATTTTCTTAAATGTAGTTTCTGTTTCCATTGACCATAATTTTAACTGACTATAGCCAAGTCACCAAAACACCTATCGTTAGTGTGGTGGTGAGATTTCTCCCACTCCACTCACTTTGCCCATTCTAAAAGAGTTTGACGTTAAAATAGTCTGCATTTTCCTTTCCTTGTCTTCATTCATTTGCATTTTGTCAATAAGTTGTATCCCACATGCTTCTGTTCATGTGTTGGATACTTTTTTTTGCTTGGCCTAGTAGTATATCTGGAGTCAGAAGCAGAGATTCTCAAACATTGCCAATGTTTAAACCTAGATTTATCTTCATTCATATTTACAGCATTTTCCCTTGGAAATTCTCTTCCAACTCTCCTCGTGTGATATTCACTGTCATATAAAACCTGATATTAGTTTGGTGTGCTTGCCTGGTTTCCTTAGAAACCTTTCTGAGTTATTTCCTGTAAAGGAAATTATCATCCCACATTTAGGAAGGTACAGTTACAACTGAATAATGTTTTGACAGAATTATCAAAATTAAATTCTACACCTTACTTAAGCACCACATCTGAATTAGCCTAATTTATATTTTCAAATCCAAAATACCTTCTCTCCAATATTGAGCTGGAGATCAATGTCCATCATGTAAAAAGGTATCTGATGAAGAAAGGTCATAGCTAATCTGGGCATTGAAGCATTATATGCAATAATTTCATTTTTAAAATCTGATTGTTTTAGAAACTTTTTTAGTTTCAAACCAGACATTAGCATCAGACTCAGGAAATGATATTACACCAACAGCAAATCTTGCTACCAGCCTTTTTTTCAGTAGTATACAATGTGCCAAAATTTAGTCTGTCTCTGAATTTGGTCTCTAGCTCAGTGTGAGGAATAACTTAGGGATGTTCAGGCTTTGATTCATAACCAACAGGTTCATTTGCACTGGCTGACATTCATATGAGACTTCAGATGCCATGGGTCATGCAAAGAATTCAGACATGAAGCAAAACCAGTTGTTTTATCCTGCTTGCTTGCTTATGAACATGTGTAGCAGATTTATACACCTTGCTTTACTATTGTTTTTGCACCCCTGTGTTTGTTTGTGTGTGCCTTGTGCTACTGTTTTACTGGCACCACGACATTACAGGACTGGCAGTAACTGCTTGTTCTTAGTTTGCTTGCTGAAATGTAAACATTTTAAAAAGCCCTTAGATACACATTTATTAATAAAGCAAATGATACATTATATGTATTGAGATAAATAATACAATATAACAATATTGTATATTGTCCTAGTTTAGGGCAAATTTGGGAGAGGGAAAGAAGGGAAAAAAAAAACAAACTTCTAGATGGACTACCCCTCCCCTTAGCTGAATCGGGATAGGAAAAATCTCCTTGGAAGAAAGTGGAAAAAGTTGTTTAT
>JAWWMU010000001.1:79609051-79628893 GCA_035048155.1 Cinnycerthia olivascens | reverse complement strand
TTTTTAAAGGTACAACACTTATTTCTGAGCTTAACAGACGAATGGGGATATAATTTAGCATCAACCCAGGACATATATGATAAATTGAATGTCATTTTTTGCAACTGCCCTCAGCCATGAACTCTTCACTTAAAATAACCCGATGTATTGCAAATTTTTCAAAATTAACTATGATCTCAAAGGCACTACTTTCCAGAACACTGGCATAGATATTTTTATCCACTTTTGTTAAATGTATATTGTGAAAAGTAATGTTCCTGGATTTTCTGCTGAAAATTAAATGACCTGAGCATTTCAGGTTTCAGATAAAATCTGAAATTATTGGTCATCTTAATGCATTATTGTGGGTTTGGTTTTTGTGGTTGTTTTGTTTTGTTTTGTTTTGTTTTGTTTTTTTCCCCCTCCTCCACACTTTATATGTAAGTAAAATGCTCAAATGATGTGGTCTGATGTATATGTAAGCACTGGAGGCTGAAGCTTGCTTTTGTATTGTGTGCCCCTTGTGGCCAAAATATATGAGACTAAAATATTGTGGTTCATTGCTCTCTCCTTCCTAATATAAACTATTATTCTTTCCTTTATTTGCAAACTTTTGCTCTGCAATTTTGTGAGTATTCTGCTCAAATTCAAGATTCCCATCTGTTTCCAACATAGGACACCATGATAGATGTTAATATACCCATGAATGCAAAAAATACATAATGTCTCTTTGTAGAAAGCTATGTATCAGAATGATCCTGCCCCTACCAAGTTTAACAGTGCATCATAAATAAAAAATAATGTGTCCAGATTCATGCTGTGATCTATTAAAAAACATACAGTAGAACCTTACCTGTTAAATACTTAACTTCATGGTTAGCAGTAGGCTGATGTAATGTGGTGATGCAGTTAATTAATTCTGGGCTTTTACATGCATTGTATAAAATTCCCAAGATAAAAGCTGGAGCTGTTGGGCAATGAAACTTACATGGATACAGCATTTTCCTAGCCAATGATCACTTTGCTGCTGTTAATTTTTAAAATCTACTTAGTGCTTAGAATTGTAATCTGCTGGCTGACATGGGATTGTATCACAGAATTATAGAATCAGGAAATTGTTTGGATTCGAAGGAACCTTTAACCACTAGACCAGGTTGTCGAAGCCTCATACTGTTGTGGTGCATGTTCCGGAGAGTTGCGACATCATACAACCTGGCCTTGAATATTTTCAGAGATGAGGCATCCACAACTTGTCCAGGAAGCCTGTTTCAGTGTCTCACTACCTCTACAATGAAGAATTTCTTCCTTATACCTATACTAAATGTACTGTCTTTCAGTTTAAAGCCATTCCCCCTTGTCCTATCACTACATGTGCTTGTTATATGTCCCTCTCCAGATTTCCTGTGGGCTCCCTAGAGATACTGGAAGGCTACTCTAAGGTATCCCCAGGGCCTTCTTTGCCCCAGATTGAACAACCACAACTCCTCATCCTGCCCTCACAGGAGGCTGGAGAGGGCCCCATAGGGAGCTGTAGCCCTTTGATCATCTTGGTGGCCTTCTCTGGACTTGCTCCAGCAGATCTCTGTCATTCTTGTGCCGAGGGTTCCAGAGCTGGATGCAGTACTCTGGGTGGGATCTCACAGGAGCAGATTAAGGGGGCCCTGCTGGCCCTGCTGCTTTGGATGCAGCTCCTGGGCCATATGACTGACTTTCTGGGCTGCAAGTGCACATTGCTGGCTCATGTTGAGTTTCTCATCAATCAACATCCAATATTCATGGGACTATTGCAAAATGAATTAATATTCTGCCATATCATTCTGATTTGAATTTGTGAACATAAGGTAGATTATGTGGTCAAAATAGCTAAGCAGTAGAATTCTGATATTTCAAGTAGGGATGGGATTTGAACAGACTGTTTTTAAAGCCATTCCAAGAGAAGTGGTTTGGATTTTGCACATATAACATTATAGTGTTGCAAAGCAAGTGCAAACTGTACTTGCTTTACAGATGAGATTAAAATCCAGGCCACTAGCAGCTTTATCTTCATAAAAATAATTGATCTGGTGTCAAATGGGATTGTTGAACCAAAACTGAGAAATTCAGTGTTCTTGATATTGCAAAGGGAGATTCTCTCCTGATAGATGATCTAAGTTGAGATCTCATGCATAACACCATTTTGATGCGTCCCTCTGCCAGTACACACTTTCATAAATGCTTTTGCACCTAACTCAACGGTATCTAATTCATGATATCCTATAGGATCTGCAAACATAGAGATATTTAGTAGGTTTTATAGATTATTTAATAAAGGAAATTTTTAAAAATCTGAAATTTTCTGTTAATGATTTTTTTTCCTTTCAAAAACCAAAGAGCTTCTCAGATATCCTTATGAAAGATCCTATTTTAAGGGCAGAGATATAGCAATAATAAAATGTTAGTTCTCTAAATTACAGAATATTTTTATACTATTTACAATATCAAATAGGAAAAACATTGTTTCAATTTATGGATACAAAGCTTTTATTACATTTTCTAGACACCATCCAAAAGATTAATATATAGCTTGGCCTTTCAGTATGAATAATGGGTAGATTCTTGAGTCTTTAATATAACAGATCTGCATTATAGTTTACTGTAAGTTGTAGTAAAGTGCTTTTTCACAATAAAGTAAGGAAATACAGTGCCATTAAGTATTCATGTTTTGCTGTATTTTGCTGTGCTGTTGTGAACTGTGTGCTGGTCTGAACCGTAAAAGCCAAAATTGTTCTGAATAGTTATTAGGATCATCAAATATAAGACTTTTATCCAAAAAGAATATTCCACTTCTTAATCATTTGCACATCACAATTGCAATAACTGTAACTCTAGCTGTCCACTTTCTGAGATGTTTCAGGCAGTTAATGAAGCTTGAGCATTAGTTCTTTGAGAAAAGTTTCTTAAATGTTTTGCTAAATCCAGAGATGATTTTTTTTTTTTATACAATAAGTCTGGTACTTGCAAAACCTTTCTATTTTGAGTAGTACAGTGCATGCACAGTAGTTGAAAAGACAAATACAGTACCCTAAGGAAGAATCTCTGCACATTTTTGCATCTCTAAAGGAACAGTTTTCAGTGTTTTACTTCATTGATCTGCCTCAGGTCCTGTTACACCAGGGTGGGAAGCCAAAAAATTAATTGGAACAGTGGGTCTGTTAGCTTTACTGCTGATAATCATTGATAGACAACAATAACCACCTCTATACTCACCCTTTCATTAAGTTCACTTTAGCACACCCCAGGTTCTGAACTAAAACAGTCTATGTAAGCACTTGTGGTAAAACTGCCATATGCTGTCAATTTTAGAACTGTTTTCATTTTCTGTGTTTGAACAGCGAAGCTAAAGTCCTGTTTTGCCTAGTATAGCACTGGGAGGGAGACCAAGATGTCATGTTAGCTAGCTAGTCACCCTCATTGCTCATCTCTTAAGTGTTTATCTGGCCCAGGAGCTGCTGTCTTCCCAGAAAATTGTCATGGCAGGCCATGGCAGGCTGCTGCTGCATTGCTGTCCTTCAGCCTGCTGCTACTCAGATTGTGTCATTAACAATTGCTCTTTCAAAGATGTTTGCATGGCAAAACATCCCGACATATTTCAAACTGTTTCATCCTTCTTGTATTTGGATCATTTCCTAGCATGTAGGATTGATGTTTATAAAGATTAGAAGAGAAAGAAAAAGTATTAAGCTTTGTGAAAAGAAAAAGAAAAGATTAGTTGCTAGCTGAGGTGTACATAATTTTCATAGAAACACAGAATCACAGAATGGCTTGACCATTTAGTCCAATCTCCTTGCTGTAGGCAGGGAAACTTCCACTAAACCAGGTTGCTCAAAACCCCCATCCAACCTGGCCTTGAACAGTTCCAGGACTGGGTCATCCATGGTTTCTCTGGGCAACCTGTTCCAGACTGTCAGTCTGCCAGATGAGTTTTTATGTGTGTGATCTACCACGTTTAGACTTTTTTTTTGTATTTTGCTTGAGTACTTTCTGCTGCAGCTCTATGTGGAGTAGAAGAGATATTTCAAGTACATGTGAAATCATGTAGACGCACTCATGAAGATTACTGCTCCCATCAAGGCTATAGACAGATACTTATGATTCAGAATGCAAACTGGGACCATGTTAGTCATAATTATTGATAAGTACTCTGGAGGGGGAAAGAAAAGCAGAAAAGATGTTTTCAAAGTGCTATTAGCTTTTAAAGATAAAATGGAAATTTTCCCAAGTAAGAAATGACATGAAATGGCAATTCAAATACCCTTTTTGTTTACTGAGATGCTTTAAGGTCTTCTCCACCTGCTGAGTGCCTGGAAGGACGAATAAGCATTGGAGTGACAGGTTTCACACTGCTATGTCATAGATTTGCACAGCAGGACAGAGTGGTTTCCGACACTATTGGCTGATCTGTCTTTCAAATAGAAGCCTGCATTTCAAATTTTGAAAGAAAAACGTTTTTTTCATCTTTGCAGTTCAGAAAAGAAATTAATTTTTTATGTAATCCTTCCAGAAAATGATGAAGTTTCTCCAAATGCAGAACATTAAAGGAATTATATACTAGACAATAACATGAAGAAGAGAATATAATTTAGGGGCTTAAACCCAGAAGAAGGTTTATATTTGCATTTATATTTGTGAAAATTACCAGAAACAATTATTCTGTTTGAATTGTCTCCTTTAAAACTGTTCTTTTGTAAGACCAATATAGATACCAGTTGGTGGAAAAAAAGGCAAAAGGCACAAAGTAAATCATGTAATTCAATTATACTGGGCCAAGGTAGAGTTCCTGTGGTGGCAGCCATTAAGTGTTGAGACTTTGGAATAATTCCTTTGATCATGGCCAAGTTGAACTTACAGCTTTTTATTTACACAGTGAATTCTCAGCCTTGGTATGGAGCAAGGTTCGCATGCCGTTCTTTACTATGACTTGTCTGTGGGTTGTAAAAAAGCTAAATTGATTATTATTCAATTATTCAATTACTGTTTGGCAAGCCTCTAAAGAAGCCCACATACAAGAAATAAAATAAATACACATTTAAGTTGTTGATTAATTTGCAACACGAATCTCACCGTCATTGTTAACAATTAAGGAAAGAAACATTTAAAATAAAACATTTTTATTTCATTTTTTTTTAATTAGTAGTGCACACTTAATTTTAGGAACTCAGAACTCTTTCAGATAATGGTTAAGACATGGGTATAGAGGCAGCTATTCTAATTGTTTTTTGTATATATAATTATTGAAACAGTGATTTAAGTTTTTAATCACAGACATTACATCTTGAAATTTATCAGCAGAATGTAACAGTTTTTTCTTTTGTATTTTTTACATATAAGGACAGCTACGGAATTAAAAAATAATAGCAAATATTAAGAGTGTGATCTTCCTCAAACCAAGATAACTTAGCAACCAAGATGTTCTCAGTAGCAGAATGGAATATAAAAACTGTTGTGATGGTGTGTAGAAGAAGCTAAAAATTTTATGAGGGTATAAAGGGTTACCTGTCTCTCAGATTTAAAGCTGCTCTTGCTGTCCTCTTCACAACACAATAAATAAAGGACCATCAGGATACATGCAGCAAGTATTTATTAAAAAATATTTTGTACAGGGAAAAAGAAAAGTTACTTCTTAGAATTACTGAAACTGAAAAAACAAAATAGCTGCCATGGAGCACAGAAGACATGGATTCAATTTCTTATTTCAATTTGTTTATAAGAAGATCTTGAAGTCAAGTACAGCACAGCCCAGCCCAAGTGAGTACCTACTTTCTGGATTAAGTGTGAACTATTTTATATTTACGTTGTTGATGCTCTTCCAGCTTATGTAAACAAACAGCTGATGGATGGTGTGGAAAATTGAATCAATATCTCGTATGCACCTTCTCAGCTTTCCTTCTCTACCTTTTTTTTTTTTTTTTGTGGCAGCTACCGCCTACTAAAACCTATGTCAGCTTTTCTTTACTACTATTGCAGAAGAACATAATATAAGCTACAATTACACCTTCATTTTGGTAGCCAACATACTATATTGCCTTCAACACTGTAGTTACTTGGTGCCTCCTACTCATAATGTATTTATCCTCACAGTACTCCCATGATGTTGAGCAGATGGTAAAGTGAATCACTAGGTACAGAGCTTGACTCTTCAAGATCAGGCAGGAAGATTGTGGTGAAACCAGTCCTGGGTTTCCTTCATCTTCCTGCCAGACCCCTCATCTGTTACTGGGAACTGTGAGAGCCTCCCCTCAGTGGATGATGGATATTGATTATAGATAGTAGACAGGTTCTTCTCCTTTACCTCCATCCTTGGAGAAAAAAGAGGAAGACATGTGGTGGGCCTTGTGTAATCACCTAAAAGTGGTGGCTCCAGCTTGGCATAGCTGAACAGTATTATAAAGTTCTCAAATTATGTCGATTATGAGAATGTTAAAGACAATTTTGAGACACACAAGAAGTGCAGCTCTCTTGCTTTTCCTCTGACTCCAGCTCTGTTGGATCCTACAGAGTTCAGCCAACAGATGATTAATTTTAGTCTATTGATTCTACTGGCAGCTACTACAAGTGTCTCTTCTTGGATAAGGTGTGATGTATTACACTCTTTCTGTGTGGTCTTCTGCACAAGGTACCCATCTGGCAGCACTTCTGTGAGATGTGGTGGGTATGACTGAATGAGGCAGATTCTTTTCTGGGAATCTTCTCATCCTCCTAGAGTGAGACACAATTGTTTCCTACCCAACTCATTTGGAATCTCTGTTGTCTCTGACACACCGCTGGCAGCCTTCTTGGCGGCGGAGGTGAAGATACCTCACTTGACACTCTTAAGTGGTTTTGAGCTTTCACATTACTAAACATGTATGCTGTTAGCCCTCTAGCATAGTAGTCACATGTTAATTTGTGTAAAACATAAATGCCGCAGCATGATATGGGAAAGATTCCCAGAAATTACAAAAAAAAAGACTTTTGGTGCTTAGTGTAACCTGACACAATGAGGGTAGAATACAATTTATTTAAGCACGTTGGGTGCTGTCTTTTCCCAGCAGTCCCTAGATTCTGATTTCTTTTTCTTTTCTGTCTTCTGTTGGCCCTCCTCTTATTTTACCTGTTATAATCACAGGAAGAATTATTTGATTATGGAACTTCATTTTTTACTATAGATCGTAAGAAATTTTTCTGTGGAATAAGTTTCTTTGGGATTTTAGTTTTATATCGTTCTTATATTTAAAACATTTGTAAGGAAATAGAGATTTCAGAGAAAATGCTGGTTCTGATACTTTTAGTATAGATGATTAATATGATTAAAATGACTCTAATGATCAAAATGTATTAAATTGAAATGTTAATACTTTACACATTAAATTAAAAAATCACCTCAGAAATCTAAAATTTAGTGAACAAAACAGAATTTCTAAGTTTGGATACATTAATAAGATATTTTTTCTAACTTGGTTATTTTTTATTTTATTTGGATTGAGGAAAATCTCTAATTTTGATTTGTCATGCTATTTGGAGTGGAAGGAATAATTAAAGTCTTGAAGTTTTTATGAGGAAAAGGCCTTATTTTCTTCTATAATTTATTTCACACTCTATCCAATAAGTTCTTGGTGTAAATTTTGGCATTTAGGTATATCAACCGATGGATGGAGCTTAATAAGCAATCTCTCCTGAAGAAGTGATATTACAGCTAATAATGTGGTAGGAAAAGTATTTACTGCTTCTGTGTGAAAACTCAGTCAAAGTAACATATAGAAGGATACAAGAAAGATAAACCATAGGCTTAAGGTGAAGCTTTACAAAAATTTAACATTAAATAATAATATTTAAAAATTAATTATATGGAATTTATCATTTTGATGTTTTGGAAATAAAGTTTCACCTTTTTTCATTCAGTTTTCCATTTCTAAATAATTTAACATTAAATCAGCAACTTTAAGAAAGAGTTGATATAATAATACATATAGTTGATAATAATAGAATATTGCAGAATTCTCAGAATATTTTTTCAGATTATTTTTATTATTTTAAATGTATTATTTTATTTTGTGTCTACTTGTGAATTTACTGAGAACTAGAATCAAATTATATTTGTTAATATAATACTAAGTAGGAGAGAGATTTATTAGACATAACAAAAACTCACATGACCAAATTTATCTGTAAACTTCTTGCCATCCTTGCTTTTCTGCAGTAATTTAGGGAATTATACTGAAAGAATAAGAAGAAACTTTATCCAAATCCCTTTTTTAAAGCATCTTTACCTGTGCTACTTCATGACATTTCATTTTTCAGAATTTACCCTCTACACTGATAGGTGTCCGACTTAACCCTGTCTTTTAATGCTAACGTACTCATCTAAGCACATGGAAAACATCAGAGGCTGCTAGTTTTCTATTGATTTATTTTCAAGTACTAATATTTTTGAAGGTTGCAGAATTCCTGTGTGTGAATTAATATGTCTTTAAATGTTATTGCTATGCATGTAAAATTTTTCAGTTCCCTCTGAAGCTTCTCTTTCTTTCTAAAGTGCCATGGCAGTCATAGGAATAAATAAAAGTCCACTTGGGAAGAAGTCATCACCTATGAATATGGAAGAGGGGAATGTTTTAGATGGCACACTGCAGCTTTGGGGCAGGAGGTGAGAGAACTACTTCCTGAGGAAGTCAGTTTGGGAAGTGTGCAGTTCTTTGCCCTCCAGTTGGTCCAAATAAGCAAGAAGTGATCTCCATTGGCAAATTATTGTAAGATTAGATCAGTAGGGTGATTGGCAATAAATATAATCCTAGGTTTGAGAAGTAAACCTGCAGTTCAGCAAAATGTTCTAGTTGGGTTGCTGACATCTGCCCTAGGGATTTTGCACTGAAGTATAAAACATATGATGCAGTGGTGCAGAACAAATTACATTTAAAACAAATGAAGGAAAGGACATCAAAATGCCCAGAAATGTTAAGATTGGTAGAAAAATAATGACAGGAGATGAGCTAACACCAGTAAGTTAACAGGCATGGTATTTAGTCTTCAGGCAAGAGGTTGCTACAGAAAAAAATTAATGTCCATTTCTCCATGGCCACTGGAGGTTAACCAAGGCATGGGTACAGTTACTCCTGCTCTTGGACAGGTCTGTTGGTCATAACCCCTTCCACCATACATTTTGTAAGGGTGAATCCAGATATCATCATCCAAAGGAAGGAAAATTGACAGAGTGAGGAGTTTGGTGATTTGAAGCTTTTCATTGAGACCCATGTCACACTAAAACTAAAATGTAAGAAATAGAAACCAAGCAGTTGAGGGCTGATATTAAGGTGGGGGACATGAGCCAGGTGGCAGGTGGCAAGCAGTTCCTTAATGTTCCACCAAGGAAGAGCTGATGATGATATGTATTATGGCTTCTGATATGATGACAGAGGATGGAACATACTTTTTGGGGAAAAGATCCTTGAAATTCTTTGTCCCAACTGCTCTCTTCAAAATTTGCAATCTCAAAATCAAGGAAATTCTGCCTAACATAGAGGTCCAAAGACAGCAAAATCAAAAAACATCTTGAGAGTACTAGATTCTGGGGAACCTAATTATATCTCTTTCTATAGGAAGGGAACAATGAAAATAAAATATTTTGCATTCAAAGAATGTGTCGGAAACGCTTTTCAGGAGTTTCAGTGAGATGCATCTTTGTTCCAAGAAATCTTACCCTCTAAATTTCAAATATGACAAGATGAATGAGAATGACACATAGTAAGAAAGATGCTGGGGTAAAGAGGACCAAAGAGCACAGTGATGAAATGTTGTAGGGCTCAGGTAAGGCATAAGAATAAATTGTGTAAGATAATAAAGAAAAATATAATGGTGACTGTGCTGTTTTTCCTACTCTGGTCAATAAATAATTTCAGTAATGTTGTGAGTATCATCCATCTTTATATACCACATCAAGGGAGACCAATGACCCAAGACCTGTTTCTTCCTGGCTTCCCTCAGAGCCTCTCCTCACCCATGTGCGTGGTGGCACCTCTTCTTCCTTCGCCCAGTGTCCTTAATCAAACTGTCTTGTGCTTCCCCATCACCACTGCAGTGCAAGCAGCCGGGCTCTGCTGAAGGGGATGGGCAACAAGCCACAGGTTTCAGCATAGCCAAGATTTTGCTTGAGCTAAGAGTAGAATTATGCCATGTTTGGCAGGCAAGTCCTGCTTGCTCCATCTGCCAGCGTGGCAGCAAGAGAAGCATCTGGAAATAGGGTGTGGGTGCTTCCTCCTTCCCCTTGCAGGGTGACACTCACTGTGCCAGCCGTGGGGCTGTAGTGGGCACAGAAGTAGTATGGACATGGGTTCAGAATGAAAATCCAGGCAGATAAGCAGACAGCTTTTGGCCAGAGGAGTCACGATAATTTCTGGCAATAGAAATTGTCACAATAGTGCCTGCCAAGGGATGTAAACAGTTATCAGGCACCAAAATTGCTAAAGAGTAAGAGATAAGGCAGAAAGATAAAACTAAACATTGAAGCGTGCACTGTGGATGCTCTAGGGTATCTCATGGTCAAACCAGAAGCATTTCATTTGCTTTTCACACATAATGTGGCAGATTCTGCATGGTCATTCTTGATTGTGATGTTCAAGATTTCAGACACCATGACATTAAAAATAATATAATTTATTTTCTTGAATCACTTACAATATTCCATCTAATTATTTTTAGGAATATAAATGTTTCCTTCATGTTCAAAATTAAAATGGCAAGCTTATTTAATGATAGAGAAACTCTATGAAATTTTTCATTTTGAAATATTAACATTGTAGACCTTCTCCCAGAAGTTTATAAAGCAAACATTCCACATTGAATTTTGTTACCAGATTTTGAGTTTTGATTAAGGGAGGCTTATGAAATGTTGTGGGTTTTTTTGTTGTTTTTTTTTTACCACACCAGTAATTCTCTTTTGAATACAGCTATTCTTTAGACTTTAAAATTAAAATTAAATATAAATTAACAGGAGCTTCATTTATTGTAGCAGAATATAAAAACCACATGTAATTTTATTTTTAATTAAAAATTTGGTTATCTGAGAACTTAAAAAAATAACTTCTATGTCGAATTTGAGTGACTAATTCAGTTCAAAACACTTTGAAATGAACATTTACTCATTTTAAAATAAAAGCTGAGTTTTCTGCCTTTGCAGTATTGAAGAAAAAAAAATCAATATTAAATTATCTCACCCATCTGATTGTGAAATAATGACCTTTTTGTTTAGAAATATTTTTCCTATGAATCTTCATTTGCAACTACAAGGGTGCACCTGACTAATGAAAATCAGAAGTCATGAAATATAAGTCTATTGCACTCTAAAATGGTTCCTTTATGGAATTCCTTTTACATCCAGGTATTTGTTCAGGTTTTCACAGCTAAAAGCGAGACCACTTACCCCATGTAATCCTGATCCTTTTAAAGCCCGCTTTTCCGCTTGGGTTAGGAGAACTGAAAATGTGTTTCAGGTTCCAGGTGGAACAATGAAATGTGCTACAGACACTCCATGCTCCATTTCAAGCTCAAGTGACTTCAAGCTCCTCATAGTCCAGGGCAAAGAATCAAGTTGCCCTGTATAAACCTTTTTGTTTTTCTTTGACTTTGGCAGCCAGATTGTTGGGAAACAGGTTTTGGACAAGATTCTGAGGAGGGACCAGGGATCATGGGAGATGGTGCAAGGGCTGTGGAGAAGTTTGTCTTTTGTCTCCATAGCACAAAATCTGCTCGGGTAGTTGAGAGTGCTTATTGATTAGCATCTAATCACACTATGGAAGTGTGAAAAACTCTTCCTGCTGGAAATTTTCTCATCGTTACTGATGAGCAGATCCCTATTGTCTTCTTTCTACTTCCCCTTCTTCTACCTACTCCCTCACTCCTGCCAAGCCATAGCTTTAGATGAGTATATGTGAGAAATTTATATAGTATGTGACAGAACTGAGCTTATCTCTCCTGCAAAACTAATGTAAAACTCTTGCAATTTTGCAAGATATAACCTTACAGGGGAGTTTGAAGCAAGTTCCTCTAGATGCTTTCTTAAATTAGGGCATCAAGTCACAATCCTAGGAATACACTGAGTACTGAAATAGTTGTACAATTATCAATATAATTCCATCTCTCTACCTCTCAGTATAAATCTAGTAAGTTGATATTAATACCATATAGTGATACTAATGGACTCGAGAGCAATCTGGTCTAATGAAAGTTTTTCCTACGAGGAAGACAAAACACAAATATTTGTTTAGTTCACCTTTCTTTCCCGTTTGAGGTGTGTACACGTCTTTGGATATCATAGTACTGAGTAGAGACAATTGGAGTACTGAAAGCAGTGCACGTGTGCCCCACTTGCTTTGCAGGGAAGACCCAGTTGATACTTTGGTTATACAGTATAAACTGAGTGAGTGACATTAACCTTCTGCACAGTCCAAATGTTATTTTTAAGGAAAACTGCCATTTGAAAGTTTATATAGAATGGAGACAAAGTTCTACTAATGCCGGCCCAAAATGTTTTAATGTTTACAGAACAAAAGCAGCAATATGTATATTATAAAGGTCTTATGCTTAGCTCTGATCCTGTATCACTTTTACACAAGTATATTTACATAATTAATCCTGTACTTATTGCAAAGAAAGTAACCCAGTAGTTATGATGAAAGAGATTTCTGCTGAATTTCTCAGAGAGAAATTCTTGACTTGAACATTTTTAATATACCCTGCTAAAATTTGGAATGGCACTTTTAAAGCAATTGTAATCAGTCGGTTAAATAGAAGATTTGTTTTTGAATTGACAGGAAGCTTATTCGATACAAAAATTAAATTCTCTAATTTCTGACAGGAATGCCTCAATTCCCCTTCCAGCCTGGGAAGTTGAACTCAGAATTCCCTATAAAGCTGCAGTCATCACTTCCATAAAACCACAGAAATTCTTATTTTCTGTTAGAAAGACACAATTTTATAACTTATAAATTTAGAGCTTTCACTTAGAACTGTTTGAAAAATTATTCAAATCATGTTCTGATGTACATTCTTTCTTGACAACTGAAGCTGTGTATAACACAGGCTTATAAAATCAATTTAAACAGACTTTGCTTGGAAGTGGGAAATACCTGTGGAGCCATATCAGCTCTGGAAGATATAGAGGTAAAATCCATTCAAAATAGAAAGCAGAAGGATGAATCATGTCAGGAAGAAAAAGTAAACAAAATTATATTTGGAATCCCCAGTTGTAAAATTACTGGGTTTTACTGCCTAGCCCAGGGAAAAAAACCCCAAAAAACTGTGAGACACCTGTGACCACAGAGTGATTTTCTTTTGATCAGTAGGCCAGCAATCCCTCCTTTTGTTTTTATTTTTTGTTTTGTTTTGTTTCACCTCCTGTTTACCTAAATACAAGACAGAAAGGAAACGTCCTGGTAAATAACACAGAAGGGGAACATTATTTGTAAAATATTTTTAAACGCATGTGTTACATTTATTTTCCCCTCTTTCTGCTTTATATATATATATTATCACCTTGTAAAAAGACCTTCTTGACTTGAAAGCAGGAAGATGAAAGCACAGTGTCCTCTTATGGATAGCAAAGGGCTAAGTTTCTTACACTGGGACCTGCAGGCAGTGAGGAAACAACTATGCTACTGGGAGTGTTGGTCCCTCTCTGTCATTTCAGGATGGCTGGTGGACTGAGTTGAACTTCTCTGCTTCTCACCCTGGCTGTAGACTGAAAAAGATTTTTGTGCTATCGCAGCCCAGTGCCCATGGGGCCCCAGGGAGCCAGCAAGCTCCCCAAGTGTAACGATAAGTGGAACTACTATTTTAATTTTACTTTGGTTTTAGTTTGCAAGTGCCAAAAATCTACAGAAACAGCTTATACCATGATAATTTAGGAACAAAAACATGCAGTCATGCACAATATCCTTTCAGATGAGTCTGTTTGAAGTCAAGCTGTTGTGGGGCTTCCAAATGAGCTGATAAAGACCTGTTCAGATTTTTTCACCTCACATAACCAAATTGCATGCCATGCTTCAAAGAGTGCACCTTTTTCTGCACACTTAAATGTTTAACACAAACTACTTCAACACAGCTTCATGCCTTCTTATTCTGATGCTAATATGCACTTTGAGAAAACTGAGTATATATGCAAGTTTAAAAGGGCGAGGAAAAAAGAAAATTTCTAGTTCTCAACTAATTTATTTATTTATTTATATACAACAGTTTTTCTAGCAAAATCTTTTCAGATATTGAGACTGATCATATCTGAAGTTGAAGGAGAGTTGAAATGGCACTGAAATGTTTGGTAGATGTGTTTGTTTGGTGAAGCAGTCCTAGCAGGCAAAACTTTTCTCTGTTGGACATTTTTGGTTAAATTTGTTTGTTGTATTCTTTTTTAAGCCTGCCTTTGCTTACAATGCAGCAGAAATTTTAAGGAGGTAATTTTTGTCAGGCTGCAGCTGAAGTTTTCCAGCAGAGTCCTCTAGGATCAATTTTCAGGGTGTTTGACCAAAGATTCCTGTCAAAAGTCAAACCAATCAGATTTAGATGTACTTTTGAGTAGAAGAACTTTAATAGTCCTTTTAATTCTGAGGAAGGACAAGGAAATAATAGCTGATTAGATAAAGAAGATTTGAGAGAAGGCTACTTAAATGAGAAAAATTAATAGCTGAATAACTGGAATTTTTTTTTTTTTTTTATGTTTCTCTTCAGAAGCCCGTTCTACTTGAGGCAGCTTGGTATCTATATCTTATTTATCTGGTCTCTTATTGTTCAGACTATTTTTCTCTTTATGTGTTGTTAAATATGAGTAGATTTATATAGCTCAGTCTTCACACACAAACAGGCTCGTAGGTTATATGCATAAATAAGTTTGCTGGAGTTACCAAATGACGAATAATATTAAGAGTATAATTCTTATTTATTTTATTAAAATTTGTTTTAGTTACTTGTTTTCAACTTCTGTGGCTGAAGTGTTTCAAACAAAAAATACAGTAAAAGTAGCAAGCAAATGTTTGAGGACAGAATCTAAAGTAACTTGGAGGCTTGCGTTTCTTCGTGCTTTCTCTCAGAAAAAAATAATCAAATTGCCTGAAACTGTGTGGGAGAAGACACTAAAAAGGATTTGGAATATGTGATCCAGTGATCCACAAGAGAAAGTTCTTTTCAAAAATACCATCAGAAATAGAGTAACTGGGGAATTTATCATGCTGTGTATGAGTTGCTGGTACATTTAAATAAAATCTTGTAAGGAAAATGTTAGGTAGCATTGGATGGGAAAGGTTAAAGGTGGAGATCAGAATTATGGCAAAATGGTGATGAAAAATTTACAATCATATTTGTTCCTGTCACTTCTGTCTGGGCATATATTTCGATTTCCTAAGACTATAACTTGAGTTTTCAGTTCCACAGAAAATACTTCTGTCTCAAGGGTTGCAGCAAGGTCTCTGATTCTATTCTGACCCTGATTAGTTTAGCTCTTCCCTCCAACCTGAAATCACTGTCTGTAAGTCACAATATGCTCTATCCTTGAAAAGGCTTTTCAATGTGGAACAATAACTAAAAATATACTTTATCCAACTTTAATACTGCAGAATTTATAGTAAGGTGTTTTGAAATACTATTAGCCCATGATTCCAATACACACAAGCCATCAAAGCAGAACTCATATTTATCCTAGAGATTAAAGAAAGAAAATGCAATTTCTAAATTTGTCCATTACATTATATATGTTTTTTACAGAGGTAAGGCTGTGAATGTAAATACGTCTTGGTGTTTGTGATCTCTTGTTGATATTATTTATTCCAAATTTTTCTCTTTATTTTAAATATATTTATTTTTTTTTTTCTGTTCTACTCATTACAATAATTAACTTTTGACAAATATTCAGTTAAAGCAAGGCACATATGTCCATCACTTGGTTAATTTTTACTTGTAAAGCCAGAAACAGGCTGGAGTTGAGTTTCTCTTTGTTACCTTGGAAACAAATGGAGTTTTGACTTCAAGAAGCTCTGCCCTTGAAATGAGGGGTGG
Source organism: Cinnycerthia olivascens (assembly GCA_035048155.1). Classification (NCBI taxonomy): domain Eukaryota; kingdom Metazoa; phylum Chordata; class Aves; order Passeriformes; family Certhiidae; genus Cinnycerthia; species Cinnycerthia olivascens. The sequence continues at coordinate 79,612,864 of JAWWMU010000001.1, read as the reverse complement.
AGCTTTGATGTTGTGGTTCTTATTACGATGCAGAAAGGGAAGGCAGTTCTTGAAGACATTCTGGCATCTTGCACTTACAAGGATATGGAGTCTACTTAACATAATAGCAGCCAGGTAGTTTCATGTAATGGGATGAAAGGGAAATGAGAAAATGACAGTTCCATCAAGTCATTAGCTTTCAGCTTCCGATGTCGAGTTGGGTAAAAGGTAGGCTCCACAAAGGTGCCTGGACAAAACAGGATGATTGTTGCTGTCAATTTATTTATCTTCCAAATATGGAAAGAAAGTCTGCATTTTTCCTTGCTAATAATTTGCAGTAAAGCATTTTTGCTTCCATTAGTAACTTATTTGCAATTTTCCAATCAGTTCATGGACTGAGTTAAGTTTCTGATGTTTCAGGAAGCATCTAGTAGGTAATTTTTTGTTCCTGCTGAGGCAAGATTTGAAATTTGACCAAGAATCCCTCTCTATTATATCATTTGGATAAAAAGACATTTTGAATTGTGGTTTGGATAACAACAATATCAAAATTGGGTATATTATTTAGAATTTTGTAGCTTAGTTTCTACTGTTCTCTTTTACATGTGTAGCGTGAACAAAAATATTGATATATATCATCAAGACAATTTCAAAATAGAAAAAAAATAAGTTGTAAAATATTACTACTTTGTTAAATTTTACACAATAGAATGAGATAAAGGGCCTCTGGGATTTACAGGGATTTGAATTAATTCTCTCTATACCCTGGTTGCGGTGAGAACTATTAATATACTTATTTTACAATAAATGTAATTAGGCTTTCTTTCTACTATTGTTAATATCTGATCTGTGTGCTACTGGGTGACCCAGGAATGCTAATTTCATCTGAATGAGGAAATGACACAAAATTTTATTTCTGGCAAATTAGCTAGAACACATATACAGATTTTATGTTGACCTCTTATGCTGGTTTTTGGTGGGCAGGAGTGGGCAGACAGTATTTGAGCAGTTTCAAGCTTGCCAGTGTAAAGCTAATTCACACAAACCACTCCCTTGAATCAGCAGCTGGCGTTTCCACATGATCAATGGCTTGCATCATGAATCCATGATGGTTTTTATCTAACAAGGTATTTCAAAGCTGGATTTGCTTTAGTATCAAATTCCATAATTAAGCATAGCTTTTGGAAACTAGTTAATATTTTGGAGGAATTCTGTAGGAATTGGAATAGGGAAGACTAATACCCTGATTCAGTTTTGTGTCCCTAAACACATTAGTTCAACAAAGCTTGTGAGCATGGGTTCTACTAAGCATGTGAACGGTGCTTAAGAAAAAGTTACCCTGAGCCAAATAGAACAAATTTACTCCCAGATGTGAGACTGATGAATAGTAATTGATTGGATCATTTTGGACAGACTTTTCTCTTATTATCCTCTTTCCTATAGTTTCTGATGACCTTGTTTAATTTTATTAAGAGAAACTAAATAAAATTTATTATGGTCTTGGCATAGTCCATGTAGAGATAATTTCCCTAAAAATTGTATTCAATGTAAATAAAATTATATTATCAGGAAAAGCATTGAAAAAGGGGAAAAAAGACACAATAAGGTAAACAGTAGCAATATTTAAATAAATTATCAAAATTAGATATACCTTAGATTCTTTCTTTTATTAATATCTTCTATCCTATATTAATATAATTAAAAATTATTATCTTTGAACTCTGCTACTTCTGTAAACTTTTGTTTGGTAAAGTATATTGTATGTGATTGTTGTTTTTATGTGACTACCAAGCTGTTCACAGGAATTTATAAAATCCGTTCCTAATTTACTTTTCACATTTTATTCTTACTTCTCAATATTCTAGTTTCACTTAGGGTGGGTAACGAAAGCAGCCTTCTGTCTGTTCCAGTTAGTTCGAGCTGTAGTCCCCAGCCAGGGTAATTTTATGGTTTAGACATATTAGCACAGCATTGGCATGCTCGGGTTTCCATTTCAGCAGGAACAAGAAAACCAAATAAGTAAGCTGTTTCAATTGATTTCCTCTGTAAAAAACATCATGACAACATTACCACTGAGATAAATCTGTGCATTAAATAAAAACCAATCACATGTTCCCTGCAGCCAAACCCAAACCACCACCAAATAATAGCAGACTCAATTATGTGAAATGCTTTTATTTTGGTTTGTTTTGTTGTTGTTGTTATTTTTGAGTTTTTTGGGTTTTTGTGGGCTTTGTTGTGAATGCGGATTTATATTCTATTTTATTGAATAAACTTTGGTGCTTTCTTTATTTCTCATCCCTAACTCTGTTACTAATAAATAAGAAGCTGCTAATTTAGGAGTAATTTTGTTCAAGAAAATTACTGCCTGTGAAAGGGGTGTTTCAGGACAGTGTGCTCCTCAGTCTCAGGCATGGCAGGAACTTGGTGACTCCTCTCTCACACATTTCAGGCACTTAGGCTCCGTCACCCATACTGTGATGGCAGCAGCTCTGCCCCACCCCTGCCTGTGCCCAGCAGTGAGCAATACATGTAGTCAGCCACTGCAGAGCCCTCACTGCATTCCTCCCTCTAACCAGCTGGAGCAGATCCAGGAAATTATATTTTGGGGATACAGAGAACTGGGGAGACTTTGTCTCACTTCTGCTGGTGGTCACTCTTCCATGGCACATCAAAGTACTTGCTGGCTGGGGATTGCTGTTGGATCCATGCTACCAAATATGGTGTGCTTGCAATTGGTCTGAATTAGCAGCATTTGTTTCTTGTAATTTCTGGATTGTAAGTGGAAGCTGCAGAGCAGTGACATTATCTACAACTTTTAAAAACCTGCTTCTTTCCCTTCACAATGTGGCCAGTTTAATGGGATGATTCAGGTGACATGTGGGTCTTCCCTGCTTCAGGGAAGTTGGCAGGATAGTCAGACACATACAGTAGCTAGATATATTACCATATGGCCATTTTAAAGAGTGTTATGGGCTTCTTTTTCTGATTAGATCCAAACTTTGACCTTTTAACTACTACTGATTTACTTACACAGTATGTTCTATTGATCTACTTACATCTGAGCTCATTAAACACATAAAATGAACTACAAGCAGAGTAAAATATGGCATTATCGAAACTAACAGAGAGATCACATTATTATAAGCCTAATACTGCTGTTTATCTAGTTCCCTGGAAGGAGAAGCACTTTGAATGTCTTCTAACACTCATTTTAGCATCTTCTGCACTGGTTTGTCTTCTGCCCCACACATAGTTTTGGTAAATGAAAACACAGTTTCATTTCTTCTTGGCCAATGAACATGTTCACAGAAGTGCTCAAGTGCTGTACCAGCATAAAATGGCAAAAGCTCCTGTGAAAGTGTCCAGAATGTGTGGTCTTATATGCAAAAAAAATGCCAGAGACTCTACTGGCCAAACATTCATTGAAAAAGTGCTTTACAGCTGTAATACATGCTTTCCTGCTGGGTTAGAATAAAACACAATGGCTTTGTTTATGGTCATAGTCATTAATCCAATTTAAAAGGTGAGAATATCCCACACAAGGGGTGGTTTAGTTTAGATAATTCCCATACAAAGCTGGATGCATTTTTTTCCCATTCATTTTCCTTCATATTTGCAGCTATTTATTGTCTTAGCTACTCCTGGCAAACTGTGGGATAATTCCTCTGAGTTAGATGATGCTATATTATCTCCAACTGTTATAGGGACATTTAGTATTTAGCACAGAAAAGAGATGAATGAGGTAATATCTTTTTTTCTCTTTCTTTTCTTTCTTTCTTTCTTTCTTTCTTTCTTTCTTTCTTTCTTTCTTTCTTTCTTTCTTTCTTTCTT
>JAWWMU010000001.1:79560056-79608951 GCA_035048155.1 Cinnycerthia olivascens | reverse complement strand
TTCTTTCTTTCTTTCTTTCTTTCTTTCTTTCTTTCTTTCTTTCTTTCTTTCTTTCTTTCTTTCCTTTCTTTCTTTCTCTTTTTTTCTTCTTCCTCTTTTCTTTCTTTCTCTTTTTTTCTTCTTCCTCTCTTTTCTTTCTTTCTTTCTTTCTCTTTCTCTCATTTCTCTTTCTTTTGTTGCTCTTTCTCTTTCCTGTTTGCCTTCACTTGCTTTCCTTCTTTCATATTTTCTTGGAGTTTTGCTTTTCTCACTTTCTTACTTTGCCTGCCTTTTTGTTTTCTTCCTTCCTTTTCTTCCTTCCTTATTTCAGTCGTAGTCATAACTAAAAGTAATACTAGAAAAAAAGAGTATCAAAAGCAGATAAACAAGATTCTGTCTTCCAACAAGATATCTCTTGGCTGTTTTAAATTTAAAACGTGAAGAGTTTGTCTTAGTCTTTAGCATCACCTTAATAACCCTAAGAATTCTGAAAGCCTAGCTAATGTTTTCCAATTAGTTACATAACTGTCTAAAGATAACTGCTTTATCTGAACAGTTATGTATATGTATAGATATCAATATCAGCAATATTTCTTTCCCTAATGATTTGTTCCATAGTGATCTTTTTTTTAAATATATTTTATGTATGTAAATGTTTGTTTAATGTATAAGTATAGATATCTTAAAATTTATATGTGCCATAATAAAACATCTATTCATATTAGTTTATTATATCTTTCCACAATTAAAATAGCTTAAACCATGCATTTGTTGTTGTGTATTGACTAAGGTTTAGAAAAAGAGACTAAGAAATACTACTGACACCAAATATGATTCATAGTTGACTTCAGAATTAATCTATTGAAACATTTGATATTTTCATTCATGTTTTCACTGATCATATAAAGTTATAGATGGAGATGAACAAATAATGAAAATTATGTTTCCTCTGTGGTGTAGTTATACATTCAGAAATAATATTATTTCCTTTAGATGGATGTGCTTGGATTCAAAGCCACAGATCCACTGTAGTCCTGTGTTTGCAGGTTGCAGTGATTACAAGGAAGAAGTGTTCTGTGTTTGTAGGATAGGAAGCTTTTGGGGGAAATGTTCAATGGGTTCCATAAGGGCCCCATATACAATGTGACCCAACTAGCCAAATCTTCTTACAGGAAGACATAAGCAAGCCAAAAATTGGTAATAGAAGTCTGTAAGAAGCTTACTTGCTTTATTATGGGGAGGGAGGAATCTGCTACATGCAGGTTCTGGGGACCTGGCCCAATGTCCTTATCCTAAGGTTTTATGCAGAGTTCTAGAGTTTTCTGAACATGCTATTGCCAAACACCAAACAAATCAATGACGGTTGCATTACATATTTAGCTACAATTTGTGACTTAAAAAAATTTTACTTACTTTCTTGGATTCATTTATTCTTTAAGGAAAATCCTGAGTTAGGACATGCCTGGGCAAAAATAACAGAATTTGACAGTTAGCCCTGTCTGCCTTGCTTTTCCTCTCTGCTTGTGTTGTGTACCTAATTCCCTTGAGTACCGAAAATTTTGATGAATTAGGTCATATTTATAAAGCACTTTGAAGTTGGAAGGCAGAGAACAATTATTCAGCATTATAACTTTATTTTTCATTATAGTGAGATACTTGCTATAAAGCAATGAGTGCAATTTAAAGTTACCATCAAAGACTACAAAGGACATGTGCTCCTTTTTTCCTTTGAAAATATAATTATCATGTGTTAATATAGTCTAGGAAGTAGGCTATCTTCTCATACACAGACTCCTCTGAAAAATGGTGGAGGAAGCCAGAAGACTGTTTGGATTGCTCTGGGATGTTTGTACTATAACAATGGGAAAATGTTACTGGTTGCTGATGAGATAGGAAAGAAAATGTCTTTGTGCTTTAATTCTGCCTCTAGATTTTCTCAATTGTTATGCACACTTTGAGAATATATTTCTTATTCTAGGAAGTGAAAAGTAGCTGTGAATTACAACACAAAAGCAGAAAGAAACAGAAAGATATTTTAAAGATTTTTAAAGGGGAGACCTTATTTTAGTCCTACAGTTCTAGAATCTGTAGCACAATAGTCATGGTCTGTCTCTCTTGTCCTCCTAGATACCATTATAGTATTAAGAACTGTAGATTTAATAGTAAAATAATATTTCTTGCTCATGCAGGTAGTACCAGTAGCAATACTAAGTAGTAATAAAGAACCTGTGAATGTATATATGTGAGAAAGTCAAAAGATATATTTCCAGATGGCAATAAAGAGGGCAATTTCCATTATGTACATATAGGCCAATAGCACAATCCATCTGATGCTTTAGCTTCTACCCAAACAAACCTTAACTTTGATAACCAATGTTTGGATGGTAAATGTCTATTTGATGTTTCTTACAAGACAAAGGATAGCTGAATGCTGTGTTGGAGCTCTGAAACCTGATGATTACTGTTTATTATAGCTGAGTGGACAGGGATTAGCACTTTTATGAACAGTGATAGTGATCAACGATTTCAATTCAATTATCTGTACCTTAGGGAAAATAATCATAAATAAAGATGGAATACATTTTAATGGGTTTATTTCATGTTTGTAGATCACTGCAAGCCTGTTAAAACCCCCCACAAACCTACAAGAAAACCCTTCAAATCTAAAATGTACTACCAGATTGGGTATGCTAATACCTTCCTTCTGAACCAGTGATTTAGACAGGAGCACTCTGAAGACAATGTATCACTTAGTAAGTGTAGAAGTAGTGTGCTTCAGAAACAGCTTGTGCTGTTGCACAGCTTTGTTCATACTTTTTTTTTCCCACAAGGTTTTATAGTAAGTATGTCTCTCTTTCAGAGAATCACCAAATCACAGAATGGTCAAGGTTGGAAGGGCTGTTAGCATGTCACCTGCACCAGCATCCCTTCTTGAGCAGGGCTGTCTGGAGTCAGTTGCCCAGAAACATGTCCAGCTGGTTTTTGGACATATGCAGGGATGGAAACACCACAACCTCCCTGGACAACCTGTAGTCAGTCAATATCACAGTAAGAAGCCTTTCCTAGTGCTCAAAGGGAGCTTCCAATGTTTCAAGTCCATTGCCTCTGGTTGTTCACCACCAAAAAGGACATGACTCCAACTCCGCACCTTTACTCCAGGAGTGTTTGCAATCATGTGGTCACCTTCTCTTCTCCTGACTAAACAGTCCCAGGTGTCTCAGCTACACCACACAGAAGAGACGCTCCAGTCCTTCAGTCATATTAGTGACCCTTTATTGTACTCTTCTTGTACTGAGGAGACCAGAACTGGGCACAGCAGAGTTTGATCTCAATGTTTTGTTTCTTCCAGCTTTCAGTAATTTTAGAACATTGTTCAAAAACATTAACTTTGGCAGTAGTCTAGATAAAGCTTTTTTATGTTTGGGGGTTTGTTGCAGTGATCTATCCTTAATAAAAACATTTGCCATGTTTGTAGCATTTGAATACCATAAGGACAATCATATTGATTCTACTAGCAAAACATGGGAGCACATTGTATCATTGATTTTGTATGTAATAAGGTTACAATGGATAATTGAAAGGAGAATTTAGCCCATTGCTTCTGAAACTTAATTTTCTTCCTCCCAAGCCTGTCTAGGCAGACCAGCTGGCTCCAGGCAGGACCTATTTAAGTGCAGAAATAGTGTTAAGCCCCCTTAATGTGACAAATGGCAAAAAGCACTTTGTAAAAATTTCATTCAGAAACAAAACAGTGAATTGTTGAGTGAGCTTGTGGAATAGAGGTCACAAGTAGATCTTTATTTCATCTCCAAAGAGTTAAAAACCAAGTTGGGGATCTGGGATAAGAGGAAAAATAAAAAAGCAAAGATGGTCTAGTAGAAACTGCCCAAATGACTGCCTTTTTGGTGTTAATTAATGTAAAAACTTAAATTTTGTTTTGATTTAAGTAAATCTTGTGCTGCACTGTTGATGGTAGCTTTCGGCTACTCACTCATCCTTCTTTAGATGCCTTGAAGAATGGACCCCACTGAACTAATGCACTTACCTTCTTAGTGGTGGCTGCCAAGGTGCTGTCAAAGCTAGCTGTCTCATTATTCCTCTTTCATTACATTTTCTTGTTATTCCTTGTACATGGGAGAAGAACCATATTAAAGCATTCCCTGTGACTCGGTTATAATTGCACCCTCTGTTAGTAATTGCTCATCCATTCAAAAGCTTTGCTGCAATATTTTGAAACAAATTGACATCATTCTAGTTCTGCAGTTAATCTGCTATTCAGAAAGGCATAGCAGGGGGATGTCTTATTGCTGTACTTTCTATGCATGGGTACTTTGGAAAGAAAATTAGCTTTGGAGACACTGTTTGAACATTTTAATGAAACCATTATACCTAGGAGACTGTAATTTCTAGATTTCAGTCTGATACCAACTACCCCTGTTTGTAGAATATTGTCATGTTCTGGTTGTGCATGTCTTGATTTTGTATTACATATTGTACATATTTTACTTCAGTGTGCATAGGAAGTTTGACATTTTATTATGTGAAGTGATAGAAATGCATGAAGAGATTTAACTGTCATACTGTCAACTTATATAGAAACCCTAATGGAGATACATTATGCAAAGCAAACTCTCTGGAATGTGATGGTCAGGCTTTTGTAGAATGGCTTTCTTTGATGTTGTAGCATGTCACAAAAATAATGTAAATCACTAAATTGAAAGGCCAAGAAGACATCTACTGTCTCCTTCCTAACAGAAGATCTTGTTCCTCTCCCAAATGTAACTCTTCACACAGAAATTATGAAGGGTTAGCCTGAAATACAGTGCAGCAATGTGTACAGGCAGCATCAAGAAACAGGAAATGCTTGTCTACATATTAGTATTTAGGAGCAATAAATATCATTGATAAAAAAAAAAAAAAATCACTTGGATTTTAACATTGCCTGACTGTGAAGAGTGGGAGAAGTACTGAGAAATGAATATGAATGATAATTTTTCCAGACAGCACGTAAGCAGCATTTTGACAGTTAAGTATAACCACTATTTAAAAAAGCATTTTCTGCCAAAACTTGATTTGAAAGTGAATGCAGTTTGAAATTTAATATTTCCCTGCTCCACTTCATACTCTGACAATAAAAGCCTTGTATGACTTGCTTGCAGTTTTGTCTTCTGTGTTAATGGCATATTGTCAAGGCTGTAAAAATTAAAATTATTCTTCACAGTGAGTTTTTGGTTGTTTTGTTTTATTTTTCATTGATTTGTTTCCTCATGAAGATTCCTGTTGTGTTTATAGTCACTGTTTTCTCTTTTGTGAAAAACTTTCTTCATTCATGGCCTAAGAAAACAGTGAAGGAAATGTGCTATATGTCAGGATTATGGGCATTTTCTCCCCTCACTTCTCTCACCTGGGAGCAAAATATCCAGTGACTCAAGGGAATTTTGAAGTATTTCCAAAAGCAAAGTGCTGTATCACACAGCAGAAATACAATCACATCCCTTCTTTCTTTGCTTATATATATATCAAAACATAAAGCTTTTGCAATAAGTCTTTGCCATTCTGAGAGTCAATATAAATTTTATGACATAGTATATAATATTTGAAAATTAGAATTATCCACCTACTGTATTTAGCCTTAGACTTATACAAAAATTAATATACTGATAATGGTTCCAAGGTAAATATTTCATCTATTATGTTCAAAATTGAAATGAGATTTTTGTATCCTGTGTTTTATTCTTCTTCTTAACTCTTCCTTTGTCAGTAAGGTGTTGGTGGCCTCTGGTTAATGTTTACTGCTATCATTTTGAAAATTGCAGTAGAAATTAAGTAGTATTCCATCAGGAGTTTTTTATGGATCATTTCATGAAAAGTTTACTTAGATTTGAGGCTGATCTTCTACAGGACCAAGTGGACACAGAGCTAATAATTTACATGGAGAACTACATAATGATTTCTTTCCTAAAAAATGAAGCCAATTTTCATTAATAACAGTGGAACAATATAAATGATTTTTAGCCAATTTGTTATCCAATTTATAATGTATCTTATAAAAGATGTATCATTTTATTCAGTATTATTCAATATATCTGTGTTTGTGTTTATTTTCTGGTCCATTCTAGAAAATCTGTTCTAGTGATGTTTATGCAGCTCTGAAAGGGTCTGTCTTTTGCAATAGGCACAATTATTGGATTTCATTCAATTATTTGTAAATGTGTAATGAATTTTTAACCTTTTCATAACTGCTCCTGAGAAAACAGAGTTCAAATGAGGAAACTATCCCTTTTTGAAAAGTATATCTATAATTTGTATAATTGCCTTATTTTTACAAAATGTGGTTTAGCTATAAGACTTTTAAAAGAAAAACTGCACTTAGACATTTCCTTAACTTGTTTTCATTTTTAAAATTTACAATGAGCACAAATCTTTCTGCAGTGAAATAAGCGTATGCTATAATTGAAAAGTTCCTTCAGAGGGCTCTTCCAATTTTCCAATTTGTATCTGGATATCTGAATTTATAGTACATTTCCTTCGTTATGACTGATTTGAACTGTAGCACCACTAGAAATTAATTCAGTTTAACTATATGTGCCTCAGATATCTTGCTACTCAGAAAAACCTTTTTAACTAGTAAAAACATTGAAGGAGTAGAGGGATAAGGGGAAAGCCTACAGCATAGCACTGAAACTTTAATTTGTTCTGTTAAAAAAGACAATTATTAAGACATATACCCCAGACTACTCTGAGAATATTGACTACAGAGTCAACTAATTTAACCTTGTTGCAGACATGTAATTAGTATTGATAGAAAGAACTTAGAGCTACTTATTTCACTTTTTATAGTTTCCAGCAAACTGTTCTGTTTAAGATATTAGCTTAGTCAAGGCAGTATGACTTGAAATTATCATGTTTATAGCCCACCACAATGGTCTTCAGGATGACTGTTTAGCTCGGTACTTAAAATGTAACTGTTGAAAATTGCATACAATATTTCACTATTACTAAACATGGCTTTATATTTCCTAAGAATGTCTGAAGTAAATGGCTTTAAAGTTAGTTGTTAATTTGCTAGAAATTTTATGTGTTTTATATTTTGAAGAATTTGGTCTTCCCCGTATTAGTGTTTCCCCAAGTCTTAATTACAGAATATGAATTCTGTTATTACTGGAGCATTTATATGAAATCTTGAAGAAAAAAAGGCATAGTTGGAGGATATACAACATTTCTTCAGCATTTTATCAAGAGTTTTTCCTTAATATATTTCCAATAAAATCTAAAATATTCATCCAAAAAAATATCCTGTATAGTAGCAAGAGTAGGTAACTGTGGGGGCTTACTTAGGTGATGCATCTTATTTGGTCTTTGCCAAAACAAAGATTTTAATTTGCTTCTCCTAACATTTGAATACAGCTCCAAACGAACCTCTACCTCTCTCCGTTGTGGAGGTAAAAGAGGTGCTTCCCAAACTGATGCACATTTAAGATTCCTATTAGTTCTGGAGCCATGCAGGAACTCTGAAAAGAAAGCCCAAATTGTTTACCACAATCTTGAAGCAACTGTATATATTAAATTTTTCCATGCTGTCTGTCTTGTATAGCAGGATGCTTTCTGCAAATATAAAAAAAAACCCTTCCCTTTTAACATTCCTCTGAAACAGAGAGGTTTGTATGCATATGTACATGTATACATATAAGTACACACTCTAAAATAAAAGCTTCATAACATAAAATGCTTTTGATTCCAGAAAAGGAAAATACTCTGTGAAAAGAGAGAGCAGAGAGGCAAACTCTTTTCTATGTCCTCTTTAAGTAGGAAAAGAAAATGGCTTTAATTAGTCTAATGAGCAGTATGGGCTCTTCACTGATAAGAGAATGCTCCCTGGCTCATCTTTGCTTATGTTCTGTGAAAATGGGTGCTCTGTGCTGTTGTTTAGCAGGCTAAACTAAGGTGGCTAATAAATCTTATAAATTATATTTATCATTGCCTTCTGGAAAGTAATGTCATAGTCTTACATAGAGGGGCTTTAAGGTTAGGTAATTTCATTCCAGAAACAGATGGGACCCACAGGACTGGGTCTAACACAGCACAAATTAAGTCTATCCAAAAAAGTGTGTGTGCTTGGGGCTATGGTATGTGGCAGTGTAAAATCAAATCTGCAATTCCTTGAGAGTTGTATCAAACCTAATTTGAATTCAGCCTTTTATATATATATTTTTTTTTGAGGGAAATCTAAATTTTTACATGTGTACATTCTGTATTTTTATAAAGAATATATTCATAACTATACATGCAATTGTTGTAATGGGTAACATATTTCTGATATTCAATCAGATGTACAAAATCCTTGCTGATTACACCTAAGATATTTCAGAATATTTTAAAAACTTCTCAGATCTGCAGACACAAAGAATTCACAGTACTATGAATCAAATAAACTTGTGCTTTTAGTATGCCTATGAGCATTCTGAATGATGAGGACACAATCATTTCTCTTCCCTTAAAAAGGATTAATTTATTGATGATACTCCTACCTACTCCTGGACAATTTTAGGCCAATGATAAGGTAAAATATTGCATAGTGTTTTATCCTGTGTAGAATTTTCTTGAGAATACAGCATGATTCTTAAATTCTTTCTTGAGAACATTTTTTCTTTTCTTCCCTACACAATACCTTTAGATTTAAATATTTCACAGTTATTACTTGTGCTCTTTGATCAGCCATAATTCAACAATTAATTACTAATTACTGCACTTACATTTGCCAGTGAGGTGATTGAACATAAATTACATAATCATATTAATTTGTCTATGAGGAGAAAGCAGGGCTGTGGTCAGATTTACTGGAAAATTAGTGAACTAAGATATGACGTGGGAAAAACAAGGCAAATATGTGCACTATCACTATAAAAATAATTTTGAGAATCTTCACACAGACAGTGTGCAGTAATGAATAGTGAAAGATAGCTGACATCATTGAACAGATAGCATCTAAGTGTGCAACACAACAATAAGGATTTCTGCTGTAATGCCTGCAAGGAGAGCCCTGTGATTGGTATTGAGTAGTGCAATTGATTTGTCATCTGGAGCAAGCTGTCCAGAGTTCATATATTGCTGAAATTAAGGCAAGGCTTCTCTTATTGACTAGATTAGGGGGAAAGCAGTTGGGAAGAATAATGAGAATAAATGCTATAGCTGAGCATCAGTAACATCATAAATAATACAATCAATAAATGACAGTGTCAGATGAAGACCACTTGAGACACCAAATGTTAAGATACTAATTTGATGGAAGGTATGGAGGAACACTCTCAAAGGAAAAAGGAATGGCAAAGATAGATCCAAAGCTGTCTACAAGTAAAAGAAGAGTACAAATAATACCACGCTTCAGCTCAAGTTGAAAAGGATGCTTCCATGGATATCACATACATGTATATATACATGTATCAGGCAGATACAGAGTCCTAGAGAAATTAATATATAAATAGTAATAGCAGGTAAAACTCTGAAATGGGATACCTGTTAAAATTCAACTTGTGTATATGCACCGTGTCTGATAACACTGATGGTACTTAGAGTTCTGTGTGCGATTTATAAAAGCAATAGCATTACTGGCATCACTGGAATCAGTATGAGATCTGCCATTGACAAATAACACCACGTTAACATTTGCAGACTGATTCTGAATTAAATCAGTTACCTCAGATATGCATTTGGCAGTCAGGCTGTTTATATGAGAAGAAGCAGCAACCTGAACAAATGCAAAATGATAGTTCACTGGTAAACATAGAATCACAGAATGGTGTGAGTTGAAGGGATCTTAAAGACCTGCTAGTTCCATACCATCTGCCATGGGCCTTCCATTAGACCAGATGGCTCAGAGCCTCATCAAACCTGGCCTTGCACAGTTCTAGGGATGGGACCTCTCCAGCTTTTCTAGGCAAAGTGTTACAGTGCCCCAAAGTAAAAAATTCTTCCTGATATCTACTCTAAACCTACCATCTTTCAACTTGAAGCCATGTAAAAAGTTCTGCTCCATCTCTCTTGCAGGCCCTTTTAGGTCCTAAAAGGCTTCTATAAGATCCCCCTGAAGCCTTCTCTTCTCCAGGCTGAAGAGTCCCAGCTCTCTCTCTCTGTCTGCATAGGAGAGGTGGTCCAGCCAAAAAAAACAAACCCAGAAGCAACTTTCTTGCCTCATGCAAAGAAGCAAGCAAACATACTAAAAAACCCAGCATTTTTAGTGGTAGGATGGATTTGACTTTGTTACTGAGAGGATGCGGGCTCAGATCACAATGAACTGCAGGTGTCTAACCTTTATCTAGTTAAGAACTTAAAAGACTTTATAGGTCTGAGACAAATCATCATTTAATTAGACACTAGATGTCATTCTTTTGGGATTTTTGTAAACTAAAAACGTAAGCCAGATACAGATTCCATCATCAGAGCTCAGTGAAAGTAGGACAAAAATAGATAGGGCAAGACCTTCCTTGTTTTCCTGTATGATGAACAGACTCAGAGATGCGATATGTGACAACTGTGTGACAACTTTCCCATGTGATAGCTGCTCTTGCAGAATTTTCTGCATTGCAGGTTCTGCATTACCTACACAAGACCCTTGAAATCCCCCACAATTCAGGTCTGTGTCAGTCCTATACATTGTTATAGGAGGGTAATATTGGAGCTTCTGGTGGAAATTTTATGTACTGTTCTTAAAAAACATTATAGCTCTTTAAAAAAATGCTTGTTTATTAAAAATGTGAATGATTAATGTTTTGGAATGGGCAGATGCTGCAGTGATTCATAATGTGTATAAAATGATAATTGACAAGAGAAATGAAGAAGACCACTGGGAAGAAATAGGAGAATAAATGTCAAAAACAATTATGAGATTCTAGAATGTTAATACAAAGGAAAACAGGAAAATATTAACAAAAAGATGAAACATTATGTTCTGAAATACCTAACTAAATGGTAGTCCTAATGAAAGGGAAAACAGATTTGTTAAAGAACTCCCAACTTTAAAATTTGGTTATTAATCAAATTAATCATCATCTCCTATGCAACAAATATGAGAGCACAGCCAGGGCACATATTCCCCTGCTGCTACATCTTCCTTCAGACTGCAGGTGTGGCTCAGGGGGTCGGTGCAATCCCTGCCCACCCCCGAAGTCGGAGCAGAGGAGGCTGTGTGTGGGCTCAGCCTGTATCCGTGGGGGAGGGAGAGAAGGTACAGATGGCTCCACGGACACTGGGGTGTTTGGAGAGGCTGCAGGCAGGGCGCCCTTCCTCCTGTGCTGGGGTAGCAGCCTGTAACCCCACAGGTAAAGCTCAGTCTTGTCTGGTGGGCTACAGATCCACACTTATGCTTAGGGTCTGAGCCTCATTTTCAAAGCAAAGGAATTTTGTGAGAAAGGCGTTTTCCCAACAATCACATTTTCTACACTGTTCACTTTAAAGAGTAGCTATTAGCCAAGATTGTTGGAAGTCATTGAGAAGGGAATGTGATTTTTGGAAAACTGTAATTCTCCACAGGGGAAAATAAAATTACTTTGCAAAGTTCTTGCCTTATTCTGTTGCGGTGAGTATGGTTTGTTACTAATCAGGGTCTACATTTGTTTATTCTTTGCTGATGTCCCTAGTTGGAGTGCACCTCCCCAGGATCATTCTCATCTTTTTTTCTGATACAGCCTGTAAGAGCTGCCTGCAGGAGACATGTCAGAACTGTTAAGAAAACAAGAAGAGAACTCAAGCTGAAGCTAATATGAAATAATTCAGTTGCTAGGCAGTTATGATACAACATTAAAACAAAGTACAGGAAGTATTCTGCTGAAGAACATTAAAAGAACATTATTTATGTTAAAGACAGA
Organism: Cinnycerthia olivascens; assembly: GCA_035048155.1. Lineage (NCBI taxonomy): Eukaryota > Metazoa > Chordata > Aves > Passeriformes > Certhiidae > Cinnycerthia > Cinnycerthia olivascens. Next base: position 79,597,111 of record JAWWMU010000001.1, on the reverse strand, counting down.
AAACATGACACAAAGGCATGCCATTGCTTATAACATCATTTTTAGGAGCTTTTGTTTGTTTGTTTGTTTGTTTTTTTTGCTTCCTGATGAAGTAGGAATAGTACCATCCTATTCAAAATATGGAAAAATTTTGGTAGAACTAGAAACTAGGATATATAATGAAATTTTTGAGATATTCTGAAGAATGGGATTTTGATATTTGCTTCCTTGTTCAGGCATGAACACACACACAGTTTTACACCTCCTAATGGTGTAGCTTTGTGAAAACTGTGTTATTCAGACTAGACTCTTGGGTGATAGGAAAGAAAATGAGTATCTACCACTATAAGTGAAAGTCAATTACCCTGAATTGGGGAGTAAGGGAAGAAAAGAAGATTATTTTTCCCACTAGCCTCCCAAAGTTAATTCTTCCCCCTTAAGCATGCACCAATTTTTGGCAAAGATTTTCATGAGGTCCTTTAGAAAATCCTTGTGGCATACTGTTTTAACCTTCAATTTGATTTGATTTGATTTTCTGTTCGATTTTCCTCTGTCAGGGTTTCTCTCTGAATAAAAGGATCCACAAAAAGTCTTCCCAGACTAGCATACAGGTCTTGATATTTTTAGTTTGGGGATTTTTAGGTTTTTTTGGGGGGGTTTGTGTTTGTGTTTGTTTTTTTTATAATTTTCAGGGTTAGTTCAAAACCTAAAGGAAATGTCAAGGTGCATCCACATTATATTAAAGACTTACATATATACATAGACACAGTAAAAATGGTTTTGACAAAAGATCTTGTAATGAAGCAGCCATGTGGATTCATGTACTCCTATATGGTAATGTGCACTGGGCCAATATATTAAAAAAATACAGAAATTATTTACATACTAGTATGAATCTGAAATGGATATACACTGACATGCAAATAGTAATCTAAGCCATCTGATTGACTTGAAGCTAAGGAAAATAATTTGTTACTCTCAGTGCTTGGCACTATATTTACATAAGCTTAATTTTAAACACTTTGCAAACATTTCAGTCTTTTACAAATACTTCTGTTTAGGTTTTTACTGGGATGAAATTTTCTTCGTAGTAGCTTGTAGGGTGCTATGTTTTGAATTTCTGAGTAAGATGGTGTTGATAGCACATTGTAAAGCTTTACTTTACATATTCAACTGTCTTTATTATCTCATCCCAGGAGATTTCTTATTTTATCTACTGATTCCCTTCTCCATCCCACTGCAGGGAGCAAGAAAGTGGCTGCACAGGGCTTGGAGACCTACCAGGTTTACACCATGTAAATTTTGCAAATAGTTTGTGGTATTTACTAGGTTGGTAGAACTAAATAAACTAAAACAGTATTTTAAATTAAGTTCAGTATTACTGAAAAAATACAGTAATACTGTATATATATAGTTTTGACTGTAAACAATGCAGTCAAAACACTCACCACTGCTTCTAAGAGGCAAAGAGAAAAGTTATCCTTTCTTATTACTTATTATTAACAGATAAGCAAAATAATGTAGAGTTCTTGCTCACACTTTTGTGGGACTATTTTTAAAATTACACATGCAAAAGTCTTAATTTAACAGAATTATCTTACCTTTGACACCTTAAATTCCACTATCTTGTAATAATTGGTGATTTGAGTGTGTTGCTGCATTTGTTCATACAAGTCCTTTGTCCTTCTGTCTGAACCATTGTATATATGCTCTGCATTAACTACAGTACAACAAATTGATCTACTGCAAATGAAAACAAAAACCATACAGGAGAGCACTAAAAGCTTGAAAATACTTTTATTGTAGTTATTTTTTTTAAAATGTGCTTTTTCAGAGGTATTTTTGGAGTGTCTAAGTTTTGTGGTGTGGTGAAAAATCTGCAAATTCCAATTAACACAAAGGAAATAAAAGGTGAAAGATTTGAGAATAGAACTCTTTAATTTTGATTCTTTTCAGCTAGTGAGTTTCTTATAAGTTAATGGTTGGCATATTGAGTTGATCTTAAAATGGGCTACAGACTATTTTTATATCGTGCTGGCAGTATTACCAGTAGAGGTCTAGTATGCCTGCTGCAATATTATTCAGTGTTAAAATGTGAGCAAATACTTGCATAACTGTGATATGAAGTTTGGGGTTTAGGTTTCTATCCATGCAGCAAATGCTATTGTGGTAAAAATGACAGCTTTTCCATGTTTGCAGATTTTTGTGATTGCTCTGTTCTTCTCATCCGTATGTAAATGTTATGAATGCCAGGCAGGATTAACTGAGAAGTGAGTTAGAACTGAATGAAGTCCAATTACCTGATGCCTCCAAGAATTTAAGACAACAAAATCAGACCAGGAAAAAAGTTTTTCACCCAGAGGGTAGCTGGGCACTGGAACAGACTCACCAGAGAAGTGGTCACACCACCAGCCTGAGGGAGCTCAAGAAGAGTTTGGACAGTGCTCATGGTGTGGCTCTTGGGGCGTCCAGAGCAGGGCCAGAAGTTGGACTCAACAATTCTGATGGGTGACCTCCATCTCAGCATATTCTATGATTCTGTGAAGCCCAGTCAGCAGACAAAATGCTCAACAGAATGTTTCACATAAATGTCATTGGTTAGGCTCTTTTATGTTATTTTTTGGATATACTGTTAGAGATTTTTGATGAGCAGGTACACCACATAAAGGCAGATTATTAATCATGATGCTGGGAAACTAATATGCATAACTGACAGTGAAAACTTTGATTATCGGCAGCATGATGGAACAGAAGAAAAACACTTCTGTTGAGGTATTCTTCTGTAGACTTGGCAATGTATAATGTATTAAGCAAGCTTTAAATCATTAGTAAAGCATCTAAATTAGTGCCTTGACTACAAACAGCCCAAGTTATTTCATGGTTTCCACTGAATCACTAGATGCCTCCAGCATTAGGGAATGTGTCTCCTAATTACATGTCAAACTAGAAAATTTATTAATACATTTTTAAAGGAGATTGGAGTTGACATTCTCAGGTTCCAAAAAAAATCTGAAGCCCAGATTTTTCACTGATTTAAAATGATATTGATTTCACTGGTTAAGACAGTTTAGACATAGCTTGTTTAAGATTTTTGATAACATGTATTATTTGATCTCATGGCTGTTATACTCGTGGTGAAAATCTTTTCTTTTGCCATGATCTGATACCTGTAGCAGTCTCACTTTTGTAACAGTTTATTTTCAACTCCAGGACACAGTGTGGGAGGGCATCCACATACAGCAAATGCTGCGTGCCCTCTCAAAGCAGGTAAGAGAGGGCTGTCCAGCTGAAAACTGCAGGAGCCTGATGAAGCTTTTGGTATCCCTGTTACCCCCTGCTTTTCTTTCCACTCTTTCCAATGCACAAATCTATTTCTCAGAATTATCTCTCATGTGCCTCCAGCAAGCTGGATTGATTTTGAATGAGCTCATGTGTCATCATGTCTCCCATTAACAGTAAGGACATTATTCTCTGAATCAGGCTGTTGCAGATGTAATCTACACAAGCTGCTTGTCCGAATATTTTCTAGGAAAAAACTTTGCTAAGGCACAGGGAAATGAGATGAATCCAGAACTCATGGCTTCGCTAAAGGCGAATCATGTCTGACAAATTTGGTAGCCTTCCATCACAGGGTAGCAGTGTTGGTAGATGAAGGAAAAGAAACATATTTTATCCACCTGAACTTGTTCAAAGCATTTTTTGCTGTTCTGAACAACAGCCGTGTCTCAGAATTTGGGGGACATTGATTTGATGTCTGGACTGGTTGGTATATAAGGAATTGGCTGGATGGTGGCACACAAAGAGTTGCAGTAAATGTCTCCAGGTCCAAGTGGAGACCATGAAGAGTAATGTTCCTCAGGGATTAGCATTGGGAACAGTGCTGTTTAACACTGAGTTCTTAATATTTTTTCACTTTCAGTGAGCTCTAGCATCCTCACTTACTATGTTTCTTACTAGCTATGTTTCCCTCAAAGAAAGCAAAATTTTTATACAAAGATTAGGCTATAATGCAAACAAATAAGACATTATAACTTAAGCTTTCCCCATCCCAGAGTTTTAGATTTATCATCTGGAAATATATTAGTTTGCATTACTTTTTTCTTAATGAACCTCTTCACAGATTTGGAAACCACGGAGATAGGTGCTTCTGTGTATTATTGCTTCTCTTTTTAGTATTGTCACTCTATAGAAAATTCATAGTAGTATTCAGACTTAATGTTTTACCTGGAACACAATAGCCATTAGAACCCTGGAGGAAGTAAATTCTTGATATTCTATCAGCTTACCAACTGGTAAAATATCGTCAGTTTTTGCGGATCGTCAATCTCCTATTTTGTGATTGTATACATTGTCTATCAAACTTTTCAAAATACAAATATATAGCAAAAATATTTGGATTGGAATATTTTAAAATTTATTTTGCATGTGATAAATTCTTTAATACGTGTGAATAATTCTAAGATTTGTAGGCCTCTACATCAGAGTCTCAAAGTAGAAGGTGATAAATCTAGCTATAGAAATACTGCAAATAAGGGTATCAGTAATACAAGACAAAGAATATGGAAAATGAGTGCATTTTTTTAAGCAGAAGTAGTAGGCCCATAGGTGTTGTGAAAGGAAACACAGAGAGGAGAAAGGAAGCTGTGGGAGAAACATGGTATTGAAAAGGCTGCTTGATTTACCTGAATTTTATGAAAACTGTTTAAATTTTAACAGGTTGCGTATGGTTGCCCAGAATGGGATCTGTGTCTTTTGTGAGAACTAGCAACACCATTCCAGTTTCAGCACACTAAACAATTCCCACCTTCAAATTTAGATGGGTACATATGTTAATTCATAACCATTAAAGTACACGGCAGTAATGAGTTTCCTGCTAGGTTAATTTGTGTCATATTCAGTGTAATCATTGTATAAAAGCCTGAACAGCAGCATGATATTTCTCAGGAAAATTCTTTAATTATCTGGGGAAAAGATGATCATTAACACCTTGTTTGGTGTTTCCTTGAAGTAAGCAGAACACACGCTTAAAAAAAAAGAAGAAAATAAAAACAGTTTAGGAACATGTCTGTTGCAATATAATTAATCATGCACCAGAAAGAGTCTTTAATAACATGGTGTGAGCTGCCTGAGACAGCTGGCTGAGCATCTAGATTGCATTGGCATTGCTTATTAATTTGACTTCATCATATGGTAAAAATAAGGCAAAAAATATTTGAGTCACTTCTTTAGATTTCGAAATTATTTTGGATAGATGTAAAACCTATGACCTAACTCTAGGTGAAAGAACTTTATAAAAATGTATTTGCAGTTTAAATGGTTGTGCATATTTTCTGCATTGTTTGTAGTGAATTGATGGTACTTTGTTCAAACTTAGCTTTTCCCCATTGAATGTGGTGAACATTTTCCTGTTGATTTTAGCTGGAAAATACTAGACTTTCCAGCATGACTGTTCTCGTGGAACACTTGACCAAAATCAATTAAATACTGTGAATTCAGTTAAAAGATTTTGCTGAGAATATTCGGGTTTTCTATTTAAACACAGTTATCTGGATACAAAACTGGATAACACATAAAACACATTTGAGAGATTGTTTCAGTAATGTTGTTATTGATATTTTGTTGTAAAACGCTGTTGTTTACAGTGGATTGTTATTGTCTGTGATGCAAGCAGGCAGTGAAAGACTGCAATTCTATCGTTCTCCATTTGGTTTAAGGTAGAAAACCTGGAAACATTTATAGAGAACACCATAAAAAAACCCTTTAGTAATGCTTAAATAACCTTAAATGCCTGTAGATGAAGCATTTATTTTTAAATTTACTTTTGAAGAATGGGAATGTAATTCTTGGTAAAAGGGCTTTCCCAAAATTTTTCAGCATACCATTTGTATTTTGTCATGCAGAAGTGAGAAAACTGTCACTCGGTCCCAGAGCAGAGAGTGAACATTTTTGAAGCAAACGAGAGGCAGAAAATTACTTGTTAAAAGAAAAGAATCAGGAGCCCATCATGGTGGAACAGACGGTATATAGACAACGGGAAAACTGGAAAAGGAAATTTTAAAAAATGTATTAATTAATGAGCAGTTATTCAAATGTGATCTTCCCAATGCTTAATCAGAAGTTGTAAATAATGTTATAAAGGTGTTGGCAAAATGTAGGTAATGGTCACTTATAGTATCCAGGAAAGGTCTGGTGCTTTTGGTGATTACACTCTCCATATGGAAAGCCAAGAAATATTGGAGGATGTCAAAAAGCAATCATTTTCATCACCTGAAAGAAGAAAAGATAAAATCAGACTGCAGAAACTACAGTGTACTGTTTTTCTGTACTGTCAAAATCTTGCCTAGATTTCTTATTGACTGCTCTGCATGCCGTGTCATCTTTTATGTTCTGCCTGATTTACGTTCTTTGACTTCAGAAGAAGCGATATGCGTATTGTTATTTGGTACCTTGTCAGCGGCAAAAAAAAAAAAAAATAGGCAACATGTTGACAAAAACACCCAGCACTGTGGGTACACCTAGCTAAGGGCACGAAAGCTTTTGTGCCCAAGGGACTTAACTGATGTCTTGAACTTTTTCCCTGAAATTGTGATTCTTGATGGGGGTTGTGTATCAAGGTTGGAAATCACTGAAAATCTAGTGTAGCTTCCTGTATGAAAGAATGGGTACATTGTTTAGGAGAATAGATGCACAGACACCTGTAAAATCGATATCTGCAGCTGGAAGACTGACAGTAGAATAGCACAAAGCATTTTAGGCGTAGCTAAATCAAATTTCAGAAGCAAGATGAAGATGAAATTCTGTAGAGGCAAAAATATCAAGGGCAGCTAGCAGAAATTCCAGTCTCCTTCCACTACTTACATAACCAGTAGAGTGACTCTTTGGACTCTTTTAGCTTGAAGATGAAGCCATTGACAAAATTTTCTTAGATTATGAAAGACAATGAGCGTGGCAAAAAAAATCATGCATGTCATTTAAAGAATAGTTGAATGACATTTAGGTGAATGAGTCCTGCAAAGAATCTCTTAGTGAGTGTGAGTAGTTTCTTCAAGTATAGGACTTCATTGGACAAACTCATGGGATCAAGATATGAGGAATACTTCCAGAGAAACAATGCAAATCCAGATAGTAGGAAGATAGATTAAAGAATACACGGTACAGCACAGTAGATTCAGATGTACAGTTGCAGATAATGAGAAACCTCCCAATGTATTTAGAGGCTGACATTGTCAGAAGGACAAAGAAAACAAACACACATGTCTGCCTGGTGTGTGGCAGTTGTATTTCTCAGCTGATGGTGTTTGTTGCCTAACAAATCTCTTTGTTTGAGGATGGCCCACTGGCCGTGGATCCTTTGGCAAATGCTACACAGTGACTTTGCAGGAGGAGTACTTACAGCCCATTCCCACCAATATTCCAGACAGGAGTACTATTGAGAATGACTGGTATCTTCACACCTGGAAGTGCTGCTGTACTAGCATACCACACCCTTGGGGTGGCCTGCTTAAAATTAGGAGCAATTGATACCTGACCTTCAGTGCCTGCAGTGTAAAAATTAATGTCTTAATAATGAAACAGAGAATAAAACAGGGAAAAAAGCTTATGAAAAGGTAGTTGTGGAACAGAAGTGTCCTCCTTCATGGTTTTAAGGGAAATTGTTAGGTTTCACTCTTGTTCACAGACAATTCTTTCAAGACCAACCTCGGGAATACTGAGAACATTGATTTGAATTGCAATAAACTTGCATGAGGTTGGTGTGAGATATTACTCCAGATTTTTCTTTTTAAACACAGTTTCCAAATATTTCTAAATAAGTAGGCCTTCAACTGTGCCTCACAGCCTATTTAAAGCTATTTATCTTAGCTAAATATATGGCTCACTATTTGGGCAGTGTAATTTAATTTGGTTTAGATATAGGGTATCATTATATCATAATTTTGAAGACTATTATATAACCACACAATAATTTTTTTAAGAAGATGAAATTATGGAAGTTGACATAGAAATAAATATCTAAAACCATAGAATTACAATAAGGTTTACAGATGTATACATATATATTTATTGAAATTACAGAAGTTGTCTGAGCTTTAGTTACATGAGAATATATTTCTGGGCTTGATTTAAACAAGCATACAAGCAAAGAATAATTGGAAGTATTTGGATATTTCAAACAATATTTACAAACTTTTTCACCTCAAAATCAAGATTAAATTTTGTTGGAGAGTCAAGCTGCTGTTTTCTTATGTCATTTGAGGTATCTTGTCTGTCTTCAACAGCACAATCATATATAGAAGCCAGAGTACATGGGTACTCTATCCTTTTTGGTTTCAGATTTAAGGATAGAGGTATGTATATGCTGTTCCACATAAGTATCTATAATTTAACAGAGGAGCTTTAGCTGTGAACTTTGCATTCTGCACCATCTGTCGCTGCCTACTTTCCTGTTGCAGAAGATACAAAACCTTTTTTACTCTCCTTGGATTTCCTAGAGATCTCTCACAGTCCTCCAACACCTCTTCATCTAAATAGTGCCTGCTAGTATTTTTCACTGAAATCACTAGATATAAGTCAAATGTAAGTATAATTCCAAGACTTTCCCTTCCAAATTTCTGACTCTGTGGCTTAGGGAAGAAATTTCAATTCCTTTCACCTTGTACAACAAAGTATGAAAACCAGACATTTTTATTGACCTTGGCAAGTAGGGTAGGGTGAAATTCATTATTTTAAATGCTATTGTTGTTGCTCTTTTATACATAGCTCTGAGTTATTACAACCACTGTAAGATTGTAACGGGACACTAAGTAAGAATATACATTCTGCTTCCTAGGACACTCAGGCTGTTTCTAGTCCACAAACAAGATCTACTTAAAACCTAAAAAGCTAATCAACCAGCTAACAAACCCCACTTGGGACATCAGTTCTGTCTTGCAAAGTCCTCTTTTCCAGAAGGTCCTGCAGTCATAGGGAGTTCTGTGTAACATCAGACCTTACAACCACAAAAGGACAAGGAAAGAAACGTGACTCAAAGGGAGATGGAAGGTTGCAGAAGCAACAGAGCCAGGTAACCTGCTCTCTGTGGTGCCTGCTGACCTGTGGATGGGCTTGTGAAATGTGAAGGCAACTATATGGTGTTTTATGTAGATGTCTTACTAATTCCAGTTAGTTTCTCTGGCAGGGGAAAAGTTCTGGTTCTGGAAACCTTTGCAATGTTTGCATGGGGAGTAATCTGCAGAACAGAACCAGATCCCACACTGTGCACCTGGCTTCACGATTTGGGGAGGGCAACAGCTTCTGAGTGTTTCTTACACTGTTAATGGATATCTAAATCTCACATATCAGTGCAGCACAATAATTTGATAGTTCTGATATATATATAGAAAGGATCTGAACTTTCAAAGCTCAGAGTGCATCCTTCAGCAACCAAGTGTCTGGGAATTCAACAGTTTTAGGGTCCCACTGAAACAAAAACATTCTAATCTGTTCTGATGAAAAGTGTTGCTTATAGGTATGTCCTTGCCATATCCCAAACTGTTTTTCTTATTGTGTTATTACAGAATTAGGGAGAAGTGAGAGAAAAGCCTAAACCATTTTTTTCCCCAAGAATCTACAGTCAGTACTTAAAATTAACTTGAGGACTGTCAAGTAATAAAGCAATGTTTCTCCCTCTCCCTCTCAGGTTATGATTCAAAAGTTAAGCCATCAAAGATAAAAATAAAAATCCTCTATTACTTCTTCGTATTGTGGTTTTTTTGTTTTTTTTTTTTTTTGCTTGCCTGAATTAAAAATATTTTTATCCATGCAAACTTATTCTGTTTGAAAATTTAAAAAAATAGATTTCCACAATGAAATTATTTTTCTTTAATAAGAGAAATTACATCCCTAAAAAGTCGAGTTGTTCTCATAACAAGTTCAGAAACGAAGTGACAACCAGTTAAATAAAAGAGAAGTTATATATTTGAAATTGCCATTTCAAGACATTTCTTTTTTTGTGTCTATAGTGATACATGTCTTGAAGAACAAAAAAAAAAAAAGAAGCTTGATTTTATGATGGCACTTCATGAACTGGCACAATTGTAACCTTGTCTGTTATCCAACAGCTGCTGAAAGCCCTGCCAATATGTGCTAAACAAAAGTAACACCAGTATTAAAATACCTGGTTATTCCAGCATCCCAAAGAAAAACTTAAGGCAATTTCTACTTAAAATGCAGTTTGCATATTTGACTTTACAAATCTGGTTGTGCATGTATGTTAAAATATGTTTAATCTAGAGTGTCAGCCTCTCTGTGCTGCCTTCAAAAACTCATTTATAAACACTTGCCTTCATAGCAAGGCTATCTACTATCAGGCTGTCAGTATCTGAAATTACTGCAGTAAAATTTAGAGAATAATAATCTTTCTTTTTCAAGGAAAATATGACAGGTGAGTGTTAATTAAGTGTCAGGGAAAAATAACTTCAGCCACACTTGAGCATTCTTCAGTCTACAATGTCTATAACTTCTCTACTTCCATCATTACATTCTGTCTTATCAATCATCTTTGCTGAAGCTTTCTCTGTGGGATTTGTCAGGTGTTGTGCCAGCTGCTGAACATACACATCGTAAGAAAAAACTCTTGTTCTATGGGAATCCTAGAAGTTATGGAAGCATGTAAATTACCTTCTCAATTAGGACCATATGTTGAATATTTGTAGATATGTACATACAATAGTAGTGAAGGATTCATGTTTTTTTTGAGCCTTTACAGAGGTTTCCATTAAACAGTCTTCGAGAACTCTTTTTTTTGAAACATCACGGAGATCTTGAACCATAAAATCATCTGTGTGAAACTAAGGCTTCTGGCAATAGCATTTGACAGCCACTATTGGCAGGAGAAAAATAATCAGTAAGCTGCTTTGAAATTATATTACATTATTTTTTCAAATTATTCAATATATTCCTAAAGTAGACTCTTAATCTAAATTTGAGTGAACAGTTATTTTTACAGGGGTCTAGCATATATTTCCAGAGAACAGTACTTAAATTGCTGATTTAGCCTAAGGGTTAAAAATTTCTTCTATTGATGTATTTTCTGTTACTCTTTTGGACATTACCTGACCCATGTTTTATTTGGGAAATTGATATTCCTAGTACACACCTCACTGAAATTAATTAGAATACTGAAACCTCTCCTGACATACTGAGTATTCTTGAGGTGAAAATACTCATAATACAGAGAACCATGTATTTAAAAATTCAAAACAGACCAAATTATTAAGCTGAATACTTAACTTGCAGGTACAACAAATAAGCAATGTATAAACATGTTAATAATAATGCTACATGCATATGCTGTATCACTCAAGAGTTATTGATACATTTTAAAAATGTTGGGTTTTCATCAAAATCACTAAAACTTTTGTATGAACACTAAATATGCCAATCCCACCCCCGGTTTAAGTCATCCCCAAACTATTTATGAATCTGTGATGAATTTGTAGGAAGGCATCAAATAGAAATAATGGGAAGAGGTGAGAAAAGTGAGCTGTGGGAGGTGTAAGATAGCCATGAGATTTAAAACTGTGCCTCCCGTAGGAGAGATCACTGTGCATGTGTTGCAAAATATGCTAGCTACTAAAATAGCTCGTAAAAGGGAATCTCCTCTGCTAGGTATTTTCTGAATATGATGCTCCATTTTCTTCTTCTCTTTTTTTTCCTTTTTCCTTTTTTCTTTGCTTGTTAGTTTGCCTGGTTTTAGTGCTCCAGAAATTACATTTTCTAAGAAATAATTTTGGAGAAGCTTGTTTTAGTGGAGGAATAAGAATTCTTGGTGATTTTTTTCATCCTTTTTTTTTTTGATTGGCAGACAAATAAAATATATATGCTTGTATAGTAAACGTGGTGGTTTCTAACCCGTTATTTTATACAGCTATGCTCCTTCAGAGGCAAACAGAAGATGGAAATAAACTGTGATTGATTTCATAAGTACCAAGTGCTCAAGAATAAACCTTGTAGTGCTAACTCTTCTCTAGGTGGGCAGATCACGGAAAAACCATTACTACATTGCCCCATTTTTGTCAGACTGAAGATTGCCATGGCCACGGCATATGAATGCTTCACAACTGCTAATTAATTTCTTTTCACAGGACTCTTGAGATAGCACAGTTTCCTTGTCCTCATTTTCTAGAAATGGAACTGAAATACAGAGGAATTAGGTGCTTTGTTCAAGGTCACAGAGGAAGTTGGAACAGAACTTGGAATAGAGCCTAGCTCAAAAATTGTGCCTTAACTAATATATCACTTCCCTCCCCCTGAGGTATCTATGCAAAGGTAGTCACAACACAGTTCTTGGTGAATCAAAACTCCTCCACAAATAGCAAGCAAAATTTGAAAGGTTTAGTTCCAGTAGGAGTACCACTACTTCCTAAGTAAAGGAGGTATTCTAGAAATGTTCTTTATGATTATTTTGAAATTTCTACCTGTAACAACAAATGAAATCATAGAGGGGTTTTTTTGGTGGTGGTGTTTTATCTTTTTTTCTTTATGATTTTAAATACACTGCTATATTTTTTGTTACCATTTTTATCATTAACGGCACGCTCTGGTCAAAGATTTAGCCTCAATTCTTTTTTCTTCCTGAACCAGTTGTTCTATCTTGCTTCAGTGTTTAGATATGCCATTTAAAAGCATGTTTATTCCACTGAAAGTTTACAGGCAGGTTTGTAGCTGGTCTCTGGGAAGCCAAAAAACGTAAAGTAGATTATCATCAGAAAATAAAATTTGTCTTCTCTTTAAAACTAGTTATGTTTTGTTCATGAGCTAGATCCCATAGTTTTACACTGAAGTAAAAGAGATGGGGATACTGTAAAGGTTTCGACAATGTCTAGTGTCTGAAACAATTTCATTATCAGGGAATAACTGGACTGAATGCATGCATCCAAACTGAAGGTCCATTTGCAGAGGCTGAAGGTCTTTTATGTTATAATAACCTCATTTCTAAACAAACAAATTTGAGATTAAAAATTCTCATTTTCTTCTAAAAATCAGGTAAGATTAAATGAATGGAAGTATTTTAATGTGTAAAATTATTAATAGATGCACTGTAAAACTAGTAGCCTGGTGAGGATAACTTCTTGTGGGCTACCTAAGAACAGCTTGGAAAGTGATTTTTTTGCCTTGATCACTCAGTATTTAGTATCTCCTAAAACTACTGCAGTGGTGGGTTCAGAACATTCTTACCATCCAGTATTAACCAAGGCTCTGAAAGTTGTGTTTACTGTTATCAGTCATTTGCACCTGTAAACTCCTGAGTCTGTACAATAATTTTTACCGAAATCACTCTGTTACTGAGAGTTTAACTAACATATCTCAAAAAAAACTTCTGTCTGGTTTGTGGCATTACAGATGCCTTGTGTCCTGCCCAAGGTCTTCTGAAAAGTGAAACAACCTTCAAAAAATACATTTGTACTGGAACTTTGTTTGGTAAAAGATGACAAAGTAAAACTTTATTTTTTTTTAACCAATGAGCTCTCATAGGGGCATTTTTTAATTAGTTACCTTAACCGTACTAGAGCCAATGTTTTTATTTTGTAACATATTTGGCCCCAAATCCCCTCATAGCCTGCTACTATCCTATTGATCAAGCAGTGGTTTGTACAGTAAATGCTGTGCACTGTAGTCATCTCTGTATTTTGGAGCAGATTGAAAGAGACAGGGCAGCCGCTGCAGGTCAGATCTGCTGGGAGATCTGTGTTGTCATAATAAGCCAGTTTCTCAGTAACTCACAGCAATGAAGTTCAGAGGCAGCCAGCTCGAGCAGCTGCTGAGCAGACTAAATATTGATTGGAAGGGAAAAATGAGGGAGATGGTGACCTTCTATTCAGAGGCTGACAAAAGTGTGGTCGGAATGATGCTCCTGCTAATGCGGCACCTTCCTAGTTATCCTGCCTAGTAGAGGGAGGCTGCCGTGCTTCCTTCCTGCCTCAGATCTTCCACTGCTGTCTTCAGACATCTAGTCATTAACTTTGTTAGCCTTGCTCCTCCCTGAGAGTTTCCTAAAGGAAGGAAAGAGAAATTCTTCTCAACTTGAGCCTCATGAAAGTCATGAGAGTCATTTTCAAGTGTAGTCAAAATGAAACTCCCTCAAGCCTACCTGTATTTTCAGTAATTAACGGGGGAAGTATTTACCATTCAAAAGGCTTTTGCTGTTTGGATTTCCTCCAGTTCAGAATCAGCTCTATCAAATTGGCCAGTGCAATTTATTATCTCCTCAGGGACATTCAGCTGTCCCAGCTAACCTTTCCCAGAATAGATCCAGCTGTGTCCTTCTGGACAAAATCTTTCCACTCCCCTAAAAATGCAGTCACTGTAAGGATGTCCTCGACAGAACTATTAAAGATACCCTTAGGCCCAGCTCTGCATTAATGACCTATAGCTCATGACTTCCATTTCAGCTGTATATATTTTGATGTGAGGGTTAAGAAGGATAGCATAGGTTAAAGTACAGCAGCAAGATCCCCAGGGAAACAAAAGTGCAATTATTCTGTAAATGGCAATTCAGAATTAATGGTCCAGGAAAATGACTTTGCAGAGAAGTTCAGCTCCCATGATTTTATTTGGAATTGGCAGCAGTTGGAAGACAGTCCATTACATGACAACAATGCCTTGCATTTTTCTTAGCATGTTTAATCTATAGATCGTGAAATTTTTCTTTGTCTTATCACAATTCTCTAAATGCTGGCAGTGAGAAATCTGGAAATGAGGAAATGAGTTTAATCTGCTAGTTCAGAGTGATGTATTCAGCTGGTGTCTATTGGATGAAATTGGAACAAAGGCATCCTCCTTCCTTGATGTAATATCAGTTTATTCTGTCCGGTGTTTCACTGATTTTGCTTTGAGCATCAGTACTGAAAAATTAAATGGACGATAGAAGTCAATATTTTCGGGAAGTGTATTCTGCTTCAAATCATATGGAAGTTCTGCATGGAAATATATACAAGAGAGAAAAAATCTAATTGAAAGAATATATCAGAAAACATGACAGGAAGGAAAATTGAATTACCCAAGGTGCAAAAATGGTCTTAGATAACAGAAATATTTGTAAAATGTTTAGCGTAATTTGGCACATTGCATGAAGATATCCTCTTTTATATGAGCATCTTAAAGACAATCAAGGGGTAAAAGCCTACCTTAAATTATTAGTTTCCTGTTTTAAAAGTCAAAGAAACTCTTAGATCCAACAGATTATTGTGTAATAAAAAAAACCTAAAACAAAACAGTAAAAAAAAAGAAATAACCTCAACTGTGCTGCTGGAGTGAAGGGTGGGTTTTCCATTGACGGAAGGTGGAGTTAGCACTTCAGACTGTTTAAAAACACAATCAGCTGAGCAGCGTAGCTCACACTGATTAATCTATTTCAGGTGTATTTTATCAGTCAGTCTACAGCCAAAATTAGGCTTGTTACTTATCAGGTTTTTATTCAGAAACTCATGTAAGTTTGTTTTATAGTCATCATTTTAATGTTGCCTTGATGACTATATTTGTTGAATGAAGATTTAGGCTTTTCTGTTTGTTTTTAAAAAATTGGAAAGCAAACATAGGTATGCTAGAAATCTCTTGCTTCTTTTGTCTTCATTCTTCCTTAGAAGGGGAGTATTTTTGTCTTGGGTGTTAATTTTTCGAGATGTTAATTTTCAGTGATTCCCATAATTTTGTGAGGTGTTGTAGGTAGCTGCGTTACTGGAGAAGATAAAAAAGCTCATGTTAGAAAAAATTATCCTCTTCATTTCTCAAATCTGAGGTGGGCAATTTGATGTTGGCTTATTTTGACTACAGTTTTACCTAAACACCACCAATAAATGATTAGAGATACATTCTGTGAAGTGAGTTATATTTCTTTCTTAGTGGTAATTGCTTTCTAATCTATGTACGAATGTTGGTAGGTGTGTAGACTCTTGTGTACAAATTTTCTTTAAAATTTTTAAGCTTAGTTTGGATTTAAAAATTGACTTCAGCCTAGAGAGAGGGGTAAAGATATCAAAGAGATACTTTTATAGCTTCCCGATCTGTGATCTTCATGATTTATTATTTTAATAATTTTTTATTAAAAATATATTCATTTTCCCCAGAATGTGTAAGGAAATGCTCTCTTTTAGAAACTGAGGTACCTAAAGTAGGTCTGTATTTTTTGGTTTTTTTGTTTAACAGTTGATCAAATTGTTACCCTCAGTGATAATAGTGTCTTGCCCCAACTAGGATTTCTGTTTGCTTTATTAAGTAAATCATTAATTTTATGGTGCTAACCAGACCACATTTATGTAAATGTAAACAAGCTGCACCTACATTTACATCTATTCCTTGATCTAAACAGCTATTTCTATGATTTTAGCTCATAGTTTTTATCCTGTCTTGAGCATTACTCATAACTATCTAGAATACAGCAATCATACAGACATGATTTGGGTGACGGAAAGGAGAATGTTTAAAACACGTGTGGTATGAAAAAACACTTGGACGTCTCATTCTGGTGGCATTTTATAAAGGGATGACTAAGAATTTCAGACAGCACTCTAAAATAAAATTAAAAGAAAAACCCTCTCTTAGACTAGTGCCTTAAATGATGATTTTAACATTCACATTAGGGCAAAGTTTTGCCTAATTGTGTTTTAGACTTTAGGAGTAAGCAATTTGATTTTTTGAGTTCCCAATGCACACACACATGCACAGGGTCACCAATATACACAAACTGCAAGGCATTTAAGTGGGATGACATTGAGAGAATTTTCTTTCAGAGACTTAATTAAGAGATCAGGGTTAACTTATTTCTAAGTTTACATTTTGCAGTCTAAAATTTTAATTTCAATACAATTTAATTTTTGCTTTGTGTTTCCTGGCTTTCTGTGATTATCTGCTTTTTTTTTTTTTTAATGCTTTATTGTATACTTAGATGTTTTTCAAAAGTAGATAACCTGAAAATATTGCGGGCTGATTTTAAGTGGAGTGCTCACAATTGAAAATGCTTCTGTGAAGAACTTGAAAGCCTCAGCAGCTCATCTGTAAAGTAGTTCATAGATTCTGACTAACTTTTAAAAGCTCATAAGCTACTAAGCATGTGGACCTGAGTAACTGCCTGGGTACATGAAGAAAAGCTTAGGCTTTTATGGATGCAGGTGCAGCACAAATAAAGATCCAAGATGCATGAAAGAACTCTACAAGCTCAAAATGTAATGAAAGGCCTCTAGTAATGAGGTATGAAGGTAGAAGAGCTGCTTTCCAAGAAATTCTTTAATGTTAGTTGTATACAGAAAATGCAGGGGGAGCAGTGAGTTGCAGAGAAGGGGGCTGCAGCATTGCAGAAATTCTTAATAATGCTGCCATCTATTTGGTAAGCCTATGAGGTGACTTTATCTAGGCAACATTTCAAATGTACTTTAACTACAGGAACCTCATCTCAGACTGGGAAAGCAAAAGAGAGTGCAATCAGCTCAGCTAATCTTACGATCCCTATGAACTAGCAGCTGTGCCCCATGCTGCCTGGAGACACTTGCACTAGACATTCTGATAAATCCCCCACAAAGAGCAGTTACCAATATTTCTCTCTAGAACTACAAATTATGTGCTGTTTGTCTTGTAAAATGTAGGAACTCATACATTCAAGTTTATATTTCTAAAATAATAATAAAAGATGAAAGATTTGAATAAAAATCCCATTTCTTTCTTCAATAATGAATAAATTCTCTAAAAAATAGTGGAAAATAAAGAAAAGCTTTTGATGAATACAAGTTGAAATAAAAAAAAGACTAAAAAAGTTGGCATTTATCTTAACAGTGGATATTTTGAATTTATATTTAAATATAGTACTAATTTTATGATATTGTAAAAAGTAGACTGTGTTCGCATGCTCATTGTCTCTTTAATTATAACACTCTTTCAAATATTAATGGTTGAAGATGGAATTTTTACTGACTAACACCCCATGAGAATGTCACATCTAACTTATGGGATGATTACATGCAAAATATATTTTTATAGTAAAAATATTTTAAGACACAATAGAAAATTCTAACCTTTACAATACTAAACCACAAACTCATTACTAAGACCTAAGGAAAATAATAGAGCTTTTGATCTTAACTGCATTTTGCTGGATATTATTGTGTGGGAAATGGAATCCTCAAGTGACAGCCACTTCACTCACCATCTAGATACAATTATCTATCTCCTCCAATAATGAATCTCTGAAATTTTATAAGGGAAGCCACAGTAAATGCGTCATTTTTCAAATGGATGAAATACATAAGGACCATTGAGAATGTAATAATTTTCATAGTGGCATATTTTATATCAGCATTTATAAAATGATTGTAATTTAATAAGAAAATTGATGAGGTTAAATACCTAGGATGTGCATGACAGATAAAAACAACTTTTCCAAATACCTATATAAAAATCTTTATTTTTGTGGAAATCTGAAGTAATATTTGTTAATCTTTCCAACAACCTCTGCACTAACTTTTCTTTCAGTTGCATCCTCATTACCGTGTTAACCTGCTTCTCAGATGGAAAGTACAATAATTTTGAGCTTTAATTTCAGATATTTTAGGCAATCTCTGAGTGTTCCTGTGTGCTATAATTCTTTTAGCTTTGCTGAGTAACCTTTCTCTCGTTTTTCTTTTGAAATCAAACATATCGATTACTAATTTGTTTTAATTTATTTTTTGATTTAAAAAATTTCCCATGGGAGTTAAATCATGATAACTTGAACCCAATTTATCTTCTGTCACAAAATCTTTAATAAATTTGTTGTTACTTAGGAAAGCGTGAAGCTATCACCACCTTTCATTACTTGTCCTGCTTCTGAAGCATTTTGCCTATCTTCCTGGACAGATTTTTTGTTCATTTTTGAGCCAACTCCTTGTACAACATGATTTTCAGTATGCACTAGAAATCCTTCTGTGCCGAGACACAATCAGCCAACAGTTTTTAATATGTGTTCTAAGTCTGTCAGAGCCTTTGGTTTCAAATCGTGTAGCCACAAAACACAGAAAAACTTTATGGAGGGGGAACATGAGGAAGACCTCATGCCAAGAAGGGTGATGCCAGGTGAGTATAGTTATCTCTAATAACTGTGGTGATAACAGTTATCTCTAATAACTTGGAGCCATTGCAATGTGTTGTTGTTTTTTTTTAATTTACTTTCTATATTCTACTTAAATATCATTTTAGACACCAAAATAATCTTCAAGAATCAGCTGATTCATTGGATATGTATTTATTGTCAGCCCAGGATGATTCTATACATGAAGGCCCTTGTATTGTAACTGATATAATTTATTGCTGCTGTTCTAATTGGTAAAATTAAATTTGTTGAGACAGTTTTATTTTACTTCTTTTTCTGAGTGCATCAGCGTGAGCCAACAGTTTCTTTATGTAGAAATTAAAGGAGGACACAGCAAAGGAAGGATACTGCTGGGCACGTATTCACCAAAAAGACATTACAACAGTATCATATGTTGCAAATACAATAAATTCTGGTTTCTCTGAGTCATGATCAGAGACTTACAGAGGGTTAATGCTGGTTTCTCACTTATGTAGGCAGGACAAGAGTGGTTTTACACTACTGGGGAATAATAATGTTTTGTTTTTTTTTTCTGGAAAAAAGTGTATAAAGAGAGATTAATGAAACTCAGATGCGAGAGTCCTGCATTATAAATTGCTGTTCTGTGGCTATTTCTGTAGAAGTGGGTGTGTGTACTTCTGCACACAGGTAGCAACCCTTGAACAGCATGACATAGGGAAGAGAATTAAAAGTGTTCCTTGTGGTCTGTAAAAAGTCCACAAGCAGTCTGAGGAGATTAGCTATGCCCTGTTAAATCAGACATGGCTATGCTAACATATTGTGTGAGGAAGAGTGTTAAATAAGAGCTCGGTAGCTACCTGTGTACAATACTCTTGCTATCCACCTGCTGTTGACTGCATTTCCCTTTCTCTCACCTTCCATCTGCCTTTTCTATTTTTGTCCTAGTTTGTGATGTACGTCATTGCTCTTTTCTGTGATGTCAACAGATTTTGTTGTTGATGTAAACAACTGTGGACTCATAAAAGGCTGTTCCTTGTGAGTCATGAGTACCTCGGGCATCCAGGATTTTATTGGAATCTTTTATTCTGTGTGTGGGTACCAAACACTCCTTTAGACATCACTACTATTGTCAGGAGAGAAATTTATGAAAATTTTGTGCCAGGAAGACAGTCCTAAAGAACAAACCAGCAATCTGAGCTGGCAATACACATATCCAGTACCTAGCTAGAGTAAAGCTAGTATTGCTTTTAGAAAACAGGAATACCAAACCAAGAGGGAAAAAATATCAAAATCCATCATCATTCTTCCGATATAAGGCTATCATAACAGGTGATTCTCTTGCAGACCACTAGAACCTATGAATCCTTTTTACACCACCCATGTCTCAAAAAGTGACTGTGAAGACTTTCTGAGTTTCTGATTGGTAGCTCAGCTTTATGACAACTTTTTATTTCCAAAGAGACCTTTATTTCAGAATATGAGTACATTTTGAACTGACAGATTGCTATAGTCAGTTTGTAGTGCAAGTATCACAGAGACTATAATGCTATTAGCTGGCGTGTTTTATGTTGTTAGTGCTTTTGAGAGAATAATTCAATATAGCAAACACAGTAAGAGAAAACATATACAAGAGACTTCTCAACCAATAAAAACCAAAAGTGTAAAATCAACCGAAGAGTTGTTGAAATTCGATGTTTTTAAGATATAATTTCATCTTGGAAATGAATGTATGCAAAAAATTACTTGTAAAAGAAATTTCACTAAGTTCACCATGTTTGAATGTGTACTACAAAATTGCAACTAAATAATAATTTTGGGTTGTAATAAATGCACTAAAAATACACTTTAAATTTAAGAATGTAAAGCTTGAAAAGATATATGAATTTTGAATCTTGTAACATATGTGGTACCTATTAATACTTATTTTTCAGCTAGAAAAGCAGATGCATGTGAATCTTGCCTCCCAGTATAATTTTTACTTTCACTTTTGGGAAATAGGTAATATGATTTCAGGCTAAAGAACTGCCACTTCAAAGAACTACACATTTGCATATGTAAGTTCAAGGAAGCAGCTGTGGATATATACGTTTTCCCCAGTGTTAGTATTTAAATTGTAATGATCCTATATTAGTCTTATAGTTTTTCATGTAAAAGGGATGTCAACAAATGTATTTTCTCAGTGAAACTGTAATAAATATACATAGAAAAAAATTTTATCAATCTCTATGTCGCATTCAGTACCTAATAAAATTCAGCATATTTTAGGAGTTTTGTTGCCAGTTCTTGTGATTATTTCTCATGATAGATAATTTACCTGAAAGCTGCAGATCCTAGACTCATGTAAGTTTGTCAGCATTTTGGGTTTTATTAAAAAAACTCAACAACTTAGTGAACACCACAGGACCCCTCCAAGTATCTAAGTTACAATTGAAAGGAATCTTATTTTTTTAACTAGATTTTTTTCACTGATAAGTGAAAAATGCCTTTTTTTCTTTTAAAAGTACTATAATTGCAAATCCTTTTTTTTTTTCTCATGAGTAATGTCAAATCTTTGCCACTGCTAACGAGAGCCTGTTGTTTTCCCTATCTAACTTTAGCTCCATATAAATTGGTATTTAAATATTTCAGCTAAGAGAACTCAAAAGCTCTGTCTTCAAATTTTTTATAATTATTTTTCTTCTTTATAAGTGCATCTCAGTACACTTTTAGATGTTTTGCATGACTTTTTTATCAGAACAAATATTAGGTTAATGAGTAATGCTCTGGGTCCTTATGTTTGGTGAAAAATCCCCTTTTTGGATATTAATATTCCAAGCATAAATTGTATTTTATGAAGAAAACACATTCTAAGAACTATGCTGTTGATTGTACACAGAAAAACAAATCAACCGTAATTAAATGTCATGTTAAGTTTCCGTGAAATGTCAGCGGGGAGTCACAAATGCACTTTAAAATACTTTGAAAACAAAAATTGCCTTATATTCCCAAGGTTTAAACTATGTTATCAGCAGGCAGTTCTTTATCTTCATTTTAATCTGCTTCCTAAGTAATGAATGGAATTTGGTGTGAATGATGCTGCTAATTGAAAATCAGTCTGCATGTTTCAATCCAAGATGCAACCATCTACACTCATTCCTGGAAGCTTGCTTTCAGTATAATTCTTTGTTTTGACCTTCTGTAATGTTGTTTTTCTCACCCTATTCTGCATTAAAAACACAATTTCCTGGCACTGCCTGTGTGTATTCAGGAGAGGCAAGGGAGCAGTAGATGCTTGGAGAGATGTGGAGGTTCTTCGGGGTACTGGGGTTCCTCACCAGCCACCAAAGGAAAGGCTGTGACTGACTTCTATAAAATGTGAAGTTTGCATGAGATCAAACTTTAATCTTACTTTCCTTAGTTGTGTATTATGTGCCATGGATACCCTTCCTGTTCCCCTTAAATTGCTGACAAAGAGAAAGTTTACAGCTTTTCCTTAAACCAAGCTCTGCTATGCTGTTTAGGGGTGACCAAAACGAAAAACACCCACTTGAACTGTCTCACTTAATTCTCCTTCCTTCAGAAGGAGGCAAAGATTCTGACTAAGGACATCCTGTGTTCTAAACTAGAGTTTTTATCAGGGTTTTTTCCACAGCTTATTAATTTTAACTTCACAGTGGCACAAAAGTATTTTAACTATTTATATATGGAAAATAATGGATTTCAATGAACGAATTACAATTTCATTTATTCTAAAGTTGAGGAGAGAAGATAGATTGTAAAAGTGGTTTTCATGCCTAATAAAAAATAAACAAACAGTAAAAAAAGTAAGATTTGGTTCGAATTTTTAATCTCATGCAAAGACTATAATCTCAATAAGACAATAGCTCTTTCTGTTTATTTGTTTGTTTGTTTGTTTCATTTTTTGGTCTGGATTTCTAAAACATTTGACAATCTCCATTTTTTTCATGTTTGTATCCACATAGCTTATGGTAATAATGGTAATGGCAAATACAGGGCATTATCAGGGAGACCACTGTGAAATTAATGAAATGTGTAAGCAAGGGCAGAAAGGAAGTGGATGGAAAGAATTTTGGACTATGACAGAAAGTTGAATTTTTAAGTTTGGGGTTCTTTTTTCTATTTAGAAATCTCTGTGTGGAGCATATGCCTTTGCCATCTATGTAACAGCAGCCAATCTCATTGCTATATTTTTTGTTTGAATCCACAGCCAAGGCAGATGTTTTAAATAAGAAAAGGTAAAGAAATCTGGAGAGATATGTGAATGGATGAGCTAAAGAGTTACAACAAGACCAGACAGAGTTGGTTTGCATTCAGCAAGATCTGAACTCCTCTGCAGATATATTTATGGGAGAACAATTGGTCTGTTTGATTATTCTTGGTTTTTTTTTTGGATAAGGGAGAAAAAATAAATCTGGATATAGAAAGTTCACTGACAGTACTGTATAAATGCTAAAGAAGCTTCTAACTGTACATCCTAACACTGCTGTGGCTTCTAGAACACAAATACTGTATTTTGGAAGAAAATTCTTAATTACAAGTAGGCACCCAGAGCCTACATCTGTTGAAGTTTTGCATCTCCTCAGGAGATGCAAGACAGGATTTCAATATCGAGCACTTTGCAAGTAATTTGGCATATTTAAGCATATATAAGCTTTCTGTTCTTGACACAAATATGCTGCCATTAGTGTGCAGAGCTGTTCCACCTGTTTGCATTTTTACAGCTAATATCTCAATAAGTTTCATCTGTTTTATGACACAGATGGTACTTCAGTACAATTCAGAAATTTCAATGTCATTTCTAGTACTTTTTTTTCTATTATTTTTTCTTTTCTACTACTTTTTAAACAGATTTTCCATCTATTAGCATGAAAAAGTGCCAAAAGGGGTGAGAGGAAAGATGGACAGAAGAAGTCCTTGTAATTTATATATATATATATATATATATATATATATATAGATAAAAAATTATTCTGTACTTGAAGAGTTGTCCTATGACATTAACATATAACATATGACATATAGCACATAACATTGCCTGTTAAATGCACAGATTTAATGCAGAAAATCCTCCCTCTTCTCTTGATCTGGCTCAGTTCCTGGATGTTGGCCAGCTCCAAGTGACCTGAAGAGTTTGGGACAGACTGACAAACTCAGACTGTAGTGCCTGCTCTCCTGAATTCTGCTGGTGATCTTGTGAATCATGTTCCTTGCATGGAACATAAATTGGAGAACTTTGCAAAGTAGAGATGAAAAGCATTGATTGTACACTATCTTACTATATACTAATATCCTTAAAAGTGTCTCTTTGCTTTCATATTTCTAATGTTAATTTGTTAACAATGGGCTTATATCCAAGGTTTGTCGCTGTGGGACACGCAAGGACACACACAGACACACTTTCTCGTGAGAAGGCTAAAACCTATTTATTAAAACATCAAAATTTATAGTATTTCCACACTGACCAGGGATTGGAGAAGAAGGCTCACTTCTCCCATCCCATTGGTCAAGACAACTGTCCATCAGTTGTATTTTACACTAAGAGATAGTATGTAAATAACTTTGTCTCATCAAAAACATACTTCTGATAATAACACCCATGTGTGAGAAAGAACTAAGAACTATGAAAAACATCAAGTTAGAAAGTGCATCAGAAAACTTGAAAAATCAGGGCGACAAAGGCTCTTGGGAAGAGGTGGCTGGAGTTAAATGTGAGAAAACTGGGAAGTTACAAAGACTTTCTAACAGAGACTGCAATGGTATAGACATTATGGGGTGAAACGCCATTGCCACTCACTTGGTGGAAGATGGTTGGCAGCTCAAAGCTGTTCCACAATGATTCCCAACACCCACAATCTGCAACCTTAAGCTCATGCTAAGGGGGATGGAATGGAGGGTGGAGCACAGTGGCGACACCACGGCCTGGCTCTGTTGAAATCCTTTCTGGGAGAGGCACTTTTGGTGCCTTGGAGCTGATAAAGCACAAAGCAGCTGCCAGCCAAGCTGAACTCCTGCCAGTCTAGCAGGCAGCTCCATGCAGAGTACCCACAGAGGGACACTGACAGACAGAACAAACACTAGAGATTTGAGGAAACCTCCCTTTTTCACGTGAGGGCTCTGAAAGAAGACATTATTTGTAGTTTTATACACGTTAACTATGTGGGCAGGATCTCCCTACAATGTGCTCAAAAGTAGCTCTAAACTTTTCCTACTCAAGTATCTAGAGAATCACGTTGGGAGATCTACTGCATCAGGGATGCAAAATTTCAGAGGTAAGATGCTTCTGTCAAGCATACTGTTTCTCAGCTAATTTGCTGACGTAGCAATTCATGTATTCACATCTTACACATTGAGCCAGTACTTACATTGCATTTTATTAAATTGCATTACTGAGTATTTTGATATTTGTTTCTCACTGTGCGTACAATTTTGTATTGACACCCTGCCTGCGTTGTAAAAATCAACACAAAAGCTGCATTGTCAGCTTCTGTCAGAAAGAAATAAGTAGAGCTTTTTCGTGCATTTTCATGCATACTGTTAAGAAGCAGCTTGTTTTACACTGTCTAGTACATGCCTTCTATGTTTCCACTAAAGGTGATGAAAATTACAATTGACATTAAATAGCAAAATAGCAATTTCAGCCATTATGAACACCCGAGAAGATGAATAAAAAATTCCAGAATTTATGTTTTGAAATACAATTTAGGTGAGAAATTATTTTTTGCTTAGGAAGCCAGTGCAGATAGAGAAGATCATTAGTATCAAATTTATTAAGTTAAAATTCTTAACAGTAAAAAAAAAAAAAACAGAAAAACAACCCACAGTTAAAAGATATACTCTTGTAAACCCAGTTTGTTTATCCTTTCAAGTGAAATGGGAAGAAAGAAATGTGCAGGTCAAAGGCCCCTTATTGCCTGTGAAAAAATGAAATGCAATGTAGTGATAATTTTTTGCCACCAGAGAGCTCTTATTGCATTGTACTAACAATGCTATTCAAATATTTATTCATAGGCCCCATAATTAATTCTCATGAAGTGAAAATACCTTCATATTTATATTCTCTCCTGTTCTTTGTTCCCTGCTGTACTTGCAATTCCCAGTTATTTCCTGTCATCAGACTTCACTAAGGAGAAAAAAAAAGGCTACATAACTGACTGCATAGCCAGAAATAGCACTAAAATCACAAAAATGAATTGCTTACAGAAACTAGTTTAGCTTACCAATTTTTTATGTAATACAGTTTTAAAATCCTATGCATCTTCCCATCATACACTGTCAAAAAGTCCAAAACTGTGCAAATTGAAATATATTTAATATATGTATTTTCTGGGAAGGAGAGGCAGCCAGACTTGAAAGAATTGATGAAGACAGGGGTTGCTGAATAAAAAAAAGAAAAAAATATTTTTTCAGGATTAGGAGTTTGACTCCATTCAAGTCAATATTAGTGATGCATAGTTAAACTCTTTATGGACAGAACCTGTTCTAGGGCTTCATATATGATTTTCATCTATCACAAGGCTGAGTAACTAAACTTGTTTTAGTAACTTCCACATTTAAAAAGTAAACCATTCTACCTATATATTTGTTTTCCTACTTGTGACATTTGCATTCCTGCTTTAAGTTTCTGGAAACATGATATAAGGTTTCCTGTCTGGTATGGATGATAAAGTTATTTTTTGTTGTTTGAGGTTCACCTGGCTCTATAGGCAGCCCTCTGGTGGGTCAACATGAACCTTTTCTTCTGCTGTTAGAGTTTAGATTTATACTTACCCAGTATTTCACAATCAGCCTACACACTTTCTATACACGATTCTACTTCACCCTTCTCCTTCTGTATATCATATACAGATTGGGTGTAAAAAATGACAAAATGGGAAAACATCACTTTACAGCTGGTTTTGCACAAGTACAGATATTAGCCAAGGTAAAGGAGTATTAGATCAAGCCTCTTAGGAAAGGCTTTTTAATCCCCCCAAGTAACATTTTTTAGAATGTTTTCATGCATGCAACTTAAATTATTAAATTTTAATTTCATTTATTTTACACAGCATATTAAAATACAGTAATATTTTCCTTTTTTAACCTATTCCTCTGTTTATCCATGTCTATTTGTGGACTCCCATGTCCTATGTAATACTGGACTGGTTCATCACACTTTCAAACTACTCCAGACACCTAATGATTAATCTGAATTCTCTGGATCAAATTTTATGTGTTTCAAATGCAGTTACAGGTGAAACCAAATTAATCAGCATCAGATCCATCCTCCTGTGTTAATGTGGCTGGCACAGTTTCTTGCAATTATGTTACAAAGGTGGTATATCTATTTTATCCGTTTGACAGCTGATCTGAGAAAAAAACATCATAAATCTCTAACCTGAGTATCCTTCTTATAGTAAATCTATGATTAAAAAGCTTTTCTGATAACTTTAATTTTAGTAAAATAACTAATAAGACAAATTAGGGTATTCAGGTTACCCTCCACAAAACTAAATGCTTGCTACCAAAACTTTAGCCAAGGAAGGAGTGGGATTTTCATAAGTGCCTTCTTTCTTCATGGGAACTCCCTTTCCAGAGCTTCCCTACTTTTGAAACCCTCCATTCCCACTTCAAATGTTAACCTTAATTCTTCTGAAGTGAGTAGTGTCCTGGGTATAACTGGGCACCTGACAGTTCTAAACTCCATTCCTCCATTCCATGTCTCCTAACCAAGATTCTAAAACCAGTGGTGGCATTTGTCCAGTCACAGTAAATGCCAAGACGTGAGGTCAAATTACAATGAGTCAATGAAAAGACATATGTATAGGGAGGATGAATGATTAATTTAGGCCTCCACATCTACCTTTTGGAGGACAAGATAGGTGACATAATCCTGCCCTGCCTCCCACTCTTGTGGACCCTCCTTTCCTGCCTCTTTCCCATGGTTTTCATCCTTTCCTGTAGTGTATGTGCACAGGGTGAGGTGATAGAGAGGATAAATATACCACCCGTGGTTGCAAGGAGCTTTCCCCACATCCCAAAACTCTGTCTCTGCGTGGGTTGTGATATCCCTCAGAGCTGACAGTGTATTTCCCAGTTGATTGCCATTTCTTTGAAGTCTGCATTAATTGTAGAATAAGCTAGCTAAACCATCAAGGAGGCTGGATTTGATTTTATATTCCTGAAAAATCTCCATGAATCATGTGGACATCTGCCGTAGTTATTTAAGAAACAGGTAGTATATACTTGTCCTCTCCTTTCCTTAATTCTTATGTCTAGCAGGATTTTGCACATGGGTCTTGCAGTAACCCACTCATGGATTACTTGGCGCTTAAGGTGATTTGTCAGTTGCATTTATCTGCTTTGAATTGAGATGAGCTGCTGGACTTCATTTACACTTCTGCTACAAGGAGGAGTTTGGTAGGAGAATTTACAGAATCACATTCCAGGTGTTATGAAATGGTGGTGTTGTACTGTGTGGTGATGCTTTATAAGGTGATGTTTAATCCTAGAGAATGTAGCTAGAAATCCTCCTCACAATGACAACATCCTTGGTATTCTGTAAACCATATTTGCTATTAGTAAATAAAAAAAATATTTTATATGAGACATTCTTTATCATGCTTTCTATCATACCCATCAACTCCATGTATACCGTGTGAGAAAGAACTTTAGTGAAATACTTCTGTCACATGTATTTAATTTTTCTCTGCTTTGCTCCACAGAGCAATAAGAACTGTCAGGCAAGGCCTGCTGAGCTGACAGCACTTTCATTGTCTTGGTGAGGACTTAACTACTTGGCCGTCCATAGAAGCTACATGTTGTGCAGTAGCTCTAGCACTGACAGGTTCAAGGCTGTCATCTTTCACCAGGGTTGTGTCTGCTTATGTGGCTGGTGTTGTCCCTCCAAACCACAGTCTGAAATCATATTTCAACCTATGGCTAAATCAAGAACACCCCTTCAGGCCAAGCTTTAGATTTCATCTGCAGTTCAGTTCTTCCCTGGTGGTGTGGCTGGAGAATAAACAGCTCAGTGCAGGCTGCAGTTCTGAAATACTGGGCTGCCTCAGGGTGTGTGGAGGTCTGTGGCACCGGCCACGGTGCAGCAGCTGTGCTGCAAGCAATTCCCTCATCACCTCCAAGATGGGGGTAAGAGACGGTCACACTTCAGGCTGCAGCTGAGACTAGTCTTGCAACCACTATTTATATGTTATAAATGCAGCAGAAAGTTATTGGAGGATGGGCTGCAAAGAGCAAAATTAGCATCAGTTGTCTGAAAGCTTGGTATTCAACTGCAACAAATGCAAAATGATTTCTTTCCAGTTCAAAAGAGTTGGGAAAGTGAAAAATAACAAAAAGGGGACAGATGAGATGAATTCTGAGTAGGATTTCATAGTCTAAGTAAAAATGATAACTTGCAATTCAGGTAATTTTTAAATTCATAATGTAGTTTCCATTTTTGGCTAATTTTTTACAGTAAGTAAATTCTCAACACTCATTTCGGATTGATGGTGTATTTCTGTAAATAAAAGTTTAAAATCCGACTGACATTATAATAATTTAAAAAAAATATTTCTCTAGTAAGATCCTTTAATAGGTGGGAATGTCTAATTCTATTTAATGCATTATACATAGAAATCTTTGATATTTCTTAATTTCAGAAATATTTCTTCAAGTGGAAGAAATGTTTTACCAAACATTTTTGCTGACAGTCCAATTCTTGAATGCTTTTTCATCAGTTCAGTCAAAGTTGGACTTGATGATCTCAGAGGTTTTTCCAGCCTAATTGATTCTGTGATTCTGTATCAGAGATAAATCAGAGAAATAATTATGACATATTGGGTAGATGCAGAAGTTTGGTTTGGGGTATTGCTCAGACTGATGCTTAATTAATTGTGAGAGATCCTGGGAAAATAATTCTTCTCCTGTGATTTAATTCGTATCAGTGACATGCATTTCATAAATTCACATCTGTTCAAGAAAAGAACAGTTACAAAGCTAGTTGAAAGGGGAGAAAATATTATTTTCTATATTAATGCTATTCTATTTTTTACTTCAGATACTGCCCAGCTCTGACACCAGTGTAGTGACTTGGGAACACTTTTTTATGACTGCTATTTTCATTTACAAATTGAAGTAGGGGAGAATGGAAGAAGTCACGTTATCATAAAGTATGCTTCAGACTTTGTTGATATTTCTGCAAAACTGAAGGAAGAAGTCCCAAAAAATCCTCTGAGATAACTCAGTTGTCTCTGCATTATTCAGTGGTGTCAGACACGGCGCAGGGCAGGGAAAGAGCAGCAGGGCTGGGGAGGCACTGCCCAGGGTCACAGGGCTCTGCCAGCTGCCACTGCTGCTCCTGTGAGGTGGCTGTAGGCATGGCCAGCAGCTTAATGTCATGGTAGTCAACCAGATCAGGACCAGCCTTGTCCCCTTAGCCACTAAAACACCCTCAACAGGCCCTCTGCTATGGGCAGGCTGCAGGGAGCCTGCTGAAGGGAAGGAAGCCGTCCTACAGAGAAGGCTGCTTTGGGGGGAGCCTTGGCAATCTGAATTGTTTCCTCTCTCTTACTCCTTGTTTCTGCCTGGTTGATGTTTTGGTGTGGTAAATCTGTCATCATTTGCTAAATCCCCAATACATTTTGATGTAACACTTTATTAGGTGAGTAGTCGATCAGGTGTAGGCCTCTTTTCTGGCTTCAAAAGAGTTCCAAGCAGCAGCTAAAATACACAGAGGTCAGTTTCTTATTTTGTGTTGTGTCACATAGCTGTAAAAACAATTCACAAATACACACAAGGGAAATATATTTTCTAAGGGACGAACAAATGATTGTGAAGAACACAAAAATTGAAAAACAGTAGTATTTTTGAGGACTTCATTAACTCACACATGAATTTGAACATTCAATAGAACACAAAGAAAAGGAACTTCAAATTGTCGTGTTTGCTATAATCCTTATTGTCATCCAAAAGTAGGGAATAAAATTGCTGAAAACTGTCATTATGAAATGCCATTATGTCATTTTTAACATCAGACTGTTGACAGAAAATTGCTCCCTAACTTGCAAAATCCCAGATTGTGAGTACAGTCTCTGAGTGATTTCTAAGGGACCAGGTGAATATATTTGCATCCATATACTGGTTTGCAGCAGAATTAATTTTAGCCTTTAGAATTCAGAGTTTTGATTCAATTCTACATTTCAAGATAATAATCTTCAACACAGAAACTGCAGAAAAATTAAATTATTTTCAAATATTGATTGAATGAAAAATTCTTTTGAAAATTAAGTATATTCAGGATGTGGAGCAAAACTGTGATAGCAACTTATGTGATTATAAGCAAGGAGTAAAGGTAAACCCACTAAGAACTTTCACAAAACATGATATAGTTGTTATATAGCTAAACTAGGAGAAGAAAGATATTAAATGTTCATTCCAAGTCCTTCTATAATGGTGAGTAGGTCTGCACAGTGCAAACTTGTTTCTTAGTCAGAAATACTTGTTAACTATCACATCTGTCACACAGAATGCTTTAACTGAAGTTGCTTTGGTTTCAAATGATAAAACTTTAGCTTTGAGTCCACCAGTGTTCACAGCCCTCACATATTTTGTTGTTTTTTTAATCTCTGCTTTACATTCTCATGCAGTGCTGCACTTCTCCCTAAGCAATGCCAAGATTCAGTCTCAGGAAACAGAAGAATATTTAGTTAGGTAAAAAAAAAATTGTAGTGTTAAAGTCAGCACCATAAAGTCTTTCAGGACCAGAGAAGCTGCATAAGTCTATTAATAAGTCTATTAATTCTCTATTAATTTTTGTTTTATCCAGAAATAAATTTTTATTTGGATGTATGAATCACTGTTACTGATAACAGAAACAAGCTGGATTCCCCAGATCTACTATAATGGATGATTTTGTTCTTTTTTGTTTTAATCTAATCTGAATTAGATTAGAATTTAGACGTAGTGATTTATCTCTCTACAGAGAACAAAAATATACAATTAAGTGCATGTGAGTTGTACCTGTTGGAGAACTACAATCTAAAATAGGTAGTCAGATCAAAATGAATTTGAAAAAGAGACAACAAATATCCATGCACATAAATATATACTATACTTATAAATGTGTGTGTGTGTGTTTGTGTGTGTGTGTGTGTGTGTATGCACTAAGACTGATTTCTACATCCCAAATGGCATTTGTAATTTTTATAAGTTTTTTTTTATGCAGTTAGTCTTTATATAGTCTCATTGCATCCTCCAGATTACAAAACAACAAAAAGAATCAATCTATCTAATCACTTATTTTATTCATGTATAAAACCATTTGTTTGTCATGTTACAAAAGAAAAATATATTCTAAGCCAAACAAATGTTAAATAATTTTGACCACTTTTTTTTAATCAATATGCAGAAAACACTAAAACATCACCCATAATGATTTAATGAAGTAAAGCATTTAAGACCAAATAATATTTCCTTATTCGTGATTCGTTGTGAGATACATAAAAAAATAATCTCTTTTAACAGAGGTACAGGATCCTGTTTTGAATACTCTATATTTCTCTCTCTGTTACAATCTATAAAATAATGACTTTACAGACAGCTCGTTGGCAGATAGATCAATTCAGGCTTCCAGCCCCATCTTTGTTTCTCACATGAATATCAGCAACCACTATGTAAAATCAGCAGCATACAAGTTAAACAGAAGTAGCAGATGGGTGACTTTCACACAGTCTTTTTAAAATTAGTATGGATGGAGTAGAGGGTGGGGGGAGAGGGAAGCATGGGAAATTACAGTGGTTTGTTGGTATAAAATGATGGAGTTGAAAAATATTAGCCTTTCACAGGAATAGAAAATGTAGAAAATAGGAAAAGATTGTGGCCTAAATGAAATGATCTGAATACTCTCTTGTACCTATTTTGGCACATTGGAGGGAGAAATTTTCTGTGCTACTACTATTTTTCACTTTTCTCTATATTAAGAATAAAATAATGGAAAATTAAATTTAAAATCTCCTTCAACATTAAAAAAACATAATAGACAACTGTTGGGTTTTAAATATTTTTTAACTCCTGATAGAATAAAAATTATATGTATTTAAAAAGTCTTTTGCTATGTGAAATAAGTTGATAATACACTGTTGATAATAACATCAGCTGTCAGTCTACTAGTTTGGACATCATAAGACACACACCCACAGACACACACCCACACATACACACACACCCCAGAAAACAGAATTTTGCTTTATCTTTAAATACTCTATGTCTAAGAAACTGAGTTAAATATTACTAAACTGAATCATCATGCATATGCAGACAATTGGCATTATACAATATACTATACATACTCTAGACATTGGCATGGAGGTATTTTGCATTTCTGTTAAGTGTAGCTAATCATAAACTTTAATTAGAATTTAAAACTGCAACAAAGGACATGCTAGAAATATGTAGCATAATTCATGCCTTGATTTGTCTAGAAATAAAAGTAAAAAAAAAAAAAAGTAGAAATCCACAGGAACAGAAATCCTGACAGACAGTTAACACCTGAATTTTTCTGTAGAGATGTAAAACATTAAAACTCCAATGAGAAAACTAATACCTTGGTGACTATAGGTTTCATAGCTCATTAGAGTGTCTGTGGTTATTATGTGGATTCCTTAAGCACATGTATACTTTACATTTTTTTCTATGTGCATTTGACTTGGAAAATCTATGCAGGAAGTAATTGGCAGAATCAGACTGACAATATATTTAATCTGTTGCAATGATATGATGAGGCTTAGGATGGGTTATTTATTCTGTTTGGTACTGGGGAATTGCCACACCTACCTGTCAGGCAGAAAATTCTGCTCTGAAATTAAGGTTTGGGTGCCCTCACTTCTGTACAGCATATCTATATTTTGCTGCAAAGTCAATAGGAAGTGGCATGAAAAAGTATTGCACCTGTCACAGGGCTCATAATGGAATATCATTAAGCACAGTTTTTCATTCAGTCAAACAGAGATCTTATGAATAAATGGACAGCTATCATACAGAGCAAACTGAATTTTTACACTTAAACGACACCATTGTTATTAGTGAGGAATTACATAGACCTGACAGGAGTCAGTCAATTAAAAGAAATTGCTTCTTAGATGCAGTGTGCCTTCCTCCTCATATTAGATAGAATCAGAAAGGGGGAAGAAAAAAAAAAAGTCAAAATACGAATTAAAAAGTAGGAGAAGTACAAATACAGATGTTTATTAGTCCTATTTCCTCATAGTAACTGAGGTAGGAGTGGACCACAGTGCTCTTGTGACACTTTCACATCTCTGTGCTTCAGTTGCCACATGCTGCTAAAGAGGCAAGCTGTAAATCCAGCTTTCCTCTCAAGGCTGAAGCTGTGGACAGGAGAATGTGGTTACAGCATTTGTTACAGAGTGCCAAGCATCAGCACTGCTGCAGAGGGCTTGCTAATTTATCTTTTACAGAAGAAATGGACAGAGGACCTGTGTTCAGGGCACGTGTCAGAAGGAGGGAAAATAAAAGTCTTCCAATCTGCCAGCACCAGAGGATATTTCAATATATTATATTAACTAAAGGACATGAGACTTAACCGCAATGGATTTTTGGGTGCCAGCTTGAACAACTTTGCCACAATTACAGTCATTCTGTTAATTCACCTGCATGCTTTAATCTTGGTGAGAAATACTGCATTTTTTTCCTTTTCTATTCCAGTGCAGAGTCATTTTACTTTTTCACCTTAGGGATTCTGATTAATACATGGAGATATTGCTTACTGCCTTATTATTAAGGTGTGGATGAGTGGAACAGCAAAATGAGCCTAGAAAAAGGTAGAAAATTGTCCTCTAATTAAAATCTGGCTAGCTATGTTTAAAACAGTATATTAAAATATATACTGTATATATATATACAAAATATATATACAAACACTGGTATTTTAAGTATGTATATATGTGTATATATATATATACATACTTAAAAATTATAATTACAGAATACCTCTTGTAAACCAGATGCAATTTTCAGTTTATGTTACCAGACAATGCTAGTTCACCTGTCATTTAACAGTGCAGATAATTCAGACCATTGTCAGCCCTATGAGGAAGGCACTTCTTCATGTCTAGATGTTTCCTGTATTTGAAGAAGTTTTGTACTGAATGTACCTGTGCACTGTTTGTAGTGTAATTCTGGGGAAGCAGTGGTGATATCAAAGTTCAAGAAACCTTGAAACTTATTTATCTTAAGATTTGGAAAGACATTTGAAGTGGCATAAGAAACAGTGAAAGAATAAGTTCCCAGACAGGATTTAATATAGTATGGAAGTAAGAAAAAAAAAACAAACAAAAACCTAAACAAAATTAAAATTAGTTCTGTTGACAAGCTTGTCTTGCTGGCAGGAATTGTGTCTATTTTTCACCAGGTTTTAAATTAGGACTTTCACCACTGTA
This sequence comes from Cinnycerthia olivascens, assembly GCA_035048155.1. NCBI lineage: Eukaryota > Metazoa > Chordata > Aves > Passeriformes > Certhiidae > Cinnycerthia > Cinnycerthia olivascens. The sequence goes on along the minus strand of JAWWMU010000001.1, from coordinate 79,561,648 downwards.
CTGTCCTTCCAAACTAAAGCTGATTGCTGGGATGAACTTGAAAAAATGAATGCTAAACTAGAAAAAAAACCAATTTTTGAATGTTGAGAGAAATTTTACTGACCTTAGATAAGATGCCAATGAAAAATCATTATGTAAATAATTTCTGTTGGTTATAAATAATCAGGGTTAGTAAACGGAAGAAAATGTTTGTAGTAATATCATTAATCTTGCATTAGATAACTTCCTTCACAATAAAAAAAAAAAAGACTTTTAAAAGTCACTAACATAAATATTTTGTTGAATCAGACCCAGACTATTCTCTGACCCAACAGACATTTGCACTTGTGCAGACGAGCAATCAGACATTGAAGCAATTCCTAGTACTTCTATGCTTCTAAAATGTTTGTTCAATTGGAAACATAAGGATTGATTTAGCAAGCATGTAAAATGACCACCCACTGTTCCTTTTCAGCCAGAAAAAAAACCCACTTTTTTTCCTAAAACTAAGATTTTGAGTCTTGAGGATCTGGTTTCCAAGACCCTACACTTTTCTCACTTTAAGGCAGCACAGAGCAGTCTACCACAACAAATGTAGTTGGCTCAGCATTTTAGGTGAAAATCTGTGGCTTGGAAATACTTTTCTGTGTTGTTAAAAACAAGTGCAATTCATTCAGATACCGTAAAAGTGAGCAAGGACATTAATGTAATTAAAACCTCATTGTAAATCCTTGTGCAAGTTCAAATAATAAAAACATTGCTAGAAAACTCTGTGAACGCTGAGGTCAAGTGATGAGACTCAGGTAGGAGAAGTAATTTCACAGGTTTTTTTATAAAATTTGAGAGGGTAATGACTATAATATATATAATAGAAATATATAATTAATCATACTAAATTGACTAAAGGCCACCAATGAGATGGTTTTGTCGTGCTTAGGTCTGTGCAACTCCAGAAATCTGGGATTTCAGAATACACAGTTTACAAATTGCAGGTTTGATTCTTCAGCAGCCTCCATAATAATGGCTTCTGGAAGGAATTGTTTGCATCCTTTTCCATGCTAGGGTTTTTTGTAGTGTCCTCTTGTGTTTCTTTTTCTTTTTTTTTTTTTTTTTTCCTAGCTAGTTTAAATTCAATCTTTTTAATTTTAAATATCTTTTACACGGGATGCCACCATGAGTCCATTAACAAAACATAGCTGACAATGATGTCTTTTATGGAGAATGCTTCTTGTAAATATGGGTTAGAGATCCATAGGGCTCAATAATTTTCTTTCCAAAACTTCATGCTTTCAGTCATAAATAGAGTATTCAAGGAAATTTTGACAGAATTTTTCAGGCTTTAAAGAATTGCTTGAAATGAAATCTTTAGTATAGTATTCATATAGATAGAGATCACAAGCAATGAAATAATAAGGCAAATTTTAAATCATTTTTAAAACACCCCATATGTAACTGCATAATATAAAATCTCTTTTCCAATATTGAATATATATATATATATATATATATATATATATAAAATGTGGTATCATAGATTCATATAGTAGTTCATGTTGGAAACAACCTTTAAAGATCATCTTGTCACCCCTCCTACAATTAACAGCGATATCTAC
>JAWWMU010000001.1:79525726-79559956 GCA_035048155.1 Cinnycerthia olivascens | reverse complement strand
GATCATCTTGTCACCCCTCCTACAATTAACAGCGATATCTACATCTTCAACTAGATCAGGTTGCTCAGAGCCCCGTCTATCCTGACCTTGCATGTTTCCAGGGATGGGGCATCCACCATCTCTCTGGGCAACCAGTTTCATCTCTCCCATTGTAAAAAGCTTTTTTCTTTAATGTATTTAGTATGTTCCCAAGGAAGTCAGACATATTTACTGAAATGAAAACAGATGTTTTCTGCCTTTTGTTGAAAGGCAGAAACTCCGAGTGTCGCCCTGATTCCTCAGGGTTTTCTGAGGCACTTTCTAACTTATTGTTTTCACTGTTCCTAGTTTTTTTCTCAAGTACATGGTGTCTTTATCAAAAGTCTGTTTTGATAAGATGAAGTTGTTTTTCATACTTTCTCTTAGAAAGGAAAACAACTGATGGACAGTTGTCTTGACCAATGGGATGGGAGAGGTGTTAGCCTTCTTCTCCAATCCCTGGTCTGTGTAGAAATACTATAAATGTAGAGTCAAATATTTTAATAAATAATTTTCAGCCTTCTCAAGAGAAAGTGTCCATGTGTGCCCTTGCGTGTCCCACAGCAACATCTGAGTGTATCTTAATTAAAAGAGAACTTCTTGAGTATTTATTTTGAAAATTTAGAGATAAAGTTCAACATTCCAAATAATTTTCCTAGGAGTGCCCAAGTGCTTAAAACCAGGAAAGGAACTAAGGCCAAGCAGCATTTTGAAATCTTCAGAGCTGAGTTGAGGATGCTGAAATTGCAATAAAAATGGGAATACTCTGATTTGAAGGGTGGAGTTTGCTCCTTGATTTCTCTCATTCATGCAATTGCATCAGCTCACATTCTAATGAAATGTTAACACAGAAATTGCATACGTGCAAGAATTTGCTGTGGTTTCCACAAGGCCAACTTTTGTGTAGGAGTCTAACATTTAATGTGATGGTCTGATTAAACATGAATTGTTCTTAACAGGCTACATGCCACAAACCTCAAATAGAGTGCTTGTCAAGAGACAGTCAACAAAGACAGGCTAGGCAAAGCTGAACAGCCCAGGAGCGCTTTGTGTTCACACCAGATCAGGCTTAGTGAACTGATGGAAAAGGAGCCCAGACAAGCCTCCAGGGTCTTCTGTATCGTAGTTTGTCTACTAAAGAAAAAGGAAAAAAAAACTGCTAGGAATTTTCTGAGTTCTGTGGGGTTTTTCTCTGTCTGTTTGAGAAGGAACTTCTTTCCCAGGCAGGGAATAAGAAGTGTGTGTTTTCACCACTGTGAAAGACTACTTTTTAAAATCCCCAAGCTGTTTTGATTTGCAGTTCCCCGAGCAGTAGTGGAGTCCTTCTAATCTGGACGTTACCAGGTTTTCCAGGCATTCTCCATGTGCATGGTCTCTCCTAGGTTAAATTGCTTTGTTAAACTCCGAGAACTCCTTCATCATTGAAGAAGTACACTCATCATCTTCATGAGTGTACTGCTACTTAAAGCTTCTTTTATCGTTAGTGCCAAAGTGTGCATTGGCTGGCACAGTAACAAGCCAGTTCTCCCTCTGCTGCAATCTTCTACTCAGGTATAACCATTTGCTGGCAGAAAACAAATTCCTTGTCAAGTTTTCAGTAACAGTTTATAAATTTAATTAGTATTCAAGATTGTACTGTGCTGCTAAATGAAACCAACAGCTAGGTCATTCACTTTGCCATAGCAGAGGATGCATTCTTAGACTTGTAGTTGTGAACACTGAACCTTCTTATACCTCCTTTCATCCTCCAAAATTTCCTTATGATGTATATTGTGTTGTTTGCTCACAACTTTTTTTTCTGCTTATTTGTGATAGGTTCACATTTTGTGAGAAAATAAATTATTTCCTTTTATGTTAGTATTTATTCTCAAATATGGTCTAATTCTTTTTTCTAGTATATTAAATATTTCTGTTGCTTTTGAGGAAATCATTAGAAATGTAAAGATAATGTGTTTCAAATGTGAAGACCATGCTTCATTGTTGTCTAAATCCTAATCCACACTTCTGTAACTCCCTGTTATAATTACCTGCATTTTAATAAAATGCATTTCTGAGCTTGTTCAGTTCCTCTACAGTGAAGTTTCTCAAGCATGGAAAGCTTAAGAGTAACACTATTTTCATGAACATCAAAGGCTAAAAACTCTTTATATGTAAAGGTAAAATGTTGTGTTTTAGCCACATTTGTCCTTTAAGAGAAAGTGAAGCTGGAAAGCAAATAATGGAACAGCTTTTCCTGGACTTGTTGTATATATATAGCCATATAGTTTTTCCTGTCAGTGATTTACTCAGAAATCACTCCAATACTTTTCAGTGTAGCACAACATTATCTAGATCAGCCCTTCTCTGTCCTCCCTTCTAACTGCATTAACCTGCTGTCCTTGAATTTCTCCTTCAAGTTGTGAACAAAGAGCTCTTCAGCTTGAGTAGAAGTGGGAAATGTGGTTATTGATTTAGCCATGAATAAATGAATGTGTGCTTGAATGTATGAACTGATAAATGGATAGATGCTATTAGTTTCGTATATTAAAGAAAACTTTTTTTCATTTTAAAGCAGTATGCACAAGAATACCAAGATTCAGACACACAGCACAAGAATGCCAAGATTCAGACACGCACATACATTATTTCCAAGTCTTTATTACCTTTTGAGGTTATCTGTACTTATGTGCTGGAGTAGGCTACAGTGCATTTTATGGCCAGATACCTCTGAAAGCACACTGAAGTCCTCTCTGGAGGAATAAAAACTTTGGAAGAGACACACTTGAGAAGATGTTTCTCCCTGAGAAAATCAGGATTCATCTCCAGAGGATATCCCAGGAAATCTGTGGGTTGTGTGAGATAGATACAGACTCAGAAGTTCCTTCCTACCAAGCTTTAAAACACAGCTGTTTGTTTGTTTGTTTGTTTGTGTTTTAATTTGTTTTTAGGTGAAAATAAATGTCCTATAATTATTTCATTACATAACAAAGTCTCATTTACCTGTGCCTGGTAGCCTTTATTTGTACTAGCACATCTTCATTTCCTTGAATTCTGTGCTTTTTAGAGGCTTCTTTACACAGTAATTCTAGTTATCCTAGTAGCTATGTATATATCATTAATGTTTTGTAGAGTGTATAAAGCATTAGGATTAAATAATTAATGCAACACAAAGAAATATATGTTTATATCAGGACAGTTTATTTTGATAATAGACAGAAATACATTTTGTGTTGTAACAGACAACTCAACATCAACTTGTTAAAATAAAAAAATGCAGGTTTATTTGCTTAATTATTTTGGTAAAAACAACCTCTTCATGGGAAAATTAAACTGGTGCAAAAGTTATGTGCAGATTAGCCTCATGGGTATAAAAATGAATTGCACTGTCATACAGGTATGATTTTCTGATATTAGCTGTATATTAACCAAACAAAGTGCCTAGTAGCTCAAAATCAGAAATTAATTAATGAGGGGAAAATGCCATTGGGCATCCTACTGGAGGATTATTTTCCAAAGAAGCTATCAGCTAAAATGAAATTAATTGCTATTTTAATGGATGGACATTTTTCTTTGCTTTAGATGGAAAATTTTGAATCTAAAGAAAAGGAGAAAGGAGTATATTTCCATAGCATAGTTGAGTGAAACACTGCTGCTAAATAACAATAGCAGTTTGTATTTGCTGTGGCGAAGCAGCTTGTTGCTGAGCCCTGGCCACTCTAGTGTTAATGGTACTGAGTCAAGGAGGTACAGGAAATCATAGAGATTAAAGTTTATTATAGTTTTACACCAGAAATGCTCAAAGGCTTCCAACAGATACACGTTATTGTTAGACAATATCTACCAAGGTAAACATATCATATTTTGTTCTGTCCTTCTTCCATCCTGATCTTTCACCCAATACAGAGGAAAAATATTGTTGTCATCATAGCTGGGTAGGACAAGGGGAGTGGATTTAGTAACTGAGAAGTCAGAGAATGTATTTGTATCATTTACTTGTCTACTATTTGTCAGGAAAATAAATTAAGCTTCATTTCCCTGAATAAATTTCCAGCAAATGAAGGAAAAAATTAAGGGAATATGAGGAAATCTGGTGCTGTAATCCTTTGGGAAATTAAAATATTGCAAATTGTAATAATCCAAAATCTTGATTGTGATCCCTCTTACATTCTGTTCAAAAAGGAAAAAATACAAATAATGGCCAGGCTTTGTTTGTCTCTTCATTCTTTTGACTTTTGTGGGAGATACTCAGTCTGAACTATGTGAGGGAGAACTGTAAAACTTTTTCAAGATTTTTTCATATTCAGAAGTAGTGACACTTCTTAATATATATCTGTTGTAATGAAGGAATAAGAATATAAATTTTGAAGAAGTATGTATGTGTATATATTTCAAAAAATTTCTTTTAAATGCTAATATTTTAAAAGCAGTCATTTATTAAGCCAACCGAATAAAAATTGTCCTCCAATTGAATTTATGATTCCTCATATTTCCCTTACCTAGGATAATAGACATAGCTGAAGGACAAAAAGGATGGTAGTATTTATACACCATTATTTATATACAGATAACTTATAAGCAGATAAATTAGAGTGTCTCAGACATTTTTCTCCTTTCATTTTGAGGTTTGATACATGGATTTGTCTCCTTTTGTTTTCCTTTCCTATTTAAGGATAATCAATATATTGGTAATCTCTTACTTCCTAATTTTGTAGAAGAAAGTAGGAGTAACTGAAAACATCCATCAGCTCAGTACAGATGATGCAGTGTAGACTGGCTGTATTTTGCAGGTCAGATCAACTTCCTCTGATACTATTAAGCCTTCTAAATTTTAATGTTTCTGTAGTCTTCCCTTTTCTTCTTCTTCAGAGATGTATCTTTCTTTTCTAAAGGGTGCCCAATGTAATTTTTTTTTCTTAAGAGATTTTAGATTATTTGTTATTAAAGATTTTTGATTAAGATTTTAGTTTTGTAGTTATTAAAGATTTGATCATTTGCCACCTAGCACTGACTGATATACTGTCAGTTCCAGAGCATCCCCTATTTATGTTGTATTAGAAAAGTTTGGTAGTTTGACACATCCACTTATAAGCAAAATGAATTTTTTGTTATCTGATGCTGTGTGGGGACAAGAATTCAATGCAAAAATCTATTTCATTGGTAATCTGTGACATCTTTGACAGTGCTGAAGTAAGGTGGTTTTGGTCCCCCCACTGGGTTTCTGCCTCACAACATGCATGACCTTCTTTTAATCTTCACCCCATGTCTTAGACTAAAATGAAAGATTTAAGGATAATTATAAAAGGGGTGGTTTGTAATATACCTTTACTAATATATGCTCGCAGTAGCAACTCCATTTTAATTTGGGTTTTGTCAGGGAATCATTATGCCTACGGATAATTAACTAATATGTTTCCTAGGCAGTGTAACAGATACAGTTGTCACAGCATCTCAGCTTTGTTCAGTGTCAGGTGAATTACATTTCTCTCCTAGGCAGTTACTGCTAAAGACCTTGAAATGAAGCTTTCATTATTTGCTGACTGCTTTCAGTCTTGCAAAACAAAACAGCAAACATTTAATTTATTCTTTGTTGTCCATATATGAAAAATTAAATGATCTCTTTGCCATTCTGCTATAATGAAGTTTTAAAGGCAGTTAAAGCAATAATGCTTTAAAATATCTTTTAGAATAAGCAGGTTAATAGAGAAGTCCTAGAGAGAGAAACACTGACCAAATTTGATGCATCCATTATTGTGTAATGCCCATAAACATAAAATAAATTGGAAAGTAGCATATCTTAAATATTTTGGAATATTTAGAAAATTACATCTGTCAGATGAGTTTTGTGTATTCTTGCCTGTCCTTCCTTCAGGCTGAGCATGCCACTGCTATCAGAAGGCTGCATAGCTTAAAAATGTAGCCCATAGCAAATCAAGCTCTTGCCTGAAACTCGTCTGTGGCTGTGGGGAAGCTGCCACTTCTACTCAGAACTTCCAAAACTGGAGAACTCTCAAATGTTTGCATAGCTGTGAAGATGCCTTCCACGGTAAATTTGACCTTTCCCCTTACATCTGCCAAGCTATACAAACCACATTTTGTAACTGGATCACTTAGTGACACATGGAAGTTTTATCCAGTAGGGAATGGGAAATGTTATATTCGCGTTCTTATGCTGAGCCCACGCTCGACTTCCCGTGGACTAAAGATCATTCCATGCAGCTTACCAAGAATATTAAGAGATCTTTGTATTGTAAATTCTTTTGCCTGCTTCACTAATATTACTTTAGATACGGACTTAGTTGCTACAGCTGTCTCCTGGGCAGCATCAGTTAAAATCTTACTTCTTCTAAGAAGGCCTCTGGGAATAAGTTTCCTGTCAGAGCCTGTTGATTTCTGAGCTCAGCCCTTTTCTTGTCAGTTAATGGGTACAAATTGAGGAAATGGGCAGCATGTTAGAGCAGTGTGAATAAAGGAAGCATTGCTAAATGAGGTGGGTGGTGGAACCATCTGGACATTTGAAAACTTGCCTATTTCTCAGCTAGATAATTATCTAATTTCACTATTATTAGGCATGTAAAGTCCAAATGGCAATAACTTTGCCTGTGATCTAAAATACAACATCAAAATGGCTGAGTTTTTTTACATATTAAGCTGGTTATTCTTCTCTGCTGCATTATTTTTGATTGTACTTTTTATTGATGTTTCTTGTGTTTTTACTTACTAATAGCGTTATGCAAGTTATGACCTTTTCCCTTGACTTTAATAACATTTTTTAAAAGACCTTTTGCATCCACTTACAAATTAACAATAATCTTGAAGGTTTTCTAGATAGTATGCATTAGTGATTGGTCACTATTTTAAATTTTGAGTAGTATGACAACAATTGTGAAACACTTTTATTGTGAAATTCAGCCCCTAAACCCTACCCCATAATCAGGGGCAGCTGCAGGATATATTGGAACAGAGTGGTGAAACAGAACATCTTTTAGCCTCTTTGGTCCTACACACAGAACATTTTTCCTGGAATCAGGCTAAAAATATATCCTTTGTTGCAATTTCTATATAAATTCCTAGGGAGACAATTTTCAAATGGAATAATAAGTTGGGGGCTTTTACTGGCTTGAACATAAAAAACAACTAACAGGTTTTTTCATGTAAGAAAATTGATAACATTTAGAGAGAAGGCCAATTATAAAAACATGATGTAGGTGTACCTTGCATCTTTAAAGCTCTTGCATCATTTCTGGGAAACATGGTATTTAGATAGTGCTTGTTGTTTATTTATTCACTGAACTTTACTAGAAAGTCTTTGCAGTAATAAGCAGATTTTCCTTCAAAATGCATATACAAAAAAAAATTATTTTACATTCATAAATGAAGAGAATCAGATAGAACATTTTAGACACCTTTTCAAAGAGGAGGAAAGAAGGACAAAGCAAGAAGAGAAACACCAAAGTAAAGTCAGAACAAAACTTTAGTCTGACTGAAAATGAAAATGAAAAAGAAAAAGAAGAAATCCTTCTTTGATTTTTTTTTTTCCACTTTTTACCTTCAAGTTAAGAATTCCTTGTAATTTTTTCTTCCATCACCAAGTTCTTGGTAAAATAAAAGGAAAATTAACAGTAATTATGACCACCACAATTATTAATTAGATAGATATTAAAAAAAAAAAAAGTGTCCTCAAAATGTTTTATAGTTTTAATCCCAGCATTAGAAATCTGGTAATACTTCTGTTCCATTGTTTCATAGCCTTTGTTTAATCAGACACTGAGCAAAGACTTCTTCTTTTCTACTACAGAATGTATTTCCTTCCTTTGCATAGGAAAATATCTATGCAGACTCCCAAAATACATGATCAATATGGTGCAGTGTTCTCAGAAGATGCAAATTTTTGGTGTGTGAGAAAAAAGGAAAAAAGTTTTAGAATCATGTCTCTAGTTAGACATCTCTATCATGATGTGGAAATTTAATTCTTTGGAAACTTTCCTCTTTCAGAGCTCTTTGGAAGTAATCAGATGTCTGATTGGTTACTTCCAAACTTGATATGCATTGCTTAAGTAAAGACAGTGAAAAATGAATTAAGATATTAGAAGATTGGGAGCCTGTGGGGTCTTTCCTTTTTTCTGGTGCCCTCATGTATCTTTCAGTCTAGTGCAAAGGGATAACAGCTGCTGGAAGTTTATTGCTGGCTAGTAAGGCAGCGCAGTAGGGCTGTCTGGTTTATATTGAATTTGAAATATGAGGAATATCCCCGCTTTGAGAGGGAAGACTCTGTTTTTATGTAAGCAATGAAAGACACTGATATTCCTTTTTCTTTTTAAGAACAAATAGACATGAATTTTCTGTCTCATTTGTCCTCCTTCCTTTTTGGGTCCAGCATTTTCAGTGGTGCCTTACTCAGAATTTTGCCACTGCTGGTTTCTTGGGACTTCTCTCCTATCTCAGGGCAGTTCATCTAAAGAGGCACTTTATGGCCAAATAGCTAGTTTAATTAATGTCTCATATTGATGATAGTAAACCACTTGTGGCATAAAGTGACAGAGTCCACTTCTTGAGAATCTAAAGATGAAAATATCAAAATTATTTATTTTATTATTGTTATTGTTATTACTTATGGTGTCATGGTTTAACCTCAGTAAACACGAAGTCCCACAAAGCCATTCACTCACTCTTGGTGGAATGGGGGAGACAACTGGGCGAATAAAAGTGAAAAACCCTATGTGTTGAGATTAAGACAGTTTAATATGTAAAGCAAGAGCTGTGGACACAAGCAAAGCAAAACAAGAAAGCCATTCACTCCTTCCCATGAGCAGGCAGGTGTTAAGCCATCCCCAGGAACTCCAGGCTCTCTTACGTAAAACAGGGACTTGGGAAGACACACAGTCACTCTAAACTTTCCCCCCATATTCCCTCTTCTCCCAGCTTCATATGCTGAGCATGACTCCATATGATATGGGTTATCCTTGTGGTCATTTGGGATCAGCTGTCCTGGCTGTATCCCATCCCAGCACCTTGTGCACCCCCAACCTATTTACTGCTGGGGTGAGAGGCAGAAAAAGCCCTGACTCCGTGCCAGCACTGCTCAGCAACAGGGAAAACATGCCTGTGTTATCAACTCTGTTCCTAGCACAAATCCAAAACACAACCCCATACCAGCTACTGTGAGGAAAATTAACTCTGTGCCAGCCAAAAACAGCACAAAAGGGAAAAATAAGAAAGTAAAAGGCCTACTCCCAACTGAGACATTAGGAAAAGCCATGGGCTTTCTAAAGGAATTAAATATTCAAGAAAACGACACGCTGTTATTTATATGCATTCTTTCTAATGAATAACAGAAGAAAACAAGAGGGACTTGTGTTCCTTCATCAGAAGAATTCCCAGAGGTGATAAATCATACTGAATTTTTGGCTTTTTATATCGTCTGCAGTTTAACTTAATTAACAGAGTTATTTGTGAATGAATTTGTCCCAGGAAGAAGACCAGGCAGGTTTTTGGCTATCTGTGCTCATACAGTCTCTGACATCACTGAGCTGAACTTCTGCACCAGCCAGCTGCCCAGAGCAGCTTGAACACTTGCCAGGAAGGGGAAAGCCCAGTTCACCCAGCCCCCACCTCTGCAAAGAGCCCAAATCTCTCTTATCTCCCTCCTGTGTTTCCTGTTTCACCCTCAGTGTATTGATTCTCTTTCACTGCAAAATGCCCTTCCCACACACACTCCGTGGAGAGCTGGAGAAACAAATTCAAGTCACTTAGTTTCAGAAGATTATCTACACTGGCACAGGACCAGCCCATGTTTTACAAGGGATTCCATGTCTTGCAGGTCCCATGGCCCTTCCACTCTTGACTGCACCTACCTTCACTCTTGCATCAGGAGGATGTCTCACAACTTTTGCACAGAACCAGACACAAATATCAAGGCAGAGATGTACAATTTTCCTAGGTTTCTTAGACTTCTCAGGTTAACGAACCTTAATTTCACTTCTGAAAACACTGCAGTATAAACAAATGTTAATGTGCAAACTTGGTACAGAGCATAACCCAGGACCTGGTCCCCATCTAATATCCATTCAGCATCCCTAATTATGTTATGTACAAAATATAAACTATGAGGCATTGCAGGTATTCAAAGGAGAGCCATCAAGTAAATACTAATCTGAACACTTATATAGGTAGTGCTAATAAATTTGGGGAAGGATATTTTATGACTAAGTGGACCTCTCCTTCTATGTGCTTGTGTGTTGTAAATTCAAGTTTTCCTCAAAACATCAGTATTTCCAGTGCATTTTCATTGGTTTTATTAAACAATACAAAATTGAGGACATAGCCAGAGCTACTTGTTTTCCTTAGTTACTTGAGCTTGACTGTTTTATTCTATGGTTGAAAAGGGAAAATTTGATATTGTTTTCTTCATTTCTTATTTAGCTTAGTACACTTTGTTGTTGCTCATGTTAAATGACTTTGGGAATTCTGTCCTGTACTGTGCCAGTTCAGAATTGCATTATTAAAGATACAGCTGCACATGAGATTATTTTTGTAATGAAGTTTCCAGCAAACCTGAGTGAATTTAGTAGAGGAGGGGGGAGAGGTCAAGAATGATAAGAGGTAAACAGCAATCTGTAAAAAAGAGAATGGTGTCAGGGATATTGATAGCCCAGTGGACTGTGACAGGTATATTTATGCACAGTCTCTCCAGGACATTTATGTATACAGCTGGATGCTCTGGAAGAAAAGTGGGGGAACTAGCTGTACAGTGAGATTTGCAGAAACTCAAGACAAAGCTTGATGATTTTCTTCAAAATTCAACTGCCAGGCAAGTCGGGGCTAGCTTAACATTGAAGATTGGTTTAATGTACAGCAGATATAAATCTTTTTCTTATTTGTATGAGCTATGAATTTGCCTTTGAACAGTTTTGGGCTGAGCTTTTGGGAATTTTAGATACAAGTCTTCCTTCAGCTGTGTCTGTGAAATATGTCTGAATATATTTAAACTCATATTTGCCCGTGTACTACAGTGAGAAATGGCATCACTATAGATATTCAAACCCTCTTGTCCCAGTTTTCAACTGATTTTAGGTCAATAGAAATATTACCAGAAACAATTTTGAGAAATTATCAGATTCTGAGCCCCAGCATTTTCTCAATCCTGTTTCTTGGTCCCTGCCACATCTGCCAATACTCCCAAGCAGTCACAGTTCTCATTTTTAAAGAAAACTACATGACCTGTCCAATGAAACAAAATATGTTGTAGAAGTCACAAAGATGCCTGAAATTTTTGGATGCTGTCCCTTTGGCTCTGCTCTCAGGTAAATTTTCTTCACACAGAATTTCCCAATATTTTTTGTGCTGAAAGGTACTCTTGGTCGGATCTGTGCTAGGAAATGTCTACATATTGTACATATTGTATGCTAAGTGCAGCGATCATAGCTCATGACACTAAGAAGTATTTAGATTAGAAACAACCAATTTTGAATGTATTATTAATTTATTATTAATATATACTGACAACATAAAGGATTTACAAATTAATGTCTGGGAACATTTAGGGTTTGTTTAATTAAAAGTCCTTGCTGCCTCTAGGCAAAAATTGGCTTAATACAAAAAAACTTTATGTGAGGATGGAACTAAGGGAAACACTTTTAGGGATGCATGATAATAAGGTCAAAATTTTATTTCTTGAAGTTAGTGCAGTTAATTAATTATTTTTATTCTCCAGGAAGCATTTTAAAAAGTCTTGACTTCCTAGGTTTAACTAACAGGGGAACAAATTCCAGTATTCATCTGTGCAAAAAGAATTCCACAGCTTACACATTAATATTTCATGTCTTGTGCTATTTTAATTTCTTCAGAGTGCTTGAGATACCTGTGTGTAGCCTGCAAGTATGGCCCAGGATTTGCAGGAGAGCTGCCCCTCTCTGTAGCAGCAACTGGAAACATGATGGGGTGTTCAAACAGTATCACCCCCTTTGGCTTCACAGCTTTGTCCTAGGTTTCTTCTCCTTTCCCCCTGAATCCAGTCAGAGATCAGTCTCTCAAGTAGAAATATTTCTGGTGTTTTCCCTTTCTTTTCAAGATTTTGGTGATTAAGATGCTCACTGATGGTTTTGGAGACACGAGTTTTCTGATTAGGATACTCAGACATATCTTCAAGAGTCTCTTAATCACCCAGCAGTCCTGGAGAGAAGAAGCAGAATTTGGCATGTCAAACTGTTTCTTTTTTTTCCCCAGAAGATAATTCAGGATTCTCCAAGAAAGGAGGAAAAGGAAACTCGTTTCTGTGTACAATTGGCTAGAGCGCTCTATTGGGGTTACAGAGACTTGGCTACTGGTTTCTACATTTCATTTTTTGGCCAGTGACTGTTTACAGAGTGACTGAAGAACAAATAAAAAGGAAATATTGTATTAAGTACTTTTAAAATGCAAAAGCAGTCTGAAATGCATTCAAGGACTACTTATGTAGACAAATGATATCACTTGAGTTTTATCTCATTAAAAGATAGAAGTTTGTTAAAAGAATACCTCTTAATTCAGGCTATACACTTACTAGTGAAAACTAGGCTAAATTTGGCTAAAATAGTTGTAACTTAATTGACAATTCAGACATAGTTCTTTCAGCTAGGATTAAGACTGAACACAAGTGTTTACGATTAAACAGAAATTAATAAAAGAGGAAGAAGTCTCCCAGTGTCAATTAAAGCCTGCATGCAAATATAGTGGGAAACAACAGGTCTTCTCTAATTCAAGGTCTTCCTTGGAATTATATGAAGAAACAAGTTGTGTTAACTGTTGATACCAAACATCTTTAATTTACATTAATGGTAAAAACAGCTTTTAGTAAAAACAATACCTATTTTACTGAGAAGTATTTTAAACTGTTAGTTTAATATCATTTCAGTATAATTTCAGCTCACAAAGTGTGTGGTCTTCATATAATAATACTTCTAGAAATTCCACTGACAGACATATTTAAATTATTGACTAATTGCCAGAATTGAATGAATACTAAGTGCAGCCAACTCATTTTAAAATCTTAGAGGGTGCAGCAATTTTCAGAGCTCTTACCTGCGTTTTTTCTCAGGGCTGGATGCTTGCCTGGGCAAAGCCACCTGCAGGAAACAAAGTGTTTAATTTCTTCTCCCAGATAGCACAAGCACTGGTTTAAGGGGTAGAGGAGTGGAGATCAGGAACAAGAAATACTTAAGGAAGCTTGAACTCTCACTGCACCAGCTGGCAGTGTGTGTGTCCTGGTAGTAGCATGTCACTTGGGTGTAGTGGTGCAATCCAAGTAGGCTGCTGAGGAATTAGGGAAAGGGAATCTCTGAGTAAAATTTTTACTCTTCTTGTCTTGGAAAAGAGTATCTGTACTTGCATACAACAAGAAAAATTAACCAGGTAGCTTGATTCCTTGAAGCATCCAGGATGAAAATTTGTGAAATAAAGACAAGGTATTTCCTCTAGTTACAACAGCATCAGTAAACTCAGCAGAGCCAGGATTCTGTCTTTGAGCACTGTCACACATTCATCCTTAACAGTTCTCCTCAGAGTTTCATAATGCACTCCCTGGGAGATCTCTTGGCTGTACCAACACATTTCCATAGTGTCCATGCTCACCTCAAAGATGCTCTGATCAGGACATGTTTCCAATATGTGCATAGAAAAGACCAATTGCTTTAGGGTACAAAGTGTTTACTACTGGGACATGACTTCTGCTTGCCCCTTATTTCCAGTACTAGAGACCTTGCACTTTTTATTTAGTAGAACAGTTGCAATTTCTTGGCCCAGGAATAGCTGAACCTGCTTGCTGTGATTTCACATTCCTACATTTTAGCAGTGGCTGGAATAGCTAACACTAGGTTTTCCATGGCATATCCCTTTTTTATCTTATTTTACTGTTACTTATAGTTCCATTAATTTTTGCTATTGTTTAATAGAGAGATGTTTTCGTGCACATAGCTGTTTATGTCAAAAGAACCCACCACTTTTCTTTCAGCACCAAACTAGAGGTAATAACATTTTGATGACTGTTTCTGGTAACTGTGTAATTGTTTGCAGAATCATTCATCTAATTTCAAGGAACATTACTTCCAGAAGTGCACTCAATAATTTAAAAAATGGTCCAAAGTGTTTATTAAAGATTTCAAAATGCGAGATATGAGAACAAGATTCAGACCAATTTTATTAAGTATGTCAATAAATTAAGGAACATTGTATTGTGAGGTCTAAATGCATATATGGTCAGGCAAAGTTGATCTTTATTTTTCGTAGAGGTTCTGGTATAATACGACACTCAGCTGCTTAGGAACGTTCCACTTTATTTTTCATTTTAGTGTAACCTGCCTATTTATGTCTCTGGAAATTGGAAAATCAAGTTATGATTTCTCTTTTGAGAATTTTCACCAGTCAGATTTGCAGGTTGCATTTCTCTCTTTGCTGTCTCTTTTCTCACACTGGTCATCACTTTCACTGCTCTGTGTGACTTCTGGCTGATTCTTTTTGCTTCTTTGCTGGGTGATGTGCCTCTTACATGTAGATTTAAGCAGTTTTTATCGGTGAGTGAAAACAGATAAACTGACTATTGCTCTGCTTCCTAACATTTAATACGTGTCACAGACCTACAGGTACTTCTGCAATAGGATCTCTGAGTAATCTTAAATAATGTCCTGCACGCAGGAACTACGGTACCACTTCTTATGCCCTGAAAGCAAACCAAATAGAAGAAGATTACTTTCATATTTATTTGGGAAATATTTTGTGAATTTTATCTAAAGTATGGACTACAGCATGAGTAGTAAAATGGAGATCACAGATGTAGCTCCTCCGTAGTTCTGTAATTTGTCTGGGGACTGGAAATTTGACCTACTTGATAACATACACAGTAGTTATTAACATTTTCAACAGCATGCATCATACAGAGAGCAGAATCAGTGAGCAGTTAAATTTCCAGGCTAGTAAGTGAAAGAAAGCCTAGAAAGAGAGTAATTTAAATAGAGATAATACATCAGGTAGCCAAGAGTGACAAGGGTCATTGGAAGGACAGGTAGAATAACAAAGGACTAAAAGGCAAGGGAACATAATTTGAGGAAATTAAATTGGAGCAGAAACTATAAGCATAAATTAATGTTAGTAGGCTGACAGAAGGAAGGGGTTTGTAAGGACAGGAGCTGAAGGATGAGAACTGTAGTGGGCTGTGTGATACACAGAGGATCAGTAACCAAACAGTAGCTTTTGCAGCATCAAATCATGTGTGGGAGAAAGAGACAAATCTTGCTGTACAGTGAGGAGTTTAGAGCATAATATTGCAGAACAGCAGATGTAGACACTGAGAGAGCTTAAAAAATTGTTAGAGCATAAGAAAAGATGAAAAAAGAGCAGCAACTATGATGTAAATCTTCCTGAAGTTCTGAAATTCTGGAAATAAATACTTTTTGGTGGATGAAGATACTGTTTACACATTGACTTCTTTCATATCCTGTGGCAATGAATTTCCTAATTGGATTACTTGTCAAAAGAAAAATTTGTCCTCAATGTTTGCTTTTTAGGCTTATGTTTTGTAAACTTTCAAGTGTCCAGTAGGCCTTGCATGAGAAAAAAAAACCCAAAAATGAACAACCTTTCCCTCTTGCTCTTTACTATAAAATTTTTTACTTTAAAATAGATTCCTACATCTTTGAATTTCAATGCAAACCTATCCAGATACATTTCTGCATTTCTATCTTATAAATCCTTATCATTCTGTTTGTCTTTCTGATCACTAATGAAAACCACTATATGTTCAGAGGACCATCAACAATATTTGAGCATCTTCTTTTTTTCTTTGGCAACGGATATTTCAATGCACCATGCAAATATGGTTAGGATTGTTTTTCTCCATGTATGTTCACAAATTTTTTATCAGTCACTAAAATGAAAGGTTAAATTCAGCCCCTTAACAACAGGATTTCCTTCATTAAGTCCTTGGTGTCAGCCTTATTCTGGATTACTGTGAATAATTTTAAAATTATGAATACCAGTCATATTTTCTTGGTCTCTGAAGCTTCTCTTGGCTTTAGTTGAAAGGCATTTCCAAAAGCTCTTGTTTCCTCATTATGTTTCATCCATTTCACTCATATTCCATGCTCACTGAGTTTATTAATATGCCCTATAATAACTTTTTTCTGATTTTTTTCCAATCGAAACAAATGTGGGTTTAAAAAAAAAGACCTTACCATAGTTATAATGTGTCTACTGACTTGATGTTACACTATATGTTGGCTAGAAATCAGGTACAATGCTGCACTTCAGAAATTGTCATTATCATTTTTATTAGCTGTTGTTCTCTGATACTGAGGTTAGTTTGAATGATAGTTCAGTGCCAATTTAATTCCTAGAGAAACTGAGTGATGAATCCAGTTTGTGGGGGATTTTTTTACTGTTCTTTTTTCTGAGTCCTTCCAAAATATCTTCCACAGACATTTGAACAGAGCAAGATATTCTAGCTGAGCAAGTTTTCTCAGCCTTCCCCTTTAGGTTAAAATTAGAAGCTTCCTAAGCTGTTTTACAGCAAAAACTGATGCAAAAAGGCAATTTATTTTTTTCCTTTGACCTTATTATCAGTGAGGGTACTTTTTACACCTTGCTTATCTGTCAGCCCCGCTGTATCTTTGCCAGGTTCCCTGCTGGTGTTGAGGCCATGATGAACATCTGGTACTTGATATGGAAAGATATCAGAAACTGAAACAGGGTTGTAGACAGACAAGAGACACAATTGCAATAAAATGTAAGAGAAGTAATTATTTTGGGATGTCGTCGATAAGTGCTAGGTAGGAATTGCTGAAGCAAGAAAAAATAAGGTTTTAGTAAGCAAGAAAAAATAAGGTTTTAGTAAACAAGAAAAAATAAGGTTAGAAAGAAGGGAGATGACAAGGTCCTATAAAACAAATGAAGTTTAGAGATTTAGAGACTTACGGAGAGAAGGTGGAAAGAAGGGAGCTCACAAGATCCTATAAAACAAATGAGGTTTAGAGATTTAGAGACTTATGGAGAGAAGGTGGAGGTGGGGATTTTAAAAATATATACATTTCATTATTCCAAAAAAAGTGATCATTCTTTCCAAAGTGTTCATTTTCCTAACTCTGAGCACTGGACCAAGCCAGTTGGAGAGATGAGTTTTGCTGTTGTAGCAGCTCATCTAATTGTCAGGTTCATGACACACAAAATGAACAACTGATATCTCCTGAGGGTCATTTCAGTTGACAGTGATGTCAGACCCATGCACAGCTGTTTGACTCTCTTGGATGGTATGAAATCAATGAGATTAGTTGAACTTTGACATGCATGGTTATCAAACCATGTGTCTAGCTTCTAAGGATGGATTTTAAGAGAGAAAATCTCAAGATATTTTAGTTCAAATGTTCTTAGTCTTCTAGATATCTTAGTTTCTTGGTTATAGATTATGGGTAATATTTTCTTCTTCTCAAAGAACTATCAGTTTCTACTCAGTTGTTGAGTTGTTGTGTCCAAATGAATCCCTACAGGAATATTAAAATTCATAAAGCTCAAAAATGGAAAGGTCTGTATCAATGCTGAATAATTTTCTTTTTGGTTCTTCAAACACCAAGACAGAATATGTAATTGGAAGTTCCCAGGCCTACATGGGGTTGCTGTTCAGAACATTGCATAATTGCCTGACTTTTCTTACCCATTGCATTTCATTTGAAGTGTGAATATCGGCAAAGATTGTAAAGAGCTCATGAAAGGACAAAATAGTCCATCTCAATGTCAAACAGTAGAAGGTGAGTATTTGATGAACATGTAAAAGAATGGTGGGGGGGAACCTAACTGGCAGTTTTAGCTAGGAATAATCCAGAGGGGTATATATATAGCTGAGCTTCTGGAAGTATGATGTAAATGCTCTCTTCATACCTCAGCTTTCTGCTGAATTTCTAATGCTTCTGAGCTGTTGTCAATGCAGCCTGTCTTCTTTTGCCATCCTGCTTCACTACATATAAATGTTGTTACCCAGGGAAGCCTTTTTTTCTGTAGAATTATATTGACAAAAAGACGCAATTTTTTTTTTTTTTTGCCTAAGCACTGAGTGGAAAGCTGTCCTACATTCCCACTGAAGGAGATGGCCTTATTTTGATAGGGTAAACAGTGTTTTAGCCTCAAATCCTTAAGATGCTTTGGAACAAAAGACAAATGCATTTTTTTCTTATATATTAATAAATATTCTGATGTCTCTGACCTTTGTTTCTGCTCTCTTTTTCATCTTGTCCCTGCTATGTCCACCCTTTCCATAAGCAGGATTATGGAACAAGTGCCAACTCTAGGAACTGTTAACTTGTACCCAGAAAACTTACACCTAGGCTGTTAAATTCAGACACAAGATAAACTATAAATGAGCCATAAGATTAAGGGTAGGGTTTTTTCCCCCTAAATATTAAAACAAATCAAAATATATAAACCACTTATTCTGCCTATATTATTTTTTAATTGCTGGACATATTTCATGCAGAAGAAACATTGATTTAATTCTTGTGTAGTCTAAGCTAGTTTTAAGCTGATTTTAGGCTGAGAACCTCTTTTTCTGCATTTCAGGAGCCAGACTTGGATAAAAGTTAAATTTAATAAGAACAAAAGTTTTGTCTTCAATATTATAAATTTATCATTAACTAATAATGGATCTAGAAATCTTTTAATCCTAAAGCAAAACCAATATAATTTTTATACATGAAACCAATGATTTTTTTTTAAAATAAAATATTATGACAACTACATATCTGTACCTTCTGATGTCCTGTTTTTTGTCAGTAATTTTATTTGAGTGTTCACTCTATATCCATAGATCAAATTCCTGGAAGTACTATCTTCTATTCTTAAAAGAAATTTGTTAATGTTTGCAAAATGAGGGTGCAGATACAGTGGCTTGTTTTTCTCTTACTATTTCCTTATGTTAATATAAGAGTTTACTTCTGGAGAATATTTGTTGTTGTGCTAAAAATTGAAATTGCCTGTTTTTTTGCATCTCATTCCTCTGATATTATTTATTGGAATTTTTTGTTTCCATAGATGTTTTGTTTGTTTGTTCCATAGATGTTCATTAGTGCCTATCATGCCAAGTGTTGATTTCCAATTATTTTCTACATGCTTATATTAACTATCACAATATGAATCTTTGAATACTTTCCTCAGCCCAATCTTTTCTTCTTTTAAAGAACATTGTTCTTTAAAACAGAAGGGCTTAAATAATTCTTCAAAATATTCCATGTCAACACATATTTTGTCTGAGAATGTGGACCTGAATATGTGGTTCTGTGCATGGAAAACCTGATAACATTTTAGCGACATTAACTAAGACCATATGTCAATTTGAGCATTTAGTCCTAGTCCCCGTACTGCCGCCTGTGCAGATATGGAAAGCTACTGAAATGCTGTGTGTTAGCAGAACTGAGGCAGTACCTTTAGAGGCAAAGCACACAAAGTGTGCCTCAGACACCTCCTCTTGCTTGCTCTTCAACTTGGACTAACTCGTATGATGGTTTCATGCCTTTGTTCCTCCCAAGTTGTAATGTCATCCAAAGCCTCCTATTCATAATGGGATAATTTAAAGGCTAGCAAGCATTGCTGCTTTTGCAGAGAGAAGGCCACTTTATGGATGCAGCAAAGCCAGGTGATGTGCTGTCATTTTCTTGACCCTGAAGCAGATGAGGATGACTCTCCCAGAGTTAGATTCAGCCTTCCTTCAACTTCCTTCACTGCAGCTCCCAATAAATTTTTGTGGCAGAAACTTGTGCAACTTGCTCAATTTCTAAAGTGCATTTCAGCCATCAACAGGTCATTGATTTCAAAGATCAATAAGCATCTTAGTTACTTATGGGAATCTGAACATCAACAGAGGGTAGAATTTGCACTGAAGATTTATTATGATGCCTTTGGTAGCCTGATGCTGTCTTCTCCTCTCTGTTAATAGGAAGTCTTCAGTCAGTTCATTGAATCATAGAATCATTATAGAATCATTAAGGTTGGAAAAGATCATCAAATACAACCAGTTACTTAATAATTTCAGGTCCACTGTTGAATCGTGTCCTTAGGTTATTCCATTCAACTTAGCATGTAGGCTACTGCCAGTGAAAGAGCTGGAGATGGTTAATATCTCTGAGAATCAGGTGTTACCATCTCTCAATTCATGTAGCTTCTGTATTTTAAATCTGCACTTTGTCTTCTCTGTTTTCATCTGATTACATAATACATCATATCATTTTAAGGAAGTCTGTGCAGTTGTGACAAATTAAAGCAAACAAATGACTCCCTAGCCTAAGGTAGCAAAGGAGCGAGCTCAGAGGATCAAAACGAGTGATTAAGGTCTCATGACTTACCCTTGAGAAATTTGCGAACGGAGTTTTGTCCCAGAGAAGTCTGTGGAAACGGCTTCTTTACAGGGAAATAGCTTTGTTTGTCATGCTAAGACAATTGACCCTTGGCCAAAACCACACCATGTAAAATTTTAATAGGTATCAAAATACTTGAGATAATTTGAAAAATTATCTTCCACTGTGTGAAATTAAGGAATTTATTTTGTTTTTTGATTCAGTCAACTCAGCAGTAAGTTAAACACAACTTGGTTGCGACTACAAAATAAAGTTGATACAAATATTTCAGAAGTTTTCCTTTTGCTGCTCCTGTCCTTTTTTTTTTCAGTCACCTATAGAATTGACCTTTTAAATTGATATTTTGGTGGGGAGGTTCTGAAAATCAAAGATCTTTTTGATCCTTTCTTATTAATGTTAACCACTGTGATAGAAAACCAGATGTGGTTGCCAAGCTAATTGTTCCCAGGCAAATAAATTGCATTTACAAAAGCCTTTTCAAAATCTAATCTTATTCAGAGGCTTGTTCTGGAAATGTTTCCTTTTTTTTTTAACATAAAAAATTTTGATTTTTTGTTTTAAATCTATTATTTATTAATCCATTTATTTATTAATATGTTGTATTATTAATATCCACTAGAGCAAAAATAATGCCCAAGAAAGATAGTGCACTCCTAAGTGCTTATCAAATTTACTAAAGTTTAATACTTTCACATTATACAACACAGTATTACAGTCTCCAGACCTGTCACTGATAATCCTGGTGATATTTGATTTGCAGATTTAAAATTTGTGGTGCTTTTCTGTCATGTCCAGTCAGGTTCAGTGTTTATCTTCATTGCATCCCTTTGTTGTCTGGCACAATAAGTACTTGGTATTGTGTGAAGCCTTCTGGGTCATACTGTGAAAAATAAAAGAAGAAGTCTGTAATCATATTCAAATATTTATTTTAGCCATAATTATTATGTTTAAAACAATTATTGTGCATCTGACCTATGTAAAATATTGTTCAATGGTAAATTTTTTGGTAAGAATTTTAAATGCAAGGCACAGTAGGAATAAATAATGGTTGTTATGACATTGGCCAAATTTTTCTTCTAGGATTCAGCTAAATAACTCTGACCTTGACTCTTAGAGATTAACAAAACACACCTGTTTTACTACTTGATCAATGTTATAAGTCATAAGCAGAGACTGTACTCACAGATAAAATGGTGTAATTGGGATTTTGCCAGCCTCATTAGTGTGCATTATTCTGTTTTATTTCCTCTTCTTCAGAAGTTATGTCTTATGCTAGTTTTCCTGTTGCTGCATTTTTAATATAAATGCAGTTCTGTGTTTGTTTTGTGCTGTTTTGTTTTTTTTTTCCTTCTGAGAATAATTCTTTGAAATATGTTTAGGCTCAAATTTGTCATGATAAGACGTCTTTTGAAATTCTGTAAAGGAAAGTAAAAGGGTAATAATTTACTAATATGAAACCTGAGGCAACATTTAAAAAGTAGCTGCTATAAAGGACAGTGCAGCTGAGTAAGCCTGAAAATGTACAGGTGACTTAAATAGCATGAACCACACAAGCAGTTTTGCTGAAACACTGGAAGGCTGCCACAGCCTCATATAGATGCACCCCATTTTTAGCTGGAGAAGGTCAGAGACAAAGAAACCTTGAGCTTTGGATTTATGCATACGCAGATGGCAGTCATCTCCAAAAGGAAATATCACAAAAGAGGGGACAAAGTCAAACTGATAAGAGCTTTTCAGTGCAATTCAGGCTCAGCTAGTCACTTTCTATTCGAAACTTGTCTGAGTGCCACAAACATGTGGGTAAAATGCAGTCTTGTCACACCGAGGGGTGAAATAAGGGGGTGGGCTCAGCAGCACAGTGAAAAGTATGCGGGACGCAGACGTGGCTGTAGGTTACACTTGTGTGGTGTGGTTCTTTAAAAGCATCACTCCCTTGCTCCTCTCCTCTGCCCTCCAGCCATTGTCATATCCAAGGATGGAATCATCTCACAGATTAATCTTGTTTCAGATCTTAAAAAATTAGGCAGCTAGTCTGAGCTAAATGTATAGTTCTCTTTCCAATCAGTGAAAAATGAAACAGGAAACTCCAAGATGTAATTAGTTTCTGATACTTTGCCTTAGTGAAAGGAGCCAAATTTTTGAAGAGAACACAACAAAAAGCAAACCTCACAACCTGCAGAAGCTGGAAAACAAAAGTTTGTAAAATAGATATATGTACTTGCAAAACCCTTTAAGAAAAAAAAAAAGCGAAAGTAAATAGTTGGGGAGCAGCTGAAAATTTTCGTATGTATTTTAGAGACAACCTAAATTAAAAGTACATTTACCTCCACACATATTTTCATCAAAGACTTGCAGTACATTGGGCAAAATGTGATGTGGTCAAGAGAATTTTCTTTAACACTAAAAGACACATCTGAGTTGAGATCAAAGGTTTTAGAAAGAGTATTTTGAAGGCTGAAAAGCAGGAACTAAGGAGAAAAAGAAACTTATTTACCCTTGTAGTATTCTAATTTTAGAACATCTGAATTATTTCTAAAATAGGAAGATTTTTGTGAGCCCTTAAATAATAAAAATATTATTAACTTGCTATATTATTAACTTGCTAATATTATTAACATCCTATCCGTCTGTGTATAAAAAACCCCATATTTTAATTAAGGTTACTTTTCTTTGTTGGCAGAAGCATATTTAGCATATGTAACTCACAGTTTATGAATTAGTACAGAATTGAATGGTCCATAGTGAAGAAGTAACTCCTACCCAATACTGGTGATAATTTCATTGCTATACCTGTGTTTTCACTGCTTTGCCTGTTATTTACTTACACCATTAAAAGTACGGCTTTTAGGAGAGTCTTCTTACTTATCCAGATACCATCAAAACTGATGCCAAATTTGTACTTGAAGAAGTTCTTGACCAAAAAGCCATCACACATTAGTTGCCCAGGTTTAGTATTTTGGGATGCTTTCTTGTGAGTTTACTCCACACAGACACCCTGCAGCCCAGGGTGTTTGCCTCTCTGCAGCAGCTGCAGTGGTTTGCTCTGCTCTCTCGCAGCATCTGCAGGCCTGCCCATAAGCAGATGTGCCAAGGTGGGAGCATCCAGCTGTTGTCCTGACATCTCCTATTTGACTCCTGCTGAGCCGCTAGGACTTGCTGCGAATTTTGTGAAGGTGAATGGAATACGGAGAGCTGTCATTTGAGAATGATTTCATGACAATATGTGCTCTGAGCAGCTGGATGTCCACAAAGCTTCTAGATTAACTCAATTGTCCTGTAAAAGGGAAAATTGTAATGAAGGGTAAAAAGCATTTCCTGAGAATCAAATCTTTCAGTATGTGTGACATTTTCCTTTTTTGAGTCAGATGAAACCTCAAAGTATTTGTTATTCTATTTCTGATATACGTTTAATGTTTTAAATTACTTTGAGACATATTGGTTGTATAATTACAGGGTTTAGTAGTCATTCTATAATGAAGTATAATTTCCATCATAATCATTGGAGGTATAGATGGATAGATGGATAGACAGATACATAGATTAGATAGATAGATGATAGATAGATGTTAGATAGATAGATAGATGATAGATAGATAGATAGATAGATAGATAGACAGACAGACCATAATAATTATAATTCTAGCACTGACTGTGGTTTAATATCAATTTGCTTTGTTTTGGTTTTCAGCCAAATGCACCAAGTGTGAGATGCAGTGCTAGAATACGCTGGCTGTAAGGAGTTTAAGTTCCTCATGAGGTCAGTGAAGTTTAGAAAGTAATTCAGCCTGTCTCTCTGAAGACACAGGGTGGTTAGGTATTGAATTGTTTCCTGCATTTCACTAGCTGCAATAGGTTACCCTTCATACTCTGTTACACATACCTTTAGTAGGTGTTTAAACATGAAAAAGTCGCACCCACAATCTTTTTGTTTGCAACAATACCTTTAGTGTGAAGAGGAAAATTTCAGTTTGCTGCTTTAGCATTTTGTGTTGCAATAAATATTAGCAAATAAGAAGCAGTAGCAGCAATAACTTGAGCCGTTACTTTTATGGCTCTTTCGTTTCATGCATCTTCTGGGGATTTTCAAATGTCTGAGTTTTTAAACAACTTCTCCACAGATGTATTCTATCTTTTGAGATGCTTTTTCAGAGGATTGGAAAAAAAAACAAACAAACCAGTAAATACATTAAAAGATATCTCCTGGCTTCCTAATTAACATTCTCAACGTTCTGAAGATTCATGAAGTTGAAGGATTTTTCTTGAAATATCAGAATTTTTTTTTCTAAAAGAAATTACTATTTGACAATTCTTATTTTAGACTTAAGCATAATTAACTAAATATGGACTGGCCTGTGGCATCTGTGGTTTTTTTCCCAGTGATTAGATGTGACAGGATGTTATCTTCAACTGTGAGATGGTAGGTAATTCAGTTTTCACAGAACTTTTATGTAATACTGATTGAATTAGTATTTAAGATATGTGCCATGTTTCGTGTAAGGCATTATATGCTCACTGCTATTATTTATGACTGAGGTGTTTTACTACCTTCTAGGTATAGGTCCAGAGAGATATTTGCAATGTATGGCGGAAAGCAGACTTTGATGTTTTGAGATTTTAGAATTATATTCTGCAGTTTATTTAGTGTTTTTTGGAGAATATTGTCTTTAAATCATGCATGCAAATGGCATAAATCTTTTGCCACCACAAAAAAACTGCAGTTCTCTAGATCAGTTTGGAAATATGGCCTTTATGAGACTGTGTTGCAAGTGGAAGGGAATGAGGATTCAAACCCAACATTTTGCTGAGAGATGCAGTAAGTAAATTACTGCTTCATTGTTGCATGAAATTATTAAGAGTTTTGAAATATGTGATAGCATATATAGGGAGAGAATAACAGTTAACATAATAGTTTCATTCTGGAAAAGGAACACCCCACTTTAACTCTCCTCTCTGCTAAATTTGTTTTTCAGCAGTTCATTAAGAACAATGAAGGAGAATAAATGTTCCTGTCTTGTTTCATGTCTAGAGTGATTTTGGTGAAGAAAAGGTTTGTGGAAAAAAACATTTCCCTGTAATTCAAACACTAGCATGTGTAGACAGAATCTGTCTACTATTTCTGCATTCTAGACTTTTATTTCTTGCCATTTTATGTTTTTCATGAGTTTCGATTTATTTATTAAACTATTAGGCATTATTTATTTATTGGTAGTGTAACCTAGAGATATGATTAAGATTTCAATTAATAGTCCTTTCTTCAGTGCCTGGCACATCAAAACATTTACACACCCCTAACATGACTACACCAGCCCTGTAAAAGAAGAGGTACTTTAGTATGTACCCCAGGAGAGTTCTACTTAACTTCACAGAGCACAGAGAAACCTTCCTCGCAGCTATCTTAGCTTTGGAAGCATTTTAAATATTTAAAGACTCTTTATAACAGTCTTGCCTTTCTCTTGTTATGAAATCCCCATCAGTTTCCTAAAGGCAGTAAGTCTAAATGTAATTGCCTTTATTCTGTGGTGAGAAACAAGTTAAACTACTTTCTTTACAGAAAGGCTAAATACTTGTATTGGATAGGACATGCTTGGATCTTTCTGTTGTAATGCAGGGCATATGTGAACCTTTGGCTTTCCCATTGTTTATAGCCTCCATGAGCTCTTAACAGAAGCAAACAGAGACTCAGCAAGACAGTTGCAGTTTCTTTTCACTGATAGTTCAACAAGTATATGAACTGTAATGATGAAATTTCAAGAGGGTCAACACAGAGAATGAAAATCATGCAGTAACTCATTGCATGAGAGGTCCATCACTGAGTCTGGCAGAGATCAAAACAAGTTTGTTACTTCTTTCATAACATTCATCAATAGGAACATGTGCTAGGAGGGTGAGATGTATGATTTTTTAAAATTTAAGACATTAGTGCAAGTCCTGGCAGACAGAGCCTGGTGAAATTTGATAGCAAATAACATTGTCAGAAATAAAAGAAGTCTGAGTGGCTGGTGGACCTTGAATAGAGATATAGTCAGTGTATGGAAATACCTGGATCCAAACGGACATTTTTGTGGTTTGGAATAGGTATGGACAATACCTTCTCAATAGCAGCAAATCTGTTTCTGGCTCTGTGTTCTAACTCTTAATTACTTTATCTAGCACTTAAGTACTGAGTGAATGTTTATTCAGCCCAGTTGAGAAGGTTTTCTTTATCTTTATGGAAGCAGAGAGCCTTTACATTTGGTTGTATTTCCAACATTGAAGCTTTCCTGTCCTCTTGGTAGAGAAATTGAGACCACCATCTTAAGGTGTCTCAAGATGCTCGTGCAAAATTCTGATTCACTTGATACCGAATTTTTAAAAGTGACTCATGGTTTTATTTATAAGGAGTAGGTAGGAGGATATAAGAACTCTTCAATTACCCTTAGGCTTTAGGAAGCCCACAGTGAAAACAACTTTTAGTAGTCTGATCTGGGCAAATACTGTCAAGTGTCCATTTTTTCATGGTACCTCAATAAACTTCCATTTTGGCTTCAACTGTTAATTTTGAGAAAAAGAGGTTAAGAAGGGACACTATCAAGTAGTAAAAATGGGAAAAGAAACATTCAGCAATCACTCGGTACCCCTTTTTCAGACTGTCTTAGATTCAGCTCTGATGAGGAGCTGAATTCTAAGCCATCTGTGAATCCTCAAACTTGTACACCCACAGTGGAAAATGGGTATAATTTGTTTCTATAGCTGCTTATGGGATCTGCCAAACTTTTTTTTCCTCTTTTGGTTGCTTCTTTTTTCCATCTCCATCCATCTTCATCCTTATTTTCTCTGAATTTCTGACCAGTAAGAGGTGGATAGAAGCTCCATCTGTTCTTGAAAAGCGCTAAGTTTGGCTTCTTCTGCTGTTAATCAGCAGCGAATAAGACTAAAGCACAGCAACTGGTATTCCTCAACTATAATGTATGTTACAGCAAACGAGCAAAAATTAATGGATCCGTGTTTAGTTATTAAACTAAGTATGGCATGCCTGCTCTGGGCTTGTTGTTTAATTACTTCACAAATATATTGACCAATCCAGATTTTTCACTCCTGAGGACATTTCTATCTGTAATCAAACTATATCTGAATATTTTTCATTCTTTTTGGCATTTCATTTGCAGTATTTACTTAGGTCTAATCATGGTAAAAGCTGTGAAGATTCTTGTCTTTCTCTTTGTGTCTATTGGATAAACTGATGTAAAGTCATACAGAAAACAGAATTCATACTAGTTGTAAAAAAAAAATTTCTGTTCAAGACAACATTGCTGTTAAAACTCCACCTGGCAATTACACCAATAAATATGTTAATTAGTTTTCCCTTTAAAGCATTGGGAGTTCATAAATCATTAGTGACCATGAGTCCTTAGGTGTAAATGAATCAAAATAATACAATAGTGTGCATGGCTTCATGAAGAAATGTGATGAGAATTGCTGTTTCAATCTGAGAAGTGTGCTGGGTTTTGTGCTGTGACATTTGAAGACTGAAAATGCATGTATATGGAATACAGTTTCCTCCTCTTGTGAAAATGGAGGAGTAAATCTTAACAGTGTTTTGTCATGACTCAATCTTAATTTTGATCCTCTGCTTTTATCACTACGGCGATATATCCAATCTTTTTTCAAACCAATACAAATAAAAGCATCACAGTCAATTCCAGGTTTCTGATGCTATGACAAACTGCAGAGAGAAGGCCCATTATTCTGTCTCCTTTCAGTGAGCAGTAGATGAAGGAGGAATTTCACCCTAAGTGTTTTTTTCACTGGAATCTCCAGATGGTCTGGTGTTACTGTGCTGCATCCGACACACTGACAAATAGGCTGTCAGTGAAGATTTTTCCTGTAATGTACACTGTGAAATGAAGCCATCTATTTGTTGATAGACATTGTTTGTAGTCTGTGCAGTTTGCCATGAGGCATCATGGGAACATGTCACATCTTTGCCTCAGTATGAATGCAATACTTGATTGAAGTGAAACTGATGTGGCTGTTCTGGGATGTCAAATGAAGTAATGTGCCAGTGAAGTTGCTAAGCAGAACTAAGTCAAAAGTATTTCTAATCTTTACAGAGTGTTATTGGCTCTGTGTAGACCTTTGATATTTTCTGTGTGAGTGGTCTGACTGGATGGAATTACCTAAACCCATGAAACTTTGGTTATCTACCATTAACTAAAATAATAGAAATAGGGATCCTTATATGCAGTTCCTCTTTGAACTGAAGGCTACTGCAACACTGGTGATTTGGAAACTTAAGTAACTAGAGGAATCAGAATCTTAACCCATTACCTGTTTCCCCAACTTGACTGTATCCCTTAGTAGAACTTCACAAAAGTAGTTTAATTTTCCTCACATTACTGCTTCTGTGGATTTGACCACAGAATTTTCCATGTTGTTGACTATGCTGCATGTTGATAACTAATTAGTTTCAACAAATCACATAGGTTTCCTTGGCTTTGCTGTTTTAGAGTGAGTCCTAGTTCAATGTGACCAATATGGGTCTGCATTTAATCTTGCAGAGTTGTGCTTCTATTTGTTGGAAGATAATTTGGTCCTTAAACTACTTAACCCACAACCCACAAGTATGTCATTGATTTGCTGCAGAAGAATATAATTTACTAGGAACAGGTGTACACTGGTCCCCTACAACATCCCTCTCTAAATTTGAAATAGATTTGATGAGTCAACGGTTGGATAAGAAAGTGGTTATGTGGTTATGTCAACAGTTCAGAGTCCTGATAGACATCAGTGACAAGTGATGCCCTTCAGGGGTTTGCATTGGTAATACTGTTATTTAATATCTTCATTAACAAAATAGATTAAGGGGTCAAGTGCATACTCAGTACATTTGCAAATAATACCAAGCTGAGTGGTGCAATTGCCACATCTGAAGGACAGGATGCCATCCAGAGGGACCTGAAAAATCTTGAGAGGGGGGCCCATGGGCATCTTGTGAGGTATAACAATGCCAAGTCATGGTGCTGCACCTCGGTTGTGTCAGTCCCCAATATCAACACAGGTGGGGGGATGAACCGATCAAGAGCAGAACAAGAGGGACTTGGGAGTGCTGGTGGCTGTGGCTGAGACTCGATATGAGTCGGCAGTGTGAGCTTGCAGTTCAGAATGCCAACTGTGTCCTGGGCTGCATCCAAGGCAGTAAAACCAGCAGATCAAGAAAAGTGATTCTGGACCTCTAGTTCCCTCTCATGAGACCACCTGTAGTACTTCATCCGGCTCTGGGATCCTCAGCACAGGATGGAAGCTGAGCTGTTGGAGTGAGTCCAGAGTAGTGTCACCAAGATGATTAGAGGGATGAAGCACCTCTCATGTAAGGAAAGTCTGAGAGGTTTGGGTTTGCCCATCCTGGAAAAGAGAAGGCACTGGGGTGACCTAATTGCAACTTTCTAGTATCTGAAGAAAGCCTACAAGAAAAACAGAAGGATTTTTTACAAGACAGTGTAGTGAGAGGAATGTGAGAATGATTTCAAACTGGAAGAGTGTAGGTTTGGATAATATATTAGGAAGAAATTCTTGACTATGAGGGTGATGAGACGCAGGCTAGAACAGGTTGCTCAGAGAAGCTGTGGACTCACCGATATTAGAAGCATTTAAGGCCAGCTTGAATGTCTAATGGTCTAATGTAAGGTGTACCTGCCCAGGTGAGGGGGTTAGAACTAGATAATCTTCAAGGTCCCTTCCAACCCAAACCATTCTGTGATTTATTTTATGTATTTATTTTATAGTATTCTTCCAGAAAGTTGTGTCCCTTGACAAGGTAATATAATAGATACTACTCAAAGCTGTCTGTCACTACATGCAGCCACAAAGGATCTAAATACTGACACTACCTACAAAAGGCTTCCTGCCTATAAATTCTGTTGATTCATTTCGCTTGTTATACAAGAGTGTGTTCTGAATTCTAGTTGTAATTATAATTATGCTTGAAGCGATTAAAGTAGTTCCTGAAGTTAGGAGTTGATTTCCTAGTTTTGAGGAAAATTTTGTAGTTTTTCACCTCAGTTTAAAAAGATGAGAATCTATGTATTTATGTGTTTAGATTTATTTTCATATTCTTAATTTTATTTGTAAATGGAGATCCATAAATGAGTAACATATATGGCTCTGTAAGCATAAGCTGAACTGCTGCATTTCATTGCAGCATTTAATAAAACTTCAGAGTGTCAGTGCTTTTTTCCCCTTGACCCAGTCTGCTTAAATAATAATTCCTGCAGAGACATTCTTCTTCAATTCACTGTTCAGTGGTATGGATGCCAGCTGCAGTGACTGCAACATGTAAGGAAACATTCAATAACTTAGTGAGGCTTATTGTGCTCTGCCCTACAGAAACAACGGAATCAGCAAGTACTCAGAGAACACAAAACAGGCAGCTTCACTTCAGAAAAATAGGAGATGAGTGGGAATGAGGTGGGCAAATCTAGTTTGCTTCTAAATAGTGTTACTATTCTTGTGTTAGTATAGAATTACCTTAGAAAAATAGAAAGTTACTGGCAGGATTGACAGAAGGTGACTTTCAGAGCCAAATGTCAGTTGTTGACTGAGCAATCTGAAACATTGCAGACTAGTAATTTATTCAAATTGACTGAATTGATATCGGTTCAGTACATTTAATTAAAAAAAAAAAAAGCTAGGATCATAAATATGCTGATCCTATAAACATTATGGGAAAGAAGTGTCTGTGCTAGAGAAGAATATTTTGCTAGCTCTGTAAAATTCCATCCAGGTTTGACCAAATGGCAAAAATTCTAGTTTGCATATGCTCAGTGGCAGTTTTTGGACTCCAGCTAGCTGATATCTCCCAGAAGACTGGCCTAATATGCTAAAATACATGTACATAATCTGCCCTGTGATTTCAGTAATACTTTGCTCAGACAAAGCATCATTGAACACATCTCTAAAGGCTAAAGTATTTTGAAAAATTAGGTGTTAGGTACCTTGAGTTTTTTAGCCAGTGTTGAAAGAAGTCTTTTACTTTGATACATCTCTTTTGTTAAGATAGATATTCTCCAAAAACTAACCTCATTGAAGAGATGCAAAGGAAAAGGAGCCAGTCTTTTCAAACACTGTGTTGTACAGATAATGACTTTAAAATCTTGCTAAGAAAGACTGATTGTGCCTTCAAATTAAGTACGAAAAATATGCAATAAATAAGTGACTTCTGAAAGAGAAAGTACTGGATACTTATTTAATGAGCATTGCATATAGCATAGTCTGCATTGGAGAAAAAGTTAAACACAACCATAATATACATTGACAAGAGATAAATTTTCATGTTGCTCTTTCCTGGCACTATGGGGCGTAACTTTTAACTTTAATAAAACTTAACATGTTTTTCAGATCAAAAATACATTGTCAAGTGTAGCCTTTAAGATTGTATTGTGTTTCTTCAAATTTAATAAAATGCATGACATTACCTTGAAAATAGATTGAAAATTGTAAAGAAAATGTATGTGAACATGCACAATAACAGATTTGGACAAGTTTACTTGGATTATAAGTTATTTTGTTATATATTTTAAAAACGCTACTGTATTTCTGCCTCAATTCTCCTTTGATCAGTTGTCCAAGAGAATTTAATGTAGATTAATTATAAATTATTAATTATATATTACTTCTCTATAGTAATGATATATTATACCATAATTATGATGTATTTTTAAAATGTGAGCATTATTCACACTTGATTTTGGCCAAGACTCAAAGATGTGATCAAAGATTCATTATGGTAATTTCAGGGTTACAACAAAATGTATGTTGAGGAAAGATGAAAATCACCTTTCCTGGAATCTGTTTGTTGATTATTTTCCCTCAGACTTAAATAAAAAAGCCTCATGTAAGTGCAGCTTTTTCCACGTAACAAAATTTCTCAAAGAGTTCCACAGTTTTTCTTTACATGTTTTGTTCAGTACCTCTGTAAAAGAACAAATATCATTACAAAGTGTAATGATGCACCTAGGAGTATAAGTCCTGTTTTTACTAACATTTCATCATCTGATTATGCAATATATACTGCATCTTTAATGCTTGATTTCTAATCCACTTATAGCTATTTTATGCAGGAAATGAACTACTGGAACATTAAGAAATGAGGAAAACACATGATAGATGGTGAGCTTAGAAAGCAGTAAAAATGAATTCTGGCAAAAAATTAATAATCATATTGTTTAAATAGGTCATTTCTTTTCATCTGTCATTACTCTGAGAAAGAGATTAATTCAGTGTTCAGAACATCAGTCAAAGTGCTCACATCCACAGAAGACATGAAAAGAAAATGCATTTATAATTACATGTATAGTATACAGGGGCATTACAAATAATAAGTCATACAAAATGTGTATGGACTGGGAATGTACATATACATCCAGATAAATTTCAACTCATAATCTAAGTACCTGTCTGTCTCAATTGCTATAGTTGGAAAATGATCTAAAACATTCTCTCTGACAAATTAGCATCATAAGGAGATTATTGTACTTCAGTGTTACCTTCTAGAAACAAAATGATGGCTGAATTTGACAAAGCCCTCTAACAATTGCTCCAGTGGCTTGAAGATAGAGCAGATGATTTCACTCCTCTAAGAGTAAACTGTAAACTGTTATTATGCATTTTGCATGCTAGCCAAGTGGAGAGCTATGATTTGGAGTCATTAATAAATTGAGGCTTTTTTAAAATTTCCTGAAATGAAATCTCAGACTTGTTTATTAGTTTTGTTCTTTGTTTTTGTCAAACTCTTAGAACGGGAGGAACTGTCCAACCTCAAAGAGTTACTTGTGAGGAGAAGTTATTTATGTCATCTACTTTGGGCAGAGCAGGTGCCCTGAATTTCTAAGTCCAGTCTCTGAGGAGAGGTGACCTTCTTGACGGTAGAGGTTCACAGCATCATGTGTGCTGCAATTTCACAGGCTGCTTTGAAGGCATCTGCCACCTTTGATCGACTGTACAGGGAGCTTGCTACTTAAATAACGTTCTTTACTACATGATTACATGTTGTTGGGGTGGGATGGATCTATATAAGGTTTGGCCCTTATAAAATTGTCACTCTTTTCTACATGTTTTGAGTTTCAGAGTTCTCATTGTCCTTTGGGTTTTTTGGTTTTTTTTGCTTGTGTTGACATTTTGCTCTCTCCCTGCCCTCTTAGCACCTAGAATTTCATTCCTTACAGTTTGGAGATAAGGTTACAAGACAGACTAAGTATTTTTAAATAACAATAACTGGCTGTATTAGGATCTTATTCTCTTAAGGTTTTTTTCCACCATTTGTGCTTAGCTGCTCTCGCTTCCTACGCAGAAGTATCTGTCTTCTGAGTAGTCCCATGATGTTAAGTTAAAAAGATATGAAAAGTAAAGAGGGTTATGAATCTGTCCCGCCTGTGTAGAAATTGTAATCTTAGAAAATGGCTAAAATCTGTAGCAACAAACTTATTGTTTACTTTGTCTTCACTAATAATAATAATAAAAAAAGCTGTCTTCTTCATTGTAGGTTCTTAGAATATACCAGACAAGCATAAAGGTGATTTTTTAGTTTGAAATTTTTAGGGTGTGTTTTTGAGGAGAGCTGGCCTTTGAATTTTGTAAATGCCATTATTCAATGTGGTTTTTTGGTAGCTGCTGTCTGTGTTTCCCTGTATTCTGTGGGGAACCTTTCCTACTTCCAATGTATTGGCACTTGTATGCCAATGCATTTCTTCTGCACAAATCACTGGCAGTCAGGAGAAATTCATTCAGATCGAATGAGATCTTATTCTTTGAATTTATAGTGCATACTTCAAATGACAAGATCAATATTCATATAATACCCCCTGCCCTACTCCCAAGTCATACCACTTTAGTGTATTGT
>JAWWMU010000001.1:79503194-79523354 GCA_035048155.1 Cinnycerthia olivascens | reverse complement strand
TCTTTTTTTTTTTCTAATTTTTTTTTTTTTTTTTTTTTTTTTTTTAAAGAATAGTGAATTTTCATTTTGTAGTCATATCTGACACAGTAAATGAAATGAAGGATAATTTGTCTGTGCCGGCTGGGTTGCAGTCATATTTCTTCCTGATTGCAAGGATTTCAGTCTTAAGATGCACCAAAATGCTGTCTAAACAACTTCATTTTCTTCAAAGAGAATACAATGTTGTGAAACCATTAGACATATAAACTTCAGAAAATTAATTGGGAATTCAGCTTTGTTCAGAGTCTGTATGCTGAGAAAAGATTGTGCATGGTGATATTTTTCAAACTCTTCTATGAACAAAAAAGTGTACACTTCTCCTAAAGAGGTCAAATTTAAATTGGAAGCAAATAAGCAATTTGTTACGGTGCAAAATGCACAAACATAAGTCTTGTAAATGATAAATGCTGAACTATATTTTCTTCTTAATAGGCCAACATCTGTAGGTTGATTTATAAAAAAGCTGCTTCTGCTGTAAAAACCATATATATTTATTTAATTATTTTATTAATCTTCTATCTTTGTTAATTGTCATGGAAGTTCTGTGAAACATTTATGCAAATGAAAAAAGGAGTAACTGAATGAAATTATCTGAAACTCAAAGTGAAAAACCATGATTTTCAGGTTTCATATTTTATTTTTTTTCTTCTCTTTCAGTCCCTAGTCCAGGAAATAGAACTTCTTTGGATTTCCTGGATTGCAGACTCTCAAATCTATAATGCTGCTTTAAATTTAGGGTTATGCTTTCTTTCTCTTGAAAGCAAAAAACTCAAAGCTATAAACATGCTGTTAGCTCTGTTATATCTCTCACAAAGAAAGCCTCACCTGGAAATACCTCTATCTTTTCTATGATTCAGTAGAGTAATTAAATATCAATATTTATAGATTGCTACAATGTTTAAACAGTTTTGCTAAATGAAAACTGACATATGTAGCAGTAACTTTTCAAAATAAAATATTTGAAAACTATGACTGCATGTCTTATGGTTTTACTGTTATTCTTTACAAACATTACAGTAACACATGGCTCACCAAGGAGATGCTGAACTGGACTGACAGCTCCTATCTAACACACCTTTACATCCATCTGTTTCCAGATAAATCCTTATTTTCATGTTTGATGTTTAGGAAGTGAATAAAAATGAGGCTGGAAAAATAGAAAAGTAGTTTACTCTTTTATGAACAGCTACTACAAGAAGTGTCATAATACAGGCTTAGAACTGCATCTTTCTCTGTATTCGAGTGTTGAGTGGAAATCTGGGGAAAACAGATAAGGTGCAGTGAAGAGAGAGATAAATATTGTTTTCACTCATATACTGAATAAAGTGAAAATATGACTTAAGATTGCTCCTGCTAGGATGTGTTACTTCATGACACATTTCTTCTACATCACCTTTTCCTGCCTGGATGTGTTTCTGCAAGACCTTGCACACATGAATGCTCTCGCTAAATGTGACAAGCATGGCTGGAAGACTTGGCAGACCTGGAGCCAACACATGCCACAGATCCCCAACACTCCAGTGTAGCCAGCTGGGTGTCAGGGGACATCCGCGGTTCAGACCTTAAAGCCTCCTTCCATCTTGCTGTCATAGTGTTTTATGTGTTTTAAATTATATTCTGTCACTCTCAAAACCCATGAACATTGCTTTACTCTTTACTTCTGCTTTCTTAATCTGTCTCTTTCTTTGGGAGACTGAAAAATAGGAAAAACTACCTTGAATACGGTATTTGATACTATCTACATAGCAAATAAGGCAGTAAAGGAAACTCTAATTTCTGTGTATTAATGGGCTAGCCTGTGCTGGGAAGTCTGAAGGGCTTGATCACAAACCATTCCCAGCATGACTATATTATAATTGTTTAGCAGAGCATGGTCACTGTAATAGACAATGTCAGGGTTTGTTTGAGTGTTGGTAGTGAAGATTAAAGACAATAGCACAGAACTTTAAATATATTATAAATAGAAGTCAATATTGATATAATTTCATCTATTGTTAATATGGATGGGAATATGCCCCTACACAGAAAGTGGATGTGTGAGATCAGGTCTCTCAAGATTCTCAACAAAAGGTCACAAGGAATCTAATAGTAAACAAATGATAAGAAAAAAAAATAAATCCCCCAAAACCATGAAGAAAGCAAGTGATTTTGGGGGATAGGATGAATTTGGAAGACTTGAGTTGCACCATATATAAAATATTAAATTGTTCTCTAAGTTTGCTATCAGATTACTATTTGATTAATCTATGTTCAATGACATTTTACATTATAATGTCTAAAGGAGAAAGTAATTATGTGTAATAATACAAGACAACATCTGGGGAGGAAGAGATACTTAATTTTCCAAATTGTGCAGTGCAATGAAATGGGAAAATAAAGCATTTTTAATAAGTGTTTCTTTTTCATTTAGTCTTTTCAATTTTTAAAATACTTCAGAAGAGATAGTCAGGTGTCATGTTAAAAGTTAAGTTTGTTTCTTTCTTCTGTGTCAATCAGAACATATGTTTAAAATCTTTCTGTACTCTATAGGTGATAGTGATTTTACAGTGCCAACCATGCAGGAAGAAATTAACTTGCCCGTTCATATTGCCAGACTGTGATTTTATTTATTCTTACCTTTTTCATGTGTCATACAGCTGAAACAGTAATTTTACAACAATTTGCTGAGAATGTGTCTAACATCCCATTTACCTGGTTATGAACCACACCTTGTTGTGCTGTGACCAAGCTTTTAGCTAACAAAACATTTAAGAACAAGGAATAGCAAGTAGTATCACAAAGAGTTTTTGTTTAAACAGTTCTGTAATTTAAAAACACCCTCTTGCTGTATGAAAAATCTTTGTTTGCTAACTTTGAGAGATATTTCGCTTTTTTCCATGCCGCATATGAGGAGAGGACTTTGTGGATCTTTTTTTGCTCCATGAGATGTTCTACAAATATTTTGAGTTTCTTAATGCAGTCAGTTTGGGGGATATTGGCAGAAGAACATACGTACAAATGTAAAACTACTAGAGGCAGAGAGTGAAATAAATTCAAACTCTCTTTTAGAGACAATTACTTATTCAATTTTTATGTTGCACAGAATTTTCTTCTGCCATGCTTGCTGAGAAGAATTTTATATTGTGATTTTGTAGGGTAATGCATAAACTACCCCAGCATTTCCACACCCTTCTGGAAAAAACATTGATAGACTTTTTGGAATAAAAATATCTCCTGTTTCCAGGTGAAAGCCATGAGTTTCGGGGGTTTTTAGTGCATATTCTTGTACTTTAAAAAAAATACTAACATTAATTGCATGAATGTCTTTGCATTATTCCTCAAGTAATTTTCCTTTCTGTACCTGGTCAGTAACCCAAAAGACACATCTTTTTCAGGAAAAAAGTAATGGTCTTTTCTAACATAAACTAATGCAAAAGTGATATCTCAATCATATTAAGAAATTTATTGTTTTTGTGTTTTTTTCAGTGCTAAAAATGAAAAGCTATGGAAAGGTTAAAATTACTGTTATGTTTTTACCTCACTTCCATTCCCTAAAACAAGGCCATAGATCATGCTATTTTTGTTAGAGTTGCTTCTTTGGTCTAGTCTGAACACTGGTGACTAGAATTTGGGAATCTAGGGCAACAGCAGCAGCAGTCCAGAAAGAAAAAGAAAAAAAAATAGAAAAAAAAGGTCCCAAAAAACTCTATGAAAAATTCATGTGTTCACTATGTTCACTGTTCATTGTATGCAGAATCTGACTTTTAATAATGATGTAATAGTATAGTAGTGGACTTGGTTGAGTCAGTTTAAGGTAGGAGAATTGTAACACTTTCTCACTTCACTGACTTCCATCCATAATGGATGTGAGCATAGCGATCATAAACTCACCACCATTATTGTAGACTGTTGATTTTTATGGAAGTATTTTGTATAAAATTGGTGCCTGAAGTTCCTGTAAGTCCTTTCTTCACAAAAAGTTGAAACACCTGTCTTCCAGGGCCATTTTATATTTATTTTGGTAGGAATCCCCTTCTGAACATTTTTCTTTCCTGATTCCTACCATCATTTCAGTCATTTATTTCCATTCTTTTTCTTTTGCATCTCTTTCCTTGAACAGAAAATAAGGCTTTTTGAAATTTCTTGTAACTATATTTTATTTCCCTTTCCATTCCCTTCTCCAGAAATTTATTCTCTGTGCACCTTACTCTTTGCATCTGTTATGGTGAGAAAAATTGTTAGTAACTTAGAAGCCAACGGGAAAAATAAAATCTAAGTATATTAGCAAAGCATGAATGTTATCCTTTATTTCCTGCATCACCATTCATGAATTGCAGAATAATATAAGGGCATCACACCAGTGGCAGTTTTATAGATTGTGTAATATTTTGCTTGGTCCATAGTGAATTTTGATGTTACTGAAATCTTTAACTATTCAACTGTGCATGCATGCAGAGAGCGCAGAAGTTAAGAACTGTGTTTTCTTGCTACTTCACAAAGTCCCCTTGTAAAAATTTGGTGTTTTGCATGAACAATTCTGCAACATGCAGAATTGCTTTCATTTTCTTTTCACATTGGCCATACAGTTTGAAACAGTGTATATATATAAATGGGGAAAAAATAACACTTTGATATGAGTATGGTAATCTTTGCTCCATTTATATATATGCACTGCATAAACAGTTTTTAAATATGCTATTATAATATGCAGGAGTCTATTTCTGTCTATGATATTCCTGTGAGAATATCACAGATATTCCTGTGAGAGGGAAAGACGATCATCTGCAAGGTGCAGTTGAGTGGGAGAAACAGTCTTGCAAATTACTGTGGATAATGGGGAGGTGACAACCATGTTTTTGCTGGTTAAGAATAACCTCCAACAAGCACTCTTCAGTATTTTGGCAGCAGTTGAAGCAATTGTCTCAGATTTCCAGGAGTCTGGCAGGACCAGCAGTAGAATTATGGATGTCTATGCTTATAGCCTGTTCTTCTCAGTCTCTTGCCATGTTGTAATGCAGAGGTCAAACCTGAGTCAACATTCATTAGCTGTATTTATTCATTGCATGAAATTAAAAAGCATTATTATCCAAGCTGGACTGGTTTTTTGCACCATGAGACTACTTTTCTGACTGGTAACTTTTGCTGAATTTTAACTTGAATCCCAGTTGAAATTATCTTTCAATGAATGGGTGTCTTGTTTAACTGCTGCACTTCCAGTGAGCTGAGTCCACAACTGTCCATTACACAGACTTTTTTACACAGTGGTTTTATTATGGAAGGCTGATTCTCCAAGCTTAGCTGCTATGAACACAACTCAAAAAGAATATCAGAGGTTTCTCCAAACTCTCACCTTGGGCCATAGTATT
This sequence comes from Cinnycerthia olivascens, assembly GCA_035048155.1. Taxonomy (NCBI): domain Eukaryota; kingdom Metazoa; phylum Chordata; class Aves; order Passeriformes; family Certhiidae; genus Cinnycerthia; species Cinnycerthia olivascens. The sequence continues at coordinate 79,517,970 of JAWWMU010000001.1, read as the reverse complement.
TTTTATGGAGGACACCTAGTCCAGATTCGTTCATGATGTTCCAGGACAAGGAGGCCACCTAGTACGGAGTCCATGTAATTTCCCATTTCATCATTCTTTCAACAGTTTGAAGGCTAAATAAACAAATAAATAATCAATCAATTATTCCTTGCACCTAGTGTCTATATACCTGTAAAAGGCTGAATATATCTTGTATGCAACAGAGTATATTGCTAAAGAATGTTCTGTTTGGGAGGGCACTGTGTCAGAATTTAGTCAGTTTATACAGGGAGCAGTTTTAAGTTATGATAATGTCAACGCACACCAGAAACAAAGTTGTGTTAGAGCTGGTACTGGTTTTAACACTAAAAGCATACCTGTTACACACCACAGTTTGAGATGATTGTAAAAATGGCATTTACAATATACAATGTAAGAATAGCCATACTGCAATATTGTTCAATCTTTACAGTTTTTACGTCAGTTCTGACTCATGAACCCATTCCAATGCTGCAGTCTTGCCATATTGCATCTTATTATATCAAATGCCAAGAGCAATAACATAAAACCTTTGTTTTTCCTACATGCTCCATTTAATCTCTAAAAGCAGGACTCAGCTCAGTGGAGTGTGTACATACACCAGCATTACACCAGTCCCATTCTGGAACCACAGCAGCATTTGCTCATAAATTTCTAGACCACAGCAATGCACAAGTGAAGCATATAGGTGAAAACTATGAGAAGTTTAGTATCTAGTAAATCTAAGAGTCACTTTCTGTAGCATTTGCAGTAAACCTCTTCTAGATGGTTGTATTTTAAAGCTACATGCTCTAAAGAGATTTAGCCTTGTCTTGGCACCAACTGAAAGAATAGAATATAATGTGTGCAGAACTTTATATTGCATTTCAGTCAGCTGATTCATTTCTTATTAGTTCTGGGCAAATGTATGTGGGGGAGGAAGTAAAAGGGAGGGTGAATTTTGTTCTAAGAATATAAATTTTTAAAAAAGTCAAACTGTAAACATGGTGTTTGAGTATAAATATAGAGTGTCATATTTTCAATGACACTCTTCAAGTAATTAGCACATTTTGAAAGTGCATTATTTGCCTCCAGAAGGGAAAATATGGCTTTACTGGAGCTGCATGTAAACAGCTTCAAGTGCAAGTTGACGTGATTTTTTCAAATTAAAAAAATCTAGTATAGGCTGAGACCCAACAGTGCTTGTCATAGAAAAGCTACTGTTGATGCATACATTATACATTTCTAGAAAGCCAAGAAAACCAGTGAAAAGCAATCCTGAAAACTATTATTTCAGAGAAGCAGGCACTTACATGGGGTAATGGATCACTTCCCAATGTACATGTCTACTTTGGAGGTAACTCAAGTAAAATATATATCGCTCCAAATGACCATCATATCTATTTTCCATCCATTGCTAACATCTTCTGGCAAACCAACTGCAATTTTTTTACTATAGAAGCTCATTTTTTCAACGCTTTGTATATGAAATTTATAAAACTAATCTCTTTCAAAGACCTTTCTTCCTATATCCCTAATTTGCATTACCAGTAGCAGTTTATTATAATGATCTTCATTCGTTAGCAAGAAGGTGCTTGCAAAAATGGGATGTAGGAAAACTGTCACTCACACCTGAGTGGAATTAAAGAAAGTAGTCATGCTTAATGGTAACTGTGGCTGGACTAACACATGGCTGTCAGGAAGAAGGGCCTAATGTATTTGTTAAATTATTTATTTATTTTTAAACTTAGCCCTTTGTCCCATCTGCAGTTTTTAGTTATTGTACTTGTTTATTTGCTTTTACTTTTACAATGGTAAACACTAGTTGCCATGGCATAAAAGATTCTGTGTGATTTGCATTTGTGGTCTCTCAAAGCAGTAGTCCGTCTTCAGTGGGCATTTGCATGTTTCTCAGGTTTCTTCTGAGTGAGCTTAATAAGTCATTTAGAAACTTTGCTTGACAAAGAAAGTCCATTTATAGTCTCAGTATCTCCAGTTTTACCTATTATTGGTTGACATTTTAGTCATGAGGAAGGATGGAAGAAATGAAAACTGCAAAAATACTGGAGTAATAAGAAAAAGCTTCGTTTTTTTCAAATGTAATCAAGTTGCAGATAAAAATTAAAGCCAGGCACAGTATAGTTGTTGCCTGTCATTTAAGTTTTTCTGCCTTATAGAGACAGTTTCTAGTTTCCCATTTGCATGTGCTCACTGTAATTGAAGCATTATTCAATATTTACATCCAGTAACAAAATATGATCCTATCAACCTTATAAAGAAAAATTCCCTACGCTTTCCTAAATCTTGTGTTATAAGTCAGCATTTCTCTAGTTCATCACAATGCTGTAAAGGAGAAAAGCTGTTTGACTTGCCTTTCTAGAAGAAAAACAAACCCCAAAACAAAACCGTTGGAGATTTGTATAAGTTTGCCTCTTAAGATGAATTTACAGGGTGAGTTTTCCATGAATCCATTAGCTTCCTTGTAGCTTTACAAGTTAAAAAAAATGGGTTGACACTGACGAAGATGTTGCAAATAATAAAGAAATTTAGGCTTTAAAGCAAAAAATAAGTTAATTTTTGTGATGGGTGACAATTGATCACTAAAACCATAAAAGAAACAAAGATGAGAGGAGGGAAAAATTTACTCAATAATACTGTTGAAAGTTTAAGGGAAAGAGATAAAATTCCATTAAAGGAAGAAAAAAATTATTTCTCCAAGAAAGTAGGCAATATTGGAGGCCTATTTCTCCCAAAAAACTTTCACTTATGCTTTTCTAAGTTATGAAACTTTTCCACTTGAGGGCTATATATTCTCATTTATCATTGTTACTCAAATGACAGGAGGGTATATTTTTTTTTTATTTATTCAATATAAAAAAAAAAATATAAGAATGTGAAAATGGCTAAAAAGAATAAAATTTTAGCATGTCATTCTGTAAAAAAAAATCTGCAAGCTTACAGTAACTTCATGGATGCTGTGTATCTGTTTATGTATAGTTTTTAATCTCTAACAAATGTAAAAAACCCTGCTTGTCCAGGATAAACAATTCATTTTCTCAATTGATGTTGACCACAAGGGTCAAAAATTCAGTGTTTATTGTCAAACCAGACACTGTGGTGTGAGAAAGATAGCAGGGGAGTTGCAGAAAAGAAGTTGAAAAGAGAGCAAAACCAGAAATCTGTTAAAAATAGTTGAGACGAAGTGTCTCTGTTCTTGAAGACGATGTACTGTACTTTCTGTTATACAATACAAAGGAAAGTGATTATAGCAAATTGGCTGTAAAAACACAGACCAGTTACATTTTGTTCTTGTTTTCTTGTGGGATAAAATATATTGTGAGCTCTGGGGACTTGAAAGGAAGTACATTGCAGGAGGTCTGCAGGAAGACATGGTTGGGAGATGAGTTTCCAAGTTGCCAAAGAAAGTATAATATGAGCAAATCTAAAAATAGAAATGTGAAGAAATGAGGAAGATGCACAACGGGAGAACCAAAGACGATACACAACCAGTTAAGCTTCTTTCAGACTAAAAGAACAAGAAAAAGTGTCAGATTGGGATGATTATTCAAATACACATATTTTCTTGCATTTTTATTCTTCACATAAGTAAGTGTTCTTCTCTTTTCATAGAAATTTTTAGGAATAGAATGTATGTTCCATTTTTAGGGTCTCTATATCTGGCAACACACAAGAAACGTGAAATGTCAATAGATTCCTTTGTTATATTGAAAGAAATAAATTTTGAAAGTGACTGATGAGAGAGAAAATTGGTTATCATCTCCCCTTTAACTGATGGGAAAAAATATGAAATGGATATTGGCTCTCATTCTAGGCCAGAGAGGAACCTTAACTTAAAATCTATGTTAGAATTTTAGAGAATAATCATGCCAATAAAGCTACCAAGTGCACAACCTCACTTCGAGTACACAGTCCCAGAAGTCCTGGCCTATCTGCATAAGGATACATGATATCAAGTCCTTCACAAGCTGCTTAGAAAAAAAAAAAAGAAAACATCAACAAAAAAACCCACAAAACTGTGGAACATTGACAACATTAACCAAACTTTTTATTGTCTTTTGACTTAAAGCCTTTGGTTTTACAGAAAAGGACATAGGGGTCCTGTGGGATACAAAGTTGTTCATGTACCAGCAAAATGCCCTTGCTGTAAAGAAGGCTAATGGTGTCTTTAGGCTGCTTTACAAAGTATTGCCAGCAAGTCAAGGGAGGTGATCTCTCCCCTCTGGTCAGCCATGGTGAGGCCACACCTGCAGTGTCGTGTCCAGTTCTGGGTGCCCATTACAAGGGACAGATAAAATGGAGAGAATCCAGCAAAGACTCCCTGGGGTGACTGAGGTCTGGAACATCTCTCCAATGAGGAAAATCTGAGAGAGCTGACACTGTTCAGCCTGGGAAAAGAAAGCTTAGGAGGATGTTATTACTGTATATAAATACTTGAAAGGAGGATGCAAAGAGGACAGATCCAGGCTCTTTTAGTGGTGCCCAGTGTCAGGACCAGAGGCACAAACTGAAACAGAGGAAGTTCCCTCTGAATATAAGAAAATATTTTTTCACTCTAGGTGTGACTATGCACTGGCACAGACAGCCCAGAAAGGTTGTGGAATCTCTACTCTTGGAGGTATACAAAAGCTAGCTGAACATGATTCTGGGCAACTCTGTCTGGATGGTGGGGGTGGAGCAGGTGGGTTGGACCACATAACCTGCAGAGGTCCCTTTCAACCTCAATAAATTTGCAGTTCTGTGATCTTCAGTTAGTTGATAAGAAAAAGATTTTTCTTAATGTTTTGATTCAACTGCAAGTAAGTTTTCAAGGTAGTTGTTAAAATAACCTTTTTTTCTCATTCTGTTCAAGGAATTTCTTTCTTCCTTCTTTGAGTCTCATAATAATACCTTCTTCCTTTTAATTGTCACAACTCCATTTGTATGTTCCCTGATATTCCATATTGTATGGGCAGGTTTACAAACTGCTACATTTACAAATTCAAAATCGTTTTCCAAAATAAAAAAATGCTACAAGAGCAACACAACAAAACTTCTTGAATTATAAATATGCAAAATGTTTCATCTTCACAAATGTTTCAAATCAATAATTTGTAGCTCAAATCAAGTTTATGCCCTGTAGCACAATTAATCAATGATGTTTACTCTGTCATAACAGAAAAGTGAATACAGTGAAATACTGCACAAATTCAAAGCTACAGAAACACATGTATATTAAATATACATGAATGAAATACGTGTATTGTGCCAAAGTTGCAAGAACATTTTTTTCAATTAATTTTCTTGCCAGTTCTGCTGAAATATAAAACTTACCTTTTCATCTGTAGAAAAATTCAGGCTAAAGCCCAAGTTTCCCTTTGTTGAAAAGGTAAAAGCTGACTTTTCCAATAATGAAATTAAGTTTATAATTTAAATTAATAACTCAAAACATATAGCTTAGACTCTATTCAATTTGAGCTGACAAAGAGAAAACAAATAAAATTGCTGTAATGTACAAACAGGAGAAAGAAATATATTATATGTATACCCTTTTCAAACATCTGTCTATTTTAAAAGGAAATTTATCCAGTAAGGGACATCATAGACTTCTTGTCTTAATAGCTGCACCTTATTTAACAAGGACAAACTATTAACAATGCAATTACTTTCTTACATTATAATAGTTAAGTAATAAAAAATCATCTCAAGGTTGATGAAATTACATTTATCATAATGGAATCACATTATTTATATCAATTTATATTTCAAATATACAGTACTTATTTTCCCTTTTGAATGCAATATGCTGTGAACCTTCTACAGTAAGCATCTGTAGTTTCTTTTGGCTGGCTAGTATAAAAAAGACTGGTTAATATGAATTTAAAGGGTCAATATTTTAAAGAATTATATGGAATTAGGAAGAAATATCCATATCCTATTGTTTCAAGCTTGTGGATATGTAATGGTTTTCGCATCTTTCCTTGGCCTTTATTGTTTGTTCTTACTTCAGACACTAAAACCCCCCAAACAACCCAGACACTTATTTCATTGTTTTATAATGTCAAACACATGTAATGGAGGTCTAGTAATAAACAAATCGAATGAGCTTACTTCATATAACCATATGGATGCTGGAGTCCTCTAGTCTCACTGGCCTGTCTAAACAGGGCTCTTCCAGACACTGCACCATGTCCTTGTGTTTTTTCTCCATCTGAGTCTTGGAAAGATTAAAATTTCACAATGTCTGTTGCAGCTATACACTTCTGTACTAGAGAAAAAGTTCTTCCTATAATGTGGTTTGACTGTCATGCTTTCTAATACTGCTTGCTCTCATTTATGTCTCTGCTGCTCAAGCAGGCTGTTGTGACTGTCTCCTGAACTCTTTGTCAGAATATATGAGCTCTTGATTTCTTCTCTTAGGCCTTCTTACTATCTTCTAACCCTTCCTTGAGTTCAGATCTTTGGATAGCCTTCTTGAGCTTTGATGGTCCAGGACTCAATATAGTATGTATTGCTCAACTAAGTTGCAATCTTGACTTTTAACACTTAGCCTGACTTGAAGGAGAATGTTTTATTTAGAGGCAGGTCATGCAGTTTTAATAAAATATGTAAGAGATGTGAAAGTCTGAGGTGAAAAGAACATTTTACAGTCGCTTTGTACAGTAATATTTAAAAGAAGCCAGATACTTTTTCATGTGAATGATTCAGGTATAGACAAATTCAAAACTTATGGGGCCTGTGATGTGCTGTCCCTATGTACTCATGAGTGACTCAATTTAGAAGAGCATTTCCATACATATTTTAGCTAAAGTACCTCTGAATTTTCATACCGGATAATTACACATTGCATGTCAGAATCTTAAAAGAAAAGTGTTATTATTAGCCTTTTTAGAATTATTTCAAAGCATATTTCATCTTAACCACCTACTTTTGTAGTCTAGGTAAACATTAGGTTTCTTTTCATCCTTATTTTTAGCTAGTGTATTTCTTGTGTGACCGTGAGAGTGAACACTTGCTTTGATTACTCATGAGGCTGATTTTAAACCATGTTACTAGAATTCATTGCTCAAATTTCACCCATAGACTGCTGAGATAATATGGCTTTATCATAAATGTATGCCATCAAAATTATATTAAAAAGCAAGATGGAGGGAAAAAAATCACATTGTTGTGATTTTTTTTTTAAAGATTCATGCATGAAATCCCTGCTGCTCTATGAATATTCTTACTTCAACATTTTTATACTGAGCTGAAAGTAAGCATCCAACGCACGCTAAAGAGGTTGAAGTAGTGTTTTTACTGAACTTAGCCAGTTAATTCAGAACACGATGCAGTGGTGTAAGGACTTAGCATAGAGAACATGTTCACATTCCTACTTCCTTCAGCTACGTTCTACTGATGCAAGTGATACCATGCATTGCTGATTAGCTTCTATATTTGCCCACTTTTATTCACGTTACCAAACCAGAATGTGTGTGCTGAGTCTTAAGCAGTGAGTCACTACTGCCTTGAACTTAGCTGCCTTGCAAGTCCTGGAATTGCCTTAAAAGCTACAGTAGGTAGTCTAAATTGGGTCACACAAAATCTCTCTTGATTTTAAGTACTTGGGTAGAGGCCTTCAGTGATAGTAAGTTTGATTAACTTCAATAACTTGACTAGTGCAGAAGGACCTGGGGAATATGTTATCATGTTTAGGAAATTTGGCTATCTAAAAAAAATATTGAGGGGAGCTTGTAATAGATTGTTTTATCAAAACAAGTAGTACATAATTTTGCCCCAAGAAGATGAGGGCCATTTGAACAAGAAAATAAGTGTTATATCTTTAAAACTAGGCAGGACTAGGACAAAAGTAAAAATTATATTTTTCAGGAAAATTAATCCAGCAGTATGTTTTCACTGTACTACTGGTATCACCTCTTTTTAATGAGTGATGTTACTTTGCTATCTCAAAAATACTTCTGGAGATATATTCAGTTCTTAGGCCAAAACCTCTTTATTCACTCTTCCTACAAGGCGCACACACACAGAGAAAAATTATATTTTATGCAAGAAAGCATCAAGAAGAAATCATTTCAGTGACCATCTGCTATATAGATTACAAGTGGTAAATATGAATAAAATATATACAAATTCAGAGTATATGATGAAAGTCTATCTCAAGTGGTAGGCTGTACGGAAATCATTTTGGGTTTATTTCTTCTGGAAGAATATGGTAAGGAGCCTTGTTGTTGCTTCACCCTAGCCAGCAGCCAAGCCCCACACAGCTGCTCCCTTACTCCTCCACCAGCAGGATCAGGGAGAGAATAAGAAGAATAAATGCTAGAAAACTCATGGGCTGAGATAAAAACTGTTTAATAAGGAAAGAAAAAGTCATTCACACAAACAAAGCAAAGCAAGGATTTAATTCACTGCTTCCCGTGGGCAGGTGTTCAGCTACCTTTAGGAGAGCAGGGCCTTACCATGTGCAACAGAGATTTGGGAAGAGAAACATCATCACTGCAAGCATTCTCCCCTTCTTCCTTTTCCTCCCCACTCTTTATATACTGAGTATGATGTTATTAGGTCTGGAATATCCCTTTGGTCAGTTGGGGTCACCTGTCCCAGCTGTGTCTCCTCCCAACCTCCCATGTATTCCAAACTTCTTCACGAGCATGGCAGTGTAAAGAGTAGAAAAGTCTTTGGCTCTGTGTAAACCCTGCTCAGAAATAACAAAAAACATCTCTCTATTGTCAACTCTCTGTTCAGCACAAAATCAAACCATAGTCCTGTACTAGCTGCTGTGAAGAACATTAACTCTACTCCAGCTGAAACCAGCACAGGTTTTTACCTTGTGCTGCTTAAATGTTCTTTAAGGGGTTATTATTAGTCATCAGCTGCATCTTTAAGTCCATTTTCAGCATCTACCTTGGAGATGCTCTTTACCCTTCTGTGTTCTCTGAAGTAGCCAGGCAGAGCGCACGATCCTGCTCCTTACTGGTGAAGACTTCTCCTGGCTTCAGAAGTAAGTTCTGTCTGTATCCAGCAAGCAGCATTTTTTATATAAATTTGTAAATATTAAATAGACAAAAGATTTTAAAAGTGAAGAAATGGGGGTTTATTGTCTAAAAAAATTGTTATTTGTTTTGATTTACAGGACTCTTCATGTGCTGACTCTGTATCTGCCAACAAACATTCTCCTGTAAGCCACAGTCTCATGCTGTCACTAGAGAGTCGCTGGACATAAGGCTGCTTGAGCAGTTCAAAAGGAAAAAACATGAGGTGACAACTGTGTTTGTAAAGCTCAGTAAAACAGAGAAAGCCTTGAAGCAGAAACTTCTGTTTCTCAAGTTATTTCTCTTCATCAACATCCACCCAGTTTGTCTCAAGCAGAGGTGTGTGTTGCTTCCAGTTTTCTGAGACAAGCAGGTATTATACGTAGATGCTTAGAGGACGTACACAAAGGAGAACATGTCCTGCCTGCTGTAATGGACTTGAACTGATGAGAAAAGGGCATCAAAATTCAACTTGCAGAGAAGAAGAAAAGCCAGTTCCAAACCCTGGAGCAATTATGTGACTTCCAATTTATTCTCACATCTTATCAAAATTTATCTCTGCAAGGAATAACTGAAAGAATATCTGTGAGAATGAAGCATTCAGAGGCGTATCTCAGGTCAGTGAAGAAAGAGTCAAACACAATGAATTATTATTCAAGTTAACGTCATGTTTTTACCTATGAATTTTAGGGTCAGGGGTTTTAGTTTACCTGGAAATAATTGAAAACAAAATTTATTTATTTTTTATCAGAGCATCCTGCATATTCAAGGGGAATTTTATTTTTTGTCCAATTCCAGAAGGATTGTTTCAAGTACGTTTCATAGTTGACTCCTTTAAAAAAAAGGAAATAGTGTGACACTTATGATCATGATTCTGTAATTTTGCACATTTTATTCTGATCCTCCTTTTGTAATGTTATTTCAAAAAGCGTAATAAAAGTCTTCTTTCAATTATGACTTCTATGAGTTGATGTTTTTCTGTTAAGCCCAGCATAAGTAGAAAAACATAATCTCCCTTTCTTTCAGTACTCAAATTTTGCCTTACCTGCTTGTTTCTCATGTTCCTTTTTCAACCTCTCCTGAGATATCCCAACAGCAAAATATCTGCATTTAAAGCACAATGTATATCAAATAGCAGATAAAAATTAGCAAGCACAGCCTCAACCCTAATGAATCTATTGGAAAGACATAGGTATCATAGAGGTAATTCATGGTATAAGAAATATATGTGCATTTATGTATATGTATATGCGTGTGCAGAAAGAGAGTGAGAAATTTTGCATGTTGATCTACTGGAAGGAAAAGGTAGGAAAGAAGGAAGATTCAGAAGAATCTCTCAATCTCATAGGTAAACTCTTATATTCAAACCTATTTTGCTGTCCTTCTCATGTAAATGTCATGTAAAGTATCAGTGGTGAGAAAAACTGTTTACAGTACACCGGCATCCATAAAATTTAAGATGCTTAATTGAATGTTGTCCCTTTAAAAAAAATAAAATTTTTGTGAACTTCTGTTTTTTCCTACAAAGCCCTTTTGTTATGTTGTCTTTGGTGGAAATTTATGAAAGTTAAGTCAGTAAGGTACTGATTTATTCTGAAGGAATATAAATCCAGGAAAATATTGTCTTTGCAAACTAAACATATTTTATGTTACAAAAAAAAAACCCCAAAAATTCCCCAACCGAAAAAAACCACAAAAAAACCCCCCAAAAATGGAAACAAGTAAAACATGCAAATCCTTATGTTTATTATTTTATTTGGGAAATAGAAAACACTTAAACACTTTATGCTGAAAGCTAGAAATCTCAGGATAAAAATCAAACTTATCTTTTAGATATAAAAGTACAAGGAGAAAATTTAAAGGGCTTAGAAGGTGGTAAATTTCCTCTTAATGGAACTTACTTTACAGATGAATGTTAACTTGCTTAGAGTCACGCAATAATTGCAACTGGGAAGACTGCAAATGTAATTCAGAATTCATGGATCAATAAAGGAATTTCCCACCCTGACAACCTGTGCTGCTGAGGCTCAAAGCATGAAGGACCCAGCAGTGTAAACAGTAGATTGTTTTTCTGCTGATAAGAAATGCAAAAAGTCATAGACAGGATAACATAGCATATCACACTGGTACTGTGAAAGAAATAAAACAAAGATGAAAAAAGGGAGTGTGTAACAGAAAAACAGAGCAGAAATATGAGTTTTGAGACTTTGTGAACAACCAATCAGTAACAACAGATGGACTCAGATTTTCAGAAACATGAAATGTCAGTGAAGTCTAGGGTCGGTTTTCTTTCATATCTGTTTCTGAACTGTATATTTTATCTGTATTTACTCAATCAAAGTTTAGAATTAAATTAAAACCACTAAACCTTTGTATTTAGCTTGTGTTTGATTCATGGCTAAAAGATGTTCTTTTTCTGTCTCTTCCTTGTGTAGGACCTGATTACAGGATTGAAAGGCTAGAAAATTTGATGTGAATTAATTTTAAAGGAGAATAAGCTTGCTAGTGCCCTAGAAAAGTGTGTCCACATTTCTTTTTGTGGATCTTGTCATTCTAGCTTAAAGCCAGCACTTCCTTTGCATCAGTTGCGTGGTCTAGTAAACATTATTTACTCTTCTTGATTTATTTGGAAGCTGACAGAGTGTGCTCTCAGACAGGGAGAGAGAGAGAGAGAGAGTGCCTTCATTCAGAATAAAACTTTGCTTCATGTTTTATTTGTCATCCTTAACTGATTACTGCATTATTTAGTGGAATGGAAGCACTGACATAACATTGTGCAAAGTGATTTATTTCTTCAGTTTTGAGGAGAAGGTTGGAGAGATTTTTTGTTTTGTTTTTGGACTTTGTAATATTTTTTGGGGGAGTGTGTTAGGGGTTGGTTTTGTTTGCTTGATTGTTGATTTAGTGGCAGAAATCTTACTCTTAGCTGCAAGTTCAAATTAAGTGTGCCTTAATTTGTATAAGGTAATTGACGTGGTCCAGCACAACATCCTTGTCACTGAACTGCGGAGATATTAATGAATGGACAATTTGATGGATAAGGTATTTCTGGATGGCTTCATCCAACAAATTGCCAATGGGTCAGTGTCCATATGGAGGCCAGTAACAAGAAGTGTCCCTTAAGAGTCCTAGCTGGGACCAGAACAGTTCAGTATCTTTATTAATGACACAGATTGTGGGATTGAGTGCCCCCCCAGCAAGTTTGTGGATAATACCAAGTGGTGTAGTCAACACACTAATGAGAAGTGATGCATCTAGGGGGAGCTTGGACCTTGACAGAGTTGAGGTGTGGGCCCACGTGAAGCTCATGCAGCTCAACAAGACCACGTGCAAGGTCTTGCACCTGAGTTGGGGTAAGACCCAGTTTCAATGCAGACTGAATGAATAAATTGATCGGGGGCAGCCCTGTGGAGGACTTGATGCGAGGCAGGTATGAGCTGGCAGTGTGCAATTGCAGCTCAGAAAGTCCCTTGTATCCTGGGCTCATCAAAAAGGGTGTGACCAGCAGGTCAAGGGAGGGGATTCTGCCCCTCTCTCTGTTGTGAGACTCCATTTGGAGTACTGCATCCCACAGTCGTTTGAAATCAGTGGATCGACAGAAAAGCTGGGAGCTGGTGCTGCAGATCCGTTTCATGTATTCCATGGAAATGAAAAAAAGAGATCCAAAATTTTACACAGCGGAATGCGCAGTGTGATGGACAGATAGAGCTCCTCAGCCTGTTTCAAAGTAGCAGGTCAGTTCAATGAACCTTGCTGGATTTCCTTGTGAATTTTTTAAATTTCAGTATGGTTTCATTTTTGTTTGCACAACAATAGTTTTACTGCTGTGAACATTATGTCAGGACATAGTGTGCTACACTAGAAAGAAAAAGAGTATTGCAAGGAAACGTTGCAGTGAGTGTTGTGTTCACAGAATTTGTGACTGTTTTGTTTGTTTATTTGGGAAAATAGCTACACCTGAAAAAATATATGCATGAATTTTCCATTTTTTCAACATCTCATATATTTTATATGGTTTCTACTTGTTTCAAGAATGTTGAATTAATGGAAAATGTTCTATAAATGTACTATTATTACATGATAATAATAGTAAATATAAATATGGACAAATTCTAAAGTGAAATAGAGTGCTAGAGAGGAAATGTTTGAGCCTCAGGAAAGTAGACATTTATTCGCTGTACCTCTGTTTTTCTCAACTACTTAGATATTACCTTTTGAATATATTCCTCCCCATGCCCCAATATGGTTACACACAGACTTAGTGTTTACTTTTAATAGCAGTGAAAAAGCATATTAACCATCACACAGCTTTATTTTGCTTTTAATCTTTCTTTAAATGGAAATTTTAAGTTTAAATTTTCCCAATTAATCAGAGGTGAGACTTTTAGACCAAAATATGATTTTAGCTTTTTCCAATGGAGAAATTGAAGAAGTCCAATTTTAGCGATCATACAATTTAAATATAACTTAGACAAGAAGAAAATGGGACAATAATTAAAAGTATAAATTTAAATGCTTAGATAAAATCTACTAGAAAGAACTTTGGTTTCAACTTCCCTTCAGAAAACCACTTTATGCATGTAATATATGAACGGAAAATCAATTTACTAATTGTACAACTTAAGTTTGCTTTCTTGTAAACATCTTTTCAGATAGACATCAACTGTCTAAATAGTAGTCGAAGACAGGATTTAGTTTTTAACATCTCTTCAATATTTTCTTGCTGGCTTCTGAGGAGCAGTCAGGCAAAAACATCATTTAGGAATTGGGAAAAAGACTGTTGCAGGCCTTGAGCCAGCAAGTGTGTATGTTTGCATTTAATTCTCTGTGTGTGGGGAGTTCTGTTACACTGCAAATCCTGTTTAAGTGTAGAAAGCTAATCACAGTCCTGTATGTGTGAAGGAATTAGACCTTGTTTTCCCACTTAGGTTAAATTCTACATTTTTCTTTGCTAACTCAGGTTTTATTAGCTTTGAAATATTTTAGATTAAGCTTTGCCTCAGGCATGTGGCAAGCAAGGTGATTTACCTTCCTTTATTTGTCATTGAAGCAGGAGGGAAATAATGTATGATCTAGAAGTTATCTTACTGCTTAATAGCTTGGCAAGGTTATGCAATATGTAAATTACACCAAGGTAGACAGGTTTGTCCAAGCAGCTGTAATATATTTATTTATTTATTTATTTTTCTTATTTATTTTCCATTCAAGAATTCAAGCCAATAAAAGGTCATTATTCCAAGGTGTACAACGATGAACTTCAAGTAAAATTATTTCCTTAGATCAGCTGCAGCATCTCTGTTCAGAGCATCAGTCTGGGCTCTTCTCAGAACTTCTTTGGTCTTGAGAAATCTCTTGAGTACTTTCTTTTCTGACTTTTCATCCAGAATTTGGCCTTTAAAACACAAATGAAATAACCCATATTAAGGTTATTCGATAAAGGTAATTGATCTTTTCTCAATTTCTTAATGACTTTCCTTAGGGATAAATTCTGCTTATTAGAAAACAAATTTCTGTCTCCTGACACCTGATAAAAAGAGATTTGATTTTTCATTGTTTCTATGCAGTCTGAGTTTTAATGTGTTAACAAGACAAAGTGTCTGATGGTTTTGGTTTGTTTTTCAGTTTTTTTGTGGGTTTTGGTGGGTTTTTGTTGTTTTGAGGTTTTCTGGGTTTTTTTTTTTTTTGTTTTGTTGTTTTGTTTTATTGATCTTTCTTTAGCTTGTTGTTTGTTTATTTGTTTGCTTGATCCA
>JAWWMU010000001.1:79478511-79503094 GCA_035048155.1 Cinnycerthia olivascens | reverse complement strand
TTATTTGTTTGCTTGATCCAGGTGACCTAGACTTTTTTAGGTGAAGTTCATGATCTTGTAGTTTCACCTTGAGATATTGGGAAGGTGTTAGAATCCTCCAATATTTTCCAAGTAAGAGAGTTAGGGCACCTTCACCCTGTAGGATTAAGAGTAGAAAGTCTTGCTGTAAAAATATGGGTTTGACTGGAGCTGTTGGGTTGTTTCCATGACTTTCCCACACAACAGCCTCTGCTCTTATTTCCTTCTGACATCTCAGACAAAGCATACTTAAAGTGACAGCAAAATGATTCTCTAGTAATTTAAAAATAGACTCTATTCATATTGGAGAATCTTCTTTAGACTTATTCTATCATAAAATGTTTATTTTCTTTTGATTGGAAAAGCTGTGCCTCAGGCTTGTTCAAGGAAAGTGCTCTCATGAAGACAAGGCATGCTGTACAGGTCGTGCAGAAGCCTCTAGAAACACTTACATGCACAAATATTTTCAGAGAGAGAGTGCCATACCTCTGTGCTACCCTTTAGCAATTTATGGAGAAATGTTTCAGTAAGTAAAAACATTCTATGAGTGGTCATGGAAGTTCCACAACCTAGAACTTCCTGGAATTTCTGCAGTGTCAAAATGAATGGGAATGAAGTAAGATTAAAAACCTATGGAAAAGTAACAATTTGACAAAGATGTGAATACTAGTTTGTTTCAGCAGTGGGCTGGCACAATGCTAGGTGGATGGATGGCAAAGAAACTTTTTTGGCATGGTGTGTATTTGATGCAGAAGAGCAAAAGGTCTTCAGAAGGAACTGTGCAATTTCTGACTGTTGCAAACAATTTGTGGTGAAACTGACCTGGGAGGTGAATAGGCTGCCTTCCAGCCATCCTGCAGGTCCTAACTATTATTTGGTTTCTAATCCCAGCCTTCCTATAAATCTTTCCATTCTCTTATCCAGATAACTATCAAATGAATTACTCACATTACATTAAATTAACCTCAGCATGGAATCAACCTTGATAATTTTTGCTTTTTATGCTTGTGATTTTGATTCTTAAATAATATTTAGTGATCGAATTATAACATACTGAATATTTCATATGTCAGTGTGTCCTCTGAGTCTATCCTGGTGATATTTTAATTAAGAAATTATTATAATTCATTAGTAGAATAGCCAAGATGTTGTTAGGAGCCCTTTAGAACCTTTAAAAGCCCCTGTCAGCTTGTGGAAGCACAGATGAGGTTTCTTTTGTGGAAACCTGGAGGGTTAACTACTAAATCTGGTCAGAACATTTTTTCCCGAAAAATTTATGTTACTGAAATGTCACATGTTTTCAGACTGAAGGGTACATCAGGATGTCCCTCATGCACCCATGCTCCAAGAAGAGCCATCTGTGAGGTCAGACCAGGTTGCTTGGTTGCCCAGATGGGCCTCGGGACCCTTCAAAGACTGGACCCAGCCACACCTGGGCAATCTGTCTCTGCCTGTTCCCTGCCTGTCCTCATGGGGAAAGGTTTCAGTACACAGCCTGAATCCCCCTCCCTTCCCTTCATACCTGGTCTACCTTGCCCTGCCACACACAGCTCATCTACCCTGCTATACCCCTCTACAACCCCAGTAGGCACTGAGGTGGCTGTGATGTTCCCCTGAAGTTGTCTTTGTTCCAGGCTGGACAAGCCCCACTTGCTCCAGGCTCTGGGACAGTGCTCAGAGGACATCCTCAAGTCCTGACAGTCGTGGGGATGAGCTCACTTCAGGTTATTGATGCCTTTCCTGTGCTGGGGGGCATTAAATAGCCACAGCATTCAGATGTGTCTGGCAATGGGTGCTGGGATAGGCAACAAGCCCTGCCCTGAGCTTTTGGCAGTGCTCCTGCTGGCACAGCCCTGGATGACACTGGACATCTTTGATGCCAGGGTTCACTGCTGGCTCCTGCCCAGTTCCCAGGGCCCCAGTGTCAAAAGCCTGTGTGAAGTTTATAAAAGATATTCCTGGTGCTTTCTTTGCCCACAGACGTAGTCATTTTAGCACATAAGGCAATCAGGTAAGATTTGCATGATTTATGCCTGGCAAATCCATCCAGACCATTGCTAATCATCTTGTTCTCATGTCAAATCAGTATCTCTGCCAAACCAGAAGGGAGGAGAGCAGAGAAAGCAAATTCTCGCTTCAATAACATGGTTAAATTCTGATTTAGAAGTGAGACGTAGCTAAAAGTTTTGTTCTATTGATGTGAAATGAAAAATTTCTGCTGCAGAACAGGCAGCCCCTGGACTTGAACTGGCAACTTTTTGCAGAGTCACCCCAAATACTCAGGAGGACCTTTTTTCTCTGGCAATGCTCTTTTTTTTCCTGGAAAACTGTTCCCTGCCAAATGCTGTTTTAACTAAAATGCTCAAAATTTTTCTCTTCCACTAAGAAGCAAAGATAATTCCGAAAACTTCAGAAATTGCCCAGAAAAAAAATTTCTGTTCTTGTTCTGTTCTCTGTTCAATTCCTATGAATGATAAAAGGATTTGGTATAATGGCACCTAGTGGAGGAAATTATGACACAAGGCAACAGTCACATAAAGTAACATTGACTTAAAAGGAGTCTGGAGCTGCGTCGATTATTAGAAATGGATGTCCTTCTGTCCATGCGCTTCAAATAGGTTCCTGCTGAAGAGATCACAGATGATTTAGTATCTGCTTTAGCTAGGGGGGGGACACACTATACTTCCTTGCTGGTTTATGTAATCATTTCTGTTTAAGCTGCAAGTTTCTCCAAAGAACTGAGGAGCAGAAAGGTATTTGGTGAATGTATACTGAAGCTGTAGTAATGGGAAGGAAAGGGAAACAAATGTGAAAAAAAAATGTCTTGTCAAATATATATTTTCAAGAAAGTGGTTATTAAAGAGTGATTTCAATTTAAAAACCCAAACACTTTTCACCAAAATCCCCAACGTAGACTACTGCATAGTAAGTCTAAGGATATTAAGTGGCTTTGGCTGCCTGAGTTAAACAGTGAGATCTAGAAAAGAATAACTCTATGATATAGTCAACTATGTAGTTGACCCAGGAAAAAAAAAAAACAGTGCTTATCATGACAAACAACAAACATTAAAAGAATGAAAGTTTTATTTCATTTAAATTGTATGGTCCAGTGAAGCTCTTTGAAGACCTGCTGCATATGTCCTGGAAAAGGGTCAATGCTTGTTATTTGACATTTTTTAAAATGAAAAATATACAGAAATAATTTCTGGGATTTTATATGAGTAAAGTAATATGCACACCTGTGTAGATACATACAAAAGTTTTGCATCTTTAAGTCACTGCTTGGACTGCATGCTTTAAAAAATCTTGTAAACTGACAAGAGAATTTTGGATAAAGGATGTTCCATAAATAATTTACTTTGATGGGATATTTAAAATTACTGTTTAAAAGCCATTTTTGTGTTGCCCTTTCATGAAGGATTTAAAACACTGCCTAAAAAATCTCATACTTGAAAAGAGCAAATAAAATTAGCTGAACTGCACAGTCTTATTACTTTTTGATATGTAAAATAGTTTTGCAAAATTATTTTGGCTCATTATCTCTTCGATTTGTCCTATATTTGCAAGCACAATTTTATTAATACATGTTTAATACTGTGAAACATTTTATGAAATTTTACAAGAGTTTAACATTTCAGTGTTTCCAAACAAAAAATAAGTTAGATAAAGGGCCATTCTGCCTAAAATAAAATTGCTTAACAAATCTTTAGTGGCCAAAGTTTCGAAATGATTTGTTACAGATCAGTTACTCTGCCCGCTTGACATGGTGCTGGTGGAAAAGTGCAAAATCATTCAGACCAACTTGTCTGCCCTGCACACACGCATGCCTTAGTGAGAACATTTGGAAATGCTTTGTTAAATACCTTTTAGAGTTAAGATTGCCAGAAAGCCAAGCTATAGAAGTGCAAATGAAGTGATTTAAACCATCAAATAATGTATTAAGAAATTGACCTGTACATGAAGCCTGGTCTTTTATCTTTTCTGTTCTTTTTTGAAATGAGACCTTCTGTTGAATAAAAGCAATAAGGTTCTATTAGACTCTTAATAGGCTTCCCTCAATATGGTTTGAAAAAAACCAGTCTTCACTAGCAAAGCAGATGACACAGGTCAGTTCCCTTGTTTTCTTAAAAAAAAAGATACAAATGAAACAAACAAAAAAACAAACCCCTTTACCCTCTTTTGCATATTTTTGAAACACAAGTTCTTCTTTTAAAATGGTTTTTAAAGTGTGTAAGGAATCTGGACTGTCTGGCAAGTTTTAATCTCTTGTGTTTTAAATCCAGCTTTTCCCACAAAGGGGTGTGCTAACAGCATGAATACCTCCAGCTATACAGGTGTTCTGTAACAGATTTTTGTCTATAGAGAATTGTGCCACGTGTTCAGCTGCCTAGCAAGATGAGAGACTCCATGGTGCTTAATGGCATGAGCCAGAGCTGAGAAACATACAGGAAGGAACTCAAGCCATGCTTGCTTTACATATGTGCATAGCCAATTTCCTCTTCTTTTCCTGTTCTTTCACATCCCTGTCAGCTTTGGAAAATCAGGTCAATGTAGATTCATGAAGTCATGCAGGAGGCCAATATCTTGCTGTTGCTCTGCTAGTTGTACCTGAGTATATTGGAAGTATAACTAATCTTCTCATGAAGAAAATCAACAGTATCATGAGTACTTTCATCAGTCCTCAGAACATGTTCCTCATTTTTCTTTTTAACATATGTTCATGCATGTGTATGATTTACTAAATTGTAAATAAACAATTTAAAATATTTGATCTAACTTGCTGCTAGGAAATTAGGTTTAGTGGTGGGAGGGAGAAAAAGGGAAATGTCAAGGTGTTTTGTCTTACCCTTCAGAGCCAATGGAAACATTAAGAAGAGACAGGAAGGGCATTTGGTAGGAAACAACATGCTTAGATTCATAGGTTCAAGGAATCATTAAGGCTTGAAAAGAACTCCAAAATCACTGAGTTCAAGCTTTGCCCAAACACCACCAAGAAAATTAAACCCAAGGGCCTAAGTCCATTTGAACATTTCTGGGAATGGTGATTCCATCACCTCCCTGAACAGCCTATCACATTGTTTAGCAACCCTTTCAGTGAGGAAATTCTTCCTGAATTTTAACCTGAGCCTTGCCAGGCACAGCCTAGGTTGTGCCCCCTTGTCCTGTCTGGTTTTCTGGGAGAAGAGGATGATCCACAAAGCATTGCCTGTGACTGTCAAGGAATGAAACAGGTCCTGCTGCTCAGCCAGGACCAATACTTGGCCCTGTTTTTCTTTGCATATGTAAACCAGCACCCAAATCCTCCTATCCCATGGGATGCTTGAGACATGGTTGGTGAACACCATTAAATAACTAAAAGTTACCATGAAATTCTACACATTCTGGAGAAATAAGCATACACACCTCATATTTTTTTTTCCTCCTTATACCCTGAATGAATTTTTTTTATTTTATTCTGGAGTTTCATGATTTTAACTTGTCACATAAAGTTTTAAGAAATAACTTCCCTTTATACACCAAATTGCTTCCAGCTTTTTGAACAAAAATTGCAGTTTTTAACTAGCTGAGTTTGACTTAGGATAAATCCTGAAAAACAAAAAGAAATAATAATAATTAACTAGTAAATTAGTAAGTCATCACACAAAGCCCTGACTTTCATTATAAGATTTTCTAGTGTCATAGTAAGTATTATAAGAATAAAAAAGGAGCCTGAGTATTCGTTTTTATTTTAATCAGAGAGCAGCTGAGAAATTATTGTAATAGAATCAAGATGGATTCATCCTTGATCTCTCAAGGTCCTCATTTCCCTTCGCATTTTCTCAAACTCACTCCTTAAATCCCATATGCCAGAGGAAATATTCATATATTCACTATGTAATTAGAAAATTTCAGACCTCATTTGGTTGTATAAAGCATAGTAATTAGCTCAGTAAAGGATATTTCTTTTCTGCTGTTTTGGTTGTTTTCTTTATGTGCTGCCCAAGTTTTACTGAAAAGCTCCAATATGCTTTGAAAAATTATAGACCCTTTGATTTCAGAAAATGTTTATAAATGAAAAAAAACATGTGCATACATGTGTTCAAAAGGAAGTACTGTTATGAATATTTGAAGGATTGCTAGAAGATTTTATTAGTATATTTGAGTTTATTCTGTCTTGTCCTATTCTTATTTTCTTTGTAGATCACATATCTTTTTGATAGCAATGTAATTGCTGGAAGTTGAGAATATGTGGAGTGTTCACCTCTGTATGTTTATCAACCAAGTAAATATAAAAAACATATTTTGAATGATTTCATGGTTATTTCTTTAGAAGTCCTTTGACAGAAGGTTAAATGCACAAGTTGTGAGAAGTTTCCACAGCCAACCTTCATCTTACTGCAAATGAGTGAGTTCAGTGCTACTCTACAATAAAAAAAAAAGCCAATACTGATTACCTTAATAAAAGCGTGTGCCCCTTAACAATAGTACTATATATTATATATGCAAATGAACTTCTTAGTTGTATTTGCTTTTATAGTGTAGATAAAAAATAGGCATTTTTTAATTGAGGGAAGACACCTGGTTCTGAGTTACATTGTTGGTAAGCCTACACACTGAATCACAAGAAATCTAGAAATCATCAGCTTGAAAAGAAACTGGAATAAGTAACTCTTAATGTATGTCTGGTGTGTGACTCATAATCAAATACAGTGTTTTCTGTATTTGTCTAAGCCAACACCTTCATTTCTAGATAGATGATTTTATTAGTGTCAAATAGTAAAACAAAGTATTTAATATTTAAATATTGAAACCAAGTTTTGTATGGCTAACTGAGCCTAATGCCCACAAGGGAGTAAAAAATCCAGTAGGTGTTTCTATAAATGACAAATATACTTACAATACTATCTCCTAAGAGCTAAGGGAGGGAGGTGAAATAGATGGTATTTATGTAGGACATACATAGTGACAATTGTAGCTTAGCATTAGCTCAGACCTAACTCTACATTTCCTTTATTTTGCTGCTGAAGCTGGCTAAGTTTCCCACACAGAAAGATAACTTATGCATTAAAGCTTTCAATCAGTGGTTTAAAATTCTTAAATAAAAAAAAAAAAAAAAAGATTCAATATCTATAATGAAAAGAGGTGTATTTATATTCAATAACTCTTACCAGTGATCCAGGCAAAACTGAGCCATCTTAAAGCATAAAATATAGCTCACTGTTGTTGGTATGGCTAGGGAGACCTAGATTTTTGTGAAACAGGTGATGTATTTTTCTTTGGAAAATATTTTGAATCTGTACTGAAGCAAAAGTTGTTCTGTCCATTGGAAAAGACCCCCAAAATTAGATTTTAACTATATTTCTTCATTCTTCCCACCAATTCAATTCCTCACATAGACTATTTTCATGTCTATCTAAAAGGTGAGAAACATTCATTTGAAAAGATTTTTAAGAGATCTTGCTAAGTCTCCGCCCAATGACTCTTCTTTATATTTTCAGTTCTTTATGGTCAGAAGTCTTTTTCCTTTAGTCTGGTAAGTACTGTCTCAGACTTAATACATCTGTATTGAGTCTTCTGCTACCAGCTGTAGTTTTATAATTTAGATGTGCTCCATCACGAGCTTTCAATTTTCCTTATTTTGGTGACATGTTTAAGGTGTCTGGCTACTTTTTTTCAGAATAATATGGTTGCATTGCTGTGTTTTAATTGAGAACTTAGTTCCTCATCCAGCCTAAAAGACCTTCAGACATCTAGGTAGTATTGTTAAATAAATACCTACTGAATACATGTCAGCTTCCATCCCATGAGAAAGCCTCTGAAACAGGGAACCTGGGCAGGTTGTGCTGATTAATGCCTTTAGTTTTGTGGGCAGAATGATTCAATTCTGTGCTATGTGCCAGATGTGCATAAAATTGTGACTGAATCATTTTTTTAAATTCCTCTAAACTCCTTTTTGTTTGCTACCATTTTAAAAGGCAGAATGACATTTCTTCTTTCTTAGCGTGTGCTTAATTGAGTATAAATAAACCATGAATGGCCCCACTCCATATAAATGCATACTGAAAACCAAATGCAAGAAATACATTTTGTTAATGCAGGAAAGATAAATGCTGTAGAATTAATTTTAACAACTAAGCGTTCATTTTCAATAACCTCTGTTTCATAAATCTATAGTAATTATTTAAATAATGTCCCTGTTTTGTTTTTTTTTGTTATTAGCACATTTTAATGATGAAAAGATTCATTCATTAAAAAAGAAATGTGGTTTGTTTTTTTTTTCTTATGGCATGATTCTTCTCTCTTCCTTGGTCAGAATGGATGAAAAAATTAGAAAATTTAGACAAGTACAAGTTTTGTGCTTTAGAGACAAGTTATCTATCTGTCTGCTCTGTTCAGCAGAACAGACAAATTTTCATGGTTTCCCATTAACTGCTTCTCTTCCTTCACATCTTTTTCACAACTGAAGGAAAAACCTCTGCTCTACTTCTGTCTCATTCTACAATATTACTTGGCCTTAGCTTTGCTCCCAGTCTACATCTCTGTATTTGAAATGAATGTAGAACCTTTCAATCTCAATAGATTTTGGGGACGTTTCATATCAAATAGAGAATGGAGTATGGAATCTGTGCTATTTTCTCCATCTCAGGTCACTGTGACACAGAGAGAACTGGAACAGTAGACTACAGCTAAATAAATCAGCTCATAGGTACCGTTTGCATGATTTTTGATTTCAAACTTCCTTGGTTTAGTTCTGGAAAGAGAAGGTTCAAGTGGATATGACTGTGTGCCTTTGCTAGTTTAAATTTCAAAAGTTGGAGTTTTCCAGTGTCTCCCCAGTTTCTTATTTTTGCAATGCTAGACTTTCGTTTTTTAGTTCCAGTAACAGGGTCCAGCAAACTCCTGCTAAAGAGAGTTCTTCTGATTCAGGTGCTGAAACCAGATACAGTTGGACCTCTTGTCCTGTGGCTCAAGCACGATAATACAGTAGAGAAGGTTCTTAACCTTAAAGAGTTAAACCCAAATTTATTTCTATTCTAAATTACAGTTTCAGAAGACAAGCAAATGGCATGACTAAACTTCTTTGATTTGAAATTAGAGTTTTATAGGCAATTATACACTAAAATAAATAAAATTAACTATTGAAATTATATTTATCAATGGAAATATCAATATTCAGTTTAATACCAACCTTAAATCATAAATTCAGTATAATTTTAACTCCCAAGTGTGTTAATACATTATATTAACCATATAACCATTAAACATTTAACCATTACATACTTATTTTTACCCAATTTTCAGCTTCTAAATAATCTTTTTGCTCCTCAAATATAATGTACCTTGGATTTTTCATATAATAAATAAAAGTGAGGTCACATTTTCCTTAAGCTACAACAAATATTACCCAATTTATAAAAAGAAAACTTCTATACCTCACTAATTAAAAGAAGTGTTAAATTTTCTATACACCTTCTTATCAAACTCAGAAATATTTTTTTTAAAAGCTATTGTAAAATAAAATGTATATGTGTCTCTACCTGAATTTTTAAATAAATTCAAGTAGATGACCAATTTTTATTTGAGTGGCTAAAACATGCCTAAGGAATATAGAAATTGTATTGGAACCTTTTTCACTAATATTTGATATAAAATACTACTACATTTTCCACAATATTACATTGGGTAACTGCAGAGAAAATACTTAATTTCAATTTATTTCCTCTTAAAATATTTTTGCAAGATAAAAAATCTGGCTTCAGAAAATTTTCAGAAATTCTTTTAGTTCCTCCTTTTTATGAGTGAATCTTCTGCAGTCCTTATTGTGGATTAATGCTAAAAATGTTTGATATTTGGCTTTAGAAATACAACTTGTCTCTAAAGCACAGAGCTTGTGCTTAAGACACCTGTTCCGTTTTTTTGTATTTTTCCTATCCAAAAGTCACTCTTTCTGCACAGCCCCTTCAGGTCCAGAGAAACTTTTGTACACCCTAATAATTTATTGTGGTTTTGCTGTTCAACTAACACCCCTCTTACATTTCCTAAAATTTTAGAAAGAATGTTATATAGATAAGAAATCTGGGTTCACCTGGCTGCCAGATGCAGTACATCATAGATAATTCTTCTACCTAGAAATCAGATTTAATCTGACATTTAGTAGTGTGATGTGTTTTTTACAAAACTCCAGTAACTCCTCAATGTATAGGGGAAAGTGTTTTATCATGCTTAGATATTTCCGAAATTACATTGTGAAGGTAGGATTATTTGCTTATTATACTTAAGACTCAGAGTCTTCCCATCCACTAACAGGCATATCTCTGTTCTGTCTCTCATGAGAAATGGGAGTAGGCTAAGATATCCATGTCAGTAGACTGCATTTACTTGAAATAACTTTGGCAAAGTATATAACGGAAAAACTGTGGAAGGAAAGAGGTCAGAATAGTTCATCTAAATGCAAGTTGGTGAATTAAAAACTTATTTTATTGTTTTCCTCATTGTTTTAGGAAATCTCACTACAATCCTGCGTATTCCTAACGCCTCTAGATTTTGGACAGGATTATGTGTTCATTTCATGAAGAGAAGATAGAATAGCCAGTGCAATTGACTCTTTTCTCTAAAGGGTGTGAGCTATATGGGATAGGCATAAGCTGCTTGTTATCTGAGTTCAGCAGCAGGTCAGTTCTTTTCTCACTGGGTTTCACTACAGCTAGAATCAGATACCACAATTTGGGGTTTTTTTTGGCTTTTTTGCTTTCTTTCGGAAGAGGAGAGAGCAAAGAAATCTAAAAACAAAATTGAGGCTAAACAAGGAGAGAGGAACCAAGGGACCAAGGCATATTGACCAAAGTTTGTACCATATTGTGGGAGTATTTCCTCAGAAATGGAACTTTTTGACAACAATATTGATTGTATGAGTATACTGAAGGATTTCAAATATTCTTGTCATATTGCAGAAGAAGTCCAAACTCACAATATCTTTCAGAGTTACACCATCCTATCTAGTACAACAAACTCTAATTTACCTATGTTTACTATTCTAAGTTACTTTCTCAAGGAGGCAGGGTATATTTACTAATTATATATATATGTGTGTGTGTTTGTATGTATATATATGATATATAGTATGTTATATATTAAATATATGTGGGGAGTTTATATACATGTATATAAAATGTTTCATATTTATTCATGTCCATAAGAAGGAAATTACCCACTCCTGGCATTTTGTCAGCTTGCATCCTGGAACTCTTTTCCTCCTTTCATTTATGATCATCACTGTGTTTTCTCCCTTCGGTCATAGAAAAGATCATACAGCACTTCTCAGTGGGTTTTCTCCCTACAGTCACAGAAAATATCATATACTTCTCACGAGGTTTTCTCCCTGCAGTCATAGAAAAGATCATACAACACTCCTTCCATGTCTACTGAAGCAAAATTAAACATAACATTCACTCACTTTTTCTCTTCCTCTTATCACTCCTGCTGACCTTTTAGAAGGTTGTCATTTCTCCTCCTCTAACATTTATCCTTCCTTCACTTTTTTTTTTTTTTCAGTGTTTTTGCTTTTAATACTTATCTATTTTTAAAATTTAGGAAAGGAGTGATTTCACTGCAGTTAATAGGACCTGTAAACTAATTCTATTAATGTTGCTTTACTGTCTGGGGTCAATATTTCACCTCCTTAAATACTTTTCTTTCATGTTCAGAAGTGCATGAGAAGGACCTCTAGCTTTCCACTCATATTTCAGAGGTTGATAGTGCCACAGATTTCACTGGGAAGGAAAATGGGAGCAAGGCCGAGTTAAGTATTTTCCTTACATCCAATTACTACCAGAAGGTTCTATAACCAGTGCAAGCCATAAACTTACTAATAGCAATGTAGCTCATCAGAATCTCAGTCTTGGGAAAAATTGATTTTTCTGACTATTATGAGAAAGTAAATAGCATAATGTGGGCATTTTTCATTGAATTTTAATAATTACTTCCTTGTTTCTAAGGAATTTTTCAGCATTTCTTATGTATAATATGTATATATTTTAATTATCCAAGATGACTTTGTGGTTTGTTTGGATTTTTTTTTCCCCACTTTTTGTTTTGTTTTTTTGATTGTTTTGGGGATTTCTTGTTTGGTTTATTTTTTTTTGTGAGGGGTTGTTTGTTTTGGGCTTTTTATTATTTTCTTAATAACAAGCCTAGAAATTGTCATAGCATAAAAGAAAAATATTAGCTTCTATACGTATAAGTCCATGTCCTAGTTAATTTTTTTCACAGTAACTCGCATGGCGCCATGGTTTGGATTTGTGCTGAAAAGACAGCACAAATTGCTGTCTTTTAGACATTGCTAAGCAATGCTTGCACAAGCCAAGGCCCTTTCTGCTTTTCACCCCACCCCACTAGCAGATAGGTTGAGAGTGCACAAGAAGTTGGGAGAGTACAGTCAATCATTTGGATAAATAAAGAATATTTCATTAATATCACACATCTTATGATAAGATTAAACCTTTTTCATTCTTGTATTGAAATAGAACTAGACTGAGTTAGAAAGAGTTTTTAAATTTTATGTACCTATAATTTATACGTTTATAGCTTGGAAATGCTTTTATGGCCATTAATTACAGTCAGATGTGGTAACCATTTTTCATGTTGATGGAACTATTGCCTAAGTGATGATTACTCGACTGAGAGGTGATTAAAAACATATAGTATAATTTAAAATTACCAAAATACTTTCAAAATTCAGAAAAACAAAGTCAAAATCTATTTGAAGGAAATGAGGTTGCTTTAGAGAGAATGGTGTGCTAGCTCAACTAATGCCAGCAAGAGTTTTGTTGTATCAAGGATGCCAGACTAATTATTCAGGTTTTAGGTCTGCATGGATGCAAAATAGAAGTGGGGTGGGGTTTTGTTGTTTGTTTGCTATAGTAACTATGTTGCATTAGTATTCACTATAATTATATTGCACAAATACAAAAAGCTTGTTTAGGACTGTGTACTGATGCATAAAATTTGGAGATTGGCTGCAATATAATCAGTTCCATGAGGTAAAAGAAAACTTAACTTTATGGATATTGCTTGTGTCAATAGAAAAACAAAAAATAATCACAAATATGTGTTCATATGTCTTGTTTCTTTCTCTTAAAATATTGTATTTTAGTAATTCTGTGATGGAAGAAAACCGTTTGCTATTGCTGTGCCATTACTTTTTAAAACGTTTGTTTTAAGACATTTTATCGAAAAGTTTTGATATTAGACTGGCTCAATGGGATCTGATCATGACACTTGGAGTGTGAACAGTGTTGAAAAAGTGATTCCTTTGGCCTTTCATGCTCATTAAAAAGAGACAACACCACAGGACAATGGAAAATTGGTCCTCAAAGAGTGTTACATACTTGAATATGTGGCTTACACAGAACACTGGCTGTTCATCATTATTAAAATCAACCTATATTCATAGACTAATTTATTCTCTAGAATAACCATCTTTATTTTTGAAAGCTGAGAGAAGGGAAGATATAAAGTTTTATCATCATTGAAGCTTTTACATATCAACTGTCATAAAAAAATACAGGAGAAGGGACAACGATGTTCAGAGCAGATGGGTTTGCCTTTATTTTGATGGTCAGTGATAGTTATTTAATGTTAATGTTGCCATCATGGAAATTTAATGACTTCCTCAAAAATTATTAACATTTTTTCAGTCCATTCACAAAGACCTGCTGATATAATACACGTGTAAAAACAACATGAATCCTAGTATCTGCTCAGATGAAATAAACTTCTACCAAGAAGCTACATTCAATGCAACAGAAGCATTTCCTGAAACAAATCCAAAATCTAAAAGCAAGAAGTTCAGTTTGCTGGCAAGATGAATAATCCTGTTGTCTTTCAGACTGATTGCTACTTCACAACCTTAACTTGACCAAGTATATCTTACAAAAATACCCAAACAAATGAACAAACAAAAACCCCCAAAAAGCAAAACAAAACACTTCATATTTTGCCAGACCATCAAATTCAATGAGCAAATGCTTCAGATCATGTTCTAGGGACACCACTGGCTTAACAGTGGTGGTTAGGTATGGGAAAAAAAATATAATGTCCTGAAAAATGAATAAATTGTTATATAATAAAAAAACTATTAAAAAACCACCATAAAACATATAAAAAAGGCTCACTGTCATTATAAATGGGTATTCAGATGTGGAAATAATGGCTGTTGCATAAAAGGAATTTGCATGTTTTATTAAGGCATGCAATTGGAGTCATTTAGTGACCGTCATTGCTATCAGTGACCCTCAATGGGATTTACAAATTAGTACACAAGTCAATTAGAGGGAATTTAAGGTTAGATTTATCCTTTCTTCTCATTTTAATAGCAACCATGGAGATGACACAATATCGATTAAAAAAGGCACAATAAAGAAGGCAGACTACAGCTTGAGCTTTTATTTCTTGCTGGCCAATAGAAAAATGACAAAGTGATCTGGCATGTAGACCATTTATAATTATAAGGTAGTTAAAAGTGGGGAAATTGTCAGTAACTGCAAGCATTTGGACAGAACCCCTGCAATTTGAGTTAATTATCTCTCCAGAGTTCTTGTTCTGAGCAAAACACATGTGTTTATGTAGTACTATTGTACTAGAGCTTTATTTATACTTGGTTTTTACACAGCCTTATTAAAAATAAAAATAGAGATCCGGAAACAGTGTTTGAAAAGTTTGTTAAAATAGATCGACTGTCATTAAATAGACACTGGAATGCAAAACATTTCTAACAGTCTGTTTTCAAGTAACAAGGGCAAAATGCAGAATCAAGGAGTGGAGGGATGAGGTGTGTTTGATAGTCCTGACTGCATCCTGAAGCAGTGCAAGGGTATGTACCTCTGCTGAATTCAGTACAACTGTACCTGCCTTATGCAACTAAGTTTCTGAACAATTATCATTTAAGTCAGTGCTGCTGCCTCACTTTGTTTTGTTTTGAGTTTTTTCCTCAGTCTTTTGAGAACTTTCTTGTTTCTAAAGCTGTGGAAAACTCAAGAACTTTGTATCTTTCAGTTATGTAGTTTTTAAATACAATGAAATGCTATGAATTCAGAAAATGGAATCAAATTTGAGGAAACACTTGTCATTATGTAAAGTAAGCACATCTAAATATTACACATAATAGCGATAAAATACAGAATTGCTAATTACCTGTTTGAGCTAAGGTAGACAAAATTTGTAAAGCACTCAGCAAACTTTAAAAATAAAGTTCAGTAATAACCCTGTTAAGTGAGTGTTTGTGAATCTAGCATCTATCCATGATTGAAAAGATGCTGTCTTCTCTTATGTGTGGGAACACTGCTATTTTGATGAACTGTAAACTGTAATTATAATCAATGTGCACCAAGTATAACAGAAAGTATAAAATTAAATCATAAAAATACAACTTTCCAGAAGATTTCTAGCTATTTTTTTATGATCATAAATGATGGTGTCCTAGTCTAGAAGCATGCAGAAAATAACATACTCCTACTTGACATAACCGTCAAGTAAAAACCTCTAGGTAGAAGAGCAAAGTAAATATTTTTTTGTTTTTCTTTTCCCATACTTTAAATGCAAAAGTGACAATTACAGAAAAAAAAATTAGCTGAGAGGTATTTTGTTTTTGTTACCTATTGTTTTTCAATACTTTGTCCGTATCTTTCAGTGAGTGAGGGCTGGACTCAAAAGGAACATGCTGTAGTTGGACATAATTATCTATTCTTCTGTTAGACCTGCTGGTGCCTAGTTAATGCTGTATTTACGAATAGTAGTTGCTGAATTTTTCATTTTTTGTTTTACAGTGTGAAGCCATAAGAGCTCTAATTTCCAATCTATAGACCAATGGGTTATTCATTTATGTTTCAACATCACTGATAGAGCAACCTGATCTAGTGAAAGGTGTCCCTGCCCACAGAAGAGGGGCAGGAAGGAGGTGATCCTTAACATTTCTTTCAACCCAGGTCATATTGTCTCTGCTCCCTCTAGTTCAATGCTTCAAATGAACAACAAAATGTTCTGCTCTCCTGAGACAGAGCCTTTTGCATTTGTTTTATCCTCTCAGCCTGTGCACTCCCGGGTTGCTCACGGCCTGTTGTGATGATAAACTGCAGTCTGCCAGTATTGATATTTTGGTTCAGGTCAGACTTGCACTTTTGAAGGAATCTCCCAGTACTGCTGGCTAGTTTTGTGATCCCACAGGGGACTCCTTTCAAGTAAAACTAACCAGCAAAAGACTCCAGAAGCTCTCTTAATGCACTCTGGGTTCTAATGAATGCTCTGTTTACAAGCCCATACCTGAGCTATTCACCACTAAACTTCCCCTGAACCATGTGCAGTGAGGTGATCAGGGACTCTGCACCAACTGTTCAGCCCCAGGGATCCATTGCTATGGCACCACATTGGTTGCTAATGGAGATACAGTTTGCAAAGTCAACATCCAGCAGAAAGGCTTCAACAAGACAGGTTGGAATCACTTAAGGATAAGGGTGAATCTTTTATTTGTCTGAGGCTGTAGCCTAATCTGAACTCCAGGCCAGAGACTTGATGAAAACTTTCTACTCCTCAGGCTATTCTAAAGGCCCAGGCAAAAAACACTCTACCCCTAACAAACAGAAAAATCCTTATGTATATGTCAGAGATGAGGCATTGCTATGTTTTAAACTTACATTATTTACACTAAGATAGAAAACACATTTTTTACACAAAAAAAATAAATAATTCTTAAAATTCTTTCATTATGGAAGTCTTTTGGAATAGGTAATGTTTCTCCTTGCTTTGCAATGGGAGCAGTCTATCTGTGCCACATAGCAGGGAGGCCGAGCAAATTAGTCCTGCTGCAGGGCAGAGAATGTAGCTGCATGGATGAGCACTGAGTCCCAAGCTGAAAAATTGCTTTGTGTATTGCTGTAACATGCCAAGGAAGGTATTTGAATGGAGGCAATTATATTTGTGTTTTGCTCTGATCCCTGAAAAGCCTACACACACACACACACATATATATATATGAGTGTGTGGATATTTCTCTGCGTGTGTATATTTTGTATAGTTAAATGTTGCTTGACTTTTGCCCTCATGGATATCTTTTGCAACCTGTAGCATTTCAGATTTTCCATTTTGCCCTTTCATGACTTCTTTCTTTCCTTACCATCTGCTGAGATCTGCTTAGGCTATTCTGGCTGAACTTTCAATAATCTAGTATTTCATTACCATGACATTTCTCAAGCAATTAAGTTCTGTACTTCTTTTCCTAAATTAATGTGTTCATACTGGTAGGACTCTGCAGTTCTGAATGGATAACTTATTAATGGTAGTGTTTTCTGCAAGGCAAATAAGGCAAATTGAACTCATGCTTTTGTTGCTCAGATTAGTTTTCCTACAGGAGGAGAAAGTGCTGTGCAGGGGTTTCTTCATATGTTGTGAGTAGCCTGGCCATTATATCTGATTTTATATATAAACCTGGGCTACTTCACCAGGCCTGTTATAACTTTGCTTAGAGAGAGCAAGCAATGACTTTTTGTATCTATTGGGCTCAACCCAGACAACTTCCTTTGTTTCTGGGGATTGAACGTTTTAAGTAAAATTACACAGCAAAAAATTAAAAGAAAATTCTCTCAAAGGGAAAGTAAGTTAGGAAAAGTTGAAGATTCTTTAATTCAGTACAGTTCAGTCTCAAGTGATCAATTCTGTTTGCACGGTTTCTTTGGGATGGGGGAAAGCATTTGTCATGCCCAGAAAAGAGAGCAGTGCTCTGTTCTGACCTTTACTGTTATAACTGAACAGAGCTGAAACTGCACTCGAGCTCAAATGGTGAAATCCCTGTTGATGTGGATTTCCTCCTCCTCAATGTCTACCTGCTACCTTTTATTCATATGTTCCATTTAGAGATCTTGATACCACCCTGTTTTGTGACAAATGATATCCCAAAGCAAGTTATGTCCCATTGTTCATCGCTGATGAATATTTATAACAAAATTGAGAATGCCCTCAATATGATAAGTTTTGCCAATTATTAAGTTTTCATGTATTACAAAACAGTTGAAATACAGAACAAATTCCAGCTACTAGTGGGCATAGATTCAATAAATTTGGAAATAATTTTAGATAAATAGTCACCTTAAATTATATTTTATCACAAAGAGTAAGATTTAAAAGATATGTCAGAGCATGTGGATAATCAGCATTGAATGCTCATTAGGATTGAGGAAGAGCAGGACTTAAATGCTCAGGTGTCGCATCATGAAGACGTGTTTCTCATATTTTTAAACCTCAGATTTGTCCTGTGAGGGGTGGATAATATGTTTCAGCTAACAAAAAGGGGAATTTCTGCACCATATTTCCTTGCATAGGGTTAAAGGATTTTCCCTGCTAGATGAAAGTGGCAACCTCTCACCAGCAGAAACCAATTATATAGCAGATTTCTAGGACAAAAAACAACCAACCAACCAAACAAACAAAAAAAGCACATTCCGCCATGCAAAAAACTAGAAAAAATCTTGAAGAAGAAATCTAGATTAGTACATTTTAGACTGCCTAAAGGCTTCTATATGGATATTTATGTGAAGTTCATGATTCTGGTATGATTTTACAAAAATTCTTCAGTAACATGACTCTGTGATGACAGACTGAAGGGAGTCCTGTTTATGATCTAATTTAGGTTCTTCCATAGAAAGAAAAGAGAAGCTTTAAAATACATTCCTTTGATATTTTAGTACAAAATAAATATTTTACTTTTGCTTTCAAACAAGATTTCTGTCTATAAAGATGCCAAAATCTGGACTAAAGAAGACTCCAAAGACTTTTTTTCTTTCTATTTTGTAAAGAAATTCCAGTAAAGGATGTTTTTTTTCCATCTGACTTGAAATAATATTTTTACCTTTTTTATTTTTTTTTTCTCTTACCTCTACACTAGCGAGTGGCTAGTGAACTGAAAAATTAATTACTTGCACAGCCATAGGGGTGAGTGAACAGCAGTGCTCTGGGTTGTTCTTCCTCTGGGGTCTGTAAAATAGGACTGAGAAGCAGAAGTGTTTTTTTAAAATTTCATTCATTTAATGTAATCCCTTAACAAATTTATTCAAGCATGGCATATCAAAGAGTTTTCAAACTCTTTACTTATTTTAGTGGTTTACTTTCTCTGAAAGACAAAGGTGAGTTGTTTGAAAATTTTAAAAATTATTTTCTTGTCTTAAATCACAATTAGATATTCTCTCAATTTTTTAATATTGTTTTAAATTAGATTTTAATTTCTTAATGTAGTAGATCTCAACCTTGTTTTCCTACTGCAACTTGTTTCATTTCATTTAACTATGACAGATATTTTCTCAGTTCCAGAATTTACACTGTCGCCATCGATTTTTCAAATTTTTGAGTAAAAGTGGTCTTCCACATTTTCCACATTTACAATGGAAAAGTTGATAAAGATTTTTTTTTATTAAATTCCTTTTAAATTTCTTTAATGAAAAGAAAATATTCAAGTGATGGAGTAAATATTTCCTGGAAACCCATATGAAATATCTGTGACAGATGTTAATAAGATTTGTCTCCCACTTTCTTCTTAATAAGATGATTTTAAAAAGCTGAGGTGATTTCTTTTTCTTCCCAACCATTCAGTTTTGTCTACTGAGCTCCCATAAGTATTGGTAGAGTGCTAGAGTGTTTCAGTTAGGTAATTGCAATTATCAGAACTATGAAGGTTTGTATACTTGCAAAATCATGGTTCTTTGTATCTGTTTTTTTTGATCTTTCACTTTGGAATAATTTTTTTTTTTCTTTTTTCTTTTTTCCATTTTTTTACATTTTGAAACAATGCCAATGTTTTGCTTCTAGAATTTTTGAGTCTTAAGAGGCAAATTGAAGATTTTTTTTTCCTCAGAGTATCTTATTCTTTATGTTGCTTCTTAACTCTTTCAAACAGGCATTTCAGTCTGTTATTGGATAGCATTATGTTTCCTCCAAAATGTGCATATATAAAGCATGTAGCTTTACATTCAGATAAAATTTAGGAGAAAACCATTTCTATTTCAGATTTAAACAAGTTTTTGGGTTAAGTTCAAGTATTTAAGTTTCAGAAAATGTCTAAATATCTGTATCTTCCATCACACTCTTATTTTAAAAAAACAAACCCTTGCCTATTTAGGAAAATATTCTTACATTTGTTTGAAAGGCTTTGTTTTCTAGTAAAATTTCTTTGATATGTCATCTGCTGTTTTGCAAAGCATTTTAAGATGAATTATTTCTTTAAATTCATATAGAATACTTAATTTCCTTCACACATTTGTTATTTGTTTTTAATCCTTTAAGTAAAACATTGGAACTATCTTTTGGGTGAATGTTTCTCTAATGAGTGCTAATCTCCCTATAAGAATTCATCTTGATAGTGAGGAGAGGAAGGAAGGATATGTTAAAAACCACTGAGGGGTGTGTGTGTGTGTGTGTGTGGTTTTGAATATCTGACTTTTATAATGTAGTGTAGTATTTGACTAGGTGGTAAAATTCTAGATAGAATCCAGCAGTAAATTCCCTCGAGTACTATTTCACATTTCTTAAAAATACCCATTTTCTGTTTTTTCCTTTTAATGTGTTCTGGCATGGCAATACCTTCTCTCATGCTTTATAAATTTCACAAAAACCACTGCAGGACTTTGTGGGTCAGGATGTCCTATGACTGATGTCTATGCATCCTTCCCTGGGCCACAAGTACACTTTGTCACCTTTTGGATGCATTTCACATTTTCTGTGTTGTTCTTTCAGATACTCATTTTCTTTTACATTTGGCACACTTTAAATTTTTGCATACAGGTCAAATGTTCATATATTCACCTAATTTTTCAAAAACTTTATTTCAGGTGCTTTAAATTTTAAATTCAAGCTTGAGTAACATTATAGGAATCTTATCTTTTGAAAGGAAGAGCAAATTTCTTCACAGAAATTCATGCCATGCTTATTTGCCTTTCTAATTTGCCTCAACTTCTATATTATGGTATTGCCACTGCCACAATCCAGTTCTTGTAAAACTGTTCTGTCCATCTCTGTTCAGGTTGTCTTCTTATTCCATATGGCTTTGGGCTTCATAGTGCTTGTTAGTTGAGGGTTTTAATTATTTTCCTTCTATGCTTCCTTCATAATCCAAATACTTCTTTTAATTATTAATTATAGCTAGCTGTTAGTTTGGATACTGATCACCTGGAATCTAATTTGCAGTCACAGAACGTGTTAAATTTATAGATATTTTCGAGAAATTCCTGGTGCCACCTTTTGGCTCAATTGTAGAAATGCAGATGCTACTCCAGAGCAAAGCCAGCAGTGAAAATAAGTTAGTCACTTAAATTCTATAGGTGTATACAAGCCTATGTCTGGCTGCATGGAACACACTACTAAGTTATAGTAACTATATTAAGTTTTAAAGTAATTTTTTCTACTTAAAAGATTTAAGCAAATGTCAATATTCCTCCTCAGTTGAAAACTTCAAGAAACATTTTGAAAGTGGGATATGGCAGCTACTGATCTTTTCTGTTAATTTCTTCCCAGTTAATTAGACATATTTTTAAGGAGTATGTATGAATTTTAAATACATTTCCCATAATTTTCAGATGTTATCAGCAGTTGGACAGACTCATTTCTTTACAAAATATAATCTTTACCCTAATCAGTGTTTTGACATGAACTTTTTTCTTAATGTGGATATAAAAATATATATAACCTCTTCCTCTTTAATACGTAATCTTAATGGAGATATAAAGTGTTGTGGAGAAAGCTTTTAAATTACCTATTTATGTGGGGAATTCAATTTCATGTTTTTTTATTAGCCAGGTCAAAGTATATAGCAACAAATGTAGTGCATTTCTGAGCAGAGATGGTTTTACTTCACAGTAACTGCAGTAATATTGAATTTACAGACCTGAAAATACACTTCTATTATACTGTACTGCCTAGTGGCCCTGTCATACAAGTTAAGTTGGATTTGTATGATTAAATCTGTCTGAATGGGAAGAATTTATTCATAATTGTGGTTGACAATTGAAGTCCTGGCAAAGATGATTGATGATTAATTACTATTAAGTACCTCTCTTGTTATACCTACACTACAAAATCAATTTTATTTCACAAATATGTAATACTTAATTAAGTGAATTACCTAATTGTTTCATTCTCATCTAGAGTGAAATCTGACTGGATTTCTGCACTTGATTTACATCATAGAAAGATCTTCATGTAGATATTACAGCTGTCAGATAGTGTGCTTCTTTCTAAGAGATAATATTTTGATGTTTAGCTGAACAAAAAGTGTTATTGCAAGCCTAAGATAAAGCACTGAGATTGTTACTTCTTCAGAAAAATCCATAAACAAAGCAAGTTCAGAAAACCATACTCTTTTATCCCTTTTAATTACTTTATCTATTCTCATTGTTTTCTATGGATATAAAATTGCAGCACACTCAATTTTCCAGTTTATTAGAACAGCAGAATATTTAATTGTGGGACCTTCTGTGTTTTACAGATGGGAAAAATACTGCCACTGAAGATGTGTTTGTAGTTTCAAAGTCATATCAACACAGGTTTAGAAAACAGGGATCCTATTCTGGAGTTTTGAGTTTGCACATTTTTCAAGGCAGCATCCAGCCCAATGGTCTGTCCTCCAAAATGGGTTGTGAAAACACATAACCTTTATATGGGCAGTACTCCATAATTATAACTGGTGGACTTACAAAGAAATAGTAGTGAGATGAAAGGTCCAATAGAAATTTTATATAGTCCTGAAACCTACTCTTAACCAATATATACATATATTAACTTGGGAGTACTTCTTGTAATAATCAATCTGTTGTATGAGCATCTGAGCTGCTCTATTTGCATTTCACATTTTACCTCTGCACAATATGTTCACAGAATCAGTCTCAGAGGTAAATAGGATGTTACTTAAATTCTGTTGCTTATTTTACACACACACATGAGGGCAGAATTCAGTTCTGAAGTAACACACCAACTTCTCTCACTGAAACCTACTGGGTTTTTTCCTAAAGTGGGTTGCAGAAACATGTCTTTTTCTCACCTAGAAGGCAGGGGCATGATGGTGCAGGCTGGCCCTGTCACACTGTAGCCTCTCCTCTGCCAGAGTAAAAGCCAAGTTCACTGACCTGGCTTTGAAGAACAATATCACTGAGAAATCTCAAGCATAAACCACCAACCCAAGGTTTATGTTTTCCAACTGGAATAATACTTTAACCACTCTCTGTGGGTTAGATGGGGCTCAGGATAATTGCTTCCTTTCCTCACAGAGGTGTTGTGAGAATTAATTAGTTAACGTTTGTATGGTTCTTCCAAGATACAAAGTGCTATACATGTGCTAATTAATTCAATTATTATTACTTGTATGTCATTTGCCCTGCCAGGAAATCCATAGATGACTAATCCAGCCCAACAGTCAGTTTTATATGCTGCATCCTAGTCCATGGGTTAGAAACACCTCTCATCTAAAACAAAACCAAAAAACAACCCCAAACCAAAACCAAAAACGAACCAATAACAAATAGTAGAAGAAATAAAGGTGAGTATTATGTAGTGAAAGAGATTTGCCACCCAAGAGTACCATTTTCATCCTGTAAACATTAATAAAATACTGCTATAGCGAGTGTTAATTCTCAAAACAACCATGAAAAACATTTTGCTATATAAGGGGTTTTGGATCTTCAGTTACAGGGAAAATTTGAAGGTGCATAGAAAGATGGCCTTTGGATAAGAGGCAGGGTCCCACAAGCTAAGAATGTGCCTATAATCAGGCTCCTGGATTTGG
This sequence comes from Cinnycerthia olivascens, assembly GCA_035048155.1. Taxonomy (NCBI): domain Eukaryota; kingdom Metazoa; phylum Chordata; class Aves; order Passeriformes; family Certhiidae; genus Cinnycerthia; species Cinnycerthia olivascens. The sequence continues at coordinate 79,479,285 of JAWWMU010000001.1, read as the reverse complement.
ATGTAATTAAGCAGTTGGCAGACAATATCTCTGTTACAATGTATTTCCAGTAGTATCAATCATAAGGCTTGAGGCTAAAGCCACTTCGTGTAATGCCCTTTCATACATAAGAGGGATAGTCCTCTGAATGTATGTACCAGGGTAGCAGTTCTGTGCTGCATGAAAAATAATGTATCAAAAGGAAAAGAGCTTTCATGCAAACTGTGAACACTTATTTCCTAGAGATTTATTTTATCTCATTCATGTATCTTTTTAACAAGCAAAGACTAAAGCAGTATAATATATATACACCAAGTTAGGAAAAAAGAGGAATACCCAATAAAAAACAATCTTTAAAGCACATCTGCCATATGAAATTCTTATAATAGGTGGTAGTACCTATAGTATCCTCTTGCATGACATTTTTGAGGGTAGGAAGTGTGACTTATTCCTCTCTCCACCCTCTCTGGGTTTCCCAGCATGTTATTGATTCCTCTTGCCTAGTCTCATAATCTCTTTGCTACCCTTCAATATTTCTATTTTTTCCTCGTCCTGTCTTTATTCATCTTGCTTTTTCTTTTCTTCTCTATATTGCTTTTTTTGTATACAATTTTCTGCTATTCATGATTTCTTGAGACAGATTCTAGTACAGTCTTGAGATTGTACTTTTTCCCCTTGTTTTTTATATTCTTTTCCCTGTAGTGAAATTTTTTATTTCTCCCTTCCCTTCCCTTCCCTTCCCTTCCCTTCCCTTCCCTTCCCTTCCCTTCCCTTCCCTTCCCTTCCCTTCAGATC